>JBAMMX010000019.1:1327287-2527287 GCA_037126225.1 Dillenia turbinata | reverse complement strand
AACTTGCTACACTTACACTTAGAAATATCTGTGGAAAGTTGAAGTTTAAGTTGACTCATTAAGATACCAAGTTGACTAACATAAGATTAAGTTAACCTTTATAAAATTGACTTAATAAAATTTAAAGAAAAGCTTAAATATCTTCAAGGACAAGTCGACCTAAGCAAAAAATGAGTCAACCTACATGTTCACAGAACGGTGAACATTAAATGACCCCCAACTACTCAAGTTGACTTTAAGGAAAAAGGAGTTGACTCGATGTGAGTAATGACTATTACCTACAGAAAAGCTGTTGAACATTAAATGACCCCTAACTACCTTTAATGGCTATGTTTTCTACACTCATCGAAGCTCAATGTCTCTTTTATCCTTACCATTATAAATACAACACTTTATTGAATGCAAGAGAAAAGAGAAGTGACATTAAAGTGAATATTGATCATTATTCATTGAGCTTATCGTTTTGTAATTTTTATTTTTGTGTTTTAACGATCTATCTGAAGTTAAAGTTTCAATTTTGTATATTTTTTTCACTTATAAATCATTATAAAATATTAGGAGAAAAGGTTCTTGCATTAAGTGTTTGAGTGAGACACATGAGGTATACTAGTACTTGTACAAAACTAGTGGGTAGCGTTTGAAAGAAATATCGTAAGATTTAACTAAGAACTGTATAAACTAATTAGTTGTACTATTTTTTGAGAAAAATAGTGGGTTTGAAAATCCAACTGAAGTCTAAGAGTGGACGTACACCACAAAGGGTGGAATTACTATAAATTGAGAGTATCAATTTTCTTATTTTTTAGTCAATTTTTTCTCAAAACCTTTAAAAAACAAGCCTAAAAGTGTCAAAGCCCACCTATTTACCCCACTAGGTTTTCCAAACTATGTTTTTCAAAATGTTTAATTGTAACAGGAAAATGCACTTTGCAAAAGATTACAAAGAACCAAAGAGGATACATACATTTCTTATTTCATTTGTACATATTTTATCGTGTACTTTTATGATAGAACCTAACTCTTCTAGTTTTATTGATTCAGGTGCAACTGACCATATCGAAAGGGATTGTGATCTATTTACATAATTTTGAAAAATACCAACAAAAACTAGATGATTCTATGCTGGAGACAATTCAAAAATTGAAGTGAAAGAGATTGGGATTCGTAGAATTCCCATGAATAATGGATATGTTGACCCTGATTGATGTCTTATGTGTACCTCAATTAGGAGAAATTTAATCTCCATTTCATACTTATTAAGATTTAGTTATAATTTAAATTTTATGATAATGTTTTAGATATTTATCGAAATAATTTGCTTTTGTTTCTTAAATGATGGTTTCTTTACATAAAACAACAATGTATATAATGATAGTACACATCATTGTCATATGATTGAGTCAAGTGATAAGAACATTTGACATGTGAGTCTGGGACACACTGGAATAGAGTAAAATGAAAAACCTAACCAAATGCAACTTTCTTGATTCTCTATTAAATGTGAATAACTCAACATGTGAATATTGTCTCACTGCAAAGATAACCAAGAAAACCATTTAAAAGGGAACAAGAAATCAATATCTATTGCATTTTATGAATTTAACATCTAGACAAGAGTTTAAATACTTCATCATATTCATTGATGATTATACTCAATGCTTCTCTGTGTATCTGTTAAAACATAAAAGTGAAGCTTTATATTACTTCATAATATATACATAATTGGTTAAGAACCAATTAGAGAAAACTATTAAGTCATTACGAGCTGATAAAAATAGAGAGTATTGGTTAAACGAATTCAAAAAATGGTGTGATGAAAAAGAAAGAGAAAGACAGTTGATTATTCCTTATACACCACAATAGTAGTGTGGTAGAGAGAAAAATCAAAACTCTCTTAGATAAGGTGAGATTTATGATGGCACAGGCCAATTTGGACATTTTCTTTTGGTGATATGCATTATCGACAACTATTCACATTTTGAATAAAGTGTCATCCAAATCTATTACATTTATACCTTATGAATTATGGATTGGATAAGCACCAAGTTTAAGTTTTCTTACATCATGGGATTGTGCGGCATATGTCGTTAATCTAAATCATGAACTTGACAATTGGGGCCAAGAGGAAAGAAATGTGTCTTTTTTTGATATTCAGAACCCTCTAAGGGATATGTATTCATTGATTTGGAAAATAGAGTAAAAATATTAAAATAAAATTTAGGAATGCAACTTTCTTAGAAAATGAGTTTCTGAAAAAGAAAATATGGACAAATCCCATTTAATATCAGAAATTATTGAATCTAGTTTGAATAAAATTATTGAAGTGATAAAGCCTCCTATGATCATTGTTGGTTTAAATAGGAGTTATGTGTAACTAGAAGTCGAAGATCATAATGATGAAGATGATAAAATTCATCTTAACAATCAATAGACAAATCCACAAGTTGAGGATGAAATACCACCATAGGAACTTGATGAAAATGCAAATGCACAAAGCTTGGAAGAAGAACAAGTTCACACTCCTACACTTTGACTTTTATCAAGGGTATCCAAACCACCAAAATAGTGGACCATGTAACATAGTGAGACCCTTATTGCTAATTTAAAAGATGAATCATGAAAAATCAAAGAAGTAATGAACAAAGCAAATTGTGACAAATGAACGATTGCAATGAAACTAATTTAGAAGATGCATGACAATCAAGTATAGGACTTGGTTGATCTTCCTTAAGTCCGAAAGGCGGTTAGGAAAAAATGGGTTCTCAAGATAAAAAAGAATCCAAAAGGTATCATTGAAAGGTACAAAGCATAATTGGTTGCTAAAGGGTATATGCAAGAGAAGGGTATTGATTGTGAACATATCTTCTCACCTGCTATGAGGATTACCTCCATTAGGTTGCTACTAGAAATAGGTACAAAATTAGACTTGGAATTATATCAAATGGATGTAAAAACAACCTTCCTCAATGATGATTTAAGTGAAAAGATATACATGCAACAACTAGAGGTTTTGCTATAAAATGACAAGAGCATAAATTATGTTAACTTAAGAAGTCTATATATAGTCCAAAACAAGTTTCAATCCAATGGTATTTGAAGTTTTATAAATTTGCATTGAATTTTGGATTCAAGATGTTAAATGAAGACTACTATATGTATGTCTTAAAATCCAATGACAAGTTTATAATCATGTCTTTATATATTAATGACATATTATTAGTTAGTAATGATTTTAGTTTTGAGAATAATGTCAAGACATGGCTTATATCCAAATTTGAAATAAAAGATTTGGATGAAGTGATCTACATTCTTAAAATTAAGATTCTAAGAGATAGATCGAAAAGGTTATTGATATTATCTTACAAATCTTATATTGATAAGATTCTTGAATGTTTTAATATGGAACACTCAAAACTAATGAATACTCCTATTGCTCACAATAGCAAGATTAGTGCAGTAATGTGCCAAGCACTCTTGAAGAGAAGAGAGAAATAGAAAAGTTTTTATATCCGAATGCCATTGGAATCCTCATGTACACTATGTTGTGTACAAGGCCTAGTCAATCTGTTGGTTTATTAGTTTACTAGTCATCCAACCCTAGAATAGAACATTGGAAGTGTATCAAGAGAATCTTTATGGGTTATGCTACCAAGGTGGTAACTTAGAGTTACATGGATATACTAATGTAGATTTGGAAGGGGATAAAGATAGGCACAAGTCTACATCGGGTTATATTTTTCTATCTAACAAATATCTCTCAAACTAATACGAAGCAAACTTATACAACATTTTCAACCATGGAGGTTGAATTTGTGGCAGGAGCTACTATTATACAAGAAGTCTTATGGCTTGGTCATAAACACTTAGTGTAGTAATACCTAATAATATGTTAGTTACTAGTTATTGTGATAATATGACAGTCTTGGCATATATTTAGGATCCAAAATATTATGGAAACATTAGAGATGCAATTAAAGAAAAGGAAGATAGAATGAAACACATTTCTATTGGACAAATGTTAATAGATCTCTTAGCAAAAGTACTACCACCTAATGTATTAGTCAAACATGTAATGGCAATGGATCTTCATAAATTGTCATATAAACATCCGTCGGTCATAAAGTTGCATTCACGTATTGTATTGATCTGTTTAATACAATTAATTTTTTCAAAGCATATTTCATATCACAACTAGTAATTAAGATATGTCGTGTATGATTAGAGGATTGTATCTCTCACACATACAATTCGTTATTATTTTTCGTTAATATAAAGGTAAGATTACTCAAATGAATAATTTAATATGTTATTTATTCTAATGACAATATTGAAAGAAGTTTCAACATGTGAGTATGATAGTCGCCTTGATGGAAATCAAGATGAGCTAATAAACGATTTACTGGACATGTTTGGCCACTTATACATGATTAAGATCATGCAACAAGGAGTAAATTTAAAATGTTCTATTTTGATCTGCACAATATTTTTTGACATATGCTCCATGGAATAAGTGAGAAAAGTTTTTTTAGTTCAAGAGGAAGAAGTTCACTTGAATAGGTATTAAAGAAGTGGACAGTAAATGATTTAAGTGGGAGTGACGATTTATCTAGTGGTAATAAATTATTTAAAGTGGAATGTAATACTATGATAAACGTGCATATCATGTGTATATAAATTGATCAAGAAGAAAAACAAAAAGCAATTCCTGTCTTCTTGTGTGTGAGATTCTTTAATCATTTAATGCCCTTAGTGATTGCTGATAGATATTTGATAAGTAAAGGTTATCGTGTTCATTTTGCCGGGTATGTCATAAATGACTATGTGAGATACAATATAATAGAACCTGGGTGAGGACATAGCGTTGATTCATCAAATAGTTAGTGTAAAAGGAAAGATTGCATTAGATGCATACTCATTTATACTTGAAAGACACATGTATATTGTTTTGAGCAATAAACTTTCAAGTATAAAGATGACTTAAACAAACAAGTGCACTTGGTGCTTGATACAATTCATGAGTTTGAAATAAGTTTCAACTCACATGAAGGGATTGAATATAACCAAACTTTGTATCAACACATCTTAGGGCATGAGGCATGGTTAATGATTGATGGATGATTAACATGATAACTCGAGAGTTACTATTTTGAATCGATGTCTACTAGAAGCTATAGATAGTCCTGAATCAACATTTTAAGTTGACATTTATGATAAGTCATAGATAGATTTAGAAAGAAAATTTCTTGTGTTTTATTTAATAGTAGCATAAAGAGATAAGTTTGATTTCATGGCTAAAGTCACACGGCCTATGTGTACCTAACTTCTCAAGTTTGAATGCTTTAACTTCACAAATGCATGTTATGTTGAGTGGTATCAGGTTGATCTAATGCGAGTGAGAGTTTGTTAGATATATTTGAATAAATTTTATAAATATAACTATTGACTTGCCCTTTTAAGAGAAGAATGAGTATTAAACTAACTTAACCAAATTAATGGTTATGTTATAAGCTAAATTGTTTTCTTAAGAGAGGGTATAATTAGGTCAAGAATTGTAATAACTTTTGTATTTACCTACAACCATTTGAATTTGAATTTAAATTTGAATTTAGGTAATTAAGAGAGAGCATAAAGGTATCCTATAACAACTATTGTAATAAGTGCAATAGCTATTGTGATGAGCATAATGGTGTCATGTAATTGCTATTATAATAAGTGCAATGACCATTATGATGGGCATATTAGAGCCTATAAATAGGGACTCCAAATGTCATTCTCTAGACAGAACAATCACAACAAGTGATAACATGGTAGAGAGAATAAGCAATCTAGAGAGAATAAACTCGTAGGTTGTGGAGAAAGTCTCCAAAGTTGCTTCAAGAAGAAATTGATTTTGGGGTGATTAGGGAAAACTACTTAAGAGCTCGTTCATGCAGATTCAAGCAAAGAGATTGAAGATTCATTCCAGTGATTCAATGCTATAAGTATCATTGTGCAAGGTGCTTTACTCTCCTCAACGTTTTTCCAACATTTCCCTTATGAAAACCTAAACCTACAATGGTATAGAATAGAGTTTAGCAGCACCAACAACCCTATCATGTAATCAACAATTATTTTCCATGTCATCCCAAAACCTGTCATGCAATCAACAATTGTTGTACCAACAACAAATTTGCATACTCTGATACTTCCTTTGATATAGCTAAAGCCCTTCAAAGTCAAAAGCCTCAAAATCTTCAAATGCAAAACCTTCCTCCAGAACATTTGTATCATATTTGAACTAGCTTTAAAGTAGTTAGTATCAAAATATGTTTCATCCCTTCTCCTCGAGTCATCATCATCATGTACTTCCGAATCTTCATCCATTTCATCTATTTTTTCTTCCTCATATTCTTCTTCATCTTCTTGGTGGGTAGGGTCTTCACGAAAATTTGAATCAAGTAATTCCTCTGACTTCTAATTCTATATTAAAATCATATGATATAATTTACATAGAATTATCACTCGTATAATCATCTTAACTCTTAATCCCATAATATACTTCTTGATCATGAGTTTCACATCTATCTTTCAACACTGCATCAACTTTAAATCCAAAACTATTTTTGTGAGTTTTCGAAAACAAATTCTGCTCATATCATGATGGTTTAGCCTTTATCAAGTGTAGCAATTGAGCCCATGATTCTATTAACCCTTCACCATTTTTTTTCCCTTAACTTCTAACAATTTTTCAACTAGATTTCTCCAACTTAGTCAAATTTAAAACTCATAATCTTATTCAACCTAAGGGTAGAAATTTCTATATACTCATAAAAATAATCACACTTCTCTAACCATTCTAGGAATTCTTTGTTTGCAAAATCACAATAGAAATCAGGACTAACTTCATACGATTTAACAAAATACGACTAACTTCTAATAAATCAGAATTTTCATGAATTGATTCTAGTGTATATCGACCATGCACAACATCCGTAGATCTTTTTCCTCCCGATTCCAATCTAAGTTTGCATAAAGCCCTAGAAATATGGATCTCACATCTTTTCTCTAGGTTATCATGACAACCGTAAGATATCTTGATGAATCACAAATGAACTTAATCTCTTGATCTTCATCAAGCAAATGGTTGTTTCCTTCAACCATAATCAACTCTTCATGATTACTTTTGTCATCGCACTAAACACACTCTAATACCAATTATTCCCAAGTGGAAATATAGTTGAAATTTGTTAAGCACAACTCAAAAGCTAAAAAGAAGAATCCACCTCAATAGATAGAAAACCTAACTAGGGTCAAGAGAAAATTCTCCAAAGTTTTTCTTTTTTAAATATTTCCAAAAGATTAAAAATACAAAGTCTTAAAAAGAGTTTATATAACCTAAAGATTCTAAAATAAAGTAGGAAACTAATAACAAAATCCTACTACACTAGTGCTAAACTTCTTGAAACCCTAGTTAACCAAATAAGATAAGTAAATAACAAAATGATAAATAATAAAAAACAAAAATCGAAAAAAGTGACTCTCGTCATGCCTAGGCACCACGGCGCAATTCTCAATACATCACCATTTTGTTTCAAACCTATTTCTTGCTTGTTTTCACCACCATTTTATTTCAAACCTATTTCTCACCTGTTTTACTCCTTTTTTGCATATCTTTTGAACTCTTTTCGCACTATAAATTCATTTATTAAAATTTTCATTTGACTTGACTATATCTTAACCCATTCTATATTAATCTTTCATTCTCCATTGAGAGCCATCATTACCATTATTATTTATGCTCAAAATATACTTCTTAGTAATTCCCTACCTTTTTTTCAACCTCTGTCTAAGTCATTGTTGCTAGAATCCCAATTTTCCAACAACAATGAAATCCTAAGACTCAAAGGGCCTTCTTAAAAGTTTCTTTCTGAGGACATTATGTAACAAATTAAAACTTTTGTGTTAAAGTATTATTTCTCATAAATTCAAGTGCTAATATTTTATTTTTAAAAGTTTACATCAAAATCATAATTGTTAAAAAATTAAGGGGTAAAACTATAATTTAGAAAATATGTTTTTAGAAATCTATATAAAAGTTCATAATTAGAGGGTTTAACAAAGAATGGCAAAACTTGACGAATTTTTCTAAAACTAATGTCAATTAGAATTAGAAGGGTAAGAATTAAGCAATACAACCTTCTATTAAAACTTTAAACTTTAATTATGCATATATCATTTGTCTCTCTAATCACTTCACTGTGTTTGATTGATCTCTTTACTTTATGATGATTTTTCTTTTCTTTTTTTTTTCTTTTCTATTAACTGAATTTTATCAAATGATTCACGTATTTCATTCCCTCTCTAGATTACTTTCCCCTTTAATTGGGTAATCGAGTATATTAATTTTTCCTAAATAACTTGGTCCTGCTTCAAGGCTATCTCTATGAGTAATTTCTTTTAACCTAAATAACTTAGTCCACTTCCTCGGATATCTTTGTGAAAACATACTTTGATCCATGATGAAATCTTAATAACAACGATCAATTGAAAGAAATCTATGTTTCTCCCACTTTGACCCTTTTTAATTTGATAGAGTGCTTTTCTTAATGGTGAGAAAAGAAGTTATGTAGGGTTGGAGAGAGGACCAGATTCCTCAGTGTTTTCTTTTATACACATATCCCATCAATGTGCAGTTAACAAAATACATAATTCCCTCCTTTTATATGACCAATCATATTTTGACACGTGGACCATTAAAATATCCAACATTCTCCCACTTGGTCCATGTGACACGACTCATCATTTTGGTTTAACAATAGAACATAATATGCAAATTATAACAAAAAACTTTTATTATATTAGTCAAATATATAAATCAGTATTAAGTGAGAAATTAATAAGGATCATAGCGGCTATATATCATTGGATTGACATAGCCCCTTTTATGTATCATAATATCAACTCTCTACTTAATATGACCTGTAATGAGAGATGTATCGTAATGGTCCAACTATAATGTCTTTGTCATAAATGAATCTTGTTATATTAACATAATTCATTCATGTATATATAACAACAAATATAATAAACAGGATGCATTAAAATGTCAGAAAAATAAATTAATTAAGCTCAGAGTGTCAAATATATAAAGAATATAAAACATCATTATAATATCAATAAAGGTTTCTAATAATGCCTATGCTTTCAACATGTTCATTAAATGTCTTTGGTGGCAACCCTTTCGTTAATTGATCCGCAATCATGAGATTTAAGCGAATATGTTTAATTGACACTCTTTGTTTTTGAACTTCTTCTTTAACAGCAAAGTATTTCAATTCCATGTGTTTAGCACCTTTCGAATACTTGTCATTTTTAGAGAAGAATAATTCTGTGACATTATCACAATAAATTTTCAGTGGCTTGTGTCACGCCCCGAACCGGGATCATGAACAGCCGCCCGTTGCCCTGGATGCCGGCTGTATTTTTACAGAAAATCGGACAGAATCTCCCCATAAATCGGAGGTCTCCCATGTACAATTTCACCTGTATATCAATATTCATCCTGTAAAATAAACAAATGGTCATTCCAGCCTCTCCAAAATCAACCAATTCCCACAGCCAACATTCAAAACAACGCAAGGCTATAAAATTTCTAGTAGACCTAACCACAGACCTCTACTGTCATGCTCAACTAGAGCATGAGCAGCCACTACACTGAGTGGACCTAAAATTTTATATAATATACAATACTTTTTCCCAAGTAACATTCAAATAAGTACAATCGTCTCAATGTAAATGAAATATGAGAGTTTCGTAAATAAATATACATAAATTATACAGTCATCCCAAAATAAGTACACGGCCAACTACGGACCTCAACAAGACCTCGCAAGGTCGAAAATATAATACGTAATTCAAGTTTCAGCTTAAACTTAAAACCTCACCGTCTAGAATAACCAGATCCGTCAAAATCTCTAAACTCTGAAATATCATTCCAGCACAACAATCCTGTCTGAGGGAGGAAAGAAGAGGGGTGAGTATCTATGAGAGGATACTCAGTGAATGAGGGGATTAATCTCAAGTACTAATAGTGTAGGTGAACATTGGAGTGTCAAATAATATCATTCATAACCAATAATTCAAATTTTTGCAGTAAATCATGATATGTTCGCTAAAATGAATTCATTTAATCATTCACACGATACCATACATATATGCATCCATTTAAAATCAAATAGATCATAGAGCAAGCCGAAAGGATCCTGGCAGAGGTCAACCTTGACCAAGGACAGGCGCATCGGGGGTTTTATTATGTAAAGTGTTTCAAAAGTAGCTCTCTACCCCGACGTTGGCCGTGGGATTAGCCCTTGCTTACCCAGACTCGTCAATAGGTCCTCGCCTGGTGCTAGACGGTGGCGTCACACACATCCTCCCCCGATGTGGGTTCAACCGTTCGTGCCTATGAAATATATACATGGGTCGTCAATAGGTCCCCGCCCAGTGCTAGACGGTGGCGTCACACACGTCCTCCCCCGATGAGGGTTCAACCGTTCGTGCCTATGACCATATAAACTGGACGTTTGCGGATACCTCCTGCAGAAGCGTATCCGGGCAACCCTTGCCTCTACAAAGTCCTTTCGTAGCTACGGAATCAATCAAATAATGTCATATCATCATATCATCTCAAGCTAGTAGGCATCCAACCCACATAGCCAAATCATCTCATCATATCCTCAAAACAATTCAAATCCGTGTGCCAAATACATTTCATCGAAATCATTTAAATTCAACAAACCAATGCAATGGTAGAATAGAAAACATTCATTTCTCAAATCATGGCACAATTTTATTTCATTTTAAACATGGATGCATAATCGTGGAAAATATAAGTACGACACTCCAATAATCACAAAACAAATTTGAATTTTAATTTTATACGTCGAGACAATGCATATCAAAAGCATGTTTTATTAAAAACATAATAAAATCATGTTTCACTATTTCATGCAAGAGATTAGGGTCCCACTCACATGCCAGGGAGGGTAATCACTCCCTATTTCCAAAATAAATCTGAATTTGACTTCTCGTGTCTCCAACAAGATTAACCTAATCAAATTATCACAATAATTATCAAATTTCTAATTATTCTTAGGGTTTATCATTTTCCCTAAATTTGTACAAACCTTAATTCTTCAATTTATGAATAAACTCCAATGTCATCAATTTTCATTCCATTTATAAGTAAATAACCAAATCAAAATCAAGCTAAATTCAAACCTAAAATCGTTCAAAATCAAAAACAAGTCTAAATACATAAATTCCCTATAAGTTAGAAAAATCTTTGAAAATTCATACACTTTTCCATTCTCATCCGATTTCTTCAAACCATATCTCATTTTAAAGGTATTGAAACTTATTTTCATAATATAGAGATTGTATTTGACTTACCTATATGCAACACCAACTATAATGTAAAACAACGCATTAATACTTATGCTCAAATCCCAAATTTTGACAGTTTTCATGCATTCGTCAAATTAAACTCTGAGAGAAATTATTCTAAACAAATCAATACGATTCTATCATCTGCAACAGCCCAAATTCATATATTTTACCTAAACAATTATATATAATGTCCAATAATGCATTTAAATCAAATCTAATGTACATCCTATAATATGAAATACATTCTTACTCCAATTTACCCTAAATGCATTCAATTAATTGAATCATTTAGAAATCCCTCACCTAGGGTTTCCTCGATTCACAGACCTAACGTCCGTGCGCAACTCGGTTTGAAATCCTGCAATGTCTCCAAATTAAAGTATATGTGAGCAAATTTAAACCTAACTACTCAGAATATTCAAACCCTAAAACTAAAATCGGAAGTCTATTCTTACCTATGCAGACCGCGGCTTAGGGTTTTTAGAAGTTTGATTGACGACTGCAGTTTGGGCTTCAGCCGAGGTTGCAGCAAGGGTGTGGCGGAAATAGCTCTCGGCAGAGAGCTGCATGCGCGAGGGGGTGAGAGGGAGAGAGACAGCGACTGGAGAGTGAGACGAAGAAGAGAGAGAGAGCTGTGAGGGGAAACAGAGAGCAGAAGGAGGAAGCAGAGGGGGTGAGCGGTAGTGGTGAGGCGGCGATGGTGGTTGGTCCGGCGGAGAACTGCGAGAAGGGGAGATCGGGAGAGCGAATCGCGAGTGATAAAAAGGGAGAGAGAAAACCGAGAGAGAAAATAGAGAGGGAGAGTAGATCGATGATGCGGTGGTTCACGGTGGTTGATGGCGGTTGCGATTGCAGCGGCGGCGGCGGAGGAGGAAGCCGCGGAAGTCGAAGGGTGAGGGAAGGTAAAGAGGCGGGTAAGGGAGAGAGAGTAGAAAGAGAGAGGAGAATTAGGGCTTTAAGCCCTAATTTGATTTTTTTTGTTTTTTTTTTGTTTTTATATATATATATATATATTATTATTATTATTATTATTATTATATATTTATAAGAATAGATTTATAAATAAATAAAAGAGGGAATAAATAATTTAATAAATGAAATTTATTTTTATACTTGCTTCACATTTCGAATCGGAAATACGGATACTTTTGAATATACTAAAAATTTGAATTAAAAACCCTAAAATCAAAAATCAATATAAAATAAAAATTCTCTCTCTATATAAATAAACTGAGGAATATTTCATTCAATTCAGGAACGGGAGTGCAAAAGTACGGCACCGCAGAATCGGCGTTACATTTTCTAACCCCCTAAAAGACAAGTTTCGTCCTCGAAACTAAAAGAAAACTATACAACAAACAAATTGGGGTACTGTCTCTTAATAGCCTCCTTGGGCTCCCAGGTTTCTTCCTCAACTTAATCACTCCTTCACAAGACTCTGACCAAAGAAACTTCTTTGCTTCGCAGCTTTCTGACCTGTCGATCTAGAATAGCCATGGGCTGAACCGGAAGACTGAGGTCCTCTCGTAACTCAACAAGTGAAGGCTCAAGTACATGAGAAGGGTCAACTAAGTACTTCCTGAGTACCGAGACATGGAAGACACTGTGAATATGGGAGAGTTCATTTGGCAGCTCCAATCTGTATGCTACGCTCCCGAACCTCTTAAGGATACGAAAGGGTCCAATATATCTGGGGCTCAGCTTACCCCGCTGCCTGAACCGTATAACTCCTTTCAAAGGAGATATCCTCAAGAAAACCATATCTCCCGTAGCAAACTCAAGAGGTCGCCGCCTACGATCAGCATACGCCTTCTGTCTGTCCTGTACGACTTTCATCCGCTCACGGATGACCTTAACCTTATCCTTTATTTCCTCAATCAACTTAATACTGCTGAGATGTCGTTCTCCAACCTCATCCCAGCATATCGGGATGCGACACTTCCTGCCATACAGTGCCTCATATGGTGACATTCCAAAACTGGCTTGATAACTGTTATTATACGCAAATTCAACCAGTGGAAGGTGTCGATCCCAACTACCCTTGAAATCCATTACGCATGCTCTCAGCATGTCCTCAAGTGTCTGAATGGTCCTCTCTGACTGACCATAAGTTTGCGGATGATAGGCTATGCTAAAACTCAGCCTCGTGCCCATTGCCTCCTGCAACTTGGGCTAAAATCTGGAAGTGAATCTCAGGTCCCTATCTAATACTATCGACACAGGAACTCCATGCAGCCAGACTATTGTATCAATGTGCTGCGAATAGGAAGGAAATGTGCGGACTTGGTGAGTCGATCTACAATCACCCATATGGCATCATGCCGTGATGAAATCCGCGGTAGCCCTGTCACAAAATCCATAGTAATGTGATCCCACTTCCACTCAGGAATGGGTAAGGGCTGCAATGTACCAGCCGGCCACTGATGCTTGGCCTTAACCTGCTGGCAAACTAGACACCTAGCCACAAAATCTGCGATTTCCCGTTTCATGCCAAGCCACCAGTAACTATCCCGAATGGTCCGATACATTTTGATACTACCCGGATGCAAAGCATAAGCAGAGGAGTATGCCTCCTCAAGTATGGCCTTGCAGAGATCTGTATCAGCGGGAATACAAACTCGATCCCTGAATACCAATAAACCATCATCTCGGATCAGAAAATCTCCACCCTCAGCTCTACGAACCCTATCCGTAATACCCTGAAACTCCTCATCTGTACCCTGGAGCTCTCTAATACGGTCGAACAAAGTCGGCCTGACCTCAAATCTGGCTAGTAAGCCTCCCTGATCATCACTCGTCAAATTGACTCCCAAAGCTCGGAGTCCTACTAGACAAGAGAGGTATGCTTTCTCTATAAACTGTGAGGATGATGCTGATTTCCGACTCAAGGCATTTACTACAACATTCGCCTTGCCCGGGTGATAGTCAATGATGAGATCATAATCCTTAAGGAGCTCTAACCATCTCCTTTATCTCAAATTTAGCTCTTTTTGGGTGAAAAGATACTTTAAACTTTTGTGATCTGTGAGTACTCTGCAGGTCACCCCATAAAGATAATGTCGCCATATCTTCAATGCGAAGACTATGGCTGCCAACTCTAAATCATGTGTCGGGTAGTTAACCTCGTGTTTCTTTAGCTATCACGAGGCAAACGTAATAACCCGACCATCTTACATCAGAACACAACCCAATCCCTGTCGGCTAGCATCACTGTACACTGTATATTCCCGACTGCTAATGGGAAGGGTTAAAATAGGAACGGATGTCAACTGTCATTTGAGCTCCTGAAAGCTCGCCTCACAACAGTCATCCGAAACAAACTTGACCCCCTTCTGGGTCAATCTAGATAACGGAGCAACTATCCGGGAGAATCCCTTTACAAATTTACGATAATACCCAGCCAAACCAAGAAAACTACGAATCTCGATAACTATCTGCGGCTGCTCCCATTTTAATATAGCCTCAACCTTTCACGGATCAACATAAATACCCTCCGCGGAGACAATGTGTCCCAAAAATCCAATTTGTCTCAGCCAAAACTTATATTTTGAGAATTTGGCATATAGTTGCTTCTCACGGAGTATCTGTAATACCACCCGAAGGTGCTGAACATGATCTTCATCACTCCGTGAATACACCAAGATGTCATCGATGAATATGATGACGAACCGATCCAAGTAGTCGTGAAAAACTCGGTTCATCAGATCCATAAAAGCAGCTGGGGCATTAGTCAGCCCAAACGGCATGACTAAGAACTCATAGTGACCGTATCGGGTGTGAAAGGCTGTCTTGGACACGTCATCGGCCCGAATCCTCAACTGATGATAATCCGAACGGAGATCAATCTTAGAGAAAACCCTGGCTCCCTACAGCTGATCAAACAAATCATCGATACGTGGCAGGGGATATCGATTTTTTATGGTGGCTTTGTTCAACTGCCTATAATCCACACAAAGCCTAAATGTACCATCCTTTTTCTTTACAAACAGTACCGGAGCACCCTAGGGTGAAGTGCTCAGGCGAATAAACCCCTTATCCAGAAGTTCCTGCAACTGAATTTTAAGCTCTCTCAGTTCAGCAGGCACCATTCTATATGGCGGAATAGAAATAGGATTGGTTCCCGACACTAGATCAATCTCGAAATCAAACTCCCGAACTGGTGGTAATCTGAGAAGTTTCTCAGGGAACACGTCTGGAAACTCCTGCACCACAGGGACATCCTCAAGTCTCGGTCCCTCAACGGTGGTGTCAACAACATGAGCCAGGTACGCCATGCAGCCTTGGCGTATCAACCTCCTGGCTTCCATCACTGATATGACACAGTGAGATAGTACTCTCCTTTCGCCAGAGAATCTCAAAGGGGATCCCTTTGATCTCCGAAACTCAACCTCTTTGGTGAAACAATCTACTAAAACTCTATGTCTGCTCAGCCAATCCATCTCGAGGATGGCATCAATATCTCTCATCTCAAGGGGAATTAAGTTTGCCTCGAGTACCGCATCCCATATTATGACCTCACATCCGCAATAGACTGAATCTTTGAGAAGGTGCTCACCTAGAGGAGTGATAACCAATACCTCCTCATCAAGTGGCAATAAAGGTTTACCCATCTGGTGGGCAAAGGACGCCCTCACAGAAGAGAAATTCGACCTGGTGTCAATAAGGACATGGGCATCGATTCCAAATATCCTCATGATCCCTGAATGTGAGCAATGGAAAAGATTAAAAATATTGAAATGCGAAGCAAACTAAATGAAAACATATATATATATATCAAACTAGTTAAGCTTCTGAAGATTTAACTAGTCAAAACTGTATATCGAAGTCATGACATACAAAACCTTATAAAGAAAGTATAACAAAAGTACTACACTGAGGGGTCTGCGGGAGGATTACCCATAATTACATCAGGGCTCGCCTGTGCATCCTCCTACGTAATCGTGAACACACGAGCCTGGGCCCTAGGCTGCTATCGCGATGGTCCTGCCACTGTATTGCTCCCGGCTGTAGTCCGAGGAGCGGTAAAAGCTGAGTGCGCAGGTGCCCCCTACTGGCCTGTGCCAGAAGTACCAGTACGACTTTGCAAAGTCGGTCCTCCTCGACCTGTATCTGGGTAGACACTCCTAACGTGACATTGCTTCCCACACTGGAAACAAGTAATTGGTGCTCTACATGCCCCGGAGGCATAGTAGTTGCCGCATCTGCGGCAGGGAAACTGTCTCTATATAGGCTGCGTGGTGACACTAAGAGCTGGTGCCTCAAAGCCCTATGGTCGAGGTCCCTATCCCAGTCCTGCTGGTTTGAAGCTATAAGAATCTCCAGGATGTCCAAAACCTCTACCCCTCTTCGAAGACTGTCCACCCTGTGACTCAGTCTTCCTCTTCTGGTGACTCTCTCTTTGCCTAGTCAGCTCGGACGATCTCCTCTGCCCGATATGCTGAATCAATCACCTCTGAAAGTGTAAAAGATGGAGTCACCGTCATATACTTCCTAATGCTCAATTGGAGGCCATCTTCAAACTTGAACCTCATTTGAGCTGGTGTAGCCATGTCGGGGACAAATGCTGCTAATCGTCTGAGCTCAGCCTTGCACTCTGAGACTGACCTAGTCCCCTGGCGTAAGTGCAGGAACTCCATCCTCATCCGGTCCTGCTGGAACGGGGTGAAGTACCTACGGTCGAACTCTCGTAGAAAATCCTCCCACCGCAGGGTCTGTGTAGCACTGTCACGGATAGCCTCCCACCACGAGAGGGCATCTCCATCGAGGAATCTCTCAGCAACTCTCAATCTGAGCTCCTTAGACAACACCAAATCTGTAAGGATCCTGCCAATCCTATTGATCCAGTGGTTTGCCGCTATGGCATCACTAGATCCTGAAAAGTTTGTGCATCCGAGCTGTTGAGACTCTTTCACCAACTGTGTAAGCTCGTGGATGCGCCTCAAGGTGATCGATGTCTCATCGATCGGAGTAGAAACAGAAGGACCGGCCACTAGAGGAGGAATCAGTGCTGTAGAAGCAGGTACGGCCACAGGTGCGGTCGCTGGAGTCTGTAGTGGAGGTGGGGGCATTTGCGCCCCATATCTACTAAGCCACTCCTGTCACTGCCTCAAAGCGTCGAGCGGTGGTGGAGGGATCTCGGCTGTACCAACCGGTGGAGGTGCTGGGGGTGGCACAGGGGAAGGTGCGTGGGTAGAAGAAGCACCCTCTGATACTCGTGGAGTCTCGAGTGCCCTAGAAGCCTCGGGCTCTGAAGGACTCTCCGATGGTGCTCCGCGCCTACCACGTCTAGGCGGCATAGTTCTACAAAGAGAGCACCGTTTTATTAGATAAAATCAACGATTAGGGTTAGTTACCGGTAACTAACCCCCTAAAAACAGAATTCGAGTCATAAATCAAGGTATTCGAATGCGGCATCATGGAGTGTATGCACCGTATATCGTACCCTCTACAATAAATGATCTTATATGCCTATGACCGTGTACGGGACTTTAAGTGACTGTATGAAACTCTCTAATGCATTGAGGACTTTTAAATGTACTTGGGAAGACTTGTACTACTATTTTTTCTCTAACCTAGATGCTCTGATACCAATAAAACTGTCACGCCTCGAACCGTGATCATGAACAGCCGTCCGTTGTCCTGGATGCCGACTGTATTTTTACAGAAAATCGGACAAAACCTCCCCATAAATCGGAGGTTTCCCATGTACAATTTCACCTGTATATCAACATTCATCCTGTAAAATAAACAAATGGCCATCCCGGCCTCTCCAAAATCAACCATTCCCACAGCCAACATTCAGAACAATGCAAGCCTATAAAATTTCTAGTAGACCTAACCACAGACCCCTATTGTCATGTCTAACTAGAGCATGAGCAGCCACTACACTGAGTGGACCTAAAATTTTATATAATATACAATACGTTTTTCCAAGTAACATTCAAATACGTACAATTGCCTCAATGCAAATGAAATATAAGAGTTTCGCAAATAAATATATATAAATTATACAGTCATCCCAAAATAAGTACATGGCCAACTACGGACCTCAACAAGATCTCGCAGGGTCGAAAATATAATACATAATTCAAGTTTCAGCTTAAACTTAAAACCTTACCATCCAAAATAACCAGATCCGTCAAAATCTCTAAACTCTGAAATATCACTCCAGCACAACAATCCTGTCTAAGGGAGGAAAGAAGAGGGGTGAGTATCTATGGGAGGATACTAGTGAGTGAGGGGATTAATCTTAAGTACTAATAGTGTAGGTGAACATTGGAGTGTCAAATAATATCATTCATAACCAATAATTCAAATTTTTGCAATAAATCATGATATGTTCGCTAAAATGAATTCATTTAATCATTCACACGATATCATACATATATGCATCCATTTAAAATCAAATAGATCATAGAGCAAGCCGAAAGGATCTTGGCAGAGGTCAACTTTGACCAAGGACAGGCGCATCGGGGGTTTTATTATGCAAAATGTTTCAAAAGTAGCTCTCTACCCAGACGTTGGCCGTGGGATTAGCCCTTGCTTACCCAGACTCATCAATAGGTCCCCGCCCGATGCTAGACGGTGGAGTCACACACGTCCTCCCCCGATGTGGTTTCAACCGTTCGTGCCTATGAAATATATACATGGCTCGTCAATAGGTCCCCGCCCGGTGCTAGACGGTAGCGTCACACACGTCCTCCCCCGATGAGGCTTCAACCGTTCGTGCCTATGACCATATAAACTGGACGTTTGCAGATACCTCCTATAGAAGCGTATTCGGGCAACCCGTGCCTCTACAAAGTCCCTTCGTAGCTACGGAATCAATCAAATAATGTCATATCATCATATCATCTCAAGCTAGTAGGCATCCAACCCACATAGCCGAATCATCTCATCATATCCTCAAAACAATTCAAATCCGTGTGCCAAATATATTTCATCGAATTCATTTAAATTCAACAAACCAATGCAATGGTAGAATAGAAAACATTCGTTTATCAAATCATGGCACAATTTCATTTCATTTCAAACATGGATGCATAATCATAGAAAACATAAGTACGACACTCCAATAATCACAAAACAGATTTGAATTTCAATTTCATACGTCGAGACAATGCATATCAAAAGCATGTTTTATTAAAAACACGATAAAATCAGGTTTCACTATTTCATGCAAGAGATTAGGGTTCCATTCACATGCCTGGGAGGGTAATCACTCTCTATTTCTAAAATAAATCCGAATTTGACTTCTCGTGTCTCTAACAAGATCAACCTAATCAAATTATCACAATAATCATCAAATTTCCAATTATTCTTAGAGTTTATCATTTTCCCTAAGTTTGTACAAATCTTAATTCTCCAATTTATGAATAAACTCCAATGTCATCAATTTTCATTCCATTTATAAGTAAATAACCAAATCAAAATCAAGCTAAATTCAAACCTAAAATCGTTCAAAATTGAAAACAAGTCCAAATACATAAATTCCCTATAAGTTAGAAAAATCTTTAAAAATTCATACACTTTTCAATTTTTATCCGATTTCTTCAAATCATATCTCATTTTAAAGGTATTGAAACATATTTTCATAATATAGAGATTGTATTTGACTTACCTATATGCAACACCAACTATAATGTAAAACAACGCATCAATCCTTAGGCTCAAATCCCAAATTTGACTGTTTTCATGCATTCGTCAAATTAAACTCTGAGAGAAATTATTCTAAACAAATCAATACGATTCTATCATCTGCAACAGCCCAGATTCGTATATTTTACCTAAACAATTATATATAATGTCTGATAACGCATTTAAATCAAATCTAATGTACATCCTATAATATGAAATACATTCTTATTCCAATTTACCCTAAATTTACCCTAAATGCATTCAATTAATTGAATCATTTAGAAATTCTTCACCTAGGTTTTCCTCGATTCGCAGAGCTAACGTCCGTGCGCAACTCAGTTTGAAATCCTGCAATGTCTCCAAATTGAAGTACATGTGAGCAAATTTAAACCTAACTACTCAGAATATTCAAACCCTATAACTAAAATCGGAAGTCTGTTCTTACCTATGCAGAATGAGGCTTAGGGTTTTCAGAAGTTTGATTGATGACTGCAGTTTGGGCTTCAGCCGAGGTTGCAGCAAGGGTGTGGCGGAAAGAGCTCTCGGCAGAGAGCTGCGTGCGCGAGGGGGTGAGAGGGAGAGAGACAGCGACTGGAGAGTGAGACGAAGAAGAGAGAGAGAGCTGTGAGGGGAAACAGAGAGCAGAAGGAGGAAGCAGAGAGGATGAGCGGTAGTGGTGAGGTGGCGATGGTGGTTGGTTCGGCGGAGAACTGCGAGAAGGGGAGATCGGGAGAGCGAATCGCGAGTGATAGAAAGGGAGGGAGAAAACCGAGAGAGACAACAGAGAGAGAGAGTAGATCGATGATACGGTGGTTCATGGTGGTTGATGGCAGTTGCGATTGCAGCGTCGGCGGCGGAGGAGGAAGCCGTGGAAGTCGAAGGGTGAGGGAAGGTGAAGAGGCGGGTGAGGGAGAGAGAGTAGAGAAAGAGAAGAGAATTAGGGCTTTAAGCCCTAATTCGATTTTTTTTGTTTTTTTTTTGTTTTATATATATATATATATATTATTATTATTATTATTATTATTTATAAGAATAGATTTATAAATAAATAAAAGAGGGACTAAATAATTTAATAAATGAAATTTATTTTTATACTTGCTTCACATTTCGAATCGGAAATACAGATACTTTTGAATATACTAAAAATTTGAATTAAAACACCCAAAATCGAAAATCAATATAAAATAAAAATTCTCTCTCTATATAAATAAACTGAGGAATATTTCATTAAATTTAGGAATGGAAGTACAAAAGTATGACACCGTAGAGTCGGCGTTACAGCTTGGCAATACTGTTGACAATTCCAAGTCTTGAAATAAAGTTCCGCAACCATAATCCATGAACAATGGTCTCAAAGCATGCCACGAACTTAGCTTCCATGGTAGATGCAGCAACGACAGACTGCTTTACACTCTTCCATGAGACTGCTCCTCTAGCCAAAAGAAATAAGTAGCCAAATGTGGTTTTTCTTGTATCCACACATCTAGCATAATCTGAATTTGAATATCCTATCACCTCAAGATGATTGGATCTCCTATAAGTGAGCATACGACCTTTTGTTCCTTGTAAATATCTTAACACTTTCTTTGTAAATTTCCAATGATCCAATCTTAGATTACTTTGATATCTACTTAGCATTCCCATGACAAAACTTATATCCGACTTAGTACAAGTCTGAGCATACATCAAATTACCAACAATAGAAGCATGAGGAATCCGTTCCATTTCTTTGCATTCCAATTCATTCTATGGGCATTGCATAAGGCTCAATTTGTCTCCTTTTTAAATTGGAACAACACTTGCAGAGCACCTTTCCATCTTAAATCTCTCTAAAACTTTATTAATGTATGCTTTTTGAGAAAATCCTAACAATCCTTGTGATCTGTCGTGGAATATTTCAATTCCAATCACATAAGATGCCTCACCCATATCTTTCTTTTCAAAGTTCTCAGTGAGAAATTTCTTGGTCTTACATAATAAGTCAAGATTATTAGCAACAAGTAAAATGTCATCAACATACAAAATCAAAATTATGAATTTGCTCCCACTGACCTTCAGATATATATATCAATCAATAATATATTTTTTTTAAATTCAAAGGAAGTGGTAGTTTCATTGAACTTAAGATACCATTGTTGGGAAACTTGTTTAAGTCCATATATTGATTTCTTAAGTTTTCACACAATGTGTTCCTTTCCCTCAATGACAAAACTCTTGGGTTGATCCATATAAACTTCATCATCTAAATTCTCATTTAGAAAAATAGTTTTCACATCTAAATGAGTCCTTTTTAGAAATAGGAGAAAGGTCTCTTTGTAGTCAACACCATCTTTCTTAGTGAAACCTTTGGCAACAAGTCTAGCCTTATGTCGTTCGACATTGCCATTAGAGTCGCGTTTGATCTTAAAGACCCATTTACACCTAACTCTTTTACATCCTTTAGGCAATTCAACAAAATCCCTGACTTTATTACAATCTATTGATTTTAACTCTTCTTTGATGGCATCTAATCCCTTAACTGAATCATTACGTTCCATAGCTTATGAAAATGAAATTGAATCATTATCAATTCTCAAGTCACATTCTGATTCTTGTAAATAAACCACATAACCATCAGAGATAGTAGGTCCTCTTTGCCTTTCAAACCTTCTTAATACTACCTCATACAGTTCCTCTACCATTTGTTCATTGACAACAGTTTCATTGTGGAATGCTTCATTAATTATTTGCTGTTCTTGTAAGTTGTTAAAATTTTCAGTAACTGTGGAAACAACAAGTTGAGTAGAAGTTTTAGGTAGAGAAATTTCTACCTAACTTCTTGAATTTCCACTTTACGTGGTTCCACACTCCCACTGATTTTGCCATTTTTAATGAATCTCACATTTCCAATTTCAATGATCCTTATATTATAGTTAGGACAATAAAATCTATACCCTTTTGATTTTTTTGTATAATCAATGAAGAAAACACCGGTGGTTCTTGAATCCAGTTTTTTTCATGTGGATTATAAATTCTTACTCCTGTCGGGCAACCCCAAACATGAAGGTACCTTAAACTAGGTTTCCTTCCTGTTTACAATTCAAATGGAGTCTTTGGAACTGCTTTACTAGGAATCCTATTTAACAAATACATTGTAGTTTTTTTAGCATACATCCACAATGATAAGGGTAAAGAAGAATAACTTAATATACTCCTAACCATATCCATTAAAGTACGATTACACCTTTTTGCAACACCATTCTATTCTGGTGTACTTGGCATTATGTATTGAGCACATATGCCATGTTTTTCAAGAAATTTAGCAAATGGGTTAGGATGTTGTCCAAATTGATCAAATCTTCTATAATATTCACCACCTCTATCAGATCTCATAGTTTTTACCTTTCTGTCTAATTGTCTTTCAACTTCAGTAATAAATATCTCCAAGACATTTATTGATTAAGATTTCTCATGCAACAGATAAACATATCCATAACGTGAAAAATCATCAATGAAGGTGATAAAATATTTTTCTCCACCAAAAGATGGAACATCAAAAGATCCACATATGTTAGTGTCTATGAATTCAAGGAGTTGTGTGCTTCTTGTGGCCTTTTTCCTAAGTGTGTATTTTATGTGTTTTCTCTTAATATAATCCACACAAATACCAAGATCAGTAAAATCTAAATCCGGAAAGATTTCATTCTTTACCAATCATTGTACTCTTTCTTTGGATATATGATGCAAATGCTTACGCCACAAATAAGCTGAACTTTCATTTACTAAACCATATTTAGTACCAACATTATGATGTAAAGTCAACAGAGTTTCAGTAAAAAGACTATCAAGTTTTAATCTATGGATCATCACAATGAACACCATAACCAATAAAATGATTATGTTTAAATAAACTGCAACATCTATTTCCAAATTTAAAATAGTATCCAGCTTTATCAAATCTTGACAAAGAAACTAAATTATGACAAACAGAAGGAACATAAAGAGTTTGAAAAAGATCTAAATGATATCTGGTATCCAAAATCCAGCTTCAACTGGAGCTTTGTCTCCATTCCCCATAAGTACAAAATTTTCATTTGCGTTTATGGTTTGGGTCATAGGGAATCCATGCATCATATTAGAAATATGAATGATACAAGTAGAATCAATCCACCAAGTATTATAAGGAACTTTTGTCAAATTTGATTCGAAACATACAAAAGCTCTAGGCTTACCTCTACTTTTGAACCATATTTTACGTTTTAGGCAGTCTTTCTTGTGGTGTCCAGGCTTTCGACAAAAATGACACACCTCTCTTTTGTGCTCCTTCTTATGGATTTGGGCAGATGACTCATCAACCTTCAGTAGTTCTTTATTGCCCTTTTGATTCTTTTTTCTTGGTTTCTTTCAAGCTTCTGAATGACGTATGAGATTAACTAAGTGACTTTCTTGCTTCTTAAGTCTTGCTTCCTCTTGAATAAGCAAAATCTACAATTCTGTCACATTCCATTTGTCCTTTATTTTGTTGTTATTTATTTGGAATGAACCATATTGAGGAGGCAAGGAATTAATGATGAATATCACAAGGAAACTTTCATTCACTTTCCATCCAATAGATTCCAATTTACTGTTATATTTATCATTTTAGTGACATGCTCATGCATTGTACGAGAACCATCAGACTTCATGATAGTTAACGTACCCATCAACGTCCTAGCAACTGACTTATCAGCGTGTCAAATTGGGATATACTTTGCACAGATTTTATAAATTCCTTAACATTGTCAGTTTTAGGAATGTTGACTTGATGTTCTCAGCTATTGTCATCTGCATGAACATTAACCTTAGTCTGTTTGATCTTGCCAAAGCTTTATTGAAAGATTTCTGTTTAGTACTGCTAGTGTTCGTAATATTAGCGGGCTTGTCATGTAGGAGTACCAACTCAAGATCCAAAACACCTAAGTGAAACTGAACTTGTTCAGACCATTCAGGTAAATTAAGCCCATTGAACTTCTTAATAAACGAAACTTGCGAGTGAAGAGAAACAGGGGCAAATACTGTAAACGAAAAAAAATGCTCTTATATTAATGTTTTGAGTCATATCTGTTCAATATTACTAGTGTTCGTAATAGTCATTGGGTGAAGGTTGCAATTCCGGTTTCTCTCACCATGGAGCAAGAATTACTAGTCGTGAAACCGTTGTCGGTGCAAATTATATTAATCACTACACTAAATAATTTTTTTATATATATATAAATAATAATTTTAATTTATTCTGTCCAAAATTTCAATTAACATTTCACAATATATATTCACTTTTGAAATCATCTCCAAACTATGAGTTTTATCATTTTAATCTATTATCAAGTGCGTACCACAGGACTTTTATGGTCTCAATAAACAGTGTTACGTGTTAATGATTTTTATTTTCAATAAAATATCTACTTTATAATTTATTTTAAAAGTAATAAAAGGGGAGAATATTGTTACGGTCTCAACGTGTGGTCAGGGGGGTCATAAACCAGCTTCATCGTCCCCGCCCCATCGAGATAGTAAGGAATCACGATATACGAAAAGTTCGTCTCTTTCGAGACGGAGCAATTTGTGAGGCCTTAAACAGACCAGAGTGGGCGTGGTGTAACCGTGAGGAAGCAGTTCATCTCTCTCTCTCTCTCTCTCTCTAACGAATAATATTGGTAAGCTACATTTCCTTCTGTTCAACACCAAAATGAAATTGCTCACCACCTGTTTGATTGATTTTCTTTCTTGATTCTGTTGCATTTTGGAAGGAAATGGGAGGGCCGAAGCCGCTTTCAGGGATGCAGAAGCAAGTGCTTTCCCTCTATAGAGGATTTCTGAGGGCCGCTCGATCCAAATCACCTGAAGATCGGCGTCAGATCGAATCCATTGTATCGGCAGAGTTTCGACGCCATTCGAAGCTGGTTGATCGTAAGAATTTCCTTTACATTGAATATTTGCTGCGTCGTGGTCACAAACAACTTGATCAACTCAAATCCCCTGACACTCTTAAGTTATCATCTTTGTCCCTTAGGAACCTCAAAAGACCCTAATTCTATCAATCTGATACCCTTTTTCTCTCTATCTAGCCTAGTCGAAATCGGAGTTGTATATTTGAACTAGAGTGACTAATCAATTGTTTGATGAAATTAGTGGGTAGGTGGCAACAAGTGTATTTGAGATGTTCGGAAATGATTTTGTTGTTTCAATCAATATATGTCCAGTAAAGATCATAGTCACTCGTGTATCGTAGGTGAACTTGAAGGGAAATAGTCTGCCAAAGGTTGTCATGCCCGAAAATAGTTCTTTGAATGTCATGTATGTGGTTGTCAGCTTGCACTTGGACCCACCCAGTTAGGATTGCAAGATAACATTGCATGTCTTAATCATGCCAATGGAATTCCAGATACTATGAAAATTAGATACAGTTTGCGAAAGAAGAAATTCTTCCAAAGATTTGGACTCATTGGGTTACAATCATCACAAGAAATATTGTAGAAGGAAGAAATTCCAGATAGGTTGCGTGCTTTATCCGACCATCGCACGTCTAGATATTAGTTATGGAGCACACATCCTTAGTCAATTTATGCATGCCTGCGCCAGCTACACCTTGATGCTGCTCATACAGTCTTGTGTTACCTCAAGGGAACACCAGGACAAGGGATTTTGTTTCCATCAGTTCGCTCATTGTCTTTACGTGCAATATTGTGATGCAGATTGGGCTGAATGTCCAATGGCACACAAGTCCAGCACTGGCGATATCATTTATCTTTGGTCGTCTCCTATTTCATGGTGATCCATGAAACAAACAGTGGTTTCTCGTTCTGCTGCTGGAACAGTGTGTTGTGCTAGGACCACTGATCACTAGTGAGATTATCTAGTTAGGCTCTTGCAGGACCTTGGGGTGCAACACACTGCATTGGTTCCTTTGTTTTGTGACAATCAAGCTGTCATTCACATTGCGGCCATTCATAGAAATAGATTGCCACTTTATTTGGCAGCACATTCAATCACAAGCTATTGCTGCTCGGGCCATTTCCTCTCGGCACCAATTGGAAGACATATTTACTACAGCTCTCGGGTGTGATCCATTTCATGAATTATTGTGCAAGTAATTGGCTATTTCGAATCTTCATGCTCCAACTTGAGGATGAAATTGTTGATTGTGGAGATCGAACCTTTTGTGTTAAGGTTAGAGTTATTCAAAATGCTCCATGAAAGCTGTGGTTTTGAGAAGCATGCAAATCCTAAATAAGTATTGGGCTGGCGGCTGTAATAGCAACCTGGATGTGTCTGCCTTTTCTTTTTCGTACTTATTTGTAGAAAATAATCTGCCACAATGAGGATTCATCTTCGTCTTCCTCTCTCTTAAATTCCATTCCAAGACTCGACCTTCAAATTCAAGCAATAACCACATCACCTCTCAGTTTCCCATCAGTAGCTTTGAGACTCCCTGATCTAGATCCACCATCAACGGCACCGAGAGCTCACAATGCAAAATCACTATGATTACAGGCTTTACCGGCCAAGATGGACCCAACCTCATTGAATACCTCCTCAACAGAGGCTACGAAGGTAACAGCCTGAACCATCTCCAATGCCCAGCACGTCAACCACATCTACATCAACCTACAAGATATCCACAAGCCCATGATGTAGGAAATTTCAATTGAGTGCAATTCCAAATTTTAATTTTGGAAATGGCGACGAACTTTCAATTCTATTGATGACAAAGAAGAAGACAGCGCAGGAAGGAAAATAATAATAATAATAATAATAATGGAACACAGACACTCTAAACTAAAAGCTGACTCATGAAGCCATTATCCAGGATGGCACTTCAAACAGTCACCTCTCTCGGGACCCAACCGTGACGGGGCCAAAAGTGCAGCGGATATCATTTAAAGTTGAAAAAAAATCATAATAATATAATATGACATCACAGTCAATGGCTTTACGACGTCCCGTCTTATTTACAAAAGGGTTCACTCATAAACAAGACAAAAATACTTATCTTGGCAAAAATCGAACTTAAATCATATTCGCAAATTAATTTTATTCAGAAGGCAATGAAGCACTGTATTACAGTAAAAGAGCATTTATGACCAAAGGTGGCTAGATATTGGAATCTTCTTCTGATTCTCAGCCCACCGGCATGACTCCTCACAACATGTTCGTATGTACGGAGCATCTACGTCTCCTAGGGAGCAAGGAAGCAGAGAAAGAAAACGTTAAGTTAAAAAAAATAAAAAAAAAATAAAAAAATGAAAAATTCTTTTAAAATTAAGACATCACACAAAACAAAGAAACATGAATCCAATCACAAGTTATGAATATAGTATGTGATGGAGGCGAGTTATGACTTCACAGATATCAGCTCCTTCTTGACTCGAACAGTAACCGTCGATGAGTGGATATACCTATAAAAATCGTCGAAGGGTGCTCCGACGGGGAGGTTTCGACGCTCAAGTCAGTAGAGAGCGGTTTTCATTTAAAAAAGAAACAGACTGAGAGTTGAGGGAAAGCTGTTCTCTGTGTTCTATGTGCCCAAAGTGTTAGACCTCGAGAACGTGCCTGATGTCGAGACTTTTGAAATCTCTTATACCTATGAGAGTCGTGCGCCACTGGGGTCTTCTACTCTACCTTCCTTATCGAGTTAATCCGAGAATCTCGAGGGTTAATATTTCAAATTGATCACGATCTTCATTTATCGAGAAAACTTCTATTTTCGGGAGGGATATCTTTCTTATCTGGAAGATCTAAGATTTGTCGTTATAAAATAGGAGACTGAAGTTGAAAAAATTTTGACATTCCTTTGGAATCGTTAGGAGTGTTGTGTACTGTTCGATCGCTTGACCGATAAGAGGCCTTCGAGACTCGTTTGATTGGGAGGCTGACATTTGCTTAATCGATCGGAGTGACTGTCTTTGCTTGATGAGTCACGGTCGGTTAATAGGACGACTGAGGCCCTATCGTTTGGTAAAGCCGGGCAACTGAGGCCCCTTGGTAGGTCATCTGGGCGGCTAGGGCCCTTAGGTAGACTATCATGACGATTGTTAGATACCGATTCGTAGGTGTCATTCGTGGGTTTCTGGAGAATTGACTCTTTTGGTCCGGGCTATTGGGTCAGATCCCATCATTTGTCCTCAACTTATGGCTTTCTTAGAAAAAAAAAAGTCATAAGTGAAGGTCTGTGAAACGTGTTTCGTACATTATGAATGTATGGGGACACTCGGTCCATTCTGATTCGCCCTCCTTATGCATTACGAATGCGAGCCTGTCTCATTATACACGACTTTCTTCATGGGAAACTGAAGACAATTTACTCCGGCATTTATGACTTGTGTTTTTGCTTATTTGTTTCATCTTCCTTGAATTAATTGAGACCTCTCATTTTTACTGTTATAAATAGCCATGATGCGCGTTCACTTTCTTTCGCAGAGGATTGATATTCCTCCTTCTTGGTTGCTTGGTGGAGCATGATTTTTTCTGAGAGTAGGTTTTCGGGGTACTGCAACATGCGATGCTTCTTGGCTAAGGTGACTTCTGCTGGAATGAGATTTCATTAAAAAAGAGGACTACTGGAGTGTGATCTCATTATGTTGGGCGTTCGCTTTGGTCGGCATAATCTGATCCCTTGCCACCGAGGGGTGTATCTTGTACCCCTTGCATGATCTTCTCCGATTGGTCCTCACCCTTTGGACGCGATGGGGGTGTTTCTCACACCGTCTTTGGATGGATAAGTCGAGCCTGGGCTACGTTGGGGGTGGCAAAACCCGTGCTCGTCTTCTCTTATCCCTAACACTACATTTTTGCATTGTTTGTAGGGATCATGTTCTCCCTTGGTTTTTGGATCATTTTCTTGGTCCATAACAATTACAGTGAGCTGCTAGTGGAAGGACATTACTGTGTATTTCTCGTAGTGTAACTAGCCTATCTTAGCGGCTTGTGTATGTTTTCTTGTAACCGAATATACTATTTCCCACAGGTGTAAATAAAAAAGTTACGCTTTACTTATTTGAGTTCTGCCTCTTCTCTTTTCTATTCCTCATCCAGTTGCATGCCTTTCTTCAGCCTTTGTCAAAGTGGATTGGCAGGTGTTGGGGGACTGAGACCTTCCGAGCGATAGAGAAAATTTTAAGTTGTGGGTCGCGTCCACCTGTCTTGGGAGTTATATCCTCTATTGACGATGCGTATGATCGGTAGGAGCTGGGCGATTGAGGCCCTCTGAGCGATAGAGAAAATTTTAAGTTGTGGGCCGCGTCTATCCGTCCGGAGAGTTACATCCTCTATTGACAACGTGTACGATCGGTACAAACTGGGTGACTGAGGCCCTCCGAGCGATAGAGAAAATTTTAAGTTGTGGGCTGCGTCCACCCGTCCGGGGAGTTACATCCCCTATTAATGACACGTACGATTGGTACGAGCTGGGCGACTGAGACCCTCCGAGCGATAGAGAAAATTTTAATTTATGGGCCGCGTCCACCCATCCGGGGAGTTACATCCCCTATTGACGACGCATATGATCGGTAGGAGTTGGGTAACTGAGGCCCTCCGAGCGATAGAGAAAATTTTAAGTTGTGGGCTGCGTCAACCCGTTCGGGGAGTTATATCCCCTATTGACGATGCGTACGATCGGTAGAAGCTGGGCGACTGAGGCCCTCTGATAAAAAACTTTTGAGTTGTGCTTAAGAAAGACTTCCCGGTTGTTGGATAGCGCCGAGGCTCATTGATAGTATATGCGTAAGTTTTCTAAATTCCAGGTCCTAGGTATTGCTGACCATTTTAAGTTGTCGAGTAAGTACGTTTCCAGTCGAACTACGGAACGTACTCGATATGGACCTTCCCAATTAGGGGCGAGCTTACCCCCGGGCCGCTGTTGACCGGTAGCCTTCACTTTCCGTAGCACCAATTCTTCGGGTTTAAACGTTCGAATTCTAACCATTCGGTTATGATACCGGGTCATTTGTTGTTGATAGACCGTCATTCGTGTTGATACAGATTCCCGCAATTCCGGAAGTAAGTCCAACCTTTCTCGTAAGATACGTTCGTTTTGTCCGGCATTATAATAAGCTACTTGGACAGAGTAAATGCCTATTTCTACGGGTATGACTGCTTCGCTTCTGTAAGTCAGACTGAAGGGTGTTTCTCTAGTTGCCCTTCGAGGGGTAGTACGATACGACTAAAGGATGCCATAAAGTTCTTCGACCCATTGTCCTTTGGCATCATCCAACATTGTTTTTAGTCCTTGTAGGATTGTTCGGTAGGTTACTTCGGCCAGTCCGTTGGTCTATGGGTGAGTGACCGATGAGAACCTGTGTTGGATCTCCAGTTTCTCACAAAACTCCCGAAAACGCTGGTTGTCGAATTGCTTCCCATTATTCGTGATGAGGACGTATGGTATACCGAATTGGGTAATAACATGAATCCACACGAAGGATTGGACTTTAGTGGCCATAATTTGGGTTAAGGGCTCGGCTTCCACCCATTTCGTAAAGTAGTCAATCGCCACAATCAAGAATCTTCGTTGTCCCGTGGTTGGAGGAAACGGTTCGATGATGTCCATGTCCCACTGAGCAAACGGCCAAGGGCTAGATATTGGATTAAGCTCGGTGGAGGGTAACCGAGGAACCAATGAGAAATGCTGGCATCTGTCACACCTTTTGACATAACTGTCAGAATCGACCTTCATGGTTGGCCAGTAGTATCCTTGTCGAAGTGCCTTATAGATTAGATTTCGGATACCCAGATGATTGCTGCAAACTCCTTCGTGAATTTCTCGAAGGACGTAATTTCCCTCTTCAGGGGTCAGACATCATAAATACGGGTGAGTGAATGACTTGCGATAGAGAATCCTATCGATTCTGGCATAGTGTGCGACCTTTCGTTTCAGTTTTGCTACTTCCCCCGGGGACTCAGGCAGGCGATCATGTCTTAGATACTTTTCTCTAGGGTCCTTCCAACTGGGCGGCTGGTCAACTGGGAGGATCTCCTTAGGCTCGTCGATGTTAGGATACGACAGGCTTTCAATATACATTGTTCGACTGGAAGTGACTGAATCGGAACTAGCCAGCTTCGAAAGGGTATCCGCTCGCACATTTTTCGAACAAGGGATTTGTTGAATGTCTACTTTGCCTAATCGGTCCATCGTCTCGCACAACTTACTTAAATATTTTGCTATGACCGGGTCTCTGGTTTCGTAAACCCCCTTGATTTGCTTCACGACTAACTGGCTATCCATAAACACCCTGACATTTCGTGCTCCCATATTGGTGGCGATCCGGAGGCCCGTTAGCAGGGTTTCGTACTCGGTTTGGTTATTACTGGCTTGGAAATCAAAGCGGAGGGCGTACTCTGCCTTAAAATTGTTTGGTCCTACCAATATGAGTCCGGCGCCACTTTCTGAAGAATTTGATGATCCATCCACATGGATATTCTATTCGGGGTCGATCCATTCTTCTAGATGGCTAAAAAGTTTCCCTTCAGACACTGTGGGTAAAGTGTATTCGAGGATAAAATCCGCCAGTACTTGGCCCTTTATAGCGGGTCGTGGTCGGTATTGGATATTGAATTCACCTAGCTCTACACTCCACTTGATGAGTCGCCCTAACGTATCCCTCTTCTGGAGGATTTGCTTCAGCGGTTGATCGGTGAGTACCATAATGGTATGAGCCTGAAAATATGGTCGAAGACGTCTCGCTAAGACAATCAAAGCATAGGCTATCTTTTCGATTGGCCGATAGTTAATTTTAGAATCTTTCAATATCCTGCTGATGTAATAGACTGGCTTCTGAGCGGCGGATTCCTGTCTCACAATTACGGAACAGAGTGCTCGTTCGGAAACGGCCAAATATAGGTAAAGTTCTTCCCCAAGAATGGGCCGTGAAAGCGGTGGTGGTTGCATCAGATATTCTTTCAGTCGTTTGAAGGCTGCTTGACATTCGAGCGTCCATTTGAACTGTCGGGATCTCTTTAACACGTCAAATATGAGCTTATACTTTTCGCCAACTCTGGACATGAATCGGTTTAGGGTAACTATTCAACCAGTCAAGCGTTGCATTTCCTTGAGCGTCTCGGGGGGTGTCATGTCTAATATTGCTTATATTTTTTCGAGGTTAGCCTCTATCCCTCGATCGGTGATCATGAAGCCCAGAAACTTTCTGGAGTCGATCTCAAATGTATATTTTTCTGGGTTTAGCTGCATATTGTAGCGTTCTAAAGTTTGAAAGGTCTCTTCAAGATCTACAACATAAGCTTCTGCTGTACCACTCTTTAAGAGCATGTCGTCGACATAAGTTTCGACGTTCCTTCCTAATTGGTCTTTGAAGACCGCATTGACCAGCCGTTGGAAAGTTGCTCCGACATTCTTTAGGCCAAAAGGCATAACCCGATAACAGTACGTATCGTACTCGGTGATGAAACTGGTACTCTCTTCGTCTTCTGGCGTCATTCTGATATGGTTATAGCTGGAGTAGGCATCTATAAAACTCAAGAGTTGGTGTCTCGAGGAATTGTCTACAAGCTTGTCAATGTTGGGGAGCGGATAACTATTCTTCGAACATGCTTTATTGAGGTCGGGGAAGTCTACGCACATCCTCCACTTGCCATTAGCCTTTTTCACCAAGACTATGTTAGCTAGCCATTCGGGATACTTGACTTTGCAGATGAATCCTGCTGTCAACAACTTCTGAATCTCTTCCTGGATGGCGCGTTGGCGTTCGAGGGCGAATACCCTATTCTTCTGCTTAACCGGTCTGAAGTCAGGATTAACGGTCAGTTTATGGGCTACGACCGACGGGTCTATGCCAGGTATGTCTTTTGGAGTCCATGCGAAAACTTTCGGTTTAGGTTTAGCTCTCGGTTCAGTGTCCCCTCTAGGTTCCAGGGCATCGATCGGGAAAACTTCTCGAACGTCTTGTGTCGCGAAGAGGATATAGGGATCAGAGTCGCTTCTGATGGTTACTACCCCTAGCGGTGTTCTGAACTTCACTTGCATGTGTCTAGTGCTCGGTAGTACCTCTAGATTGTTCAGGCTGGGTCTGCCTAGTATGGCGTTGTAGGGGAAGTAGAGTTTTACCACATGAAAGAGAACGGGAGCGGTTACGTGATTAGGGAGTCTTCCTAGGGTTACAGAAAGATAAATGATGCCTTCAGGATAAGTGGGCTCGTCTAAAAGCCCTTGGAGGGATCCGGTGGGTGGCAAAAGTCGAGATGGATTGAAGTCCATCCTGCAGAAGGCGTCCCGGGTGAGGGGATCGCAATCAGCCCTCTAATCAACAAGAACCCTTTTCACAGTGTAGGAGTCTATTTTGAGGGTGATAACTAAAGGGTCATTTTGGAGAAGATCTATTCCGGCTGGAAGGTCATCATCATCAAAACCTATGATTGGCCTTCTTCTTTTGGCAGGTGTTGTGTCGGGGATGACCATTGCGAGCATCGTCACAAGATTTCAGAGAATCAGTCTGTTTCACATAGACGGTGCCAATCTGATAGAGGTGGGTTATGACTCCACAGATATCAGTTCCTTCTTGACTCAAATAGTAGCCGTCGATGAGTGGATACACCTGTAAAAACCACCGGAGGGTCTCCGGCGGGGAGGCTCCGACGTTCAAGTCAGTAGAGAGCGGTTTTCGTTTGAAAAAGAAACAGACTGAGAGTTGAGGGAAGGTTGTTCCCTGTGTTCTATGTGCTCAGAGTGTTAGGTCTCAAGAGCGTACCTGATATCGAGGGTTTTGAGATCTCTTATACCTGTGAGAGTCGTGCGCCACTGAGGGTCTTCTACCCTACCTTCCTTATCGAGCTAATCCGAGAATCTCAGGGGTTAATATTCCGAATTGATCACGATCCTCATTTATCAGAAAAATTTACATCTTTAGGAGGGATGCCTTCCTTATCTGGAAGATCCAATATTTGTCATTATGAAATAGGAGGCTAAAGTTGAGAAAATTCTGATATTCCTTTGGAATCATTAGGAGTGTTGTGTACTATTCGATCGCTTGACTGATAAGGGGCCTTCGAGACTTGTCCGGTTGGGAGGCTGACATTTGCTTAATCGATCGGAGTGACTGTCTTTGCTTGATAAGTCACGATCGGTTAACGGAGCGACTGAGACTTTATCGTTCGGTAAATTCGGGCGACTGAGGCCCCTCGGTAGGTCATCTGGGCGGCTAGGGCCCTTAGGTAGACTATCATGACGATTGTTAGATATCGATCCGTAGGTGCCCTTCGTGGGCTTCTGGAGAATTGACTTTTTTGGTCTGGGCTATTGGGCTAGGTCCCATCAGTATGAACTATTAGCATTTGCTATGAAAACAACATATAGATTAGCCAAATCATGACATCAAAAATCAAATCCGAACATTTTAAATATTAACAAATAGACAATAAAGAAACCAATTAGCAACTGATCGAATTATCAAAGAATATTGATATTATGGGAATTCGGTTTCAGAAAATCCTTAAAGACCCATTTCATGCCTTTCATCTTATTTCATATTTTAAATTCATAGTTTGTATGAATTTATCAATGTGTGCATATGTACAATGATGTAGTGTGCATGTTAGATTTAGCCACGACCTTAGGATTTTGATAGAAACCTCGGGTAGATCATTGAGCTGACCTAGCAAAGTTTTTAAATAAATTGATAAAATCAGATACAAGAGAAAGATTAAGTTAAGACAAAGAAATGAAAGTTGAGGTTAATAAAAAGTCACGAGAGTTAGAATGACTAGGGTTACACTAGTGTTTCAAATAAATATCATAAGAATATCATTTTTAAAAAATTCCACTCAAAATACTAAACATATATATATATATATATATATATCTTTTGGAGGTACTTGTGTTTTTATAAGTTCAAAAATACTCTTTTTATGAAAAATCCTTCTCTTTTTTTGCCTTATACTCTTTGTGGTCAAATTGTATGCCCTTATCGCTAATAATGTTAAAAAATAACAATGTTTTGAAATCGGACTAGACAGGTCGATCTGACTAAGAACCTACTGGTCTGAGTTTCTTAGCAAAACTGGATTCTAAAAAAACCAATCAAACCCGATCAAAATCCGGATTGAACTGGTTAACCCCAGATTTTTTTCTCCTTTTCTTTTTGGCGTAAAAAGTGCCAAGGTGTGGACTCGAATCTAGCAACAAATACTTGAGTTGTCATAACCGCCGGAGCACAATGCCTTGTGCGTGTGCTTTTCCCCTTTTCCTTTTTCTTCTATCTCACTCTTGCCTCTCAAGTGTTTTTTTTCCCCCACCATGGGGTCATGTTTTTATTTTTTTCTTTCCTCATTGTACTTTTCTTATTGTTTAAATTAGATTTTGATGTGTTCAACTCTGTCATTTGAATTATATTTTGATATATTTAAATGATATTTAATATTGAATAATATATGATATTTAGATAAATGAATTGTGTATTATTAATATTATATATTTTAAACATGATTTGATAAATATTTGTGATTAGGTATACAGATTTTTTAAATTATTAATATATCATAATTTAAATTTATTTATGATATTATGATGACATCATCCCGTTTTTTCATCCGGTATGACCAGTTTAACCAAGTTACCTATTGACCCCTTGACATGACCGGTTTGTGCTCTGGTCTGTGTTTCAAACAACTGAAAAAGAAATGAACAAAGGATAGAAAATTGAAGAAAGAGAAGCATGAATGCCTCTCTGTTTGTCCCTCCCTCATCTCTTATAGCCTCTCTTATTTTCCCTCATCTTCCACAGCTGCCGCTACCATTTTTTATCACTGACGACACCATCACAACAACCACACCATTATTGAGTCACCATCAGTGACTGATGGTTCCACCAATAGCCAAACCCGTCTCTCTCCCTTCTCCATTTTCTTAGCACTTTTACTCTCTTCTCTCCTTCGTCCCCTCTTCAATTGGCGACAATGGCTACCCTACCGCTAGCGATGATGGCCCTTTATCTCCCTCTGATCTCTCTTTCCCTCTCTAAGAGTCAATCACTTAGCTTTCTCTCTCTTCTCAACAAAGGCGATTGGAGTCTCAATCAAAGCCCATTCTTCATCTTTGATGAAAGATTCTCACTTTGATGATTAATTGCTATCTCTCTTTTCTTCTCTCAATTACAATCTCGATCACTCTCTCAAAATATCAAGCGATCTCTCTCACCTTAGTTCAATTGCCATCTCTCACTCTCCTTCTTAGTCGGTCTCTCTCTCCAACCGACTAAGATCATATTGGGGATTTAAAGCACCCAATAGGGGCAAGAATTTGACCCTTGCCACAACAAGTAATTTCTGCTCTTTTCTCTCCCTTTTTCGATTTTTAGCATAATCTAATTTGTTATCTCTTGCTTGAAATCATTTATGAAATTGTAGAACATCAATTTGATACTAAAGATCACACTTTTAAGGGAATTTGAATTATTTTGAAGTATTGAAATCAATCATATTTTGTTTCCTAAATGTTTAACAATGTTCTAATATGTTATCTATGGGTTAAATCCATCAAAATATGCTTAAATTGGGTTATTTTCCCTCTCATCTCTATTAATCATTTTATATGCATAAAAGATAAATCATCTTGGTATACTTTAGTTTTATATAACATTGTGATATTCTAATATGGTAGAAAAGATATGGAGCATATGTTTGTGGTTTGAGTTCGGATTTCATGAATTTTAATAAGTTAAAAGGTGGATTATATAGGTTTGTAAAAACTCTTACGACAAAGTATCAAACCAACAAAGTTTTAAAACACAAGTACTTCATACAATGGATTGCTTTATGAAGAACCAGTAGTTATAATCTAGACAGGTTAAATAAGTTGTTTGACACTTTTAAATTTTTTTGAAATTTTGTAGAGAGTTGAGAAAAGAATGAGAGAATTTGACATAAAGATTTTATAATGGTTCTACTATTCTTGGTGTATGTCCACTTCCGGATTTCATTTTGATTTTTTAATCCATTATTTTATTCCAAAATAGTACAACCAACTAGGTTGTCTAGGTTTAGTCAAGTTACGATAGTAGTATGAACAAAGAACAAAGAAACATGAATACAATCACAAGTTATGAATGTAGTATGAACCATTGGCATTTGCTATGAGAGCAGCATATAAATTAGCCAAAGCATTACATTAGATATCGAATCCGAACAAACAAACAGGCAATAAAGAAACCAATTAGCAACTGATTTGAATTTTCAAAGAATATTGATATTATGAGAATTCATTTTCAAAAAACCCTAAAGACTCATTTCATGTCTTCTGATGATACATAATCAAAATGGCCCAAACTGTATTGGGCTCAATACCAGTTTGCAATGTTATGAATAACTCTTGATGGTCCAGTTGTTTAATCAACCGGTATCCTCCCAATCGGTTGGCATTTGACTTGTTACTATTATAAGACTCTAGACCCTCCGAACCCCCTTGGCCTGTGGGGTACATCGACCAAAACGTGTCTTTAATACATGATCTATCTCCTAGATGAGTAGACATGACCCATACTTTCTTTCTCTTGGCATGCACCGATCATGTCCTGATCGGTAAGTCGTTAACTGGTCCAACATTCACTTAGTGATCGGTGATTGTCACCCAACTCACTAAGGTAAATATTCATTTCTCCTATGAACACTGAAATAATCTCCTGTAAACAGAAGGAGACCACCAACACATGGAAGGGAACCGCATAACCACCTAGACTTTCCAAATTGAAGGTCATTGAGATCTTTTGAAATCTTTTCATCACATCCCTATGATCTCGGGACACTTCTGTAAGGAAACTAGGAATGCCCTATTAACACACGTCTCTTATACCAGGTAACTATATATTCATCATAAGAACAATCAACCAGGTATGCCTCCCTTTTCCTCTGAACTTATACACGACAATATAAGACTTCTCTTTAGTCTATTCTTTCCTTTCAAAAACCATTCTGTAATTTGACCGTCGGAGCCTCCCCTACTAAAATACACTTTGGTAGTCTTTTGTAGGTCTCATTCTTTGATGTTAATAGAAGGCTAAGTCCCTTTGTTCACGTTAGTAAAGCTATTATGTTCATGAGAATAGACTAGAAAGAAACTTGTCTCGCCACTACTTTGCTTTGTTGAGATGCTTCCCGGAAGAGTTACCAGGGCCACTTCTAGGGCAGCATCTGTAACACCAAAAATTCGGCATTAGAAATTTTTATTTAATTATTAATTTTCTATGTAAAATACCTAAAGAAATTGGATTGTAATTGACCTTGAGTTTTGGGATGTAATGCTGAAAAAAATTCAATATTTGAATTTTTCAATTTTATTCTCCCATACAATTACCAATTATTGGAATTGTTCAAATCTCGTTGCCATATGAATCATAAGGTGTAATTTGGCTTGTGTAAAGGGAAATGAAAGACAAAACGCCTTGTGGAAGCATGAGACAATTTGAGGAGATGATTGGGTATGAGTTAGAAATGAATAGGTTGTCTCATGCATGTGAAAGAAAGAAACAAGGCCACTTAAACAAGCTTGGGTCACCTTAGGAACAAGTGAGGACGACTTGGGTAGGAGAAATTGGAGAACAAGGCACCTTAGAAGCTAGGGAAGGCGACTTGGAGGTGTATAAGAGACAAAATCAAAGTTTTGGGAGAGATGAGTAGCCTTAGACAACATGGTGAGGCGCCTTGATGATGATAAGGCGCCTTGAGTGGGTTGCAGTGCGTGTTTATGAGAGAGGGACTAGACAAGTCGCCTTGTGAAGAAGGGTCAAGTCCCCTCATACATGTGGAACGAGGAGGCAAGGCACCTTATACAAGATTGAGGTGCCTTGAGTAAGAAAGTGTAGGGTGACTTCTGAAATCATGATCTAGTGAGGGGCCTTGCTCCTAGCTTGGGTTGACTTGGGCCTTAGGGATCACAAAGAACTGAGTTGCCTTGTGCAACAATAGAGGTGCCTTGAGTGGTTTTCAGAACAGGCGTCTAAGCCTTGGAGTGATTGAGTTGCCTTACACAATTGGTGAGGCAATTTGGGTGGTCTAAAATGTGTGAGTTCTAAGGCAACAAACTCATGAGGCACCTTGTCCTTTGCTTGAGGCAACTTGAAGCCTAGAAATCATGAAGAATTGAGTCTTCTAGCCATCCCATGAGACACTTTGCCCAGTCAACTCTTCACAAATTGAGATGTAAAATGATCAAATTGAACAACCAAACCCAACCCAAACCCTGAAATCATCAAGGGTAAGATAGTAATCGACTAATTCATTAATAATATGTTGAATAGAACTTGAATTCTCACCTCCCTCATTCATTTTTCACGAACAACTCTCTCTCTCTCTGCGATTTCTCTTCCCCTCACACCACTCTTGATTCTCTCTTGAAAACCAATTTTCCCTCCACTAAAATCACTCCATCAAGTGTCCAAAAGCTCAATCAAACTCAAGGAAAGGAGGATTGAAGGAAGAATCTAGGGTTGCTCTATGTGAAGGAAAATTAGGATTTTGAAACCAAATCTTCAAAAACTTAATCCAACTCCAAATCTGAGATAATTTCTTACTCTTAATATTGGATTTAGTTTTATTATTGTGGATTGAAACCTAATATTGCAATTTGGGGGAATTTCATGTGGAGATCAAAACCCTAGAAATAGAGAATAATAAAATTGGGAAAATGGAATAAAAAATTGTATGAAGATGCACAGGAGGTGCAAGTGATGGAAATAGAACATATATTCATGAATTTGGGATATTAGGGATGGTGGTAGCTTTGGGATAATCAAAATAACCCTAGTTTTACCAATGGATTGAATGAGAAATCTATATTTATTGCTTTAGGCATTGGACATTTGACTCAAGTGTGGATTTGAATGTTATAGTGGATTGATTTGGGAGTATTTACCCTCCCAAAAGGTGAATTGATACATATTTATGATTTTAAGTGAGAAAAATATTTTAAATTGATTTTATAAATATTTTTAAAATTGTTTACAAATTGTTTTATGATTGTAGAGTGTCCCGAAAAGGAATTTGACATGAAAAATGCTTCTATGAACTGAATTGAAAATATTGTGCCTTATTGATTTATAATGAATATGCAGTGATTGAAATCCTTGTGATGAGAATTTATTGAATGATTAATGGCACACTTTGATTATATATTGAGATAATTGTGAAACGGTGCTATGTACATGATTAATGGCTATAGTCATTCCCTCCACGTTGCGAGGCCCGACAGGGCGACGTGGTTGGGCATTTATTTAACTGAGGAGATAGCTACGCTCAAGAGGTGCATCTGAAGTCCCTCCTTCGGACTAGCCTGGTTGCATCATAGGGGAGACCCGAGACCAACGCCAAGGTTGGGGTATTTTGTGATGTGTAAATAAATATGAAAACCCTTGGTGGTCTCACCATTGGTCGCGGTAGACCATTATCGAAATCTATGAGTTTTGGCCATCCTCTGATTTATGGAAAACATATGGATACGAATGGATGTTATGATTTTTAAATCCCTGTTTATTGAACTTGTCATGAAATGTGATGACCCTTGATGTTTGTTTGCTACAATGATATGGTTTTGAGAATGTTTATTTGGCACATCCATAATCATCTCTCAGTTATCACCATAACATAATTTGCATACACTGGGTATAGTTTTATACTCACCCTCCCTTTCTATCATTATAGAGCAAGTTTAGATAATACACATGGTCATTTTGAGCCAGATTTTGAGGAAGATCATTATCGGAGACCTCATTTGGTATAGACTCTACTTTTATATTGTGGTATCATTAGTTTGGATCCAAGGAGGGCATTTTGTATAAAACTTATTTGAAAATTTACTCAACTCTATATTTTGAATCTGGATGGGCTTGTTTATGTTTAAATCCTATTGAGGACCCTTATTTAATCTTTTATGAATCTCGTTTTGGGAAATATTGATTTCATTTTCGGTTCCTACCCTATGAGGGGGATGTTTGCCTTATGAATTGATGGCATAAACGGCCGGGATGGCCTTTGGTTTGTTTGATATTCTGAATGCCTTACAGTACCTTGGAGCATGAGGTGAGATTCATATATGCTTTAGGATAGCATGGCGGTTGTCGCGTGCCAGGACTTATGGGTCCGGACATAACAACTTTATTGGTATCAGAGTTTAGGTTCACGATTTGAAAATGTTTTAAAATAATCGAAAAGTTTCCCAAATATTTTAAAGGTTCTCAATTGTTTTCAAAACCAATTTGAGAAAACTTAACATTTGAACTATTCCGAATGATTTCAAATGCCTTCTATGGGTCCTAGGGAATTAGGGACATTATTTTTAGGAGGTTAAGTAATTAGTTCTTCACTTAATCCTGTGTGCTAAACATAGTTTTCTTTTGTAAAACTATGCCTCCATGAAGAAGAACAAGGAACTCAAATGAGATTCCTCCTACTCCATCTTCTCAACCCGAGGCTACATTGTCTTCATATGTGCCTCCTTTAACGTTGATACATCCGACTCCTCCAGCTGAGATTCTTATTCCTCTAATAGCTGCCTCCAGCAAGTGATGGAGTGGTGGAGTGCCTACAGAGCATAGTTTTAGGCTCCGCATCAAACTCTAGGGCATCCGTCGGTTCCTCCTCCAATGCCGGCTACCACACCAAATGTTCTAGTGGCACCTCCTCCTTCGGTTGTTGCATCAGCTGACCATCCTACCGTTGAATTATCCAAACTGATCAAAGAGGCGAGGTAGTTGGGATGTGAGACATTCTCAAGCACATGCGATGCCTTCGTGGCCAAGGAATGGATTGGCTGAATCAAAAAGATCGTCACTGATATGAGGTTAGATGATGAGATGAAATTGTGGATGACTGTGAAACTATTGGATAAGGGTGCCCAAACATGGTAGGAAAATGTGAAGGGTAGGACTTCCGTCTCTCCTACTTGGACAGAATTCCTTATAGCCTTTGAGGAGAAATACTACACTCGATTCTATCAGAATCAAAAAAGAGAAGAATTTCTCAAGTGGCCCAGGGGAAAAAAACATTAGCAGAATACGAGATGAAGCTAAGGGAGTTAGCTATGTATGTTCTGGAGTTTGTGAACTCCAAGGAGTCCCTCTGTGCGAAATTTGAATCGGGGTTGAATTTGAGCATCCGAGAGAAGATGTCAATAACTAAGGGACATCTATTCCAAGATGTGCTGGAGATTGCCTTTAGGGCCAAGCAGATGGTAATAGAACGAGGAAAAGTCAAAAAAAAGTTAGGGTAAGAAGAGGAAGCCTAGATTCTCCATGAGTCAAAGTTCCAAGATGGCTTTCAGGATCCGTTAGCTCCCCGAGGGACTAACAAATCCCTCGATTTGGCACTCTCACTTCTAGTGCCATGTCTGAGAGTAGGTCAACAAGGTCAAAGAGGGAACTTTACCAAAATTACAAGAAGCATCACCCCGAACCATGTCCCAAGCCTTTGAAGTGCTACCATTATGGGAAAGTAGGGCATTTCCACAATGCTTGTCCTGAGTTGGATGTCAGTTGATGTGGAGGTTAGACGAGTCGTGGTCATTCAAGTGGCCCTAGGAGTGGCTCATTAAATGCCCCAGCACCATCATTTAGTACTGCTCTACAGACGGAAACTGGGAGCAACACAATTGTCGTCCCTCCATAACATCCCAAACAGAGGAACCAAACAAGGATCTATACTATGACGAATGAGGAAACTCAGAATAATCCCGACATAGTCACAGGTAAGCTCTCTTAGACTTGAATGTGATAATTTGACAATTTAGAAGTTTTATTGTAAGTACTATATAGCATGTGTTCATGATTACAACTTAGAGACATATTAATGATATCGTATAATAATGAAGTTAGGTGAAATGATTTTGATGATTCCTGTTAATAGGTATGATAAAAATTTTTGGCATTGATGCCTGTATATTGATTGACACAGGGTCTAATAACTATTTTGTGAGCACCTTTGTATTATATTACAAACTCTCCGAGAGAAGCAACTGTATGCTTTGTACCCTCAAATATTTGCTCACGCAAAAAGAACTCAACTTGAGGCAATGGAGATAGCTAGAATTGATCAAAGACTATGATTTAGTGATAGATTATCACCCCGGGAAGGCTACTGTGATCGCAGACACATTAAGCCGTAAATCTTCCACTTCTAGCTTGGTGTCTACTGGGAATTCATACTTGTCTTGCTTGGTTGTATTCTGAGCTCTTGGTGTTAAGTTAGCTTCTGATGAGCATGGTGCACTTATAGCCAAGTTTGAAGTACGACCTACTTTGGTGGATCGTATCCAGGAGCTTCAGGCTATCGATGAAGAGATAAAAGGTATAATGGAAAAGGTTCACAAGGGCGAAGGTGGTAAATTCAGAATTCAAGAGGACGATGTAGTTATGTATGGGAAACGAATATGTGTTCTCAAAGATGTTGAGCTGCAGAAGGCTATTCTCGAAGAGATATACTCTTCGGCATATGCGATGCATCCTAGAAGTATAAAGATATACTGTACCATAAAGGAGACTTATTAGTAGTCGGGATTGAAGCAAGAGATAGCTGAATTTGTAACTAAGTGTCTTGTATGTCAACAAGTCAAGGCTGAGTATCAGAAACCAGCTAGTACCCTCCAACCATTTCTGATTCCCAAGTAGAAATGGGAGCACATCACTATGGATTTTGTGGTGGGATTGCCACGTACTCTGAGCAGTCATAATGCTATTTGGGTAATAGTAGACTGGCTTACCAAGTCAGTCAATTTTCTCCCAATCCAGAACACCTACTCTTTAGAAAGATCAGCCAAATTGTACATTAATGAGATCGTGAGATTTCACGGAGTTCCAATATATATTTTTTCAGACCTTGATCCTCTATTTACTTCACGATTTGGCTGAAGCTACAAGTGTCCTTAGGGACTAAACTGAAGTTCAGCATAGCTTTCCATCCTCAGACTGATAAACAATCTGAGCATACCATTCAGACCTTAGATGACATGCTGAGGGCTTGTGTCATGGACTTCTAGGGGAGTTGGGATAGACATCTCCTAGTGATTGAATTTGCATACAACAATAGTTATCAAGTTAGTATTAGGATACCACCCTATGAAACTCTATACGGAACGAAGTGTCAGACCCTGTTATGTTGGGATAAAATTAGAGAGAGAAAAATCGAAAGTGTAGAATTGATTGAAGCCACCAAGGAAAAGGTGAAAATAATCTGGGGAAGAATGAAAGCGGCTTAAGATCGACAAAAGAACTACGTTGACAAGAGGAGAAGGCCCTCGGAATTTGAAATAGGAGATATGGTGTTTTTGAAGATATCTTCTTGGAAGGGCATAATCCGGTTTCAGAAATGAGAAAATTTAAATCTTCGTTGTATAGGTCCCTTCAAAATCCTTAAAAGGATTAGAAATGTGGCCTACCGACTTGAATTGCCACTAGAGTTACAAATGATCCATGATATGTTTCACGTGTCAATGTTGAAGAAATATTTATCAGATCCTTGACACGTATTGGAGACTCCGCTGGTCGAATTGAATCAAAATTTGATCTTCAAGATACAACCCGTAAAGATCATTGATCAACAATTCAAGCAATTAAGAAGCAAACAAATTCCCATGGTCAAAGTACTGTGGAGAAGTAACCAAGTTGAAGAAGAGACTTGGGATCCCGAGAGTGCTATGCAGAGACAATACCCCCTGTTGTTTGAAGAATTAATTTTATTTAAATTTCAAAGACGAAATTTCTTTTTAGGGGGTAAGTGTTGTAATACCAAAAATTCGGTATTAGAAATTTTTATTTAATTATTAATTTTCTTTGTAAAACACTGAGAGAAATCGGATAGTAATTAACCTTGAGTTTTAGGATATAATGCCGAAAAAAATTCAATATTTGAATTTTTCAATTTCATTTTCAATTTTATTCTCCCATACAATTACCAATTATTAGAATTGTTCAAATCTCTTTGCGATATGAATCATAAGGTGTAAGTTGGCTTGTGTAAAGGGAAATAAAAGACAAAAGGCCTTGTAGAAGCATGAGACGGTTTGAGGAGGTGATTGGATATGCGTTAGAAATGAATAGGTCAACTCATGCACGTGAAAGGAAGAAACAAGGCCACTTGAGCAAGCTTGGGTCACCTTAGGAACAAGGGAGGATGACTTGGGTAGGAGAAATTGGAGAACAAGGCACCTTAAAAGCTAGGGAAGGTGACTTTGAGGTTTGTATGTGACAAAATCAGAGTTAGGAGAGAGATGAGTCGCCTTGGACAACATGATGAGGCGCCTTGTACATCCAAGTAAGGTGCCTTGAGTAGCCTTAGTGCGTGTTTCTGAGAGAGGGAGAAGACAAGTCGCCTTGTGAAGAAGGGTCAAGTCCCCTCATGCATGTGGAATGAGGAGGCAAGGTGCCTTGTACAAGACTGAGGTGCCTTAAGTAAGAGAATGTAGGGTGACTTCTGAGATCATCAACCATAGAGGCGCCTTGCTCCTAGCTTGGGTTGACTTGGGGCTTAGGGATCACAAAGAACTGAGTTTCCTTGTACAACTATGGAGGTGCCTTGAGTGGTTTTCAGAACAGGCTTCTAAGCCTTGGAGTGATTGAGTAACCTTGCACAATTGGTGAGGCGACTTGGGAGGTCTGAAATGTGTGAGTTCTGAGGCAACAAACAAGTGAGGTGCCTTGTCCTTTGCTTGAGGTGACTTGAAGCCTAGAAATTGTAAAGAATTGAGTCGCCTTGCCACCCCATAAGACGCCTTGTACAGTCAACTTTTCACAAATTGAAATGTAAAATGACCAAATTGAATAGCCAAACCCAACCCAAACCCTTGAATCATCAAGGGTAAGATGGTAATTGACTAATTAATTAATAATATGTTGAATAGAGCTTGAATTCTCACCTCCCATATTTATTTTTTACGAATAACTCTCTCTCTCTCTATGATTTCTCTTCTTCTCACACCACTCTTGATTATCTCTTGAAAACCAATTTTCCCTCCACTAAAATCACTCCATCAAGTGTCCAAAAGCTCAATCAAACTCAAGGAAAGGAGGATTGAAGGAAGAATCTAGGGTTGCTCTATGTATAGGAAAATTAGGGTTTTGAAACCAAATCTTCAAAAACTCAATCCAACTCCAAATCTGTGGTAATTTCTTACTCTTAATATTAGGTTTAGTTTTATTATTGTGGATTGAAACCTATTATTGCAATTTGGGGGAATTTCATGAGGAGATCAAAACCCTAGAAATAGAGAATAATAAAATTGGGAAAATGGAATGAAAAATTGTATGGAGATGCACATGAGGTGCAAGTGATGGAAATAGAACATATATTCATGAATTTGGGATATTAGGGATGGTGGTAACTTGGGGATAATCAAAATAACTCTAGTTTTACCAATGGATTGAATGAGAAATCTATATGTATTGCTTTAGGCATTGGACATTCAACTCAAGTGTGGATTTGAATATTATAGTGGATTAATTTGGGAGTCTTTACCCTCTCAAAAGGTGAGTGGATACATGTTTATAGTTTTAAGTGAGAAAAATATTTTAAATTGATTTTATAAATGTTTTTAAAATTGTTTACAAATTGTTTGATGATTATGGAAAGTCCTGAAAAGGAATTTGACATGAAAAGTGCATCTATGAACTGAATTGAAAATATTGTGCCACATTTGTTAATTTATGATAAATATGAATTAATTGAAATCCTTGTGATAAGAATCTATTGAATGATTGATGGCACACTTTGATTATAAATTGAGATATTTGTGAAACGGTACTATGTGCATGATTAATGGCTATAGTTACTCCCTCCACATTATGACACCCGACAGGGCGACGTGGTTGGACATTTATTTGACTAAGGAGGTGGTTGCGCTCAAGAGGTGCTTCAAAAGTCCCTCCTTCGGATTAGTTTGGTTGCACCCCAGGGGAGGCCCGAGGCCAACGCCAAGATTGGGGTATTTTGTGATGTGTAATGAATATGAAACCCCTTGGTGGTCTCGTCTTTGGTCGCAGTAGACCATTATAGAAATCTATGAGTTTTGGCCACCCCATGGTTTTTGGAAAACATACGGATACGAATGGATACTTATGAGTTTTAAATCCCAGTTTATTGAACTTGTCTTGAAATATAATGAACTCTTGATGTTTCTATGCTACAATGACATGGTTTTGAGAATGTTTATTTGGCACATCCACAATCATCCTGTAGTTATCACCATAACATGATTTGCATTCACTGGGTATAGTTTTATACTCACCTTCCCTTTCCATCTTTATAGAGCAAGTTTAGATAATACATGCGGTCGTTTTGAGCCAGATTTTGAGGAAACTCATTGTCAGAGACCTCATTTGGTATAGACTCTACTTTATATAATGGTATTGTTAGTTTGGATCCAAGGAGAGCATTTTGTGTAAAACTTTTTTGAAAATTTACTTAACTCTGTATTTTGAATTTGGATGGACTTGTTTATATTTAAATCCTATTAAGGACCCTTATTTAATCTTTTATGTATCTCGTTTAAGGAAATGTTAATTTCATTTTCGGTTCCTACCCCATGAGGGGGATGTTTGCCTTATGAATTGATGGCATAAGTGGCTAGGATAGCCTTTGGTTTGTTTGATATTCTGAATGCCTTGCAGTACCTTGGAGCATGAGATGAGATTCACACGTGTTTCAGGGTAGCACGACGGTTGTCGTGTGCCAGGACCTACAGATCGGGGTGTGACAGCATCCTTAATGGAAGGGCACATCGCCTTTTCAACGAACACCGCCAACATCCCGTTGCTGCTAATCCACCAAAGCTGCAACCTCTAACCGACTACCATAGCCATCCCATACCACCTGACACTCCTATTACTTGGCACTAGGTGGAAAGGCTGGAGTCAAAAATATAAAGTATTAGCAAATAGCTAAAAGAACTCGGTTGTACTCTTCGACTAATAGCCCAATCTTCCTCCCACAATTTAGGCTATATGCACACAAGGAGGCTCAAGCTCAGAGAACTCCGAGAGCCCTCGGTGACATCATGGCATGGTCTTGATGACCTAAGAAAACAGGTTGAGGAGCTCATAGCCAACAAGCTAAAATGAGCAAATGTGAATAGAGATGAGCCTATCCAATGCCCTACTGGCCTCTCGCCTTTTGACCCTAAAATTTCTTTAGAACCAATACCTTGTGATGTATTTCTTCCTCCTCTAAAGAGGTATGATAGCACCAATAACCCCAAGGACCATGTTGCCCACTTCACCACTGTGATGGTCATGAGGGACATCTTATCTCAGATGTCGTCATGTGCAAACACTTCCGGACCACCCTGAAAGGCAATGCACTGACATGGTTCAACTCACTCCCCCATTCAGCATCAAGAGATTTTCTTAGTTATGGTAACAGTTCAAAATGCACTTATCATTAGTAGGGGCCAAAAGAAAATTTATATCTCTCCTCTCGTTACGATAGAGAGACGATGAACCATTGAGGGACTTCTTCAAGAAGTTCAAGGCTGAAATGATGAAGGTTTCTGGGTTGGACCGCTCGATTGCACTGGTCGGCCTACTCATAGGACTATAACTTTAGGAATGAAGACGTCTATCAGTAAGAGCCCCCTATCATCTATTCAAGAGTTTTATACTTGTACAGAAAAATATATCACTGCAGAAGTTGCCAAGGCTTTCGACAGGCCACGTAATCAACTAGCTCCAAAGGAGCATAGGCAATCACCCTAACGGTCCTCCCCTAAGAGGGCCCATCAGGGGCCACCACCATAACAAAAGTTCACTAGTTACACCCCTCGGCCAAGTATTCCTCTAGATCTGGAACAAGCCGTATGTCAGGTGGCCCCTTCGTCTCACAGAGTATGATCCCAAAAAGGACAAAACTCGGTACTGCCATTTTCATTGAAACTATGGCCATTTCACTGACGAATGTAAGATACTAAGAGATAAGCTTGAGTTCCTCGTCTGAAGTGGTCAACTCCAAAGATTTGTTAGAGTAATACTCTAAGTACAGGGCGTATATGACCCATCGCATCCTTGCCTCTCAACTCATATCCTTCAAGCACTGTACCGGTGCAACCGTGTCAACACTCGAACAATTGAGGAGGGACACTTAGTAACCTCAATCTTTTAGAAGACCAAAACGCCCAACTCCCCATCTAATGATGTCCTTACCACCTGTGCAGGGAAACCACCCAAAAGAAAGAGGCCCATGATTGGCTTCAATGACGATCACTTAGTAGGGGTTGACCCCAATCTACATAACTCCCTCATCATTACGGCCAAGAGCGGATAATATAAAGTCAAAAGAATTTTTATCAATCAGGGAGTTGGATATAATCTCCTATATTGGAAAGCTTTTCAATAGATTGGTTATACTCAGGACACTTATAGTCTCATGCTGGACCCATTAAGGGGCTCTTAGACAAATGGATATACCTTAAAGGCATCATCTCCTTACTCATGACTCTCGAAACTCAGCCCCACCATACGACAGCTTCGGTCGTATTCAACGTGGTTAAGCTCCCCTCTCTCTATAATGCAATCCGAGGATGCTCTGGCTTGAATGTCTTGGAAGTACTACCGAGCGCGAAGCACATGAAGGTCAAATTCAGGACCCCCAATGGTATCGAGACCCTATCTTGCGATCCGGAGCCCTTAGTGCTTCCTCCCAAGTAAACTCTAAGTTTTTCTTTCTTACAATCATTTTTGCAATGACCCCTGGCAGGTGACCTCTGATATTTAGTCTTAGCACTCAATCCGCTTGCTATCCTTTTTTATTAACCTCCGGAAAGTGACCAGTTCACCGAAATGAAACCTATCATTAGGAATCTATTTTCCCGAATGGGCCAATGTTGCCCTGTCCTATCATTAGGGATCTATCTCCCCAAACGGGCCAACATCACCCTGTCCTATCCCTAGGGATCTATCTTTGCGAGCGGACTAACGTCGCCCTGTCTTATCGCTAGGGATCTATCTCCATAAATGGGCCAACATCACCCTATCCTATCATTAGGGATCTATCTTCCCGATCGGGCCAAAATTGTCCTTTCCTATCTTTAGGGATCTATCTCCCCAAATGGGCCAACGTCGCCCTATCCTATCGTTAGGGTCCTATCGTTAGGGATTTATTTCCCCAAATGGGCCAATATCGCTCTGTCCTATCATTAGGGATCTATCTTCCATAATGGGCCAATGTTGCCTTATCTTGTTATTAGAGATCTATCTCCTTGAATGGGCTAACGTCACCCTGACCTATCATTGGGGATCTATCTCTCTAAATCAGTAAGTATCACCTAGCCCTTCCGAATGAGGCTCGTGGATAGGGACTTGACTCCCTAGACAAACAAATAGTGCCTAATTTGCTCGATGCATATGACCTATTAAATAGAGCCTACCGAACACTCACAACCACTCCTATCGACTAACTTAAGAAGGGAAATGACTCGTAGGTAACACTACCCGTCAAGAAATGATCTAGTCGACGTAGAGCACCAAGTAAAATAGAAACAAAGATGCATTTCATTTACACATTTAGAAAGAATACTAGAAAAAGTCACAAAAGAAAAATAGAGATCCCGATTAGAAGACAAGGGGATCATCAGGCTTGATAAGAGCAATAGGCTCAGGCTCAACAATAGGGTCCTTAATGCTCGGGGCATAGTGTTCGCTAATCCCGCTTGCTGAATAATCTCCATAGTGCAGTGAGACTTATGAGACAGCTTATGTTAAGCATGCGTATCCTTTGTGATAGTAGCCCTCAGTTTGGATAACTCCCGCTCAGCAGCTTGGAGGGGTTGGCCACGCATGTCGACCAATTTCTTTGTGGCATGAAGGGATGCCCCACGTACCCTACCGTCTGCCTCTAGTTCCTCACACTATTGAAGGGCCGCATCCTACTTGGCCTGCAATTGCTCTACCTCCTCAGTACAGGTGCTCGTAGTAACCACCAAGGACCTCACCACTTAAGCTCCCTTTTCTTTTATGAAAGGGCCTTCCCCAACCGAGAGACATCTTTCAATGTCCGGTCAGACTAACTCTCATGTGACTTAGAATTTGATCCCTACGTCGCTTCTGGAACTCTGCTAGAGCTATAGTCTATACAATTGAACACTAGTCAGGGAGTTGAAAAGGAAAAACCAACAAGAGCTAAGAAAAGAAGAGTACCGTCAAAGCTACCGAAAATAAGTCCTCATTGCCCTACTCAAGTAAGAGCTTATTTAACTCCAAATCAGAACGATAGATAGAAATCCAACTAATTGACTATTCGCCTCCCTTTAACAATGTCCACATAATAATGTTGATGATCCCCGGCACTGATTGTCACCGTCCCATGCTCCTTTGAGCCCCTATGCCCATCAAATAACTGAACGGGGATAGGACGAGGGATTACTTCCTCCTCAAGCACCTTCTGTTTGCCCTTGTCCGAGGGCAATAATAGAATAGTTATGGATAGTCTCGCACTAGCCCCTCTTCCGAATCAGAAGTATCTTTGGAACATTCCGGGGAAAGTCGCCTTGCCCCTGCTGAAGCCTCAGAGACATATCCCTCTTCCCTCACTGGGGTACCCTCCCCAATCCCATTATTTGAACGCTCGCCTCTGCTGGCCTCCCCTAGCTTGTCAGTAACCAATCGAGCAGACTCATGTCCCTTTGGGCTCTCGCTAAACTCTTCCTTAGGGGGAACTCTTGCAACTGCACTCGCCTTCTTTTAGACCTCAAAGAGGTGAGGGGATCAAATCGGGCAAATGGGCCCTTAACATACTTTAAGTGCCTTCTGGGGCCCTACCAATCTCTCCCTCATCCGTCGATTAATGGTAACCTCTTTCAAATCCTCCTCCATGGGGAAACGCAAGCAATTCACAACTTTCTTCTTTACCTTCTCAAGCAATAGGGGCCTCTCAATTCCCTGCTTTTCACCAAACAAAAGTCCCGCTAGTGACAACATCTCATCATCTAGAAGATAATCGATCCAGATGGTCCTCTGCAAAGTCTTACAATACTTTCCTATAGATTGGACAAAGCCCGAATTACGATAATTTTTATAAGGCCTTAACCCAATAAACGGGTCTGTATTGGCCACCCGAACCTTCAACATTGAACCCTTTTCCAAGAATTCGACAAAAAAGTACTGTACATCCAACTTTTTTCGATGACTCACTATAGACAAACTTCCAGTTTGTCTCTAGCTGAATCTGCAGATAGAACAAGCCTCTGGTAGGGCCCTTCTTCTCATATTTCTTTAATGTGAACATAGATACCAAGATTTCAAAATCGAAGTGCAATCAACAAAAATTCATTTGAGAAATAAGCGCTACCACCAAATGCCATGCATTGGGGATCAGCAAAGTGGGAAATATGTTCCAACATAATAGGACCCTTGCAATAGAGCCAGTGTAGGGCATCTTTAAACTGTATCTCACTGATTGTTGGTATATTGGGACTCGATTCCCTAAGACCATATTGGCTCTATCAACATTAGTCGCCGATATAATCTCAAGGTTGTCGCCCAACTGCATCACACTTTTAATTTCACGTAGTTCTTTCTGCGACATGGTGCTCCTGATGTCTCTGATGCCCGAAGAAGAACCTGACAATGAACCCTTAGCCATTTCTCTTAGAAGATTCTCATAGGAAGCAAAATTGTTGAAAAACTCAACCGTAAAAAAGGTGAAGAAGATAATGGAGAACCAATCAATCAACGTGTAGAATAAAAATCATGTTGGAGATGGTTCACGGTAACCGAAACAGCACCTGCCACATTTAATGCTTGATTAGGAAGATCCAAAGAGTCTTAGCTAGATCATACTCCTGATGTTCCTCCTTCGAAGCAACAACAGGAGTGAGGGAAAATGATGATATATGATCAAAATGGCCCAAACCATATTGGGCTCAAGATCAATCTGCAATGCTACGAATGACTCTTGACGGTCTAGTTATTTTATCAGTCGGTATCCTCTTGATCAGTTGGCCATCTGACTTGTTACTATTATGAGACTCTAAACCCTTCAAACCCCCTGGCTGTAGGGTACATCGATTGAAACGTATCATCAACATAGGATCTATATCCCAGATAGGTAGACACGAACCATACTTTCTTCCTTTTGGCATGCACCAATCATGTCTTCATCGGCAAACCGTTGACTGGCCGTAATGTCCACTCAATAATCGGTGATTGTCACGCAGCTAACTAAGGTAAAGATTTATTTCTTCTACGAACGCGGAAGAAATCTCCCATAAACAGAAAGGAGACCTCTAACACATAGAAGGGAACCCTCATAACCGCCTAGACTTTCTGAATTGAAGGTCATTGAGATCTTTTGAAATCTTTTCGTCACTATCCCCATGATCTCGGGACACTTCCATAAGAAACTAGGGTTTCAACGCCTCGCTAACAACATCTCTCGCACCAGGTAACTATATATTCATCTTGAGAACCACCGATGAGGTAAACCACCCTTTTCCTCTGAGCTTACACATAACATCACGAGACTTCTCTTTCAGTCCATTCTTTCTTTTTAAAAACCATTCTCTAACTTAAGCGTCAAAATCTCTCCCGTCGGAACACACTCCGGTGGTCTTTTGCAGGTGTCATTCTTCGATGTTGATAGAAGGCTAAATCTCTTTATTCAAGTTAACAAAGCCATCATCTGTGGAGCCAGACCCACCTCCAACATCTTTCATCTTATTTACATATTTTAAACTCATAGTTTGTATGAATTTATCTATGTGTGCATATGTACAATGATGTGGTGTGCATGTTAGATTTAGCCATGAACCTTAGGATTTTGATAGAAACCTAAGGTGGATCATTGTGTTGACCTAGCAAAGTTTTTAAGTAAATTGATAAAATCAGATACAAGAGAAAAGTTATGTTAAGACAAAGAAATGAAATTTGAGATTAATAAAAAGTCAACAGTGTTAGAATAACTAGGGTTGTAGTTCAATGTTTCAAATAAATATCAAAAGAATATCATTTTTGAAAAATTCCACTCAAAATACAAAACATATATATATATATATATATCTTTTGGGCTATTTGTGTTTTTATAAGTTCAAAACTCTTTTTATGAAAAATGCTACTCTTTTTTTTTTTTTTTTGCCTTATGCTCTTTTTGGTCAAATTGTATGTTTCAAAAATATCTAATTTATTATTCTTTTTGGACTGCACAACTAAAAATGTTAAAAAATAAATGAACAAAGGATAGAAAACCGAAGAAAGAGAAGCTTGAATGCCTCTCTGTTTCTCTATCCTTATCTCTTACTGCCTCTCTCATTTCCCCTCATCTTCCACCGCTGCCACTACCATATTTGATCACTGGTGACACCATCACAACAACCACACCATTATTGAGTCACCGTCAATGATCGATGGTTTCACCAATAGACAAACCCATCTCTCCCTCCCTTATCCTTTTTCTTTGCACTCTTATTCTCTTATCTCCTTCGTCCCTCTTCAATTGGCAATGACTTTGTCCCCAAAGTCACAACTCCCCTTCCTCAACCGGATAATCCTAGATTCAAATCCTAGTATAACAAAAAAAAAAAAATGGCAATGACGGCTATGCTACCACTAGAGATGATAACCCTTTATCTCCATCGATCTCTCTTTCCCTCTATGAGACTCAATCACTTATCTTTCTCTCTCTTCTCCACAAAGGCGATCAGAGTGTCACGCCCCGACCCGCAAGTCCGAGCACGCAACAACCGCCGCGTTACCCCGGATACCAGCTGTATTTCTACAGAAAATCAGACAAAACCTCACCATAAATCGGAGGTATCCCATGTATAAATAAACTTGCATAATAGACATCCACCCTGTCAAATAAATAAATGGTTATCCCGGCCTCACAACAATCTACCACATTCAAATCCTGTCAACCAATCCACAGCGGACATCCAGAACAATGCAAGGCTAATATAAACACTAACAGTCCTAACCACAGACCTCTACTGTCATGCCTAACTAGAGCAATAAGCAGCCGTCACACCCAGCGGATCTAAGTTTATACAAATGTATAACAATTTCTCAAGTTAACATTTTAAATATTTACAAATGCCTCAATGCAAGTGAAATATGAGAGTTTCGCAAACAAAAGTCCAAAAAATATACAGTCATCCCAAATATGTACACGGCCAACTATGGACCTCAATATCAAGACCACGCTGGGTAGACATAAAGTACGAAATTCATATCTCAACTTAAATTTAAATCTCACCGTCGAAATATCCAAATCCGCCAATAAGCTACAAAAGGCCTTTAGAGGCTGACGCGTCGCTCTAGCACAATAAACCTGTCTGAGGGAGGAAAAGAGAGGGGTGAGTATCTATGGGAGGATACTCAGTGAGTGAGGGGATTAATCTCAAGTACTAATAGTGTAGGTGAACATTGTAGTGTCAAATAATATCATTCGTAAACAATAATTCACGATTTGTAGTAAAACATGATATGTTTAGTAAAATGAACTCATTTAATCGATCACACGATATCATACACATATGCATCCATTTAAAATCAAGTAGATCATAGAGCAAGCCGAAAGAATCCTGGCAAATGTCAACCATGACCAAGGACAGGCGTATCGGGGGTCAAAGTGTTTCAAAAGTAGCTCTCTACCCCGACGTTGGCCGTGGGCTTAGCCCTTGCTTACCCAGACTCGTCAAATAAGATCCCGCCCGGTGCTAGACGGTGGCGTCACACACGTCCTCCCCCGATGTGGGTTCAACCGGCCGCACCTATGAATAAATATAAACTGGAAGTTTGTGGATACCTCCTGCAGAAGCGTATCCGGGCAACCCGTGCCTCTACAAAGTCCCTTCGTAGCTATGAAATCAATCAAATAATGTCATATCATCATATCATCTCAAGCTAGTAGGCATCCAACCCACATAGCCAAATCATCTGATCATATCCTCAAAATAATTCAAATCCGTGTGTCAAATACAATTTTATCGAAACATTTAAATTCAACAGACCAATGCAATGGCAGAATAGAGAACATTCTGTTTCTCAAATCATGGCACAATTTCATTTCTTTTCAAACATGGATGCATAATCGTAGAAAACATAAGTACGACACTCCAATAATCACAAAACAGATTTGAATTTCAATTCCATACGTCGAGACAATGCATATCAAAAGCATGTTTTATTAAAAACAAGATAAAATCAGGTTTCACTATTTAATGCAAGAGATTAGGGTCTCACTCACATTTTAGGGAGGTAATCACTCCTTATTTTCAAAATCAAACCAAATTGACTCCTCGAGTCTCCAAAAGATCAACCTAGTCAAATCATCAAAATTTGTCATCAAATTTTCCAATTATTTTAGGGTTTGACATTTTCCCTAATTTGTAGAAGTCTTAATTTCTCAATTTTTGGATATACTCCAATTTCATCAATTTCATTCCATTTATAAGTAAATAACAAAATCAAATCAATCTTAGTTTAAATCTAAAACCGTTCAAAATCGAAAACAAGTCTAAAATAAATAAATTCCCAACAAGATGGAAAAATCTTTGAAAAATTATACACTTTTCAATTCTCATCCAATTTCTTCAAACCATATGTCATTTTTAAGGTATTGAAGTCTATTTTCATCATACGGAAATAGTATTTTGATTGCCTATATATAGGACAACTTATAATGAAAAGACTGCATAAATTCTTAAACTCAAATCTCAAATTCCGACTGTTTTCATGCATACATCAAATTAAACTCTAAGAGAAACCATTTAAATCAATTTAACTTGATTCTATCATCCGGAACAGTTCAATTCGTATAAAATTCTATACTTAACCTAAATAATAATATATAATGTCAAACAACGCATTTCAAATCTACTCTAACATTTATCCTAACATATGCAATACATTCCTACTCTAATTTACCCTAAATTCATCCAAATAAATTGAATGAGTTAGAAATCCCTCACCTAAGGTTTTCTCGGTTCACGACTTTTGTCCGAATGTCTTCTCAATCCACTCCAAAATCTGTAATGCTTCTTAATCGCAACAAGATTTACTAATTAGGCCTAATTACTCCGAATAATCCAAACCCTAAGTTAGGATTAGAAGACAGTTTACCTGCGCAGAGGATGAAGTGTTGTCGCAGCCTAGGGTTTCGAATGTCTGCTGCTACGCTGCAACAAAGGTTGCAGCAAGTCTGCGCACGCAAGAGAGCGAGCGAAGGAGAGGGGGAAAGTTCTACAGTCGCGCACACAGGAAGAGGAAAGGCTATTCGTGCGCGTGGGAAGAGGGAGAAGCAGAGTGATATAGAGGGAAGAGTGAGAAATCATGGTAGAAAGAGAGTAGAGAGAGAGCGAAATAGAGAACGGGGAATAGAGAGTGAGAGATCGCAGAGAGCTATACAGTGAGAAATAGAGAGAGAAAGAGGGCTGAAAGGGACACAGAGGTGGCGAGCGGTGGTCAGTGGTGGCTGTGGGTTGTAGTGACAGTGGCGATTAGTGGCGGAGCAAAGGAAATCGCCGCGAGAGAGGAAGAGCTGGAGAGAGAAAGAGAGAGAAAACCCACGAGGGATAGAGAGAGAGAGATCAATAGAGGGACGGAGATGGTAGAGGGAATGAGCGGTGGTTGCGGCAGCGGAGGAAGAAGGTGGCGGCGGCGATGAGTCGGGTGAGGGAGAGATTGAAAGAGAAGCCGAGAGAGAGAGGGAATCGAGAAGAGAGGGATACTACGATCGACAGAGAGAGAGAAGGAGAAGAGGGAGAAGAAGGCGGTGTGTGGTGGTTGTGGGTAGCGGCCGACAGTGGCGGAGGAGGAGAGACGGTTGCGGGAAAGGGCAGTCGGGTGGAGAAGATGAAGAGTCGCGCGGGAGGAAAAGGGAGAAAGAAGGAGAAGAATTAGGGCTTTTAGCCCTAATTCGATTTTTCCTTTTTTTTTTTATTATATAAATGAATAAATAATTAAATAAATAAATAAATAATTATGTGTATATATATTTTTATACTCAATTACCCTACAAATCACAGGAATGACATTTAGAATATACCAAAAATTAAATTTAGAAACCCCAAAATTGAAAATCAAAAAAAAAATTAAAAATTTCTCTCTCTATATATATAAACCGAAGAATATTTTATTTAATCTCATGAACAGGAATACTAGTACGGACACCGCAGTGTCGATGTTACATTTTCTAATCCCCTAAAAACAAGTTTCGTGCTCGAAACTAAAAGAAAACTATACAGCAAACAAATGGGGGTACTGTCTCTTAATAGCCTCCTCGGGCTCCCATGTTTCTTCCTCAACTTGATCACTCCTCCACAAAACTCTAACCAAAGAAACTTCCTTGCTTCGCAGCTTTCTGACTTGTCGATCTAGAATAGTCACAGGCTAAACCGGATTACTGAGGTCTTCTCGTAACTCAACAGGTGGAGGCTCAAGTACATGAGAAGGATCAGCTAGGTACTTCCTGAGTACTGAGACATAGAAGACGTCGTGAATACGGGAGAGTTCATCTGGTAGCTCTAATCTGTCTGCTACGCTCCCGACCCTCTCAAGGATACGGAAGGATCCAATATATCTGGGGCTCAGCTTACCCCGCTGCCTGAACCGTATAACTCCTTTCAAAGGAGATATTCTCAAGAAAATCATATCTCCCGTAGCAAACTCAAGAGGTCGCCGCCTATGATCAGCATATGCCTTTTGTCTATCCTGTGCGGCTTTCATTCGTTCACGGATGACCTTGACCTTATCCTTCGTTTCCTCAATCAACTTAACGTTGCTGAGACGTCACTCTCCGACCTCATCCCAGCATATCGGGGTGCGGCACTTCCTACCATACAGAGCCTCATATGGTGGCATCCCAATACTGGCCTGATAGCTGTTATTATATGCAAATTCGACCAGAGGAAGGTGCCGATCCCAACTACCCTTGAAATCCATTACGCATGCTCTCAGCATGTCCTCAAGTGTCTGAATGGTCCTCTCTGACTGACCATCAGTCTGCGGATGATAGGTTGTGCTAAAACTCAGCCTCGTGCCCATTTCCTCCTACAACTTGGGCCAAAATCTGGAAGTGAATCTCGGGTCCCTATCTGATACTATCGACACAGGAATACCATGCAGCCGAACTATCGTATCAATGTAAAGACGTGCCAAGGTCTCCAAAGGATAGTCACTGCGAATAGGAAGGAAATGTGCGGACTTGGTGAGTCGATCTACAATCACCCATATGACATCATGCCGTGATGAAGTCCGCGGTAGCCCTGTCACAAAGTCCATAGTAATGTGATCCCACTTCCACTCAAGAATGGGTAAGGGCTGCAATGTACCAGCCAGCCGCTGATGCTCGGCCTTAACCTACTGGCAAACTAGACACCTAGCCACAAAATCCGCGATTTACCGTTTCATACCAAGCCACCAGTAACTATCCCGAATGGTCCGATACATTTTGGTACCACGTGGATCTCACTAGCGTTGCAATAGCTATCCTTAATGCTTATCATTTGACCATGTAATACTCTTTCCATGGGTGCTTCAACCCTTCTTCAATAATATTGCCTTAGTTATAAACACAATATTTTCGTTATTTTAGGACTTTAAAGTGAACGCCTTACAATCCAAAATTTAATTGCACGAACTATGAGTGCAACCCAAAATACATATATTCCTAGAGGTAATATTATCCAAAACTCAATAATCCCCATCAAGATGGTGTATATGGCAGCCACAGTCCTAAGACTTAGTGTAAAATTTATACAATTCCATATATCATCAAACTTGTATATGATGAAATATAGATCAACACCAAGATAGCCTAGACTACGTAAGAAAACTTAATCCACTATCAATATTTGAACCTTTCCAAGTTTTAAATCTCAAATCCTTAATTGGATAACTTTTTAATCAAAGTACTTCTATCATAATCATTTTCAATCAACTTTAGTATCATACAATATCACTGATATTCTAGGCACATCAAATCAAGCACATATAAGCACATATCACCTGGTGTTTGCATTACTACTCCCAACTTATCAAGATTTAGATATAAGAAATATATACCTCATTACACCTAACTCTATTGTCACAAGAGACATTATTTCCAACTTCAAGGCCAAAAAGACATAGACTCAAACTCTCTCTATATTACCTTATTCAATGATCCACATAATAATGATCATGAATAAATAACGAAAATACTAACCTCCAAATAGAAGAATCCAATAACTAAATATTAAGTTTCCCATTTCCATTGGAATTCAATAATAGAGCACAAGCCACCTTTTGTTCAAATTCCCTATCAAACCCATGAACTCCGTGTCGATAAATGCATGAGCATCACTACTTTAAAAATTTGCTTTTGTAGCTAATGCACAATGTTTCACTACCTCTTTAATTTTCCCCAGTTTCTAGTGATATTATATGTATAAAGGCTAATAATTCCTCAGTGGGAAATTTAGAAATATCGAAGTCAAGGTATACATAATCTTACTCATAGTTTTGCACAATCTAATCCTTTATATCACAATACCTTTCCATATGGGATTTCATTCTTCTATCACATATGCCTAGCTTCAAATTTACTTTCTTTGAAGTAATCATCACCCACTAAATATCAGGCCACCAAGAAGTATGCTCAAACCAAACATATAACACATAAAAAAATACATATACGCTTTAATCTCTATTATAAGTTGAATGTTTATGATTCTATCTGCATGTAAATACTATTCATTAATTTTGTCTTCTTCTCCAACTAAATTTACACATCTTCCAATCCAATTACAGTCTTGAACCACAAAATTGGTTAACCTCGCCAAATAATATATAAAAATCAAAGAGATACAATGAGTTCTATAATAGTGTTATCAATAATTACACTCCTACCTTCTTTTGGTCCCTATAGGACTGATTTGAAAACTTTAAGAAATTCTCCTCAGTAGGGGGGAATAGTCTTACCTCTCATATTCTTCCAATGCAATGACATTCAAAAGTCTTTTGTCAAGAGAAGTCAAGAATTGATTAAAGTGCTAAACAAACTCCATACTTATAAACGAGTTATTAAACTCCATGAAAATGAACACCCGTGTAATCAACTCAAAAATATTCATCATAGCTAACAAGATAAAACAAGAGAACATTCATCAAGCCCCAACATCTACTCACAATTTCAATCTCTCAAGAGCATTTCACCCTATATCTTAATCATAAAAATCCTATATTGTCATGTCTATTACACAAAATATCAAACTTTTAACATCAAATGTCAATCCAAAATGATTACTACAAGGGTACTTACCATTCAGCCAAACAATCCAAGGAAAATCTTCAATCATAATTAAATATATATATACACTAAATATCTTTAACTCCTTTATTAACAACCTCCTTTCCATTTTATTTATGCTCAACACCAATTCAACCTTTGTACACATGAATTCCTCGAGATGTTTCAATTCTGAAATTATTTATAGTTTGCTTCCTTCAAAAGTAAAATAGACCTAACTACCAAACATGTAATCTTTTCCTACTATCCCCAAAATTTTCTTCATCAATTTATAAAGTTAAAGCCTCTTTAGCAAGAAAATGTCACTAGCAATCTAGAAAACCATTTGGTATTCATTATTTAATTCTTAGGGAATCCATCAATCCATGAGTATACAATATACAAGAATCCTAGGAATGAAATATGTTAACTAACAAAAGTCCTACTAAAACTTCATAAAATATCGGTGGTCGAATTTCCTCAAGAAGCCTTCCTATCGCAATAGATCTGTAATATCATCACCAATAGCCTCCCACTAAGTGAGGGCATCACCATCTAACAATCTCTTTGTTACTCGTAGCCTCTATAGACTGTATCTCGAATGATATGCTTGCCAAAATAAGCGACTACCATAATCTCCTAATTAAGTGACGAGAGAGGCCTATAAGAATGGCGAGCCAATGTGTCGCTCACATATAAAAGATTCGACCCGATATCTATGAGAATACGGACGTCAATACCAAATATTCGTATGGTACTTAAAGATAAGAAACAGTTAAAGATATTTAAAATGTTAAGAAAAGTAGACATATATATATATCAAACTAGTTAAGCTTCTAAAGCTTTAACTAGTCAAAACTGTACACCAATATCATGATATACTAGATCTCATAAAGAAAATACAACAAAAGCACTACGCTGAGGGGTCTGCGGGAGGATTTTCCATAATAACATCAGGGTTTGTCTGTGCATCCTCCTGGGTCATCGCAAATACACGAGCCTGGGCCCTAGGCTGCTGTCGCGAGGGTCTTGACACTGTACTACTCCTGGCTGCAGTCCGAGGAGCTGTAAGAGCTGAGTGCACAGGTACCCCCTACTGGCCTATGCCAGAAGTACCAATATGACTCTGCAAAGTCGGTCCTCCTCGACCTAAATCTGGGTAGACACTCATAATGTGACCTTCCTTCTCACATTGGAAGCAAGTAACCGGTGCTCTACACCCAGGTGCATGATATTTGCCACATCTGCGGCAGAAAAACCGTCTCCGTGCCGTAAACTGTGTAGTAACACTAGGGGCTGGTACCCCAAAACTCTGTGGTCGAGGTGGTGTCATCTGCACTCAATAGAAGGTGTACCACTCATACACCTGCATAAATGCATCAAATGATGGTGATGGAACCGTAACTATAATAGCTGGTTGAGAGAGTGCTAAAAGGGTACACTTCACGAGGAAACATCCTCAGGTATTCTAGATGTCTCAGTTACAAATCTAGTACCTCGTCTATTAATCATAATCTTACAAAGAAAGAGCTTAAATTAGATATGATTCAAAGATTAGAGTTAGTTATAAAGTAACTAATCCCCTAAAATGAATAAAATTATAAGTTTAAGAACTGATAGCGCCAATATGCTAGGTTAGATACGCACCGTATCTAACCCCCTAAAAAGAATAACTCATATGCCTAAGACCATGTACTGGGATCCCATGACTGTAATGAAACTCTCATATGCATTGAGGATTTTTAAATCATACTTGGGAATATTTTCAAAACTATTTTATCAAACACAGCTCTCAACCTAGAGCTCTGATACCAACTGAACTGTCACGCCCTGATCTGCGGGTCCGAGCACACGACAACCGCCGCGTTACCCCTGATGTCGGCTGTATTTCTATAGAAAATCGGACAGAACCTCCTCATAAATCGGAGGTCTCCCATGTATAAATAAACCTGCATAATAGACATCCACCCTGTCAAATAAATAAATGGCCATCCCAGCCTCACAACAATCCACCACATTCAAATCCTGTCAACTAATCCACAGCGGATATCCAAAACAACGCAAGGCTAATATAAACACTAACAGTCCTAACCATAGACCTCTACTATCATGCCTAACTAGAGCAATAAGCAGCCGCCACACCCAGCGGAACTAAGTTTATACAAATGTATAACAATTTCCCAAGTTAACATTTTAAATATTTACAAATGTCTCAATGCAAGTGAAATATGAGATTTTCGCAAATAAAAGTCCAGAAATTATACAGTCATCCCAAATATGTACATGGCCAACTACGGACCTCAATATCAAGACCACGCAGGGTCGACATAAAGTACGAAATTCATATCTCAACTTAAATTTAACTCACACCGTCAAAATATCCAAATCCGCCAATAAGCTACCAAAGGCCTCTAGAGGCTAACGCGTCGCTCTAGCATAATAAACCTATCTGAGGGAGGAAAAGAGAAGGGTGAGTATCTATGAGAGGATACTCAGTGAGTGAGGGGATTAATCTCAAGTACTAATAGTGTAGGTGAACATTGAAGCGTCAAATAATATCATTCGTAAATAATAATTCACGATTTGCAGTAAAACATGATATGTTTAGTAAAATGAACTCATTTAATCGATCACACGATATCATACACATATGCATCCATTTAAAATCAAGTAGATCATAGAGCAAGCCGAAAGGATCCTGGCAAAGGTCAACCATAACCAAGGACAGACGCATCGAGGGTGTTATTATGCAAAGTGTTTCAAAAGTAGCTCTCTACCCCGACGTTGGCTGTGGGCTTAGCCCTTGCTTACCCAGACTCGTCAAATAGGACCCCGCCCGGTGCTAGACGGTGACGTCACACACGTCCTCCCCCGATGTGGGTTCAACCGGCCGCGCCTATGAATAAATATAAACTGGACGTCTACGGATACCTCTTGCAGAAGTGTATCCAGGCAACCCGTGCCTCTACAAAGTCCCTTCGTAGCTACGGAATCAATCAAATAATGTCACATCATCATATCATCTCAAGCTAGTAGGCATCCAACCCACATAGCCAAATCATCTGATCATATCCTCAAAACAATTCAAATCCGTGTGCCAAATACAATTTCATCGAAATCATTTAAATTCAACAAATCAATGCAATGGTAGAATAGAGAACATTTTGTTTCTCAAATTATGACACAATTTCATTTCTTTTCAAACATGGATGCATAATCGTAAAAAACATAAGTACGACACTCCAATAATCACAAAATAGATTTGAATTTCAATTCCATATGTCGAGACAATGCATATCAAAAGCATGTTTTATTAAAAACACGATAAAATTAGGTTTCACTATTTCATGCAAGAGATTAGGGTCTCACTCACATTTTAGGGAGGGTAATCACTCCCTATTTTCAAAATCAAACCAAATTGACTCCTCGAGTCTCCAAAAGATCAACCTAGTCAAATCATCAAAATTTGTCATCAAATTTTCCAATTATTTTAGGGTTTGACATTTTCCCTAATTTGTAGAAGTCTTAATTTCTCAATTTTTGGATATACTCCAATTTCATCAATTTCATTCCATTTATAAGTAAATAACAAAATCAAATCAATCTTAGTTTAAATCTAAAACCGTTCAAAATCGAAAACAAGTCTAAAATAAATAAATTCCCAACAAGATGGAAAAATCTTTGAAAAATTATACACTTTTCAATTCTCATCCAATTTCTTCAAACCATATGTCATTTTTAAGGTATTGAAGTCTATTTTCATCATACGGAAATAGTATTTTGATTGCCTATATATAGGACAACTTATAATGAAAAGACTGCATAAATTCTTAAACTCAAATCTCAAATTCTGACTGTTTTCATGCATACATCAAATTAAACTCTAAGAGAAACCATTTAAATCAATTTAACTTGATTCTATCATCCGGAACAGTTCAATTCGTATAAAATTCTATACTTAACCTAAATAATAATATATAATGTCAAACAACGCATTTCAAATCTACTCTAACATTTATCCTAACATATGCAATACATTCCTACTCTAATTTACCCTAAATTCATCCAAATAAATTGAATGAGTTAGAAATCCCTCACCTAAGGTTTTCTCGGTTCACGACTTTTGTCCGAATGTCTTCTCAATCCACTCCAAAATCTGTAATGCTTCTTAATCGCAACAAGATTTACTAATTAGGCCTAATTACTCCGAATAATCCAAACCCTAAGTTAGGATTAGAAGACAGTTACCTGCACAGAGGATGAAGTGTTGTCGCAGCCTAGGGTTTTGAATGTCTGCTGCTACGCTGCAACAAAGGTTGCAGCAAGTCTGCGCGTGCAAGAGTGCGAGCGAAGGAGAGGGGGAAAGTTCTACAGTCGCGCACACAGGAAGAGGAAAGGTTGTTCATGCGTGCGAGAAGAGGGAGAAGCAGAGTGATAGAGAGGGAAGAGTGAGAAATCATGGTAGAAAGAGAGTAGAGAGAGAGCGAAATAGAGAACGGGGAATAGAGAGTGAGAGATCGCAGAGAGCTATACAATGAGAAATAGAACGAGAAAAAGGGCAGAAAGGGACATAAAGGGGGCGAGCGGTGGTCAGTGGTGGCTGTGGGTTGTAGTGACAGTGGCGATCAATGGCAGAGCAAAGGAAATCGCCGTGAGAGAGGAAGAGCCAGAGAGAAAAAGAGAGAGAAAACCCGCGAGGGATAGATAGAGAGAGATCAATAAAGGGACGGAGATGGTAGAGGGAATGAGCGGTGGTTGCTGCGACAGAGGAAGAAGGCGACGGCGGCGATGAGTCAGGTGAGGGAGAGATTGAAAGAGAAGCCGAGAGAGAGAGGGAATCGAGAAGAGAGGGATACTGCGATCGACAGAGAGAGAGAAGGAGAAGAGGGAGAAGAAGGCGGTGTGTGGTGGCTGTGGGTGGCGGCCGATAGTGGCGAAGGAGGAGAGACGGCTGCGGGAAAGGGCAATCGGGTGGAGAAGATGAAGAGTCGCGCGGGAGGAAAAGGGAGAAAGAAGGAGAAGAATTAGGGCTTTTAGCCCTAATTCGATTTTTTCTTTTTTTTTATTATTATATAAATGAATAAATAATTAAATAAATAAATAAATAATTATGTGTATATATATATATATATATATATATTTTTATACTCACTTACCCTACAAATCGCAGGAACGACATTTAGAATATACCAAAAATTAAATTTAGAAACCCCAAAATCGAAAATCAAAAAAAAAAATTAAAAATTTCTCTCTCTATATATATAAACCGAAGAATATTTTATTTAATCTCATGAACAGGAATACTAGTACGGACACCGCAGTGTCGATGTTACACAGTGTCTCAATCGAAGCCCTTTCTTTGTCTTCAACGAAAGATTCTTACTTTGATGATTAGGTGTGCTCTCTCTCTCTCTCTCTCTCTTTCTCTCTCTCTCTCTCTCTCTCTCTCTCTCTCACACACACACACACACATACATAGTTATCGTCTTGATCGCTCTCTCCCAAAATATCAAGCGATCTCTCTCACCTTAGTGCGATTGCCATCTCTCACTTTCTCATTCATAGTCGGTCTCTCTCTCCTTTTCTCAAATTCCTAATCTCATCCTCTCTTTCTCCCTCTATTGTTTGATTCCCAAGATTTTAAACACTTTTACCATCGAATAGGGTCATGTGGAGGAAACAATCATATTAGAAGGGGGGTTTAAAGCACCCAACAAGGGCAAGAATTTGACCCTTACCACAAGTAACTTCTGCCCTTTTCTCTCCCTTTTTTGATTTTTAGCATAATCTAATTTGTTATCTCTTACTTGAAATCATTTATGAAATTATAGAACATCAATTTGATAATAAAGATCACATTTTTAAGGGAATTTGAATTATTTTCAAGCATTGAAATCAATGGCATTTTGTTTCCTAAATGTTTAACGATGTTCTAATATGTTTTCTATGGGTTAAATCCATCAATACGTGCTTAAATTGGGTTATTTTCCCTCTCTTGACTCTATTAATCATTTTATATACATAAAAGATAAATCATCTTGGTATACTTTAGATTTATATGACATTCTGATATTCTAATATGGTAGAAAAGATGTGGGCCCTATATTTGTGGTTGGAGTTACGATTTCATGAAGTTTAATAAGTTAAAAGGTGAATTATAAAGGTTTGTACAAACTCTTACAACAAAGTTTTAAAACACAAGTAATTCGCATAATGGTATACTTTACGAACAACTAGTAGTTACAATCTAAAGGGGGTAATAGGTTATTTGACAATTTTAAATTTTTCTAAAATTTTGTAAAGAGAAGAGAAGAGAATGAGAGAATTTGACACAAAGATTTTATAATAGTTCCACCTTCCTCAGTGTACGTCCACTCCTAAATTTCATCTAGATTTTTTAATCCACTATTTTATCCCAAAATAGTACAACCAACTAGGTTGTCTTGGTGCTAGTCAAGCCACATAAGTGTTTCATTCAAATACTTACTACTAGCTTACAACAGATGCTAGCAAACATAACTATCTCACTTTGACAATCTAAACCCAAACCAAAAAGGAACTCTTTCTTTTCGTTTTTTTCAAGATGTAAAAGTGAAAATAGAAAATACAACTTAAAACTTTAACTGTAGATATCATTGTTAAAGCCCAAATGTAAATACAACACAAAGAATTTAAAGTTCTCAAAAGATTTCTTTACAATTGAGATCAATAAATGCTTCAAAACTCATTGATGTTCAGATGAAGTGTTGTATTTATAGTTTTGATAAAGAGATAGCCATTGATAATCATTTAATACACAAACATAGTCGTTGAGATGGTTGGACCTTCATTAATTGCTCAAACAGCTTTTCTTAACAATTTGTTGATATTAACAGTGAGTCGACTTTTTCTTCCTTTGAATCAATTGATATTTCAATTTTCCTTTGTTTTATGTTCATACAAGCTAACCGGCTCTATGTGTCGAGTCGACTGCCTTTTGAGCTTGTTTAGATGTTTATGCTTAGAATCTTATATAGGTTGGCTTATCCATCTCTTTAGGTCAACCTCTGCTTTTCTATACTAAGCATTTTCACCCTGTGGCTTGTGTGGCTCGACTTTTATTTTTCATCAGGTTGACTTGATCTTCATTTTGCTTAAGCATATTTTGTCTGAAGCGTTTGCAGGTTAACTTATCTAATGCTTCAGGTCGACCTAGACTTAAACATACTTAGCCATTTTTGTTCTATGTCTCATGCAAGTCGACTTGGGCTTATTGATGAGTCAACTTCACTACTAGAAATATAGCTTTATGTGACACATTTTATAGGGCATTTTCCAAAAAAATGCCATAATAAGTTGATTAACCCGGCATTCACATTTAATGCCAGCAAAAGATAGATAAAACTATGTCATTTTATTAATTCTTCCCTACAAAATTGAACCGTGGCATCTGGAAGTGCCACAATAAGTTTGTTATCCTATTCAAAAATGTCATATTAAATTGTTTTTTATGGCATTTCAATATGTCATATTAACCATCGAATATGGCATTTGTAATTGCCATGATAAACTCAAAATATGGCATTCACTATAAAATTGAAACATTTCCTAACAGTGACTTTTATTGTTGGTAAGCTTTACTAATGCTATTTTATGACCTATAGAGACGCTTTTGATGAAACTGTTAGGAAATATATATATTTTTTCTCACAGTATAAAATTGTCTGTTAGGAGAAGTTTATCAACCATCAGTAAAGATAGCAAAACCGTTTGTAAAAATCAATATTCAAATTTGACGGTTATCACTTGTGGTCAATAAATGTAAAATTGTTTAGAAATGGTTTTAAAATAGTCTTTATATAACTCTTCTTTATTGTCTACTTAACAATACCGTTTCTATAAATTCTTTATCTATACTAACGGATATATTTTACCGTCTGTAAATATCATCTACCATTTGAACGGTTATCACTTGTCATCAATAGATGTGGTAACTTTATTCATGGTTTGGAAAGAGTCTCTATTTGGATTTTCTTTATTGAAGGGTAAACCGTACCATATTCATAAGTTTATACCTATACTAACATATATATTGCATTATTTGTAAAAGAGATATTTAATTATGATGGTTATTTGTTGTCGTCAGTAAGTGTGACACTATTACTACATAATAGGTAGCAGTAACATGTTGTAATTTTATGATAAATTATGATAAGATTACGATGTAAAATAAAATAATGATAACTAAAATAGTGATAAGTTTAGGTTAATTAGTAGTAATATAGTAGTAATATAGTAGTAACTTAAATTATGGTGAGTTTAGGATAATTAGTAATAATATAGTGATAACTAGTAGCAATATAGTGGTAGTGCTAAGTTTACCATAACTAGTATTAATATGGTGGTAACTTAAATCGCCGAAAGTGACGGAATTTTATGACCTAGCACAAGTAATATACAATGGTGATGGTATTTTATGACTTATGAGGAGTAATATATAGTTGTAACTTATAGTAAATAGTAATATAGTGGTAATAAGCAGGTGTAATATAGTGATAATTAGTAGTAAGGACACATACACAATACCAACCAATGCAACTCTCACTTCCTAGCAAAAAAAAAAACCAAAGAGACCACTAACTCCACTTCCTAAAAAAAGAACAAAAAAACAAAAGAATAAAAAAAATAAAAAAACAAAAAAAGGAAAAAAACAAAAAAACAAAAAAACAAAAAAAAAACACAAAAGAATAAAAAAAAACAAAAGTAAAAAAAAAAAGACAAACAAACCAACACAACAGGGTGGTTATACTACACATGTGCGTGGTAGAACCGTGCCTGCTTGTTGGGCTCTTTTTTTTATTTTGTTTTTTTTATTCTTTTGTTTTTTTTATTCTTTTTTTTTGTTAGTTGGTCTTTTTTCTTTATTCTTTTGTTTTCTTTATATGTTCCTTTGTTTTTTTTTTTTCCTTTTTTTGTTCTTTCAATTTTTTTTTTTTGTTCTTTTGTTTCTCCCACACAAATGCACGATAGACCGTGCCTTTTCTATTTTTTTTCTTTCCTTTTGTTTTTTTTCTTTTTTTTTTTTAACTAGAATTAACCATTAGATCAATTGAATATTATATTTTAAAGTTAGTCCCAACCGTCGGATGTAGTTTATCCAATTTAGATTAACAACATGGTAGAAAATAAACCAATTTTAGATTACTTTCATGGCATGTGGTGAGTTTTTAACAATTTAAAATTAAAACCAAAGGTTGGTAACTAGCGACTAAAAGTAAAAGTATAGGGTGGGAGACAAAATTTAAAAAAAAAAAAGACGGGTTTTAAAATTGATTGTGAAACTATGGTGGTCAAAACAGGTGAAAAAAAAAAAGGAAAAACAAAAAAACAAAAAAACAAAAAAACAAAAAAAAAACAAAAAAAAAAAAGAAGGAAAGAAAAAGAAACAAAAAAAATTGAACAAAAAAATAAACAAACTAAAACAAAAAAAAAAAAGAACAAAAACAAAAAACAAAAAAAAAGAAAACAACAGGGGCGGTCTATGTCTTTTGCTTTTTTTTCTTAACTTTCTTTATTCTTTTCTTTTAACCTCTCTCTCTTTCTCTTTTTTTTTTTTTTTTCTATTATACTCTTTTTCTAACTTTTATTATTTTTTTAACTCTTTATTTTTTTAACACATTATTTTTTATTTATTCAAATTTTTTTGGTAATAATAATTTTATGATTTTTTTTATTTTCTATTGGAAATTGATCCATTTTTTCTATTTTCTTTACTCTTTTTGAAAAAAAAATTAAAAATATCTTGTGTTAAAATTTTTGTTTCTGTACAATATTAAAATAAAATAAAAATATTTATAAAATCTTAAATTAAAATTAATTTTTTTTATCACTAGTTACTATCACTATATTACTACTACTATATTATATCTCATGATTCCACCATTTCTCACATGGTTCCACTGTCTCCCATTATCACTCATTAGCACATTATTTTCTATTTATTCAAATTTTTTTGGTAATAAAAATTTTATGTTTTTTTTTTTTATTTTCTATTGGAAATTGATCCAATTTTTCTATTTTCTTTACTCTTTCTGGAAAAAAACAAAATTTAAAAATATCTTGTGTTAAAATTTTTCTTTATTTACAATATTAAATTAAAATGAAAATATTTATAAAATTTTAAATTAAAATTAAATTTTTTTTTTTTATCACTAGTTACTACACTATATTTCTACAATTATATTACACCTCACGGTTCCACCGTCTCTCGCAGGGTTTCCCATTGTCACTCATAAAATCATGTATAACACAAACTATTAGTTACTATTATATTACCACTAGTTACTATCACTATATTACTATCATTATATTATACCCTATGGTTTCACCGTCTCTCTCATAGTTCCACCGTTTCTCATTGTCACTCACAAAATCATAATACAAACTTACTACTAGTTATCATTAGTTACTACACTATATTCCTACCGCTATATTATACCCTACGGTGGAACCGTCTCTCTCATAGTTCTACCATTTCTTATTGTTACTCATAAAGTCATAACACAAACTTACTACTAGTTACCTCTATGTTACTACCACTATATTGAAGACTGAGGTAAGAAGGATACTTGTGCAAAGCCAGGAAATCTATGTATATCGAGGTACCCCACAAGAAAGAAAAGAATGGGCCCTTCCAATTTAATATTGGTAACTGGTGGTTATTGGCAGTAGGTAGTGGTAATGGTGGTGTGGTAAATAGTGATAATTGGCTATAAGTAGTGGTAACAAGTTTTCGCAGATAGTATGGTAAGTTGTGGTGACTGGCGGTAGGTAATGGTAATGGGTCTTCGCAGGCAATTGTGCATGCTTTTGCGAGCGACCGGCGCGATCGCCCACATGACTTCACAAGGGACTCACATGCTAGCACAGTAGGCCGTGCGTGTTGTGCAGTAGACCGCTTGTTTGGGTTTTTTTTTTTTTAAACTCGTCTTTTAATTTTCTTTATTCTTTTTTTTTTCACTCTCTCTCTCTCTCTCTGTTTTTTTTTCCTGTTACACTCCTTTTTAACTTTCTTTTTTTTTTAACTCTCTTTTTTTTCTTACACAAATAAAAAATTATCTTAAAATTTAAAAAATTATTATTTTTTGATAATATTAATTTTATAATTTTTCTATATTTTTGGTAATATTAATTTTATGATTTTTCTATTTTTTTGTTGTTTTATAATTCTTCTTTTTTCCATTTTCTTTTCTTTTATTGAAAAAAAAAATATCAAAAATTTATTTTAATATTTTTGCTTTGCCTTTTTAAAAATAATTGATTATTTATAATATTAAATTAAAATTAAAATAATTAGTAATATAATTTTAAGTTGTGTGATATGGTAATATGTTTATTTTAGAGTTAACTCCAGCCTTCGAATAAAATATCCAATTTGGATCAATAACGTGGCAAAAAATGAACAAATGTTGGATTGACAATGTGGCATGTGTGAGTTCTTGAACAACCTAAAACTAAAACTAAAAGTCGAGTAACTAAAGGTGGGTAAAATAAAGTGGGCGAGAGACAAAATTTTTAAAAATGGCGGGTTTTGAATTTGTTTGTGAAAATAAGGCGATCAGCATCCCTTAAAACCATCAAACCTCTATCATTTTCTCGAAAGCTTTCCTCTCTTCCCCAAACTCTCAAAATCCATGAAAAAATTATCACTCAATCAAATATACTTTCGACAAAAGCTCTCACTCAACCAAAATCTATACTATATTTTTAGTATTCAGACCTATCAAAACTCTCACTCACTGAAACTCTCTCTAACGTATATTCAGAATGACTTTGTAAAGTTGCATCACTCTATTGAGATGAGCATCCAGTTCGGTCTAGAAAAGTCCAACCATCCAAAATGTTACCCAGATTTAAAAAAAAAAAGGTAATTACACTTTTTCTTTTTTCACTTTTGATTTGACCAAAAAGCACATGCATACTTCCCCGAGTCACAGGAAGAACAATTTTATTTATTTATTATATTCCAGATGCAGTGTGTTATTTTTTTTAAAAAAATAATTGTTACTTTGTTGTTAATGTATTAATCTTTGTTTCTATTTTTTTCTTTATTATTAATATATTGTATTGTAATAATGGATTGTTATCTTGGGTTAAGATTTATAATGATATGAATAGTATGTTAATTGTGAACTTGCATTTTAATAAACAAACCAAACAACCATTTGGATAAATAAGTAACGTTTTCTAACAGTTCCTAACACGTCGATAAAAGGTAGTAACAGGTAATAACATTTCCTAACAGCCGATGATAAAAGGTAGTAATCAGATACTAATATTTCCTAACACATGTAATAATCAATAGTAGCCGACGATAAAATGTAGACATTTCCTAATACATGTAGTAACCGACGATACAAGATAGTAACTTTACCTAACGCTTTTTTAATCGACAATAAAAATAACTTGTCTTAACACTTGTGTAACTGACAATACAAGACAATATTTCCTACAACTTTGTCTAACCGACAATAAAAGGCACTACATTTTCTTAACACTTGTGATAATCGATAATATAAGACAGTAACTTATAGTAACATATGTATGGTAACCGACGATTGGTAGTAACTTATAATAGCATATATGGTAATCGACGATACAAGACAGTAACTTATGGGTAACATATGTGATAACCAAAGACAGTAACTTATACTAACATATATAATAACCGACAATACAAAACAGTAACTTATAGTAACATATGTGATAACCGACAATAGTAATTTATACTAACATATGTAATAACCGACGAAACAAGACATAACATTTTCTAACACTTGTGTAACCGATAATAAAAGGCTGTAACTTTTATTAATACTTTTCAAACCAATGATAAAAATAATAACTTTTTCTTACACTTTTGATAATCGACGATAAAATGGTGTAATTTTACCAATGATTTTTTAACAATTGGTATATACCCGACATGTTCCAACGGTTACTATAACTGTCGGGATAGATCTATCCCGATTGGTGTATAGCTAACCGAAGTCCCATCCGTATGAGAAGGTTTTGTCGATGATTTTTTTGGATTCTGCAGATGGTTTTTCCCCGTCTCTATATGGCATTTGTTTTGTAGTGATTTCTAATTCTGGCACACTTACATAAGTGATATTTTATTGGTGTCATATTATTCTTGTTTTACGACATTTAGAACTGCCGGGAGAACCTATCCCAGCATCATTCTGAGTGGCATTTACACTAAAACGCCAACAAATAAAAAATGCTGAGAAAACAATATTAACCGGCATTTTTGAATGCCAGAAAATGCTATTTTTCTACTAATGCTTGTACCTATTCCTACTTAAGTGTGTTTTCATTGTAATACATATAGGTCGGCTTGCTATCTATATTAGGTCAACTTAGTGTGACTTAGCTTAGTGTGTATGTCATTTAGCACGGTACAAGTTGGTTTGCTAAATTATATACGTCAACTAGTGGAGCGTTCTGTGAAGTGCATTTCTTGTGCAAGTCAACTTGGACAAAGGTGCGAGCCGACTTGGCCTAAGGTCCTTTCAGATATTCTATGTTCTACTCATGTGTAGATCGACTTCATGATTTTCCTAAGTCCACTTAGACAAAGTACTAGTATTTTGCTTGTCTCAGGCTTAAGATTTCTGAAAGCGAGTTTGGTTTGCTAATGTATGCAAGTCTAGTGCAAGTCAACTTGTGCAAAGGTGTAAGTCAATTTAACCTAATATTTATTAAGTTTTTCATTAACTACCCATGTATGAGTCGACTTCATGACTTTTCTAGGTCGACTTAAGCTTAAGCTCACTTAGAATATTCTAAATCCAAAATAAGTCAACTTAGTGCAGAGTGTAAGTCAACTTGACCTAGCCTGTGACTTATGCTCTATGTCATGGACTATGTCATGGCATGTGTTGTGGCTCGTCATGCTCATGTTGACATTCACGTAATTTTCTAAATCCTAAATCTATGAGTTGACTTGATATTGTGTGCAAGTTGCCTTGTCCTAGAGCATACCTTGAGTTCTAAGGTCTAACCTACGATTGTGTCATGTGATATGGCAACACACCCTTACGCACGCGCTTAGCGTGCGAACCATGCACATGCCCCTTGAACACAAACATTGAAGGTTGGCTTTGGTGAATGAGACATTGCATCTAGAGTAAGATGGAGCAGAGTCAGAAGTATGCGCACAACATATAGTTGAAGCACTTGACCAAGCATAGGGGTGCATAGAAGCTGACACATGGTAAAGAAAAGGGGCATGGGCAACTTGGTACATCCAAGGGAGTTTAGATGTCTAGATTAGAGTAAAGTGCAACATTTCCAAGGGTGATTTAGAGGAGAGAATTGGTTGGAGGTTGGCTCGAACCAAGAAAATGACATAGGAGTTAACCCTGCATTAGATGCCATTTGGCGAGAAACATAGGCAGTCATGGGTAATTATGATTATTTGGGAAAACTAACTGGAGCAGTCAATAGATCATCACAAATGGCTCATAAATACTCAAAATGATATAGTTTCATTAAGGTTGGCCTGGACAACATTGTTCGTCACAACTAATAATGAAGGAGTTGACTACTTAGGGAGACAAGTCAACTAGTGAACCAACCAGGTTACCTTGTGAACACATCAAATTGACTTGGGAACTTCCATAGGTCGACTTGTGAAGATGCAATTGATTTTGTATGGGCGGCACATGTGGCAAAGTGATTATGGTGTCTGAGGAAGTTACTCGGGCATTCATCGGGCAATCATTTAAATTTGAATTTGGACACAAGTGAAGATTAGAGAAATGCCTTAGAGATATTCAAATATTGTCTTAATGGGTGTTATTTAGTAGTTTGCTCAACTTAAATAGGAGAAACAAGATAATAACACGTGGCTCTATTGTTTCATTAGAATGGTAAGTAAACTTATACTTTTGGGTTGGTTGACTTGTTCAATAGCCTCGACTTAGTCCTATTTCATGAAGAGTTCTCAGAGTTAACTAGGTGTTCAGAGTAAGTCAACTTGAACAACCTACTGTCTGAGTTCAGTTTGCCTATACCATAAGACGAGTCGACTTAATTTCTTATCCAGTCAACTTCTCTATTATTCTATCTATACTTAAAGGCATTTTTATACTAAGTGAGTTGATTTGGCTTTTAGGTGAGTCGATTTGTTTATATCTAAGATTAAATTATCGATCTTTAACCATTCTCATACCTATTCTAACTTCTTCCAAACTGATCTTTCATTGATCTAAGCTATTTTGCCCATCGTCAAAGTTAAGCTTTGCTCATTATTTGCTCATTATCAAAACTCATTTTGTCAACACTTTATTTTAAATATGATGCTATTTTAAGTAAATATATATGATTAGCTTGAGTTAAAGTGATCGAGGCATATAAATATTAGTTAAACCATTAGGGTTATTGATAAAATTGACCCTTATGTTTGGAATGTGTTTAAATCCTAATGTAGTTGAGTTGTAGTATGTAAACGATGATGTTTTGCCTCAAATTCTTAGATTTTAGGTGGTTTTGCCCTAGGTAGGAAGAAATCAAGTAAATGCTTGGTTTTGATGAACTAAACAGGAATATAATCCTATTTTCCCTAGATTTAGTGCTATTACATGTTTAATGAGATTTCTTAGGGAATTTCATACTCCTAAGATTCTAAGTATTTGATAATTACTTCAAGTCCTAAAACTTGAATAATATGATATGTTTTACAATGGATTGAAGAAACCTAAATGTTAGGTTTATACAAAAACCCAAGACAAGTCCTCGAATTGAGTTCTTTTCCTCTAATCATGTGTGATTTCCTTAAGTGGTGATGAAACGACATCAAAATCTAGAAGAAAAGGGTTATGCTGAGCATTTAAAATGTTATAACCAAGTTAGAGTTATCATGTCTTTTTTCTTGGTTAATTATATTGATGTTTTTATGTATTCCATGATTATGTTCTTTATGCTCTATGCCCTATGATATTATGTTTGTGACTAACCTTCCAAGGCTCCAAGCGCAAGGTACATGAAATTCTGACCTATTGGAGCCTTTAATATTATGCTCACAAGGTGATACTCTGTATAACTTTTTGAAAAGATAAAGAAAATGGGTTGATACTCAATATAACTTAAGAAAATTAAAGAAATAGCAAGTAAAGATTTAAAATGTTAATAAACTTTGTTTGTGGTGGATAAAGAAAATGGGTTTTTTGTTTCTTACTAGATCGAAAACAAAAACAATAGCAGCACCTCTTCAGCTGAGATTTCATTTAATCATCATAGGACCATATTTTTGTTTATCAACCTTCGCATAGTGTTGGAGGCCTGTGAACTCCGCCTAAACAAGGAGACAGCTACAAGTTAACCTTCACTTAGTGTCAGAGAACTCTACCTAGAGTCAAAGACAGCTAAATATACAAAGTAAAATAAATAGTAATAAAAAGATAAAGTTCTAAGGATAAATAAGGAAACAAATAGTTACACTTACCTTCACTAAAAGTCAGAAGCACCCTTTTTTAAGTAAAGAAACAAAAAAACAAAAAAAACAAAAAAAAAAACAAAAAAACAAAAAAATCAAAAAAAATGGTAAAGATAACATGAAAAAAATGACAAGTTCAGGAAGCAATGATAGTTCCCTTTCCAGAAGTTGATTAGATTGAATAACTTAACTTGGTGGGGAGGCTTGTTATAGTAGACACATGAGCGAACAAGGTCTTCAAACTAACTAATTGCACCCCTTTTAATTTTGTCGTCCTTATTGTCTATTTACTTATATACATGAATATATGTTCAATTGATGATCGTATGGATTAGATTATAACTATTATTCATGAATTATATTTCATCTATAATAACTGCTTTATATCATGTGCTTGTTGTATTTGCTTCCATTCTCCAATTCTCTTGGGATTACTTACTCAACCAGTGGTTAGTTGACCATTTCTCTAACATATCAGGTGCATCCAGAGTTGAGCAATGAGATTCATGTGGCAGTAGAGGACTTTAGGCTTAGAGATCCTATATCCCTCACTCTTTTTAGCACAAATTCAATAATCCTACAATAGTTTATTGTTTTTTTTTTTTTTTTGTTACACAAAAATTCGAATATGGGATTATCAGATTGGAAGAGGGGATTGTGACCACTAAACTGTCATCGATTATAATAGTTTCTTGTTAAAAAAACCCATTTAATAGAGCAAAATATTCAAAGTGTTAAAAACTACACCTCTCTATGAGGCATTATGTCAAACAATTGGTAACTAAATTGAAAATGCCCAAATTCTATTTCAAAACATCAATTTCCCTTCCAACTTAAAGAGAAATTAGATTTCAAGGTGGGCAAAACATAATATCCTTGAATGATCTTTATAGAACAAAGTTAATTCTCTTTTATTTAGGGTTTATGATTTTTGTTTTCAATGCTGCTTGAGGGTTCAATTATCATTTACTTTTATTGAATATGCACTGACTACACAAAATAATTGGCTAAACTTATTTTGCACAACTTATAAACTCCTACTACCAAAAACAACAGTGTTTTTGCAACGAAATTTGTGATAAATTTCTAACAAAAATTCGTCGCAAAAACAATTTACAACAAATTTAGCAGCAAAATTATTTTCATTGCTAATAACTCGTCACTAACATTAGCAACGAAAATTTTATTATTCGTCACAAATTTTGGAACAAAATATTTTTCGTTACAAAATTCATCATAAATATTAGCCATAAATAAATATTTCGTCACAAATTAACGACGAATTTTGCAACGAAAAATAATTTCATTGCAAAATATGCAACGAAAATCGTTACAAAATTTGCGACGACGAATACTTTCGTTGCAAATTTTGCGATGAATTGTTTTTTGTTGCAAAATTTGCAACGAAATGATTTTTCGTTGCAAAGTTTGCAACGAAATTATTTTTCGTCACAAATTTTTCTTCACAAAATTTGTAATGAAATAATTTGTCATAAATTTTGTAACCAAAAGTAATTTGTCAAAAAATTTGTCGGAAATATTTAGCCACAAATGTTATTTTTGTCGCAAATTATCAATGTATTCTACGATGAGTCATTTTCGTCGCAAAATTAGCAACGAAATTTTTTCGTCACAAAATTAGTCACTAAATTGAATTTAGAGACCAATTTAGCGATGATTCTGGAATTTTTAGCAATGAAATTTGTGATGAGCATGACTATCGGTGATGAATTTTATGACAAATCTGAATTTTTTGAGACAAAAATAAATTTTATTGGCATATTTAGACCATTTTTTTCTGTATAACATGTTTTTATACCTGCTCATCCAATATCATCATCAACTAACTATCCAACTGTCATTAACAATCATCAATATCAAATTTCTGTTGTCTCTGCTCATCCATACAACTAACCATTCAGCAAGATCAATCAACTAAGATTTCAATGATAACTAATCATTTTAAGACTACCAAGAGTCATAACAACAATAATATCAAAAACAAATACAACAACATCAAGTCCCAATGTTCAAATATCAACAACAATCATAGTATCAACAATCAGGAAAATCAAAGTAACCGGTATCAAATGTAACCATCAAATAACAATAAACAATCTCAAGCACCACCACCACCACCACCATCATCATCATCATTGAATATATCATCACCATCATGAGCATTATCATGAGGAGATAGAGAAGGGAGAATCTAACTTGAAGCGGTGGCTAATTGAAAATGCTACATAAGTAACATCTGTTGTATACAGAACTCGTTAAATTCGTAGTCTCTTTGCGTGTGTTGTGCACGAAGTTCGTTCAATTCATGATCTCTTTGCCTCTGTAGTGCGCGTGCCTCTTGAAGTTCGTTGTCTCTTTGCACTAATAGGTCTTTCAAGTAGCTCACCTCTTGATTCAATTGCATTGTTTTTGCCCTTACTGCTGGTGGGGTAAAAGAAGATGGACTAGCGATTTTGCAAGTTCTGCTCAAAGAACCCATTCAAAGTACTCTACCCCCTTTTGCTCTGCCAATTGCCTTGAGTCATAGAGTCATACTATCAACAGATGGTTCAGATGAGCAAACATCATTACTAGCACTCGAACTTCTCACTAGAAACTCATCATATCTCTCATGCATTGTTATAAGGAAAATTAAAAGAAAATTAAAATAACAATATAATAGAAACACATATAATTTTGATTAGATATATATATGAATGCAATAAAAAATCTAATAATATGAATCATGAGACTATATAACTTGTTTAAAGAAAAAGCAATACTTCTATAAATATTACTTTATAGGATCTAAATTATGAATGTTCATATTAATATTGAATAAGTTGAAAGTTGTGAAAAAAAAAAAGAAAATCTCTCTCAAGTGATTCATTATACAAAGATTATGTATAAATAAGAAGTAGTTATTTCAAGAGATATAAGTGAAATCGTACAAAGTGGATATGTTGAATGTTCAATTTTTATAGCTTAAACAATGAATTATTGAATGGAAGGATCTCTTTTAAAATGTAACTAAGTACAGCAAAATATGGATTGAGTGCAAAGATATTATCCACATTTTCTCCGCCAATTGCCTTGTGTCATAGAGCCATACTATCAACAGATAGCTCAAATGAGCAAACATCATCACTAACACTCGAACTTCCCACTAGAAGCTCATCATATCTCTCCTACATTGTTATAAGAAAAATTAAAAGAAAGTTAAAATAACAATATAATAGAAACACATATAATTTTGATTAGATATATATATGAATGCAATAAAAAATCTAGTAATATAAATCATGAAACTATATAACTTGTTTAAAGAAAGAGCAATACTTCTACAAATATTACTTTATAGGATCTATATTATGAATATTCATATTAATATTGAATAAGTTGAAAGTTGTGAAAAAAAAAAAGAAAATCTTTATCAAGTGATTCATTATACAAAGATTATGTATAAATAAGAAGTAGATATTTCAAAAGATATAAGTGAAATTGTACAAAGTGGATGTGTTGAATGTTCAATTTTTATAGCTTAAACTAGGAATTATTGAATGGAATGATCTCTTTTAAAATGTAGCTAAGTACAACAAAATATGGATTGAGTGCAGAGATTTATCCATATCCAAAATTGGATTAATAATAATCAAATAAAAGAGTATCTATTAGGAATCAAAGAATCAAGTAAGCAATGAAAAGAAATTTAGGAGAGACTAACCTAATAAATTTATCTTCCTACGTTGTTATATTAGATTCAACGTAATATGTTCAAATCAATATTGAAAATGTTTATAAAATAATGGAAAGTTTTGATACCTTAACTGATCTAACTCTCTCCTCGCTCCACGTCTTGTCTTTTTTTTTTTTTGAAATGCCCATGTGAAAATGTCTATGAATAATAGATCGATTCCCATTTCCTTGACTTAAAAAAACACTGTTAGGAATAATGAAATAGTTTAAAAATAATTAAATTAGATTAAAAAATTAGTGTTTAAATAAAATTACTAATCTATTTCTATATTTATCCATATTGATTGAGCTTCCCGCATACATCGCAGACGATTCCATAGAATTATAAACTTGGTTTTTCTTATTCTATTCACTTCTTCGTCTACTCTTATCGGATTCCTAGAAATTCATAATTCTGCCACAATTCTCCTCAGTGATGCAATTTGACCTCTTTCCGCTAGTCTTTATATGATTTAATACGCGTCGGATGTAATCGCCATATTTAAAAAAAAAAAGAAATTCTTCTTATTTTAAACTCTTCAATCTCATTCCAAGTGAATATTTGCTGTAATAGGATAAAAAAAAACAATTAGTTATATTAAAATTATAAATTTAGTTTTATATATAAATTGAATGGCATAACTTATCTTGAACTCGTTCTATTATAACTTTTTTGTTTCTTCTAGGATGCTTGTGAAAGTTATCAAAACTCCTCCCCAATAGTTGTTCACTACTCTATTGAACTCGTGAATAACATGTACAAAATTTATAAATTTATCATAAAGTTATAAACAAACAATGGTAAATAAATAAGATAATTAAAAGAATTATATGCTTTATAAATAAAAGAAACAATACTTATTAAATTTTAAAATTTAGTACCCACGAATCTCCACAATGGGCAATTATCTCTCGGCTATCCTCCCTTTCAATATATGAATGTTGCACCGAATGTGCAACCAAAGGGGTCGGCAAAACTACATTACTTGTAAGGGAATGAGAATGGGGAGATGCTGCAACTGAAGGGGGCAAAGGTACATTAGTAGCAAGGGAATGAGATTGTGAAGGTGCTGAAGCGGGTTACGATGGTGAAGAGTGGTCTTCCATCAATATCTCGTCTATGGCCGCCACATTGAAACTGTTAATTATAAATGTTAGAATGAAAGAAAATAAAAATTGTATGTTCATCAGATACATAATTGAGTATATGAAGAAACTTATCATATTTAAATTGACATACTAATTGCGAGAAAAAAACTACCAATATTTCAAAAAATCCTCTCTAATGATCTATAAAAAAGAAGACAGTGTATTAACAAATGAAATATATAAAATGAAATATGAGACATTAAATAGACTATGCATTGAGTAACGAAATTTGCAAATTAATATTAAACTAACTTCCTAATAATATTGTCAAAGTAGCAAAAGGAAAATTGAGATAACAAATATAGAAAAAAGTTGACAAACAAATCCATATAGTGTATCAGCGAATAAAAGACAATATATAATAAAAACTATAGTATGAAATGCTATATAATAAAGACTAAATTATCATATATGAAGATAAATATCAGATTTTTATTATACTAAGAGAATAAAACTTACCCGCCATAAAAAATCAAAATCCTCATTGTCATTCTCATGCTCATCATCTATCTCAAAATTAGATTATTCAACATCATCATCATCATCCTTATCCTCATCATTTGTCTCAAAATTAGATTTTTCATCGTCATCCTCAAGAATTTTACTTGGATCCACATCTATCACTACTCTGTTAGGATTTCGTAATGTTAGAATATTATATTCTTTGGTCTGAAATGTGTTGGCAACTTCCTTTTATTGATATGCTACATTTTCCCAGTGTTCTTCAATTTTTTTCTGTGCTTTTGGTTTACAAACAACCCACCAATCAATTTTGTCACGTTTTAAACTGTGATATGATTATAAAATACTTGAATCGCTTGTTGAGCCAACACAAATGGTTCATATCCCTTATATAATTTTTTATGATTTATTTCAAACAAATTAAACTGTAGATGCACCTTCATCCCTTTGACGGGGTTAAACCATCGACACATAAATAAAACGACCCGTAATTCTGATTCAGGGTACTTTACCTCTAAGATCTCATTCAACAAACCATAAAATTCATCTTTTGCACCTCTATCATTAGATTATTGAACACAAACCCCATTATTCATTATAGTTTTCCCGATTCCAAATTCTTGAGTATGAAAATTATACCCGTTTATGAAATATGTTGGCAAGTTTGTACCCTTAATTTTGGACCTCATGACAGATGGATTAGCAATTCTTGCTTAACTTGAGCTTGATTATCATGAATTTAAAGTCAAATAAATGTGTTAATATGTTTTAAAGTAAAGATATAAATAATTTATAGTCAACTTACATATTTTTTGAACCATAGTACAAATTCTTTATCGCAGAAACAATTAAACTCATGTATCGATAGTTCAGAATAAGTTTTGAAAAATCCTACCATTAAAGAAAACGAATTTTATCATAAAAAGTTTACGACATAAGAAATACATCTATTAGAAAATATAAATTAACTCGAAATATGACGTCACTTCTATACAATTCAGTAAAATATATGTATGGGTTACCCACCATTCTTGACCAGTTAAGTATCTATGCTTACATGACCCACTTGGTCGACCAAGATAGTTACAAATTGAGAATGACTTCAAACTAAGATCAATAGGATGCTCATCACTTCTTCCCGCTCTCCATCTCTTGCACTATAGTGAGACTCAAAATAATATGAGGCAAACGTTGTTACTTCCTCCACAATGTATGCATTAACAATAGAGATTTCAATACGTGCCTTATTTTTCACTTTTTTCTTCAAATGAAATAAGAATCTAATTGTAATGAAACAAAATGTATTAGAAAATAATATATAATAAAATTAATCATTTGATATGCATTGAAAACGAAGTATAGAAGATAAAAAATTCACCTTTCGAATGGATACATCCATCGAAATTGGACAGGACCTACAACTTTAGTCTCATATGGCAAGTAAATCAAAAAATATTTTATGGAATTAAAAAATGATGGTAGAAATATCATTTCTAAGATATAGAAAATGATAGGAATATCTCTCTCTAATTTCTCCATATATGAATATCTCAACACTGTCGAGCAAATGTCATGAAGAAAAATGCTTAACTCCGTAATGACACCCTATACAAAATTTGGTAAGAGTTCCTTAAAAGCAATAGAAATTAGCCTTTTCATAAATATATAATAGTCATGACTTTTCAAATAATCAATTTGCATTCCTTCAAATTAATATATTTTCCAAAATTTGAGACATAACCATCAAGAAATCTTATTGATTTCAACCATTCATAAATAGTCCGTCTCTGACCCTTATTCATTGTATAAACTGCCTTCGGTTTTGGTCCCCTACTATTTTCATCAACATCAAGTGTAGGTCATTTACAAAGAAATTGCATATCTTTTCTTGCATTCAAGTTGTCTTTCATTTTTCCAGTGATATCCATCACTGTACTTATTGCATTATTAAAAACATTCTTCTCGATATGCATCACATCATGATTATGATGAATCAGATGAGTTTCCAATATGGTAGATCCTGAAATGTACTCCATTTAGTCCGTTTATGCGTACTTCCATAGGCATGTGTTATACCATGTAGGTCTTCAATAACAGATGGAATCTTAAGCACTCCATACCAAATTTGTTTACTGGTTAATCTCAACGAGGGAGATGTTCTTTCAATTATATTATTAGTGAACTTTTATTTATTCCTTCTGAATTTATGATTTAGGGATAAAAATTATCTATGACAATCAAAATAACTCTCCTTCTTACCATGTTTCAATCTAAATGAGTTTGATCTGTCCATACATATCGGATATCCTAAAATCCCGGTGGTACTCCATTATGATAGCATGCCATAAATTGAAAAGTTATTTATGGTCCAAAGAAGAGTAGGTTTCATTATAAACATCTGATTAGTATGAATATCATATGTAAGAACACCTTCATCCTATAATTATTTTAACTCCACAATCAGTGGTTGCATGTAAATATCTATTAACTTCTTTGGATTTTACGGGCCAGGCATGACCAATGTCAAAAACATATAGGGTGTCTTCATGTACATAACAGGAGGAAGATTATACGGAGTTAAGATAATTGATCATCAAGAATAAGTTCTTCTTGATTTGCAAAATGGAGCAAATCCATCAACATAGAGATCTAACCTAATGTTTCGAGTCTCTTTTGCAAATTCAGGATATGTTCTATCAAAATATTGTCATGCCTCTGCATCCGAAGGATAACACTTTAGCCCCTCTTCTGTTTCCTGATTTGCGTGCCAAGTCATGTGTTCAGCAGTGGTTTTAGATGCATAAAGTCTTTATAATCTATGAGTTAAGGGCAAATAGAACATTTGTCTGTATGATTTACATCGCTGATTATGACCCGACCTCTTAGTACTCTTATACCTACATTGGTTACAGAATTTATAAAATTCTGCATTTTCATCATCTCTTCAATATAATATACAACCATCTCTGCAATTATCAATCTTTTCCACAGGAAGACCTAAGTTTTTCACCAGCTTTTTCATACTGTAGAAATCATTGAGAATGATGTGATTACAAGACAATACTTCTCCAATAACTTGAACAAAATCATTGAAACAATTCTCAGACAAATTATATTCTGTCTTGACATTCAATAGTCTTGCCGTTAGAGATAACTTAGTGTGGCTATCACAACCAACCCGCAAAGGTTCATCTGCAACTCTCAATACTTCCTGAAATTGCTTACATAAAAAAATTTCATTATTCGCATTTTCATCAACACCTGTTACTTTTACCTCCTCCAATGGCGATCATAACTAGTATACATTTGTTTAAATATTGGAGCAAAACTAGTGCTTGCATCGCTCAGTTTGGGAATAAAATTCTGACACGCTATATCAATTACTATCCTCTAATATGAATTCAATTGATCATAATAACTCTGATCCCCTCTAAGTGAAAATTACATGTTTCGTCTATATTTTTCATTAGATATAAACAGTTCACCATGACATGTCCAATTATAGTAATTTGGGGTAAAACCAAATCTATAAAAATATTTCATAATTTTATCACTCAAAAAAAATTTATCATTATGACACTTTCTACACGGATCCTTTAACTTATTTCCATCCATAAACTCAACTTTACTACAAGTAAAATTCAAAAATTATTCCAATCTAATAATAAACTCATCAGTTAAACCCCGACGTTCAAGTAAGTTTTTTTTATACATTCAACCTCTTTTGTTTTGTATTTTTTCTGTTTACAAATTTAAAATTTACAATATATTAATAAAAGATACTACTAACAAAAGTTATTTCATTGAAAGCAAAAAAAAAAAAAAAAAAAAAAAAGTCAGATTACATTGATGAAATATATAAACAGCTACATTAATAGAATATATGATTGTGCAAAGAGGGACATTTATCACTTATCGACTTATAAGTGCGCACATACTTATAAAATTATAATTAATTTTATTTTTGTATATTTTTTCACATGAAATATATACATATTAAAAAATATTAAATATTAAATATTATAAATGCACACATACTCATAAAATTACGCATTAAAATATTAAATATTATAACGTTAATTTCACAAAATATTATTATAATATTAAATATTATTATAACATTAATTAATATTAAATTAATTTCATAAAATATTATTATAACATTAAATATTACCATATCATTAAACAAAATATTAAACATTAAACATTAATATATTTGATTATTAAACTAATCAAAATTGGATTTACTATAAATTATATTTGATTGTCAAACTAATATTTAAACTAATATTGAAATCAAAATAATATAAACATATACATTAACATATTTGCATTTTTCACCATAAAAAATTCTAAATTACTTATCATCACTGCAATGGCATTGGATATCAACTGCAATCGCAATTAAAACTTGAAATGTTCTCAAATGGCAAACCTAGAGGCAACATTAACAATTATAAATAACTAATATATTATTAAAACAAAATTAAAAAATAATTTTTTTTAAAAAAATAACATTTAAAAATATTTGATTATAATTGTTATATTTAAAAAAAAAAAAAAAACACCCGCATGGGAGGGAGGCTCCCCCTCCCTCCCCGGTATACCACTACTACTGCAAGGGAGGCTCCCCCTCCCCTGCAACGGAGCCGCGAGAGAGGGGGAGCGCCCTCCATTGCAGCTCTTCCATGCAGCGGAGCCGCGAAGGGGGAGGGAGGCTCCCCCTCCTCCCGCGGCAAGGAGGTCCCCCTCCCCATGCGGCGGAGCCACGAAGGAGGGGGAGGGAGGCTCCCCCTCCCCCCACGAACCAACAGATCCGACTGCTGCCGCCAGATCTATCATAAGAACAAAAATCCGACTGCAACGCCACCAGATTTACCTTCTTCTTCGTAGATCCAGTGGTGCACCATCAGATTCCAACCTTGTGTGCGCAAAAGAGAGAAGAAAAAGAGAGAGAAAAGAGAGAGAGAGAGAGAGAGAGAGAGAGGAGTACCTTAATTCCATCTGCAGATCCAGCGGCGAGAGAGAGACAGCTTCTTCTTCTTCTTCTTCGCAGATCTAGCTACAACACCCACGTGAGAGAGAGAGAGAGAGAGAGTATCGAACAATCTTTCTAAGTGCGGGTAAAGAAAGAGTAAAGGAAGAAATTTAGCGACGAACTATGTTCGTCGTTAATTTCATCATTGATCAGCGACGAACAAGATATTCGTTGCTAAATTCAACGACAAACGTCTTTTTTGTTGTTGATTCAGCGGCGAATGACTTTTTCGTCGCTAATTCAGCGGCAAACACTTTTTTGTTGCAATTAGCAATGAAGATGGTCATTTGTGACAAATTTTGCGACAAAAAATTCATTTAATACACTAAACCACAAACTTAGAGACAAACTACATACTATAACGTAATTATAGACAAAAAAATATTCATTATGCTGATCATTAATAAAAAAAATAATTCTACTTCTTAGTTAATGAATTGAATACTTAAGAAAATTTTTTATAAAAATAATTACCTTTCTTTTATATAAACAGAAAATAAATAAATTATTTTTTTGTTAATAAATTATGTTCAAACCAATTTCTTTACTCCAGATAATGTTAATAATAGGAACAATTGAAAAAGGTTACATAAGTGAGTGTAGAAGGAATTTAGTTACAAAATTTGAAATAAGATTTCAAATTAGTGACGAATTTAACTACGAATATCTTGTTTGTCACTAATTAACAATAAATTTAGTGACAAAAGATCTTATATTTGTATCAAATAAGGATTTTCATCACAAAATTTGCGACGAACATTTTTTTTGTCACAAAATTTCAGATGAAACACTTTTTGTCGCAATTCGTCGCTAATTAGCGACGAATTATGAATTCGTCACTAATTAGCGACTATTTCTGTGACAAATTTGCAACCATATTTGTCATCAAATTCATTGCTAATTTGTGACCATATCATTTTTTGTTGCTAATTTTGTTGCAAATTAGCAACGAAAGTTATTCGTTTCCAAAATCTATCACTAGATCAGTGTTTATTTGTAGTGTCCTATATAGCTTATAAGATTTTGTGAAACTTATTGATGGTACCCTACTTAACGGCTTTCCATAATTATTCATGGTTATCCGATAAAAAAGACAATTACCACCAAATTCAAATCTTTCCATATTTCTGTAGGATTCTAATTCTCGTAGACTCTCAAGAAAAAATGAAATTTTTCTAAAATTCTAAACCTTCCTTAATCTCAAGGAAGTCTATATTTTCCAGAAGTCTTTAGCTACAATCACTACCATTTCAAAAGACCTCAGACCAAAGTAAACTAGGGTTTTCAACACCCCTTGGAAAGTTATAAATACAGAGTATAGGCAACACTCAGGGGGACTCAATTTTCACACACGAGAGAGAGGTAATTCAAAACATCAATAAGAGTGGATTCTATACTCAATTCTATATGTCATTCAGAGAAGAGTTTCATACTCATTTATATACACCAACGATGGTAGAGTTTCAGGCCCAATCTTATACAATAAGAGGTATGGCTCTATAGTTGATTCTATACGATCAGAGGTATGTTTTCATACTCTATTTTATACATAATCAAAGGTATGATATACATCACAAAGATTATATTACATGATATTACATATACAATATATGATGTGTCTTCATACATAGCACTTATTGTACAATACTCATGCATGCTACCCACAAGCACGATGGCTTCAACATTCACTTGAACGATGCATTACACGCAGAGAGGTCACCAGGGCCATATCTACGGCTATTTTCAGTTTTTCTTTTATCACTACTCTTTCTAACTTGAACATCAGAGTTCCTCTGTCAGACCAGCACCAGTGCAATTTTTGTAGGTTTTCCATCCAATACAGTGAACACTCTCAGCACAGGCTTCCCATTCGAATCAGAACAACAGATATCTATGGAGGCCAAAATCGACTTCAACACTTATAATTGCGTATATTTTATTTTCAAAATAAGTTGTTAAAATATTTGAATAAAATAAAATGTGACAACTTATAAAATATTCTATGTACTTATAACTTATTGTTTTTGTTACCAAACCTCTTTTCAGTGATGAAATGACAAAATATCCTTAATATCATGTAAATAGCTATTGATATAGAAAGAGTAAACATGAGATAATAAAATATTAATAAAGATAATTTAGTAAAACATATATTATAAAACATGTAATCACCACCTCGATTGAAATCGTGTTGTGGGGCAACCGGTACAGCATGTATTGGGGTCTGGATGCCTCTACTGTGGGATAGCAAGCGAGCAGTTTTCAGTGCAGATTTTGACTTAAAGGCATTCAATCATAATCCTTGCACATGGTAGCTTCGCACCAATAGATTTTCAAGACCAAATATTTAAATCAACGGCTCTTCTAATATTAAGTTAAATTACTATCAATCGACGGTTCTTCTAAAATGAAGTTGAATTACTATCAATAGCATTGTTATAAGGTAAATTTAACGTGCTTCATGACGGTCAAATTGACTCACAATTACTATTAGTGTGTGAACAATCGAATACTTTATGAATTCTGCTTTGTGATGATAGAAAGAGCTTACATGATCAAAAAGCAATGGTACCATGAATGTTTAGCTGTCACAAACTAGTTATCCTTATGGTATCATTTCTAATACTTCTAGTTTCAAATTTTGAATAGCTAAAGGTTTTTCATGGTTCATATTTGTATTAATAATCAGAGTTAAATAAACATTTACCTTCTATTTTTACACAAGTTTTCTATTCTTGTTGAACTTCTTTTAGAACATCTTCTAGCAAATGTGTCACCCGACCCAAACTCCTAAGCTAACAATATCCTCTACCTGAATCAGCCCACTAAGGCGGGGCTTGAGACCCAAGGAGGGGCAGAGCCCGACTTTGATTCACAGATTACATAAAATAATGCTACAATTAGTATTTCCATTTTGCCCGAGGGCTGCCGCAAGAACTAAGAAGAAAGCCGAAGTGATCAAAGTTAAGGTTGAAGGACCAAGGGATCTTGTGGGTCAGCTTTATTATGTCTTATGGGCTTACTCACTCATTAAATCCCACACACGGTAGACTCCTTGGTTAGTGTTTCAAAACGGGTTGAATGGGGATCCCGCAAGCTAATGTCAAGAGAGCACACAAGCCGAGGCATGCCAAGCAGTGCGAGCTGCTTGCCACTGTTGGAAAAAATGTTAAACTCGAGCCTTTTGAGAGTCCAAGCCTGGGAGGGTTATTTCGCAAATTAGAGTGATTTTGCGAGAAAATAACGGAAATAGTGTTCTTTTTTATTTTGTTCCCAAAGTAGAGAAAGCGCGATCCCGGATCGCGCCTTCTGATTTTTTTTAAAAATATAATTATATGAAATTAAATATAGGGGTAAAAATTTAATTATATGAAATTAGTTTAAAATTTTATAAAATAAATAATAAAAGTCACTATTAATAAAATAAATTAAATATTAACAAAACAAAGCACGATCCCGGATCGCGCTTTCTCGGCAGGAATGCGCGGTCATTCGATTTTTTTTTTTATTGTAAAAATTTAATTATATGAAATTGGTTTTAAAAAATTTAAAAATAAGTAATAAAAGTGACCTATAAATATGTATTTCACATTAATAAAACAAATTAAATATTTAGTAAAATTAGAAAAATTTTAATGAGAAAAAATTTTACTTAATATTTTAAAAAGTGTAAAAGAATTAAGATTAGAACAATCTTTGAAAAAAATGTTCTAAAATAAATTTAAATTAGTAATTGTTAATTAAATAGGGGTAAAAATTTAAAATTTAGTAAGAAAGGTAAAATAAGTTGTTTTATTTTGTGTTTTTTCTTTTGTTTTTTGTGAGGAAAAAATAGTTACGAAATATTATAATTTTAATTAATATAAATAAGGAAAAAAGAAATGCTCAATTATACAATGACAAATTGCATAACATGCTTTTACTCGAGTTATTCAAGCGAACAAGTTTTAAGACAGCGTTGTCATTCAATTGTGAGCGATATTTTACATTTAATAAACAAATTAGATTAAATAGGTAATCTTAAAAATGATAACTAAGTACCACAGAGAGGACGGCCAGCATTTCTAGATGGCTGACGTCTAGTGGGAACACGACCGGGCCTACGACCTGCAGGTGGTGGTGGAGCTAGACTGTACGATGGACCCTCCTCGGTGCTGCCGAATACAACACCTGTGGGGCCAATATCCTGCAAATAAGTACGATGACGCCGTTCATGAATACTACGTCGTGGTGGTTCAGTCGGAGGAACATCATCATGACCTGTATAAACTGGAGTATATACAGGAGTGGGAAACGAAAAAGAAGATGCTATCGGTGTCTCACACGCACCCTCGTAGTCCCCTCCACGACCTGATCTTGACGACATTGCCTCTTTATAATGAGCCGCATGACCAGATGTGGATGCCACATCTGGCCCTGGCCGATAACTCTCCGACTGTGTAGATATGTCAGGATAATAACCCTCAGGTGGAGCACTACCAAACATCTGGATAGAATCTGTTGCTAAATCTTTAATGTAGCGAGTTCTGTAATCACACCCCTCGACAGCAAGCATATCGGACGATACGAGCTGGATGTGACTTTGATTTTGACACTACATATGATATGGATGTAAGAAAGTAATTATTAAAAATATATTAAATGAAGTCTAGTTCAAACTGTAGATAAGATGTTACTTACGAGTGACTCTATATGTGTTCCTATCAGGCGATAACCCTGCCGAGGGCGATGTTCAGGATTTGAAACATATAGACGTGTTATTCGACGAAACCATGTCATATAGTCTGCTGTGGTCGTCGAACGACCATAACACTCATACCTCTGGACCACATGATATCGCCGATTTTGCCACAAATCCAAATAGACCCTATGCGCAATCCTCCAGTCTCTACGACTTCTCCCACGTCGATCAATACACTAGAGATCCCGATTGGTATCGATAGGTGAAGGAATACCCTGCTGTAAACCGAACTGTCTCATTACCATTTGAGGGTAATAAAACTCAACAACCTCGAAACATATCAGCGGTACGGAGGTACGCCATATTTCAGATCCGTCAAGACAATATGGAGGCAACGACTGGATATCAGAATCCGAATACATACAAACTGGAGAAAAAAACTGATGCGTTACTTATATATATTATAAGCGAAAAAATTATAACTAAGAATAGGATTGTGAACTTTACATCAGAAGCTCTCATATGATCAAGTTGGTCACGATATGTGCGAAGAACATATCGTCCTGTGGTAACAAAACTTCGAGGAACATCCCATCTGTGCACAAAAATATAACGAAATTATAGTTACGAAAGCAAAGATAGGGAAAACGATAAAGTAAATTGATAAAGGTGGTGATTGTAACAAACTGAGATCCACGTGGCCCGGCCGGCATATTCAAATCAGTGGGCGCGGGATCGATAGCTTGCCATCGAATCGGAGTAAACATAGGTATTCTCTCCCATGCCCAAAGCTGGTAAAAACCAAGAAATGTGTAACGTTGCTCAATATAGGTTTTTAAATTTGAAACGTACTACTATTAAAAAAACTACCTGAAGCAGTAGTAGTGGACCAGAAATCTGATTGACTCCTTCGACAGAGGCTCGACACATAGCTCTGTACAATGTAGCAAGTACAGCACTACCCCAACTATATGTACCAGCACAGCCAAGATCTCGCAGCAGCTCCAAATACGATAGTTTAACCTTCGATCCAGACTTATCCCCCAATAATGTACCGAAAAGCTGCATGAGTCGTCCTCGTGCTTGATACTCAATCCAAATCTGTTCTGAATCATCATTCAATGGATGTGAGTTTAGAAACTGTGTTATAGCATTCAATTTTAGTCGGTCGCCATCAAAATCATTTGGACTGAAGATAAAACCCAGGAGATCATGACAGACATCCTGCCAGTCAGCGATTGGAAGTGTCAAGTCTATTCCCGTTACAAGCTCTCCATCGATTGACAAATCGAAGAGAATAGAGACAACCTGAAGGGTAATCGTTGCCTCACCAACAGGTAGATGAAAGGTGTGGGTCTCCTGTCTCCATCGCTCCACCAACGCTGTTATGAGTGCGTGGTCGTATACTATGTGGCCGCATCTATAAATGCCATAAAAATCGATGCGTAACAGGATCAATGGAACCCTTAAATCCAGAGGTTTCGCACTCCAAAATCCATTATCGGCACGTCAGATCATCAATGGGGTGTCCGAAGCTGAGTTCCAAATAGTCTCAGATCGGTGTGTCGATTGCATTGTCAGTACTGTAGGGTCACGGCGTCCAGGGACAAACTCTGGGATTGGATAAGCCATATCGCAAACAAAAATCTGTTACATTAAAAACATCATAAGAGAGAACTAGCAATATACTTCAGAACGTACAATGTAGGAAACAAACATAATACATAACATTCTATCTGCCACGTTGCGCCCTCTCTTCCAAACGAGTCATATTTGGGCAATGATTACGGTTATGCCCGTATTCGCCACATGCCTTACAACGCTGCGTTCTTCTTCTATCCATTTCATTGCCAATCCGCGTGCTATGTGGCCTTCCTGCTTGATGATTTAAACGTGAATCATTTGTCGAGAGAGAGAACGGACTAGGGGGCCAATAGTCATAGTGACCAAGTGGATAAAACTGAGAAGCGTAGGTCAAAAGCATGACTTCACATGTGTGCAATCTGTCAACAAGAGTCAGCAACTGAATTCCCATGTCTTCACATACTCTCCACATGTGTGAGCACGGAAGCTTGTATATTGTATACTTTCCACAACTACATGACGGGCCATCCATGCGCACTGTATGCTCTTTTCCACCCTTGCCTCCGTGAATATTGGAGCAGATCTCATATATCCCAGTGTGTCTGTTAAAAGCTGTGAACCGATGATATCTACCTTTAAGCTCATTTCTCAACAATCTATCCGTCACAACCGGAGGCCATGTTTTCTCATCCTGTATAAACTTTGCAGCTTCATTTCGATTTTTATTAAAAAATTTTACCATACGGTACAATGTTGCCTTGACACATACAGTGATAGAAAGCTTCCTTGCCCCTTTCAAAACCCCATTAAATGCTTCGGATCTATTGGTTGTCATGTTGTCCCAACATCGTCCCCCATCATGACACAATGTCCACTTTTCAAGGGGAATTTGCATCAACCACCGATATGCTGGGTCACTCAGCTGTCTAATTTCACACATCACCGCCTCGAACTTTCTAATCTGTCGTTGCTCTGCGGCCTTATGCATCAAGTCCGTTAGCAGTTTATTCTTGAAGTGTTTGCTAAAATTGGCTTCAACATGCCTCAAAACAATCGGTGGTACACAAATGGCGGTTGCAAGTGAGGATTCTCTCAATAGATCGCATTATACCGGCAGCCCTATGGAGATCAAACACATTCCCTGACGATCACCAATGATATGCAATCTTAGATTCTCTAAAAACCATGACCAATTAAGCACACTTTCCTCATCAACAATTGCGAAGCACAAAGGAAGTATGTGATTAGCAGCATCCGTACCAATAGCAATAAGAATTTTCTCTTTGTACTTCCCGTATTGAAACGTACCATCAATGCTAATCACTAGCTTGCAATGATAAAAAGCATCAATGCATGGTTTGAAGGCCCAAAAAACTGATTGAAACACTTTATCAGATAAACCAGCCTATTCAATTACCTTCCACTCAACAACAGTTCCGAGATTGCTTCTTTGCAATGCTAACATAAATTGAGGCAACAACGTATATGATGTTTCCCAATTCCCGTAAACCATCTCTACAGATTTCTTCCGCCCCAACCAGGCCTTCTTATAGGACATGTTTACTCCAAAACTTCTCATATCCTCAACAACATCACAGACCTTATAATCCACATTCTCTTTTATATGGCTTCGGATCAAACGACCCACCATTTTAGAGTCGAAATTGGGGTGATCTGCTACAGGGATCGTTGGGAAGTAAGTGTGTTTAGAATGCAACCTTGTAATTTCCCAGAATCCATGACTCTTTTTCAGCTTTGCTCTTACACGCCACAAGTAGTTTTGCTCTTCATACAATGAACACCGCACATACCAAATGCTTGTGTTACTCTCGTGGACCTTGAAAAACCTATCTATATGCATAGAGTAGCACTTCACTGCGTGTTGAACCCCCTCTTTGGATTTGAATACCATGCTCACTTCTAACTCCGAAGTATGATCATTATCTCAGTTTGGACGATTATAGTCATTGTAATCATCGACTATTATATTTCCTTCCCCCATATTAGATAGAAATGGAATTTCTTCATCCTCATCTCCCTCTTCCTCCCCTATCTGATTCACTTCATCGCCGTCACTCTCATCATCATGAATGTCTACATCATAATCACTATCTGCAGCATCAATGAAGGCTTCAACTGGATCCGCATCCCTGTTACTCTCTTCATAGGGAATGTTCGTACTCCGGTCTTCGTACCCATGGGGTCGACTGCTACTTGACTCCCCGTATTCATTTGTGCTGTTTCGCATTATATTATATTCGGGAGTCGTCAAACCAACATCATTTGCTAGAAATGTCCCATACTAGAGCCACTCATCTCCCGTATGAATTCGTAAACCCTCAGTCATCAAGTGTGTGTATGACCCTACATTGCTTCCACCACCGAAATCTTGCCCAGGGTCAACAAAATTTGGTCTATCAAATGAGGATTCTGGAATGTAAGACTCATTCTCTATCGCCCTACTTGAGCAACCCAAATTTGATTGGCCTACACTTGTATTCACAATAGGCTCCACTTTTATGAATAGTTCAACAGATGACAGATGAGGAAAACTTTTTGGGAGTGTCAATACGTCTGGTAAAAAATCATCATCCTCCACTGGTATAGTTGTATACGTCATTGATTGACCGTGATTCCAAAGTGGATACCTACACAACACTTTCAACCTAAATTCCCTTGTATTAAAACTAGTTTTCCGATACAAAACTTTAAATAATTGATTCCATCTTATCGTTCTTTCAACACCAATGCCCCTTTTCGGGTATATACTATACTCATACCCATCTTTACCACAAACAATTTCACCTCCCCAGTAGAGTAGTAGTCTAACACGATCCAGATTCATCTTTCTTTTCCTAAAACCACAACAATAATATGAATAATTTACAACACTTTTAACATTAACTTCAATTATTTCAAATTCACATAATTTTTCATTTTTACCTTATTCACCTAACTATTAGATCTAAATACAAATTCACCAAAATTTTTTAGGATTACTTTTAATATTAATTTACATTTTATACATTTTTCTATTTTATAATTATTTTCGAATTATATATATTTCAAAAAAATCTTACCGCATTACGAAAATATATGTTACTGATTTCATTGGCCAACATATATGTTTTTTTTTTAAACAATTTTGAAAAAATAAATATATGTATCTATTTATTTTTTTATATATATTTTTTACCAACATATATTTAATTTACCAACATATATGTATAGATTTTAACCATTTCCAAAAATTATTAATGTAAATTACTAATTTAATTTACCGCATTATACAATGTACGAAACTGCGTAACTAATTTTTTTTAACCATTTTCAAAAATAAATATATGTATATATTTGTATATATTATATATTATTATTCTCAATTTACAACAACTAAATACATTTTTTATTTCATAATTGTTAATTAATTTTTTATTATTATTATTATTATTATTATTATTATTATTATTATTATTATTATATATCTATACAACTTTATTCTTTATTAAATATTAATCAAATTTTATATTACATATTTCTCATACTTATACAAATATATACCTTAAAAGCCAATATTAAATTATTTTTATATTTAAAATTTTTCATACTTATAGTAATATTAATACATACCTTAAACATCAATATTAACAAATTTTAATATTAAATATTTTTCATACATATAATAATATATATCTTAAAAAAGAATTTTAACCAATTTTAATATGAAATTTTTTCATACTTATAAAATTATATGTCTTAAAAAACACTGTTTAACCATTTATTATATTAAATATTGTTCTTACTTATAAAAATATATACCTTAATAAACAATATTAACACATTTAATATATATATATATATATATATATATATATAAATTATATATATCTTAACAAATTTATTTCTTACAAAATAATTTTAGCATTATTATAATTCATTTTATTAATTTCTTTTATGTTTTTTAGTTTAAAACTTTTAACAATACTTTATTTATTTATTTCAAATTCACCTAATATTTACAATAAATATATATATTTATTCCTATATTTGTTTCAAATGAGTTATTTATTTTTTAAATTCAAATTATTATCTAATATTAATAAATTTTTTTAATATATCTGTTCAAATCTAAAATATGTTTTCCTTTTATTTAATAACTTCAATTAATTTGACATAATCTTGCATTATATTTTTTAAATTAAATATTTACACCTAGTATTATATTTACCATTACATTAATTTAACCATATTAACTAACATCACATTACACATTAATAGATAAATCTAACTAAAACAAACCTAATAGATAACCAATATATAAACCTACTTAAAAATATTTACCTAAAACATTTCACAAAGAAACAGGAAAAAAAAAAAAAAAAGACACCACAACAACGACTTCGAAAAACCTAAATCAATAAAACAATTAAAAAAAAACAGATAAACCTAAACTAATAAAACAAACAAAGAGAGAAAAAAAAAAAGAGAAAAAAATAAAAAAATTAAACCCTAAACAAACAAACATAAAAAAAATAAAAAATAAAACCCACAGTGAGGAGCACTCACCTTCGAAAACCTTCGGTGAAGACCATCCTCGCCCGCCGCTTGCGCTCCACTCCCGCCACCAAATCCGCCACCAGATCCGCGAGCGCCGGTCAGCTCCGACCCCGACGAACTTCCTACAGTCGCCGGATAGTCACCAAATCCGGCTTAGAGAGAGAGAGATCGGGACTGAGAGAGTGAGGCGGAGAGTGAGAGCAGGAGTAAGTGAGTGAAAGAGAGAGTGACAGCGGGAAAGAGAGTGAGAGCGTGACTGTGAAGGTGAAAGAGAGAGTGAGAGCGGGAGAGACTGATGCAGAGACTGAGAGCGGGAAAGAGAGTGAGGCAGAGAAGAGACTGAGGGGAAAGAGAGTGAGGTAGAGAAGAGACTGAGAGCGAGAATGAGAGATTGATCGAAAGAGACCACCCATAGAAGTTGATATAAAGGCGGTCTTCACGGGTCTGATGATGAACAGCAACTCGCCTCCGTGACCGACAAAAGCTCAGCGAGGTAGGCTTTGCAGGTTTGGAATCTTTGAAATCGCGATCCTGGATCGCGCTTTTCCAAATCGCGATCCTGGTTCGCGTATTCAGAAAGCGCGATTCGGGATCTCGATTTCGGAAGTCGCACTCTCCATTCGCGAAACCTCTACTTTTAGAATCCGCCCAAATTTCACTCTATTTCCGTCATTTTCTCGCAAAATCACTCTAATTTGGGAAATAACCCAAGCCTGGGACACCCCTAGAAATGCTCTTTTCTCTTTATTTTCAGTCTCTTTGTTTCCTTTCTCTCTTGTGCTTTCTTCGTCTGTCCTTGTCGGTAAAAAAGAGATAGAAGACAGTGAGAGTGACAAAAAAAATAACAAAGTAAATTGAAAAAAAAAAAAAGGAAGTGATGGAGTAAAAAAGAGAAGAGAGAGTTGATTGAATAGATCAAAAAGAAAGAAAATGATTAATCAATTGACAATAGATTTCATCTCTCTCTCTCTCTCTCTCTCTCTCTCTCTCTCTCTCTCTCTTCCCTTTTTGTCCTACCCTTTTTTTTCTTTCATTGTCATCATAATGGAAATTTTGGGGAAAAGGAAGAGAGTTTTTCTTTTTGTCTTTTTCCTGTCATGCCTTGAAAATAGAGAGAAATCCAAAGAGAGAGGAAGAGACAAAAAGGTGAAGAAAGAAAAGAATGTTGGCCACTACTAAACAGAGAAAATGGTAGTCATTTTTTATTTTTGTTATATGAGATTTGAAATATCATAAAATTGAAAAAGGAAAGTTATGTCCATTAATCTATCATTTAAGAACAACGGTAGAGTTACTTTCCTCTCTACAAAACAAAGAGGGTAGCATTATCAAGTACAAAGTATCGCCCCTAGGTGGAATTACATTTCTTTGGTATGAGTAAAGAAATTTCACCAAAAATTCTTAGTATAGTCTAATCCTAAGGATAATCAAGTGTTGGGGGGTTTGGTCGAAAAAGAAGACTAAGTTGCATTATTCTTGTGATCAGTGTTTTAAAATCGGACTGAATTGATCGGTTTAATCGAGAATCATTCTATAATTTAATTCAATTTTCACTCTTAAATCAGACGAAGTCAAAATCCGTTAAAATAAAATCGGTAAACCGTTCAAACTAGTTCAAAAAAAAGAAAAGACATATTCTCATATTCATGTATAGTTGATGAAAATATGTATATTTTATTTAATTTTAAAATATATAATATACAAATTATATATATGATTTATAATGATATCACATAATTTATAAAATAATTCGATCAATCTAATTAATAATCCAATAAATCAATAAGTTGTCCGAATTGTTGCAAAAGCTGTCAAAGTCAAAAATAAGCGTGGCTATGGACCGATGACAATAATTCAAGAAGTAATTAATCAAGTGGAGAGTTGAAAAGGAGGTTTGACTCATTTATTTATAAACTGAGTTAAATTTAATTTTAGATTCAAAATCGAGTCATCGTTTGATTTTTTTTATCGATTAGTATTCAAATTTTATCTGATTAATCAGATTTGAATATTTTAGAATTCATTAAGGAATTAATTCTTCTAAATCCTAATTCTTCATTTTCATGATTCGAATTCGAGACCTATGATTAAAGAAATATAGTATTTTACCACTATTGGTTGAATTGTTTTTATAAAATCAACAAAAAAAATAATAGAAAAGCTAATTCCATCATGGATGAAGTGGGTACTACACGAGGCACCTATATTTTGTAATTATTATTTTATTATTTATGCTAATATTGTTTAAAGATTTAAAAAAATGTTGGAAAATAATTTCAACTCAACAAGAGTAAAGACTGAATAAGAGAAAGAGAGTGGTAACTGTTAGAGGTGGGTCTTGATACCACAAATCTGGCTCTTTGTAACTCGAACGTGTGCTTAACGAGGAGGCTTGAAACCTACAAAAGACCACCAGAGGATACTCCAATTAGAGAGACTTCGACGGTCAAATCAGAAAGAGTAGTTTTTAAAATGATAAACAGACAGAGAGGAAGGGAGGACAGAACTCCTTGTAACTTTTGTGTATTCTGTTTTGACTTCAAAGAACTTACATGGCTTGATATATCGAAAACTTTTATATAATGTCCCTCTTAGAGTCGTGTAATCTTAGGGCATCGCAATCTCAGTTTCCTTATGAGATGATCTGAGGATCCCAGATCCTAAACGTCAAAGATTTGATATTGTTATCATTTAGAAAGTTGAATTATACGATAGATTCTTTCCCTTATCGATTAGATCCTCAATAATTTCCTTCCTTATTCAAGAGATGCGTTATGTATTAAGATATGAAGTTTAATCAAGATGAGGCTCGGGTGAATATTACCGATTAAAAGTAGGAGTGTTTGGTTTCCTTAGTATTCGGTAGTTATCGATTGGATAAAGGGGGTGCATTCAGTCTCACTGGATGCACCTGCTCATTGGTCGCACTGTTCGGGTCAATATGCTCGTGACTTGAAAGGACTGGGCGCTTGGAGATTGTAGGTGTCTTGTCGGGTTTCGGATGCCCGGATACCATGCCAAGTGGTATTTGGATCATGTCTCATTATTTACCCCCAACCCATAATGTCGATTCGTGGGAGAGGCATTATGAGTGAAGTTCGTTTCTCGAGAAGTTAGAAGGGCATGGAAGCTGGTGACACGTGTCTCCTGAAGTCATATGAATCGTCGGCAACTGGTACGAAATTAAAGCGGATGGGATACGAATCCCCCTTTTGTCTCCACCGTTTTTTCCTCCTTGGGTATTAACGCATTCCACCTTCTGTTTTATTCAATTCGAAATTAATGTAGCGCAGGAAGGTGGGACGGTATGAACTTCTCCACTTAATTCACACGCTTATCAAAGAAGCGCTTTAACTGCTTAAGATTTTGAAGAGATTTCTTTTTGTCTATAAGTAGGGACCGAGGGACCTTGCGTTACTTCATTGATTTTTTTTGTGCCTGAGGGCTTTTTCCTTATGAGAGTTGTTTTCCATGTGGGTCTTCAAAAGAATGCTTCAGCTTTGCAAAGCTCAGTAGTGTGAATCGTTTCTATTGGTATGAGAGCTCATCATGCCATTTGCTATCCGAATGTCATGATGGGCTCCATTGAGGTTCCCGTTAGGGCCCCTGACTCGGATTTAAGAAAAGAGTCTCCTTCCAAGTTTGGTGCTAGGGCGTACCAGTTATGTATAGGGAGTTAGGTGATAGAAAAAAGTATGATGATATTCTCATGCATTCTCCAAATCCTTTCCCAATCGGTTTGTCCCTCCTTTCAGCAGTCCTATTGTATCAGTAGGGTTACAGATTGTCGCATGTAAGTTTCACTTGTGGCTTTTGTGGTCTTCGATGCTTGGGGCTTGCTGTTTATTTTTTGTCATTCCTCTTTTTACTGTTTTTGTATTCTCCAGCGTTGTCAAACGATAGAGGCAAGGTAGCCTTATATATTTCTTTTGATATAATCGGTCCAACCAATGGACTTGTAAAATGTAATTACACATATAATCGAACATGTATGGAAATAAAAGAAATTTGCTCCACTTACTTGTCATATGTTGTGTCTGTCAGAATTTCTTTGTATATCGGGCCACTTATGTGATCGACCCACTTGTGTGAAGGACACTGGGTGTTGTTCTCGCGCTTTCCTGATTAATGGAAGTACGTTCTGTCTGTTCGTTGACACAAACTTAACTAATGGTACGAACTCTTTCGATCAAATTCATCTTAAGGACTTAAATTCCTTCATTGGGACGGGGCAACTAAGACCATTCGAGGATATAGATCCCTTCAATAGGACAGGGCAACTAAGACTCGTTTGGGGAGATAGATCCCTTCGGTAAGACAGGGCGATTAAGACCCGTTCGGGGAGATAGATCTCTTCGGTAGGATACAGCGACGAAGACCTGTTCGAGGAGATAGATTCCTTTGGTAGAACAGGGTGACAAAGGCCCATTCAGGGAGATAGATCCCTTCGGTAAGACAGAGCAACGAAAACCCATTCAGAGAGATAGATCTCTTCGATAGGACAGGGCGATTAAGGCCCGTTCAGAGAGATAGATCCCTTCGGTAGGACAGGCAGCTAAGACTCGTTTATGGAGATAAATCTCTTCAGTAGGTAATAACTAATCGGGATGAAAACGTTAGGAATCAAACAATAGAATTATCGAAAGGAAAATCGTGAGGGACTTACTCGATAGGAGATAGCTCTGTCCAAAGGGAAACAATGTGGCTTACTGATAGTAGATTCGTAGGTTTTCTGCATTCCAGGTCCTGGGCATGGTTGATCCGTCCAGGTTACTAAGGCAATAAGCCCTCGGGCGAACCATAAATTGTACTGATAGGGACCTTCCCAGTTGGGGGCTAGCTTTGCCTCTGGGTTAAAGTTGGCCTGTAGCTTCCACTTTCTTCAGCACCAGATCACTTGGCTTGAACGTTCGGCTTCTGATTCGTCGATTATAGTACTACGTCATCTGTTACGATACACAGCCATTCGGGTAGATGCGGATTCCCATAGTTCAGGGAGCAGGTCTAAGTGTTCACACAAGATATATTCATTTTGTTCAGAATCAAACTGGGTTATCTGGAGTAAGTGGACCCCGATCTCCACTGATATAACAGCTTCACTTCTATATGTTAAGCTGAACGGAGTCTCTCTAGTTGCCTTTCGGGGTGTAGTGCGATATTATCAAAGGATGCTGTAGAGCTCGTCTACCTATCGTCTTTTGGCTTCATCTAGCATGGTCCTTAGTCCTTGGAAGATCGTTCTGTTGGTTATCTCTGCAAGTCCATTAGTTTATGGATGGGCAACCGATGAGAACCGATGGTCGATCTCTAACTTCGTGCAAAACTCTCAAAAGTTAGCATTGTTTAATTGCCTTCCGTTGTCTATGATAAGGACGTGAGGTATGTTGAACCGAGTGATTATGTGAGTCCATACAAATGACTAGGTCTTAGTTGCTCTTATCTGAGCCAGAGGTTCGACCTCTACCCACTTAGTGAAATAATCGATAACAACTATAAGGAATTTTCTCTGTCCGGTAGTTGGTGGGAACAGTTCGAGAATGTCTATTCGTCATTGGGCAAACGGCCATGGTCCTACTATGGGGCTAAGTTCGGTGGAAGGTGTTCGTGGAACTGAAGAGAATCGTTGGTATTTGTCACATTTTTTGACATAATCGTTCGAATCGGTCTTTATGTTTGGCCAGTAGTTTCCTTGTCGCAAAGCTTTGTGGACTAAATTCCGAGCCCCTAGGTGGCTACCGATATCCCTTCATGGATCTCCCGTAGGACATAGTTTCCCTCTTCTGGGGTCAGACATCTTTAGTAGGGATAAGTAAAAAGCTTTCGATATAGCCTTCCGTCAATGATTGCATAATGAGCAGCCTTTTGCTTTAGCTTAGCTGCCTCCAACGATGAGTCCGACAGTCGGTTGTCTCTCAAGTATGTTTCGATTGGGTCTTTTTAACTAGAAGGCTGGTATGCTACTAGGACCCTTTTAAACTCATCGATACTGAGGTACAGTAAACTTTCTATATATATCGTTCGGCTAGAAGCAACTGAATCTGAGCTAGCCTACTTGGAAAGTGTATTGGCTCTTGTATTTTCTAAGCAAGGGATTTGTTGGATGTCGACCCTTTTTAGTCTTACTATCATCTTACGTAGTTTACATAGATATTTGGCCATAGTCGGGTTTTTCGTCTCATAAACCCCTTTGATCTGCTTGACTACCAATTGACTATCGGTAAATACCCGAATACTTTGGGCTCCCATATTAGTTGCGATTCAGAATCCTATCAATAAGGTTTCGTGCTCCGCTTGGTTGTTGGTGGCTCTGAAGTCGGAGCAGAGGACATACTCTGCTTTGAAGTTGTCCAGACCCATCAGTATGAGCCCAATGCCACTACCTGAAGAATTTGAGGACCCGTCAATTTGTATGGTTCAATTTGGCAATGACCATTTGCTAGGATTGTTGGTGGACCCAGGTGTAACTGTAAATGGAAAAGTGCATTCGAGAATGAAGTCGGCCAAGGGCTAGCCTTTGATCGTTGGTCGAGGCTGATATTAGATGTCAAATTCACCCAATTCGACACTCCATTTGATTAAACGACAAGAGGTGTCTCTCTTTTGAAAAAAATTGTTTCAATGGTTAGTTAGTGAGCACCACGACGGTATGGGCTTAGAAGTACGGCCGAAGTCATCTGGCCGAAATGACTAGTGTGTATGCTATCTTCTCAATTGGTTGATAATTGATTTCGGCTTCTTTGAGTATCCAACTAATATAGTAGATCGGCTTCTGAGTAGTTGAGTCCTGTCTTACAAGGATAGAGCAATGTGCCTAATCGAAAATAGAGAGATAAAAGTAAAGTTTCTCACCAGGAATTGGTCGAGAGAGCAACGGAGGGGCCATAAGGTACTCCTTAAGCTGCTCGAAGGTCATTTGGCACTCAGGTGTCCATACAAACCGTTAAGATCTCTTCAAAGCGTCGAAAATGGGTTTGTACTTCTTCCCGACTTTTGACATGAATCGTTTAGAGCCACTATCCAACCGGTAAGGTGTTGTACCTCCTTCAATATTTGAGGCGACAACATGTCCAAGATAGCTTGTATCTTCTCAAGGTTTGCCTCGATACTGCGACTGGTGATCATAAAAACCAAAAATTTTCCTAAAAATTTGCCCGACATGATACCGAAAATACACATGACCGGGTTCAGTCGCATGTTGTTGCATTCGAGCGTATGTAAAGTTTCCTCAAGGTCGACAACATGAGTTTCAGCATTGGTGCTTTTTACAAGCATGTCATCTACGTACGCTTCTACATTTCGACCGAGCTGATATTTGAAAACTTCTTTAACCAACCGGTGGAAGGTTGCTCCTGTATTTTTTAAACCAAAAGGCATGACTCGGTAATAGTATATACTGAACTCAGTGATAAAACTCATTTTCTCTTCATTTTCAGACGCCATTCGTATCTGATTATATTCTGAGTAGGCATATATAAAACTTAAGAATTGGTGGCCTGAGGAGTTGTTCACCAATTTGTCAATATTCGGGAGATGGTAACTGTCCTTTGGGCATGTTTTGTTAAGATCCGTAAAATCTACGCACATCCTCCATTTACCATTGGCCTCCTTTATCAGGACCAAATTGGCTAGCCATTCGGGATACTTGATTTCATGGACGAACCCGACGGTTAGTAGCTTTTGGAGTTCTTCTTGAATGTTTCGCTGGCGTTTGAGGGCGAACACCTTCTTCTTTTACTTGAGCAGCTTGTAACCAGAGTTTATGATTAACTTGTGGACATTGATAGACAGATCGATGCCAGACATGTCCTCGGGGGACCAAGTGAAAACTTTGGAGTGTCGTTGCAGGCAGCTGACAATAGCTTCTCATAGGGATGCAGACAGACCAGCCCCAATTAGAACAGTTCGATTAGGATCATCAGTCAAGGGAATCTCGATTGCTTCTTCTCCTAGTTTTGGTTTTTTCATTGGTTCGATGTCGCCTCTAAGTTCTAGGGTGTCGATAGGAAAGTTTCCCTGCCTGTCTCTGTCAATAAAGAGGGCGTAGGGGTCAGGATCACTATAAATAGTAGCGATCCCTCCCGATATTCTAAACTTCATTTTCATATGTCTAGTGCTAAGTGATGCTTCAAGTTCGTCTAGATTCAGTTGGCCGAGGATGACATTATACGGTGAGAATAGTTTCACCATATGGAAGGTGGTCTTGGTGGTTACGTGGTTAGGGGAAGTCTCTAAAGTCACAACGAGGGGAATGGTTCCCTCTGGATAGATGCGTTCATCAGATAATCCCTTGAGAGATCCAATTGGAAACTGAAGGTGCGAAGAGTTGAGATCCATTCGATGGAGAGTGTCCCAAATAAGGATGTCACAGTTCGCACTTTGGTCGATGAGGACCCTTTTTACCGTATGAGACTCCATTTTGATAGTAACAACTTGAGGATCATTACGACTAGGTTCAACTTTGATCAGATCATCATCGTCAAATCCGATGACTAGTCATTTTCTTTTAACCGTAGACATTTTGTTTAGTAATAGAAAACTGGTGAGAAAGACTAATGACTAGTCTATTTCCTAGAGTTGGCGCCAATCTGTTGGAGGCGAGTTTTGCATCCACAATCCTGGCTCCTTGTGACTCGAACGTGTGCTCAACAAGGAGGCTTAAAACTTGCAAAAGACTGTCGGATGGTGCTCTGACCGGGGAGACTCTGATATTCAAGTCAGAAAGAGCGGTTTTCAAAAGGATAAACAGACAAAGAGGAAGAGAGGACGGATCTTCCGATAACTTTTGTGTGTTCTGTGTTGAGTTCAGAAAACTTACCTGACTTGATGTATCAAGAGCTTATAGAGTCGTGTGATCCTAGGACATCGCAACCCTAATTTCCTTATGAGATAATCTGAGAATCCCGGATCCTGAACGTCAAAAATTTAATATTGTTATCATTTAAGAAATTGAATTATACGAAGAGATTCTTTCACTTATCGATTAGATTTTTAAGGGTTTCCTTCCTTATCCAAGAGATGCATTTTGTAATAAAATAAAAAGTTTAATCAAGGTGAGGTTAAGGTGAATATTATCGATTGAAAGTAGAAAGTGTTCGGTTTCTTTAGTATAATGTAATTATCGGTCGTATAGAGAGGAATGCATTCGGTCTCATCGAATGCACCTGCTTGTCGGTCGTGCTTGTCGGTCGCGCTGTTTGGGTCAATATGCTTGTGCCTCGAAAGGGGAGGGGGAGGCTAATGATAATAATGGTTGTAGAAGAGCTTTCATTTCATTTAAGGATAACAAAAAAATTGGAAGTGGAGATATTAATTTGGACAATCAGCAGTTAAATTGAACTTTAAATTATACAAATCCTCTCTCTCTCTCTCTCTCTCACAGAAAAAATCTTGGTAAAATGTTCAAGAATTGGCCTCCATGTCATCTTCCATCTCATGCACGGCCTGAAGGGGGCGACTTCCAGGTATGAAGCCACTGTCTGAGACTGAGAGCTTTTTCGGAGGATTGTTTCGAAAGAGGCATACCTGTGGTTCAATATTGTTCAGACACTTCCACTCAGAATCTGAAAGTCCCCAACTGAAAATGTCTATGTTTCTCTTTATTCTTTCTGGGTTCAGACTACAAGGAAGGACACTTGTTCCTCTTTGTAATCCCCACCTTAAAATAACCTATTAACAAATTTATGGAGGAAAAAAAAAAAAAACACCTCGTCAGAACAATTTTAACTAGTCAAAAGGCATCTTCTCTGCTTATATTTTTGCAAACTGTGAGTGCACAGTGCACAGCACACGCTGAGATATGCTCACCGTCGTACTCTTCCCAATTATTAAGAAGAAAATTATGATGCATTCATGAGTTCTTAAAATGAACATTTTTTTTTCACTTTTTATTTCCAAATGCTCATTCATGTGAATATGAGACACCCTTCTTGCAAAAAGAAAGAGAAAGAGTCCTGAAGAGTCAACCTTAACACACCGTAGCAAAAACATTAACAACATAAGGCTGAGTAGTCATTTGCAGAAAATCAATAATAATAATGAGATCAGGATCATTTCATGATATGGTATGGAAGCTAGTCAAAGAAAACCAAATCCTAGGGCCTCATTTGAATGGTCGGGTACCATTACTGCAACTTGAAATTACAATTATTCGAAATAACAATATGACAATACAATGGAAAACTAATCTAATTAAGGATTTTGACATTACTACGGATGAAATTTATTTTTGGAAGATTTTCTGTATTTAATCATTAGTGCTTACACTCTTCTGAATAATTTATTTGACTTATGTTATCAGATGATAAACATCAGGGTAGTTGCGAGTTCTTTTGCTCTTAACATTTAAAGGGCATCATTGGTACAAGGGAAAATGATAGGGAGATAAATTTTAGAAAAGTAACACCAACCACTGGCATGTGCAATTTTGTGTTAACCATGAATGATGTATTTTGGCAAAATTATGCCTTTAAATAGGATAATATGTTCCCTTAGGTAATATATTACCCCATTTTCTACTCTCCTACACTGCAAATGTTTCATGTATTTTACACATAAACAAGTGCTTTACACACTATAATGTTTGACAGGCAGATTTTTACCAATAATATGTTATTTTTCTAAAGCATATGTTTCAGGTGGCCTCTTTGTAATTGTATAAGTATGAGATTTTATAATAGATTCAAATGCAGACCCAGTAGCTACAAGACATGGGATACTGCACAAATTGTTTGATTGATTAGGCCACATAACTAATAAGTTTCGACATGGAACAGGATCCAAAAAGGAATACAGATGTTTTGGAGCCATAGGCCATATATAATGAAGGACAGAATTTGGAAATTGATGTTTTTGACTATGATACAGCCACTAAAAGTGTGAATAAAACTGTATGCCACAGGGAATTAATTAGGATGCAATTTGTTTAATCACTCGCTCTTCATTCTTCGATTGAGAAACTACTTCAGGTCTTCCATCTTTGCCCATATGGTGTCTTTTTGATTTTTAGGGTGATGGGTGTGCCCACAATGGATTCAGTTGGTCCAATATCAGACACTAAAACAGTGTTTTGATAGCAAAGGAAAAAGAATTTCTTGAAGGAAAAGAACGCATAGAGAATACTAGAAAGAAAAAGGCATCCTCCGAAAGAAAAGAGAAGACATCTTCAAAATGAAATGGCTTTCCCAGCCCTAACAATTTGTCATACAAAGTAGCCCCTAATAAGCTGCCAAAAGGAGCAAATTTGATTTCTAAATCCGGTGTCCACTTTACAAGTTGGATGAGGAAGATATTGAATTGTATATTTTGTCCATTTTGTCCTTTTGCTTATGAGGTTGCGTTAAATGTTTGTCCATGGTGGGATGTTCAGGGATCTTTCTCATAGGAAGATGGATTTCTTCTGTCAGGAGTCTTTGTTGGAGGCGAAGAAATTTTGGAAGTTTTTAAAAACTATGTTATTTGCAGCTTTGTGCAATATTTGGTTGCGCAGAAAAAGAATGAAGTTATCTTCAAAAGTATTGAATCTTGATGAAGAAAAGGTAGTGGAGAGGATCAAGTGATGTCTTTGTCATGTATTGAGGTGAGGGTCCAACAAACTGACTACCAGCTAGATGATCAGTTTCAATTTTGTCTCACGAGAGTCATTATATGTTCCTGGTTATTTGGTAAGCTATGGGCTGGGATTAGGTTACCAACTGCAGAGGTTATATTTATACATATGGTTGACTATCTTCAGAACTACTCTAATCCTGGAGAGCACCATTCTCTTGACACCCCAAAGGATATAAACTACTCTCTAGGTTGCTCATTAGTGGTCAAAGAAAACATCTCAAATCCTAAATGCCTCTCATCCACCCCCTCCATCTCCGAAGTCTTACACTTCCACAACTCTCAAAAACATCTAATTCACTTTATCATAGGCTTTCTCCAAATCCAGTTAAGAACAAGTCATTTGCTACAACTTATCTTCACATTCTCCCCAACCTCATTTTCCACCAAACTGCATTCAAAATCTGCCCATCTTCCTTAACAAAAAGAGAAAATCTGTTGAGATCCCACAAAGATATCCCAAGTGACTGAGATTGTAATTAGGTAATTTGACTAAGCATGCTTGCAAGGACCTTCACCAATAGTCTAGAAACTAATAATTAAAAATAACAAGGCAGTCTTTAATCAAGCTTGACAGGTCCTTTGAAATGTGACTAATGAAGATGCATGCTTTTACCAAAACACCACTAAAATAAAACATCTGAGAAAACCTTAGGAGGATTGAAATGAAGTACCTCCTAACAATCCTGAAAGAAGGCCATAAAGAAGGGGCCTTATCCCTATCCAAAAAATACCACACTCCTGATCTCGTCAATATAAAAATATCTTTTGGATTTTAAATTATCACATAGGATCTTAATATAATGCTATCAATATTAATCTTCAAGCCACATCTACAAGAACTAGTGATCTCCTCGGCAGCATTCACATGCTTCGCATTCTCCTTTCCATACCATAGTGAACTCTCCCTACAATGATTAATCTTATGAAAAAAGGAAGAAAGTAAATCAACTTCAAGAGGGTCTATTTTCCTCGTCAGTATATTTATTACATTGTTTTCATCTCATCTTTTTATTTTTATCCTTCACGGCTGACGAAGAAATCTTCATGGGTGACATTTCCATCATCTTGGTTGAGCTATAAATCAATGACACAAGTGAGCTTCAAATACTATGATCAATCACAATCAGGAAGAAATCTTCTAGCTCTAACAAGTAATCAACATGTAACAAATTCGTGAAATGTTGAAAAAGACAGTCAAATAAAAAGGATCATTATTATTCTCACACAATCGTATTTAATATAGATAGAGAATTGAGAAAACGTGAAGTCTTTTATAATAGGCACAAAGGTCTTGTACACAAGTCCACACTTTCTCACAATTTTCATTGTATCAGCCACCACTAAGGATATCTCATAACTAATAAGATGAGGAGGTAAACCGTAGTCCACATGCTACAAATATGTTCTAACATACAACACATACATGTGTTGATGCATGCACATATATACCCTACTTGGCTTTCTTTCCGTAGGAAACCAAGGAAGCTCAAAAAAAGTCACTAATGTAAGGAGTGAAAGCATAATACAGAAGGTATAACAGGAATACAATATAAAAAGAAGAGAGTGAGCTTAAATTACCTGTTCAGGTGTCTTTTTGTGTCTATCTGCAATTTCTGCTACTACGGACAACTTCAACATGGGTCCATGTACTGATCGAGATCGTTGGAATGATATGCGAGGTGTTTCAGGCTCATCTTCACCCCCAGACCCACTATCAGGGGGTCCAGGAGTGCTGGTTGGTACTCCCAAAGGTGTGTGAGCAGAGACATGGATTCCTTTTAACTGACAGAACTTTACAAGCTCATCTTGCCTCCAGAAAGGATGCAGTTCAACCTAGTACAAGCCAGACATGGATCAGTTGGAAACATTTGTCAGAAGCAAGGAGATAGGACTGTTGAAGGGAAATATGCAAAGAATACAGTTTGTACTACGGGTAAAGGAAAGTTGGAGGCTGAACAAGGTAAAGGAAAATACAGCATTCTTTGTCCCCTGAAGAAATGGAATTTATATTCAATTCACAGGTAATAGAACTGGAAAGATGTGAAGTATTAAATCTATGAAAAGATTTTTCCCATGCTCATATAATTGCATGCAGGTTAGATGGTGTGCATCCAAAGTACACAGAAAGATAAATGAGATTTAATCTGACATAAAAGAATAAATACTTTAGCCATCAAAATGAGAAAAGAAGCCAAGTCTGAAACAGCAATGACGACAGCAAGAGAATGATTATGACAACTTGTAACTTGGTCTTATATAGGAATTGGACAGTACTTCACTGTAACAAGACTGACAAACTCCATGAAGGCATTAGCAAAATTCCAAGTATCCTGCACAAACTTACATGGCCGGGCAGAAACTCTTTCCAAATAATTATCCACCTCAAGCAAAGAAAATGGAAGGAAGTGCACCATATTACTAGTAAATGAACAGTCTGGCTCAGCTGGCAGAATTTGTTTTACATAGTTCATATGAAAATATAACTGCTTGTCTTGGACAAAATCTACCCAAAGCACAAACTAAAGTATTTGTTCACAGTTCATATGAAAATATTTGTTGTACAACAGACTAGAACGACAAGTGTTATCTACATGTAATGGCTTGCTAGAAATATTACAGCTTGGAAGCTGAATCAATGGGAACCTTGCCTCTTAATGCACTAAAGACGGAAAAATTAGATGAAGTTTTATATCATGTAAGAAGTTCAACTTTATGCGGCTGAAATACACTTTGAAGAACAAGAGGAATGTTAAATGCAGCTTGAATTGAAAACATGATGTCTATGCGGGAAAATGACATGTGCCTAGAAAGTTATGCAAGAAGAATTTTTCAAGCTAATATGGACTAAAATTGAAAAGCTTCTCCGAAATTCACAAAACAATTGTGGGGAATCAGGAATCCTGTTGTCTTTCTTATTAAATCTAGCACCTATATTATTCTGCAAACAATCTTAGAAGATTCTAGCAAAGCCATTATCTGATAACAGGTCCTTTTGTCCGGTAACTGGAAGGAGATTAAGTCGTATTTTATCAAATACAGACCACTACCCAATGATTTAACATAGAAGGAAAAGCAAGAAGGGAGCAAAGAAATCAACCTGAATGAAAGCAGGTACAATTTTTGCAAACTGAAGCAATTCTTTGATCTGCTGAATGCTAAAATTGCAAACTCCTATAGCACGAACTAAGCCTACCTCAACCAGACCTTCCATGGCTTTCCATGTTGTCTTCAAACGACTCAAAAACTCCCTGTACTCACTCCCCAACTTCGAAGGAGGATCAGTAGCATCCCCAAATGCCGAATTCTCAGGCCAGTGTATCAAATACAGATCTAAGTAAGAGACTCCAAGGTTCTTAAGAGAAACTTTAAGAGAATTCTCAATTTTATTGAGTGAATTCATAGTGCAATAAAGCTTGGAAGTCAAGAAAACATCTTCCCTCTCCAGAGATCCTTTAAATGCTTCAGCCAATGCCACCCCAACTTCAATTTCGTTCCCATAAAGATGAGCACAATCTATGTGGCGATACCCAACAGACAATGCTGTTTTCACTGCTTGTACACAAAGGTCTCCTTCACTCTGCCATGTCCCAAGGCCTATTGCAGGAATTTTGGCTCCTGTATTCAACACAAAGTATTTTCCTTGTATCCCACTCCCAATCCCACCTTTCTCCTTCATATTCCTATCTAACTTAAATAATCCAGATACAAATGGGCAAAACAAGCAAAAGTTTTGACGCCCTCCAACAAATTGAATAACCCTTCTTTTCTAAAATCAAAATTCACAGATTAATCAAACTGAACATCCAAATTTCAAAAGAAAGAAAACCCAATTACAGAATAACAAAAAGAAAAAATAATCAGAGCAGTCAGAGTAAGAATTCAGATATTGAAACAAGAAAGAAAGTGAAAAAAAAATGCCAAATAGTGCTTGTTGAAATGTCCAAATGAAACCCAGTCGTGGAGAAAATGGATATGTACAATTGAATTTTCTGGGAACAACCAATGAGAGAGAGACAGAGGGAGAGAAATTACATATCGGTTGCCAGAGTACAAAGTCAAGGCATTGAAGCGAACGACACCCAAAATAATCAATTAAGGGCGATGCCTTGAATAGAATAAATGGCAACAATTTTGTCTGCAAATCCACATAGAAAATTAGCGAAACATCCGATAGGAAAAAATTTCCAAACATCACACTCACACACCCAACTACAAGACGACTTAAGAAAATATCCAACGGCAAACCCCCCCCCCAAAAAAATAAAAAATAAAAACTCACGTCGTCTTGCATCGACTCCGAGGGAGACAACTAGGCCTTCGATTCCAAGGCATATTCTCTCAATTGAGTGAGATATTTTGGCCATTTCGCCTTTTCTTTTTCCAATTTTAAATAAAAATTAAAATTTATTTTCATATTTTAGCTCTGTTTGATTTGATGGATAAAATTTAAATCATGGCTTATGATGGCCCATAATTCTGGAGCAAATTCAAAAAATCAGACTTAAAAAGATCCACATATAAACTTCATAAAAGATAACTATCGACCGATATTCAATATTTTTTATAACCATCTATCGAAAGACCTTAATTGTTTAGATCTTCCGAACGATAGGGGTTTAATTGTCTCATCTGCCAAACGAGATTTATTAAGTGAAAATAACATTCCCGATCAAATACTTAACCATTGATCTATCGAACGAACAAATCTCGAAAACCCTCCATCAGTCAAACAACCGACCGATAGTTGACAACTCAGATTTCCTACCTAATAACGGCATCTTTGGGATCTTTCAGTTAAAGAAAAAATCTCTCAGGAAACGAAAGTTTCCATACGATAAAGATCACGATTAATTTGAAATATTGAATTATCTGAAATTTTCAGATTAGTTCAATAAGGATTGTAGGGTTGAAACACCCCAAGAGTATACAACTCTCACAGGTACAAAATATCCAAAAACTCTCCGATTCAGGTACGCTCTCTGAGTCTTACACGTTGACACTCAAATCATAGGGAACTCCTTCCTCTTTGAACTCTCAGTCTGTTTATTTTACATTCGAAAATGGCTCTTTCTGATTTAAGCGTTGGAACCTCCCCCATCGAAGCACCATCTGACGGTTTTTGCAAGTCTAACATCTCGACGACGGCAACCGTTCGAGTCAACTAGAGGTTGGTATCTGTAGAGTCGTAACTCATCTCTAATAGATTGACGCCGTTCGTGGGAAACAAATTGATCCTCTGAACGCTCACGACGATATCTACTATAGTTACTCCTAGCGTAACGTTTGCCAAGAGAAAAAGGCCAATCATGGCCTTTGACAATGATCATTTGTTAGGGGTTGATCTTCGTCGTGATGACCACATAGTCATTACCTTTAAGATAGAATCCCACATCGTGAAGAGGGTCCTTGTTGATTAAGGGGCTGACTGTGATCTTCTCACTTGATACGCCTTTTGCCAAATGGGTCTCGATCCGTCTCGACTTCTACCACCTACCAGGTCTCTTAGAGGACTTTCAGATGAAACCACCTATCCCGAAGGCATTATCTACCTTTCCGTAACCCTCAGAAAACCCCCCCAATCATGCGACCTCCCAGGCCTTGTTCCATGTGGTGAAACTTTTCTCTCCTTACAACGCCATTCTCGAAAGGCCTAGTCTGGATGAACTAGAAGCGTTGTCAAGCACGAGACACATGAAGGTGAAGTTCAGAACATCGCAAGGGGTCATCACTATACGTAACGATCATGATCCTTATATCCTCTTTGTGGCTCAAGACGCGCAAGAAGTTTTTCCAATCGATGCCCTAGAACTTAGGAACGGTACCGAGCCGAAATCAAAACTCAAACTAGGAGAAGAAACGGTTGAGATCCCTTTAACAAGTGACCCCAGTCGAACCATCCGGATTGGGACTAACCTATCACCTTCCTTACGAGAGGCCCTACTCGCCTGTCTACAACGACACTCCAAAGTCTTCGCCTGGACCCCAAAAGACATGTCAGACATAGATCCATCTGTCATAACCCATAGGCTAACAGTCAATATTAATTTTAAACCAGTGAGACAGAAGAAGAGGGTATTCGCTCTCAAACGCCAACGCGCTATACAGGAAGAAATTCAGAAGCTATTAATGGCTGGGTTCATTCGTAAAGTCAAATATGTTGAGTGGTTAGCTAACGTGATCTTGGTAAAAAAGGTCAATGGCAAATGGAGAATATGTGTAAACTTCACCGATCTCAACAAAGTATGTCTGAAGGATAATTATCCACTCCCCAATATCGATAAGCTCGTAGACAACTCTTCGGGACACCAGCTCTTGAACTTCATGGATGCCTATTCATATTAGAATCAGATCAGAATGGCACCAGAGGATGAAAAAAAGACCAGCTTCATTATTGAATTTGGCACATATTGCTATCGGGTCATGCCCTTTGGCTTAAAAAACGCTAGAGTAACTTTCCAACGGCTAGTTAACACGGTCTTCAAAGACCAGTTAGGCAGGAACGTTGAACTCTATGTTGACGACATGCTAGTCAAGAGCATCACCGCAGAGGCTCATGCTGCGAACCTTGAAGAAACCTTCCAGACATTAGAACAATAAAACATGCGGTTGAACCCGGCGAAGTGCGCTTTCAGAATCGCCTCTAAAAAGTTTCTAGGCTTTATGATCACCGATCGAGGGATAGAGACAAACCCCAAGAAGATACAGACGATATTAGATATGTCACCTCCCCAGATGTTAAAAGAGGTGCAACATCTTACTGGTTGGATAGCAGCTCTAAGTCGGTTCATATCCAGAGTAGACAAGAAATACAACCCCATATTTGATGCACTGAAGAGGTCTCGACGGTTTGAATGGACTTTTGAATGTTAGGTAGCCTTTAAACGACTAAAAGAGTACCTGATGAAACCACCGTTACTTTCGCTACCCATCTTCAGGGAAGAACTTTACCTATATCTTGCCGTCTCTGAACGAGCGCTCTACTCTGTATGGTAAAACAGGAATCTGCTGCCCAGAAGTCAGTCTACTACATTAGTAAGATATTAAAGGAGTCCGAGGTTAACTATCCACCAATCGAGAAAATAGCCTATGCCTTGGTCATCTCAGCAAGACGTTTTCGACCATACTTCCAGGCCCATACCATTGTGGTGCTTACCGACCAACCGTTGAAGCAGATCCTTCAAAAGAGAGACACTTCCGGTCGGCATATCAAGTGGAGCATGGAATTGGGCAAATTCGATATCCAGTATCGACCACGACCAGTAATAAAGGGCCAAGCATTGGTCGACATCATCCTCGAATGTACTTTGCCTACAATGCTCAAAAACAAATCTCCTAACCATCAAGAAGAATGGCTGATTCCATAATGGACAATTCATGTCAACGGATTATCAAATTCCTCATGAAGTGGCGTCGGGCTTATACTAGTAGGCCCGAACGATTTTAAGGCAGAATACGCCCTCAGAATACGCCATTGAAATGTGGACACGCAACGTTAGGGTATTCACAGATAACCAGTTGGTTGTAAAACAATCGAGGGGATCTACGAAATAAAAGACCCAATCATGACTAAATATTTGAGCAAGCTGCGCGAGACGATGGAACAACTAGGTAAAGTTGACATCCAACAAATTTCTCGATTGGAGAATGCATGAGCTGACACTCTATCGAAGCTGGCTAGTTCCGATTCGGGTGCCTCTAGTCGAATGGTGTACATTGAATGTAACACCGATTTTCGGAGATTGTGTAACATGTACCACTTCTAATAATTATATATATTAACATCTTTTTGAGACATCTAAAATTAAATTTTAATTATCTATTTATTTATTTCCAGGTTTCGTCTCAAAATCGTGAAAATCGAAAATTTTATCGGAAAGCCGAAAACCTTCTTGGCAAGCGCCGGTAAGGCCTAAAGAAGTCAAATATGGCTAAGAAAAGACCTACGTACTTAAATAAATATATTTAAATGAAATTTCACATTTTTAAGGAATTTCGAACAAAATTTCATAGGGACTAGAAATGTAAATTGTTAAAGGTTAGGGGTCTAAATGTAATTAAGGAAAATTGAGGGACTAAGTTGCAAACCACTCAATGATGGACAATTGGAGCCAAATGATTGATCAAGAAGGCATCAAGGATGGTTAGTGCCCACATAGGATTGTTCCACATTCAAGAAATCTCATTGGATGGAAATTTATACATGAAATGTCATTGGATGGAAATTTATACATTAAATTTAATTAGAATAGTTTGTTCTAGCTTGTGACACCTCTCCCCTTGACATGGACGTCAAACAAGACACCTAATGGAGTGCATAGAGTTTGTTTGAATTAACAATTACATGGTTTAAGTGTTAGGATAAGTAGAAGGTTAAGATGATGTATGGAATGATCCAATGGTCAAGGATATGTTACTAGGTTTATAAAAGAACTTGTTTAAGAAGAATTTTGGCTCATTTTCTTCATTCTCTTCCCCTTGGACGAAATATATAGGATTTATAGCTAATTTAAGTGTAACCATGAAACCAAGAGGTAAGAACATTTTTGAAAATTTTTGAATTTCAAGTTGAAAGTATAGAAGTGTTGTATAGGAATTCATGTTTATTTTGGTTTGATTTTGCTAAGATGATAAAAAAATTCAAGGATTCAAAGGGAGTGCTGGTGTTTATTATTAACAAGAGATCTTACAAAGGAGGTAACATGTAATAACTTATACAAAGATTTGATTACTTGATGAGTAGTTACAATGGTATCCATACTAGCATGCTAGATATTGATTTCTAGATTTAGTCTTGTATAGTATTCTTATGATATCTCATTCTGTAGAAATCAAAAATCTAAGAAATTTATTTATCTATAAACTAGACTTCCTAAGCTTTAAAATCGTATATCATGTGAAACATTTCATGAAGGGATCAATTTTTGGTGATTTTTGGAATTATAGCATGTTCCATTAACTTTGTTTCATATTCTGTGTACGACCAGTAAGTTGTGAGAATTTTTGAGATATCTTATGTATGAAAATTGGAGAAACTTTAAACATAAAAGTTTTAGCTCTCTGTCTTAAATTTAATTTGAGATAAAGATCACTTGAATTGGAGTTGTATGCAGAAAGTTATGATATTTTTACTAAAACTATATAGAACTAGTTTTAAAACTGAAACTGAGATAAATACAGAATTTTATAAAATTACACATTTAGAATCTAAAGATGGTATAAACTAAAACATTTTAGATCTATGTATTATCTTCAATTTGAGATAATAATCACTTAAATTGGAGAAGTATACTGGGAGATATGGAAATTCTCCCAAAACTATGCAGAGTTGGTTTTAGGAACTTAGACTGAAAAAGTTATAAAATTTTTTAACTTCATGTGTTCAGAACTTGAAATTAGTCTAAATATAAAAATTGGATATATATGTCTTAGATTTAAGAAAAAATTTGAATCCGATCAATATTTTAGAAGATATCCTAATTTTACTAAACCTGCGCGTGATAGGTTTTGTAGAAATTTTTATCTAAGTATGAAATTTGAGATTTAACCTTATGAAAGAGAATATTTATATATGTATCTTGTAATCCAATGATATAATATCATCAAACTAATTGAATTGATTAATGATACATATTGTTTAATTTAGATGTAGCATTACGTTTTCGAACGAGGGGTGACTCGTTCGAGAAACGAGGATAGTTAGAGACAGTGGCATATCCTCCGCAGTTGAGATGAGTGGGTCTTATTGTTACTATGTAATTAATAATCAAAACCATGTTTTATCGTTTTTAAAGCATGATTTGTGAAATGATTTATAAAATGGTTTTGTAAAATGACTGGTAACATATTTTGTGATAAATGGAGTGTCCCAAACTTATATGTATCAATGAATTTTGATGAAAAATATATGTCATGTTTTAAATCATGAAATGTACTTTGATGATATATGCTATAATATACTATATTGAATTTTCATGATTTTTCTCGACATGTATAGCACGGTTGATTTATTGATGATTTTGATGCGAGACTAAGTACTTGGGTATTAGTACCTGAATCTCCTTGATCCTAGATCGGGGATAGTACTTATAGCTATGATACTATGTACAATAGGCATCGTCCCGCACAGAATCGCCTCGTACGCTATAACAGACCCGTCTCGTTATATGGACTGTCGCACATTTGTGATGTCACGAAACACAAACACTCCACATGGTTGGGTGGTGTGTATATGATACTAGATTTTGGACTAGCCAATTTGAATCGAAAGGGGAGGATTGACTGACTTTCAGTCTAACACTTGGGGAGACCCGACGCTAACACCAAGGTTTTGGGGTTGGTTGTCATTTATATACAAAAATCTCTTGGTGGCTCGTTATTGGTCGAGGTAGACCTTTGCCGAGAACATGATTTGGCATGACCCTACGATTTATGACATGAGAATTTTGAATGCATATTAAAATTGTTATAAGTTTTAATAATATGTCGTGCATGGATATACATATATATATATATGACTTTGACACTCCATCCTTACTTCACTTATTATTTACATGTCACGGATTTCTCACTTATTGAGTATTTGATTATATTCACCCCTCCATATTTTTAAATCTCAACAGAGTTAGTCGTTGGGGAGACACGTTGACTTATTTCGACGTATGTAGAATTTGGAGACCACTTACAGTAATTAACTTCCGCTGTATTTTGAGGTTATTAGATTGATCATATGAGTTGACTATATGTAGTAATGGAACTCTCGATTGAAATTCATATTTGTACTAACTAAGTACTTTGTATATATATATATATATATATGAGGACTTTATATTTATTCCTTTGAATTAAAAAAACTGACTTGGGAAAATAATTTTGAAATTATATACAACTGTTTTATGATTTGCCTTGCATTGCCGGGGGATACGTGGTGTAGTTGGGCTTATATCCAAGGTAACTGGTGACTGTTCACGGCTTCTAGATCGTAGATCGGGGCGTGACAGTTTTCTTGGTATCAGAGCCCTAGGTTTGAGTACTGAGCTTTATGAAAAAATAAAAAATAAAAAATTTCCTAAGTATTGTTTTCAAGGTCCTCAATATTTTGAGATAAATTTGAGAGTTTCCTTACAAACCTTGAAGATGATCTTAGGCAAATGAGTTCATTCCATTTAGGGGGTTAGATACTCTATAATGAACTCGCAGAGTTACATTTGTTGCTCCAGAGGTCGCGTCGTCTTTGCACGCATCACCTTCAGTACCACCTCAGCCGACACAGTCAGTTGGGATCCCGACGCTACCACCAGATGTCTTGAGACAGTGGCACGAGTGGTGGAATACTTATGGGGCACAGATGCCGCCCCCACCACCACCTCCGACAATTTCTACTCCTGTGGCACCGGCTTCTGCACCGGCTGCCCCTATTACTTTAGTATCTGCCCGAGCGACAGCACTATTTCGGCACTCCGCTGCATCCATGAGCTGACCCAATTGGTCAAGGAGGTTCGACAGCTAGGTTGCACCGATTTTGATGGATCTGCCGATGCTACGGTAGCAAAGCGCTGGGTCAACCGGACCCACTGGGTGTTGACAGACTTGGGTCTAGAGGACGAGTGGAAGTTGAGTGTTATAGTATGGTTGCTAGATGGTGATACTCTCACGTGGTGGGAGATCGTGATAGATGACTCCACAGAGCCCTTAAGATGGGAGGACTTCTTGAGAGAATTCGATGGTAGGTACTTTTCTGAGTACCAGTAAGATCAGAAGAGGGCGGAGTTCTTTCATCTCCGCCAGGGGACTAGATCTATTGCAGAGTACGAGGCAGAGTTAAGGAGACTATCTGCCTTCATCCCCGATTTGGCCACATAGAGGTAGCTTCGGTTCAAGTTCGAGGATGGACTCAACTTGAATATCTGGAAATACATGGCAGTGATGAAAAATCACTCATTCACGGAGGTCTTGGAGTTAACCTATCGTGCTAAGGATATCGTATGGGCTGACACTAGGCACAGAGAGAGCCGAGACCAGAAGAAAAAGAAGCTTGGATTTCAAACTAGTTAGAGTTTGAAGAAGGGCCGGAGTCAGGGCCCTCAGAGAGACCCCACAACTACAAGATCAGCTGGCTTTCCCCAGGGGCCACGCCCTCAGAGTTTTAGAGCCCCCGCCCCTAGTATTGGATCAGTGAGTCAGTTTGTTGGGTCGATGAAGCTCCTATGCTGCAATTATGGCAAGACTCATTCAGGATTCTGTAGAGAACCTACGAGAAGCTATCAGTGTGGGAAACTGGGACATATTCATAGCACTTGCCCAGATTTGGGATTCGGGGGGCAGCCAAGTCAGAGCCGCTCGAGTGGACCACACGAGAGTCAGCCGAGAGCACCTGCCCTATCAATTCCTACTACTCCATGAACTGTGGCCGAAAGCAATGCCGTACCCATTCCTCAGCGACAACAGCCGAGGCCTCAGCCTCGCGTCTTTGCATTAACACACGAGGAAGCCCAAGCTAATCCCAAAGTGATTATCGGTAACCCTCCGATAGACTCTCCCGTATAGGTTTCATCTCTTAATAGTTATTTTGAGGCATGATATACTATGATGACTCATGTAGTTCTCGGCAGCTAAGATGCTAAAAGTCTCAATTCTTTTGATATATATATATATGATCTTATGTTGACTTCCCAAGTAAATAAAGGTTGATGATCCTTTTTTATTTAAATTCGTCATTAGGTACCATGAAAATCTCTAGAGTTGACGCCCGAATTTTGATAGACACCGGGTCAAATTATTCATATGTGAGTACTCAGTTTGTTCAGTACCTTGATAGACAACTCTCTCCATTGACCGAGGAGATATTGGTTATCACACCATTAGGCGAGCAATTGGCCCGAAATTCTGTTTACTGGAGCTACAAGATATGGATTGGGGAGGTGATGTTAAAGGCAGATCTTATACCTCTCGACATATCTGATTTTGATGCCATCTTAGGAATGGACTGGTTGAGTTTTCACTGAGCCGCTATTGACTGTTTCACTAAGGAAGTAGAGTTTCGAAGGTCGGGACAATCATTACTGATATTTGTGCGAGAGAGATGGAATCTACCTCGATATGTTATTTCAGCACTAGAGGCTAAACGGTTGGTATGCCGAGGATGTACAGCCTACCGTGCCCATGTAACAAACACCACGGTAGAAGGCCCAAGGCTTGATAAGGTCCAAGTGGTGCAGGAGTTTGCGAATGTGTTCCCTGAGGAGCTACCTGGACTACCTCCTGTCTGGGAGTTTAATTTTAAGATAGATATAGCTCCCGGACAACACCAATTTCTATTCTACCATACAGAATGACACCAGCTGAGTTAAGAGAGCTAAAGGTCCAGCTGTAAGAATTATTAGACATGGGGTTTATTCGACCAAGCACTTCGTCTTGGGGTGCACCGATAATATTTGTAAAGAAGAAAGATGACTCTTTCAGACTCTGCATAGATTATCGCCAATTGAACAGAGTGACCGTCAAGAATCAGTACTCGCTACCATGTATAGATGATCTGTTTGATCAACTTCAGGGTGCCCGAGTCTTCTCGAAGATTGACTTGAGATCCAGGTATCATCAGTTACGAATCAAGGGCGAGGATGTACCCAAGATTGCTTTCTGTACAAGATATGGTCATTTTGAGTTTCTGGTCATGCCGTTTGGGCTGATGAATGCCCCAGTTGCATTCATGGATTTGATGAACCGGGTATTCCATGACTATCTTGATTGATTTTTCATAGTATTCATTGATGACATACTTATATACTCACAGAGTGATGAGGAGCACTCCCAGCATCTTCGGGTCGTACTATAGACGCTCCGCAAGAAGAAGTTATATGCCAAGTACTCCAAGTGTGAGTTCTGGCTAAGCCAGATCAGTTTCCTAGGGCATATTATTTCTACAGAGGGTATTTATATTGATCCACAGAAGGTTGAAGCCATTATGAGGTGGGAGCAACCGCAGACAGTTACTGAGGTCAGGAGTTTCCTCGGACTTGCGGGATACTATCGGAGATTTGTTGAGGGATTCTCCAAGATTGCTACCCCATTATCTAACTAGACACGAAAGGGAGTCAAGTTTGTATGGGATGACTATTATGAGGAGAACAACAGTTGACTTCAGCATCGATTTTAGCCCTTCCCACCAGTGGTTGAGAGTATGTAGTGTTCAGCAATGTTAGGCGGCAAGGTTTGGGCTGTGTGTTGATGCAAGATGATCAAGTCATTGCATACGGCTCTAGACAGTTAAAGAAGCATGAGCTGAACTATCCGATCCATGATCTCAAGTTGGCAGCTATAGTCTTTGCATTGAAGATATGACGACATTATCTCTATGGGATAACATGCCGAGTGTACACGGATCATAAGAGCCTGAAGTACTTATTTGTGCAAAAGGAGCTCAATCTGAGACAGAGGAGATGGTTGGAGTTTCTCAAGAATTATGACCTTATTATAAACTACCACCCTGGCAAGACAAGCGTAGTTGTGGATGCTCTGAGCCACAAATCAACCTCTTCCTCATCTTTCGAGAGTGCCTACGTCTTGTGTCTTATGGGACTCCGCTTATTGGGAGTTAGTTTAGCTAGTGATGAGCATGGTGCACTTCTAGCCAAATTTGAGGTGAGACCGACTCTTCTTAACCGCATTCGAGAGCTCTAGGGTCCAGATGAAGAGCTCTAAGGTATTGTTGAGAGGGTCCGCAGAGAATATGATGGGGATTTTAGAGTCCGAGATGATGGACTCGTAGTATTCAGGTGTCACGCCCCGAACCGGGATCGTGAACAGCCGCCCGTTGCCCTGGATGCCGGCTGTATTTCTACAAAAAATCGGGCAGAACCTCCCCATAAATCGGAGGTCTCCCATGTACAATTTAAACCTGTACATTTACATGATCCTGTAAATAAAATAAAATGGCCATCCCGGCCTCAAAACCATCCACCAAATTCCACAACCGACATCCAGACAACGCAAGGCTAAATAAATCCCCAACAGTCCTAACCACAGACCTCTACTGTCATGCCCAACTAAAGCATGAGCAGCCGCTACACCGAGCGGGCCTAAATTTATACAAATGTATAAACAAATTTCCCAAGTAACATTCAATTACATACAATCGCCTCAATGCAAATGAAATATGAGAGTTTCGCAATTAAACATACATAAATTATACAGTCATCCCAAAATAAGTACACGGCCAACTACGGACCTCAACAAGACCTCGCAGGGTCGAAATATAATACATAATCCATCTTTCAATTTAAACTTAAGATCTCACATTTCTGAATCACCCAAATCCACCAAAATATGCAAAATCTGAAGCGTCGCTCCAACACCAAAAATCCTGTCTGGGGAGGGAAAGATGAGGGGTGAGTACTCGGGGAAGAATACTCAGTGAGTGAGGGGATAATCTCAAGTACTAATAGTGTTGGTGAAAATTGGAGTGTCAAATAATATCATTCGTAAACAAAAGTTCAAGTTTCGCAATAATTTATGATATGTTCAATAAAATGAACTCATTTATTCAATCACACGATATCACACACATATGCATCCATTTAAAAATCAAGTATAACATAGAGCTAGCCGAAAGAATCCTGGCAAGGGTCAACCATGACCAAGGACAGGCGCATCGGGGGTTTTAATATGCAAAGTGTTTCAAAAGTAGCTCTCTACCCCGACGTTGGCACGTACAAGCAACTCCCAGTGCTAGACCGCCTATTCTGACGGTCCTCCCCTTTCGGTTCAACTGGGTCCATACGAAACATCACAACCACATACAAGCAACTCCCGGTGCTAGACCGCCTATGCTGACGGACCTCCCCAATACATGGTTCAACCGAGCCCATATGGAATATCACAATCATGTACAAGCAACTCCCGGTGCTAGACCGCCTATTCTGACGGACCTCCCCTTTCGGTTCAACCGGGCCCATACATATCGCAATCACGACGTTTGCGGATACCTCTGGTCAAAGCGTATCCGGGCAACTCATGCCTCTACAAACGCCCTTCGTAGCTACGGAATCATCAATGTCATCATCATAGTATCGCATCACAAGTGGGCATCCCGGTACCCTCATAGTTCATCAAAATATTTCAAATCCGTGTGCCAATACAATTTCATCAAAATCATTTCAAATTCAATAAACCAATGCAATGGTCGAATAGCAAATATTCCGTTTCTCAAATCATGGCACAATTTCATTTCTTTTCAAACATGGATGCATAATCGTAGAAAATATAAGCACGACACTCCAATAGTCACAAAACAGATTTGAGATTAAATATCACACATCAAATCAAGGCATATCAAAGCATGTTTTGTTTAAAAACAATGTAAAATCAGGTTTCACTATTTAATGCAAGAGATTAGGGTCTCACTCACAATATACGAGAGGGTGGTCACTCCCTATTTCCACAATCAAACCGAACTCGACTCCTCGAGTCTCCAAAGAGATCAACCTAATCAAATTATCACAAAAATCATCAAATTTCCAATTAATCTTAGGGTTTATCATTTTCCCTAAGTTTGTACAAACCTAAATATTCAAATTTATGAATAAACTCCAATGTCATAAATTTTCATTCCATTTATAAGTAATTAACCAAATCAAAATAAAGTTAAATTCAAACATAAAATCGTTCAAAATCGAAACACGTCTAAATACATAATTTCCCTATAAATGAGAAAAATCTTTGAAAATTCATACACTTTTCAATTCTCATCTGATTTCTTCAAACCATATCTCATTTTAAAGGTATTGAAGCCTATTTTCAAAATATAGAGATTGTATGTTGATTGCCAATATACAACACCAACTATAATGTAAAACAACGCACCAATCCTTAGGCTAAAATCCCAAATTTTGACTGTTTTCATGCATTCATCAAATTTAACTCTAAGTGAAACCATTTAAATCAATTTAACTCAATTCTATCATCCGAAACAACTCAATTTCGTATAAAATTCTATACTTAACCTAAATAATAACACAAAACGACCAGATAATGTCTTCCAATTAACTTTAACATATATCCTACACATTCAATATATTCCTACTCTAATTTACCCTACATTCATCTAAACAAATCGAATGAGTTAGTATTTTACCTCACCTAGGGTTTCACTGCGGTCCAAAACCCTAACGTCCGTACGACATTCGATTCCGTCCGAAACCTTTGCAGTGGACAAGGCACAGTCAACTTAGGGCTTTCGGTTGGGGCTTCCGCAGGTGACAGAAGGCGTGCGAGCAGGGAGGCAGCTGCAGCCGCATACGCAGGAAGAGGCTATCGCGCGGTGGAGCGCACGTAGGAGGGCTGTCAGCGCGCGAGCAGTTGTGCGCGGGGGCAGTCTTGTGTGAGCAGACGCGCGCTGTCGCGCGAGTAATCGCGCGCTGTCGCGTGCAGTCGCGCGAGCAATCGCGTAGGAGAGGGAGCAGAGCGAGGGAGACTGAGAGATCGAGCGAGAGGGAGACAGGGGGAGGTAGAGAGAGAAATAGAGAGAGACTGAGGCTACGGTGGTTGTTCGCGGTGGAGACTGTGGCGGCGAAAATGGAAATCGCCGCGGGCGGACCGAGAAAAAGGGAGAGAACCCGCGAGGAGAGAGAAAAATACAGTAGAGAGAGAGTGACTGTGAGGGAGAGACGAGGATGGTGTGCGGTGGTCGTGGGTGGTGGCGAAATGGGGCGGCGAACACGGCGGAGGGAGATGAGAGAGAGTGGCTGCGGGGAGAGAGTGAGAGACGAAGAGGCGGAGAGATAGAGAGAGAAGGAAGGAGAGAGAAACGATCGACAGTTGCTAGTGGCCGTGGGTGGCGGAGTGGCTGGCCGTCTGCGGCTGAGGAGAGGGAGGCGGAGGGAGAGGGAGCGGCGGCGGGAGAAAGAGAGGGAGGGAGAGAGAATGGGAAAAGGGTTAGGGTTTTCTAACCCTAACCCGTTTTTTTTTCTTTTTCTTTTTCTTTTTTTTTTATTACTATTATTATTATTATTATTATTATTATTATTATTATTATTATTATTTATATATATATATTTTTATATAAATAGATTTTATAATTAGCTAATTGAGTAATTAAATAAATTAATAAATAAATAATTATTTACATATATATATATTTATACTAACTTTATTTTACAAATCCCAGAAACGGTATTTAAAATATACTAAAAATGAAATTTAAAAACCCCAAAATCGAAAATTAATAAAATTAAAAATTTCTCATATATATAAATTGAGGAATATTTTATTCAATTTAGGAACGATAGTACAAATTTTCGACACCGCGGAGTCGACGTTACATTTTCTAACCCCCTAAAAACAAGTTTCGTCCTCGAAACTGAAAGAAGGCCTTACCGAAACAAATGGGAAAAGGCTGCGAAGCGCCTATGAGTCACTGATGCTTGGCCATTATCTGCTGACCAACTAGGCATCAAGCAACGTACTCTCTCTTTATACCCGACTACTAATAACTATCTCGGATAGTTAGGTACATTTTTGTACCTCTCAAATGCATAACGTAAGTGGAGGAATGAGCTTCCTCTAGAATATCTCTTCGAAGATTCACTATCGGCGGGAATGCAAACCCGCTATCGATATACTACTAGTCCGTTATCACAGACTCGGAACTCTCTCTGTCATCATCTCTACGGATCTATCAAGAATACCTTGGAGCTCCTCATTTGCTCCCTAAATCTCTCTAATGCGGTCGAACAAGGTCGGCCTCATTTCAAATCAAGCTAGTAATACTGCTCGATCATCACTAGTCAAACTGCCTCCTAATACGCAGAGTCCCATCAATAAGAGAGATAAGCACTCTCTATATACTAAATTTCAAATCAACTGCTCATTAAGAGGAGTGAAAATCAATAGCTCATCATCTAGCGACGATAACAGTCTACCCAACTGTCGAGCGAAATAATACTCTCACGTAAGAATAATCTGAACCAGTGTCAATAAAAACACGGGCATCGATTCCAAATATCCTCATGATCCCTGAATGTGAGGAATGGGAAAAATTAAAGATATTGAAATGCGAAGCAACTAAATGAAAACATATATATATATCAAACTAGTTAAGCTTCTGAAACTTTAACTAGTCAAAACTGTACATCGACACCATGATATACAAAATCTCATAGAGACAACATAACTAAAGTACTACACTGAGGGATCTGCGGAAGGATTACCCATATCAACATCCGGGTTCGCCTAAGCATCCTCCTGAGTCGTAACATACATGTGGGCCTGTGCCCTCGGCTCCTATAGTGAAGGGCCTAGTGCAGTGTTGCTCCCGGCTGCAGTCAGTGAAGCGGTGTGTACTGAGTGTGCAGGTGCTCCCTGCTGACCCGTCCATGGTCCACCCATGTGTGTCTGTGACACCTGACCTCTGAAACCAAGGTCAGGACAAGAACTACGAATATGTCCTTGCTTCCCACACTGGAAGCATCTAGTGGGGGCTGCACAAGCTCCAAAATGGCGTCGGCCGCAGTTGCTGCAGATTAGAAACTGCTGTAACGTGGAATGACTAGAGACAGTAGGGGCTGGTGCTCTAAACCCCTGGGGATGCGGTCTCTGTCCCGGTCCTGCTGGTCTGAAGCTAGAAGAACCTCCTGGATATCCAAAACCTCTATCCTTCTTCGAAGACTGTCCACCCTGTGACCCAGTCTTCCTCTTCGGGTGACTCTCTCTCTGCCTGGCCTCAGCTCGGACGATCTCCTTTGCCCGATATGCTGAATCAATTACCTCAGAAAGTGTAAAAGAGGGAGTCACCATCATATACTTCCTGATGCTCAATTGGAGGGCCATCTTCAAACTTGAACCTCATCTGAGCTGGTGTAGCCATATCGGGAACGAAAGCTGCTAGTCGTCTGAGCTCAGCCTCGTACTCTGAGACTGACCTAGTCCCCTGGCGTAAGTACAGGAACTCCGTCCTCATCCGGTCCTGCTAAAACGGGGTGAAGTACCTGCGGTCGAACTCTCGTAGAAAGTCCTCCCACCGCAAGGTCTGTGTGGCACTGTCACGGATAGCCTCCCACCACGAGAGAGCATCTCCGTCGAGGAGTCTATCAGCAACTCTCAATCTGAGGTCCTCTGATAACCCCAAATCCGTAAGGATCCTGCGAGTCCTATTGATCCAGTGCTTTGCCGCTACGGCATCACCAGATCCTGAAAAGTCTGTGCATCCGAGCTGTCGAGACTCTTTCACCAACTGAGTGAGCTCGTGGATGCGCCTTAAAGTAGCCGACATCTCATCGGTCGGAGTAGAAATAGAAGGACCGGCCATCGGAGGAGGAACCGGTGCCGTAGGAGCAGGTACGGCCGCAGGTTCGGTCTCTGGAGTCTGTAGTGGAGGTGGGGGCATCTGCGGCCCATATCTACTGTACCACTCCTGCCACTGTCTCAAGGCGTCGAGCGGTGGTGGAGGGATCTCGGCTGTACCAACCGGTGAAGGTGCTGGGGGTGGCACAGGAGAAGGTGCGTGAGTAGAAGCACCCTCTGGTACTCGTGGAGCCTCGAGTGCCCTAGAAGCCTCAGGCACTGAGGGACTCTCCGGTGGTGCACCGCGCCTACCACGTCTAGGCGACATAGTTCTGCAAAGAGGGCACCATATCATTAAATAAAAACAAGGATTAGGGTTAGTTATTGGTAACCAACCCCCTAAAATAGAATTCAAATTATGAATCAGAATATTTGAATCCAATGGGAGGTGTACCATTCATACACTTGTCTAAATGCATCAAATAATGGTGATGGAATCATGGCTATAATAGTCGGCTGAGAACATGCCAGAAGGATACACATGATGAGGAAACATCCTCGGATATTCTAGGTATCTCAGGTACAAATCTCGTACCTCGCCTAATAATCATAATCTTACAAGGAAAAGAAAAAAAAAATTTAGATTAAATATAATTCAAAGATTAGGGTTAGTTGCGAAGTAACTAACCCCCTAAATGAATAAACTTATCAGTTTAAGAACTGATAGAACCAATCTGTTAGGTTAGATACGCACCGTATCTAACCCCCTAAAAAGAATAACTCATATGCCTAAAACCGTTGTAATGGGATCTCATAACTGTAATAAAACTCTCATATGCATTGAGGACTTTTAAATGTACTTGGGAAAAATTTCAAAACTATTCTCTAAAACACAGCTCTCAACCTAGAGCCCTGATACCAACCGAACTGTCACGCCCTGAACCGGGATCGTGAACAGCCGCCCGTTGCCCTAGATGCCGGCTGTATTTCTACAGAAAATCGAGCAGAATTTCCCATAAATCGGAGGTCTCCCATGTACAATTTAAACCTGTACATTTACATGATCCTGTAAATAAAATAAAATGGCCATCCCGGCCTCAAAACCATCCACTAAATTCCACAACCGACATCCAGACAACGCAAGGCTAAATAAATCCCCAACAGTCCTAACCACAGACCTCTACTGTCATGCCCAACTAAAGCATGAGCAGCCGCTACACCGAGCGGGCCTAAATTTATACAAATGTATAAACAAATTTCCCAAGTAACATTCAATTACATACAATCGCCTCAATGCAAATGAAATATGAGAGTTTCGCAATTAAACATACATAAATTATACAGTCATCCCAAAATAAGTACATGGCCAACTACGGACCTCAACAAGACCTCGCAGGGTCGAAATATAATACATAATCCATCTTTCAATTTAAACTTAAGATCTCACATTTCTGAATCACCCAAATCCACCAAAATATGCAAAATCTGAAGCGTCGCTCCAACACCAAAAATCCTGTCTGGGGAGGGAAAGAGGAGGGGTGAGTACTCGGGGAAGAATACTCAGTGAGTGAGGGGATAATCTCAAGTACTAATAGCATTAGTGAAAATTGGAGTGTCAAATAATATCATTCGTAAACAAAAGTTCAAGTTTCGCAATAATTTATGATATGTTCAATAAAATGAACTCATTTATTCAATCACACGATATCACACACATATGCATCCATTTAAAAATCAAGTATAACATAGAGCTAGCCGAAAGAATCCTGGCAAGGGTCAACCATGACCAAGGACAGGCGCATCGGGGGTTTTAATATGCAAAGTGTTTCAAAAGTAGCTCTCTACCCCGACGTTGGCACGTACAAGCAACTCCCAGTTCTAGACCGCCTATTCTGAAGGTTCTCCCCTTTCAGTTCAACTGGGCCCATACGGAACATCACAACCACGTACAAGCAACTCCCGGTGCTAGACCGCCTATGCTGACGGACCTCCCCAATACATGGTTCAACCGGGCCCATACGGAATATCACAATCATGTACAAGCAACTCCCATTGCTAGACCGCCTATTCTGACGGACCTCCCCTTTCGGTTCAACCGGGCCCATACATATCGTAATCACGACATTTGCGGATACCTCTGGCCAAAGCGTATCCGGGCAACTCATGCCTCTACAAACGCCCTTCGTAGCTACGGAATCATCAATGTCATCATCATAGTATCGCATCACAAGTGGGTATCCCGGTACCCTCACAGTTCATCGTAACATTTCAAATCCGTGTGCCAATACAATTTCATCAAAATCATTTCAAATTCAATAAACCAATGCAATGGTCGAATAGCAAATATTCCGTTTCTCAAATCATGGCACAATTTCATTTCTTTTCAAACATGGATGCATAATCGTAGAAAATATAAGCACGACACTCCAATAGTCACAAAACAGATTTGAGATTAAATATCACACATCAAATCAAGGCATATCAAAGCATGTTTTGTTTAAAAACAATGTAAAATCAGGTTTCACTATTTCATGCAAGTGATTAGGGTCCCACTCACAATATACGGGAGGGTGGTCACTCCCTATTTCCACAATCAAACCGAACTCGACTCCTCAAGTCTCCAAAGAGATCAACCTAATCAAATTATCACAAAAATCATTAAATTTCCAATTAATCTTAGGGTTTATCATTTTCCCTAAGTTTGTACAAACCTAAATTCTCAAATTTATGAACAAACTCCAATGTCATAAATTTCCATTCCATTTATAAGTAATTAACCAAATCAAAATCAAGTTAAATTCAAACATAAAATCGTTCAAAATCGAAACACGTCTAAATACATAATTTCCCTATAAATGAGAAAAATCTTTGAAAATTCATACACTTTTCAATTCTCATCTGATTTCTTCAAACCATATCTCATTTTAAAGGTATTGAAGCCTATTTTCATAATATAGAGATTGTATGTTGATTGCCAACATACAACACCAACTATAATGTAAAACAACGCACCAATCCTTAGGCTAAAATCCCAAATTTTGACTGTTTTCATGCATTCATCAAATTTAACTCTAAGTGAAACCATTTAAATCAATTTAACTCAATTCTATCATCCGAAACAACTCAATTTCGTATAAAATTCTATACTTAACCTAAATAATAACACAAAACGACCAGAGAATGTCTTCCAATTGACTTTAACATATATCCTACACATTCAATATATTCCTACTCTAATTTATCCTACATTCATCTAAACAAATCGAATGAGTTAGTATTTTACCTCACCTAGGGTTTCACTACGGTCCAAAACCCTAACGTCCGTACGACATTCGATTCCGTCCGAAACCTTTGCAGTGGACAAGGCACAGTCGACTTAGGGCTTTCGGTTGGGGCTTCCGTAGGTGATAGAAGGCGTGCGAGCAGGGAGGTAACTGCAGCCGCACGCGTAGGAAGAGGCTATCGCGCGCTGGAACACGCGAAGGAGGGCTGTCAGCGCGCGAGCAGTTGCGCGCGGGGGCAGTCTTGCGTGAGCAGACGCGCGCTGTTGCGCGAGCAATCTTGCGCAGTCACACGCAGTCGCGCGAGCAATCGCGCAGGAGAGGGAGCAGAGCGAGGGAGACTGAGAGATCGAGCGAGAGGGAGACAGCGGGTGGTAGAGAGAGAAATAGAGAGAGACTGAGGCTACGGTGGTTGTTCGCGGTGGAGACTATGGCGGCGAAAATGGAAATCGCCGCGGGCGGACCGAGAAAAAGGGAGAGAACCCGCGAGGAGAGAGAGAAATACAGTAGAGAGAGAGAGTGATTGTGAGGGAGAGACGAGGGTGGTGTGCGGTGGCCGTGGGTGGTGGCGAAATGGGGCGGCGAACAAGGCGGAGGGAGATGAGAGAGAGTGGCTGCGGGGAGAGAGTGAGAGACGAAAAGGCGGAGAGATGGAGAGAGAATGAAGGAGAGAGAAACGATCGGCGGTTGCTAGTGGCCGTGGGTGGCAGAGTGGCTGGCCGTCTGCGGCTAAGGAGAGGGAGGCGGAGGGAGAGGGAGCGACAGCGGGAGAAAGAGAGAGAGGGAGAGAGAATGGGAAAAGGGTTAGGGTTTTCTAACCCTAACCCGTTTTTTTTTCTTTTTCTTTTTTTTTTATTACTGTTATTATTATTATTATTATTATTTATATATATATATATATATTTTTATATAAATAGATTTTATAATTAGCTAATTGAGTAATTAAATAAATTAATAAATAAATAATTATTTACATATATATATATATATTTATACTAACTTTATTTTATAAATCCCAGAAACGGTATTTAAAATATACTAAAAATTAAATTTAAAAACCCCAAAATCGAAAATTAATAAAATTAAAAATTTCTCATTTATATAAATTGAGGAATATTTTATTCAATTTAGGAACGATAGTACAAATTTTTGACACCGCGGAGTCGACGTTACATCAGGCACTGAGTCTGGGTCCCGAATGATAGCGATCTCAGGAGAACTATACTAGAGGAGGCCCACTCTTCTGCCTATACTATGCATCCAGGTAATACCAAGATGTATCGGACTATCAAAGGAAGTTATTGGTGGGCTGGGATGAAACGGGATGTTGCTGAGAATGTGTTACGCCCCGAACCGGGATCGTGAACAGTAGCCCGTTGCCCTGGATGCCAGCTGTATTTTTACAGAAAATCGAGCAAAATCTCTCCATAAATCGGAGGTCTTCCATGTACAAATAAACCTGTATAAATCTGTACATTTACATTATCCTGTAAAATAAACAAATGGCCATCCCGACCTCTCCGAAACCAGCAAATTCCACAACCGACATCCAGACAACGCAAGGCTAAATAAATCCCCAACAGCCCTAACCACAGACCTCTACTGTCATGTCCACTAGAGCATGGACAGCCGCTACAGTGAGCGGACCTAAAATTTTATATAATATACAATAATTTCCCAAGTAGAGAGTTTAAAAGTTTACAAATGCCTTAATGCAAGTTAAATATGAGAGTTTCGTAAACAAAAGTCCAAAAATTATACAGTCATCCCATAATATGTACATGGTCAACTACGACCTCAATATCAAGACCACACAGGGTCGACATAAGGTACGAAATTCATATTTTCAATTAAAATTTAAATCTCACCATCGGAAATACCAAATCCACCAACAAGCTATCAAATCCTCTAGAGCCAAATGCGTCGCCCTAGCACCATAATCCTGTCTGGGGAGGGAAAGAAGAGGGGTGAGTATCTATTGGAGGATACTCAGCAAGTGAGGGGAAGGACATCGTGCTATCAATATCAAGTGTGAACTTGGAGTGTCAAAACATGTAATACAATATCGGGTATACGAAAACAGCGTGTAGTTTTAACATATCTCAAAGCACACATCACAAAATAACATATGCATCCATCTATGTATCAAATCACATGAGAAGAGTGACCAAATAAACAACCCCGACAATGGTCTACCTCGACCAAGAACGGGTGCATTGGGGATTTTCATAATGCAAATATCAAATAATGGCTCTCTACCCCAATGTTGGCCACAGGCTACTCCAACTAGTCTGTAAATAATAATAATAATAATAATAATAATGATATACATATAAATAGTCAGTCATGTATGATGCCCCCGCCCAGTGCTAGACAGAAATACAACTCACGTCCTCCCCCAATGAGGGTTCAACCTGGGACAACCAAACACACGACAATCTGGCGGATACCTTCGGCCGAAGAGTATCCGGCCACAAGGGGTGCCGCTACCAAACGTCTTTCGTAGCTACGGAACAATATCAAATCAGTTGGGTACGTGGCCCCATGCATCCCAACACCATATCAGCCGGGCATATAGCCCCATGCATCGTATCATAATATCAGTCGGGCATACAGCCCAAATGGTACGTATAAATCCATTCAAAACCATGTGCCAATGCAAGTAGAAGCATTAAAACATGTCAATATATCAAAAGGGTGGCACAATATCCGGTTATCAAACTCATGGATGCATATCAATAAAATCACAGTTGGAACACTCCAATGGTTACAAAAATATGTACATATACTTATCAAAATCCAAAAATTCAATTTTCACACGTATAGAAATCATATCGTTTGAAAATCGGTAAAACAGGATTTGTCAATCAATAGTAGATGTCGTAGTCCCACTCACAGTATGGGGGAGGGTAGTGCACTCCCCAATAATACCACAAATCAAACCAAACTCGACTTCTCGAGTCTCCAAGAAAGTCAACCTAATCAAATCACGAATTTCATCAATTTTTCGACTATTTTCAAGATTTATCATTTTCCTTAAATTCGTACAAACCTTAAATTTTTCGATTTATAAATGTACTCCAATGTAATCAATTTCTTTCCATTTATAAATAAATAACGAAATCCAAACCAATCTAAATTCAAACACCTAAAACCGTTCAAAATCGAAAACCAATCTCAAATAAATAAATTTCCTACAAAATGGAAAACTCTTTGAAAAATCATACACTTTTCAATTCACATCCGATTTCTTCAACCCATATGTCATTTTCAAGGTATTGAAGCCTATTTTCATAATACGAAAATTTTATTTTGATTTCCTATATGCAAGACAACTTATAATGAAAAAGACTACATCGGTCCCTAAGCTCAAGTCTCAAATTTCGACTGTTTTCATGCATTCGTCAAATTAAACTCTAAGAGAAGTCATCTAATCAAGTCGATATAATTCTATTATCTGGAATAGCCCAATTTGTATAAAATCCTATATTTAACCTAATTAATTACATATAACGTCAAACATGCATTTCAACTCTATTCTAACATTCATCCTAACATATGCAATATACTCTTACTCTAGTTTACCCTAAATTCATCCAAATAAATCGAATAGGTTAGAAATCCCTCACCTAGGGTTTCACATTTTGCAGCCTAAATCGAACGCCTCTTCAGTCCATTCCAAAGCCTGTAAAAGTTCCAATTTGCATTAATTTCAGAAATCTAAACCTAATTCCCAAGAAGGTTTGAAACCCTAGAATTAGGGTTAGGGTTTGATCTTACCTTTGCAGTGAACAAGGCACAGTCGACCTAGGGCTTTCGGTTGGGGCTTCCGCAGGTGGCAGAACCTGCTCACAGCAGAGGGAGAGAAGTGCGTGCGAGCAGGGGAAGTAGCACTGCAGCCGCGCGCGCGGGAGCTGTCGCGCGCTGCAGTCGGGCGTGCAGGGCTATCGCGCACTGCAGTCGCACGTGCAGGGGCAGTCTCGCACGGGGTCACGCGCGCGTAGGGGTTGTCTCGCGAGCGCTGGGGTAGGGGCTGTCACGCGAGCAGTCGCGCGCACAGGGAGAGAGATAGGGAGAAACAGAGAGAGAGAGAGAGAGGAAACAGAGGGAGTTAGAGAGTGAGAGAGGGGGTGTTGGTTGGTGGTTGAAGGCGGAGGAGGGTGGCTCACGGTGGTGGTGCGGTGGAGAAGATGCGGGTAAGGGCGAGAGAGATCGCGAAAAGGAGAGAGTGAGAGAGCAACCGAGAGAGAGAGAAAGAGAGAGATAGAGAGTGAGACCGAGAGAGAGAGAGAAAACAGAGATGGAGGTGAAGAGAGAGTGGGTGGTGGCCGACCGTGGTGGATGGCGGAGCCGAGTGGGCGGCGGAGCAGGGCAGCGGCGGAGGCGCAATGGGGAGAAGACGAAACGGCAGAGAGAGAAAGAGAATGAGAGAGAGAAAGAATTAGGGCTTTAAACCCTAATTCGATTTTTTTCATTTTTTTATTATTATATATGTTTTTATTTAGATAAATAGATTTATAAATAAATAAATGAGTAAATAATTAAATTAATAAATGAATAAGTGTGTGTATATATATGTATATATATTTTTATACTTACCCTACAAATCGGAAGTACAAACATTTTAAATATACCAAAAGTTCGATTTAAAAATCTCAAAATCGAAAATCAATAAAAATTAAATATTTTTCCATATATATATAAATTGAGGATCATTTTATTAAATTCAAAAACGAAAATAATATACGGACACCGTAGTGTCGGTGTTACATTTTCTAACCCCCTAAAAATAAGTTTCGCCCTCGAAACTGAAAGAAGGCCTTACCGAAACAAATGGGAAAAGGCTGCGAAGCGCCTATGGGTCACTGATCTTGGCCATCATCTGCTGACAAACTAGACATCAAGCAACGAACTCTCTCTTTATACCAAACCACTAATAACTATCTCGGATAGATCGGTACATTTTTGTACCTCTCAAATGCAAAACGTAAATGGAGGAATGAGTTTCCTCAAGAATATCTCTTCGAAGATCACTGTCGGCGGGAATGCAAACCCGCTGTCAATATACTACTAGTCCGTTATCACGGACTCGGAACTCTCTATCATCATCTCTACAGATCTATCAAGAATACCTTGGAGCTCCTCATGGCTCCGCGAGTATACAAGGATGTTGTCTATGAACACAAGGACGAACCGATCTAAATAATCATGGAAGAACCGGTTCATCAAGTCTATATAGGCTGCTGGTGCGTTGGTCAACCCAAACGGCATAACCAAGAACTCGTAGTGCCCATGATTCAAAGATTATGGTTAGTTACGAAGTAACTAACCCCCTAAATGAATAAACTTATCAGTTTAAAAAGTGATAGAACCAATATACTAGGTTAGATACGGACCGTATCTAACCCCCTAAAAAGAATAACTCATATGCCTAAGACCATGTATTGGGATCTCATGACTGTAATGAAACTCTCATATGTATTGAGGACTTTTAAATCGTATTTGGGAATATTTTCAAAACTATTTTACCAAACAAAACTCTCAACCTAGAGCTCTGATACCAACCGAATTGTCACGCCCCGAACCGGGATCGTGAACAGCCGCCCGTTTCCCTGGATGCCGGCTGTATTTTTACAAAAAATCAGACAGAACCTCCCCATAAATCGGAGGTCTCCCATGTACAAATAAACCTGTATAAACATGTACATTTACATTATCCTGTAAAATAAACAAATGGCCATCCCGACCTCTCCGAAACCAGCAAATTCCATAACCGACATCCAGACAACGCAAGGCTAAATAAATCCCCAATAGTCCTAACCACAGACCTCTACTGTCATGCCCACTAGAGCATGGACAGCCGCCACACTGAGCGGACCTAGAATTTTATATAATATACAATAATTTCCCAAGTAGAGAGTTTAAAAGTTTACAAATGTCTCAATACAAGTGAAATATGAGAGTTTCGCAAACAAAAGTCCAAAAATTATACAGTCATCCCATAATATGTACACGGTCAACTACGGACCTCAATATCAAGACCACGCAGGGTCGACATAAAGTACGAAATTCATATTTTCAATTAAAATTTAAATCTCACCGTCAGAAATACCAAATCCACCAACAAGCTATCAAATCCTCTAGAGCCAAATGCGTCGCCCTAGCACCATAATCCTGTCTGGGGAGGGAAAGAAGAGGGGTGAGTATCTATGGGAGGATACTCAGCAAGTGAGGGGAAGGACATCGTGCTATCAATATCAAGTGTGAACTTGGAGTGTCAAAACATGTAATACAATATCGGGTATACGAAAACAGCGTGCAGTTTTAACATATCTCAAAACACTCATCACAAAATAACATATGCATCCATCTATGTATCAAATCACATGAGAAGAGCGGCTGAATAAACAACCCCGACAATGGTCTACCTCGACCAAGAACGGGCGCATTGGAGGTTTTCACAATGCAAATATCAAATAATGGCTCTCTACCCCAATGTTGGCCACAGGCTACTCCAACTAGCCTGTAAATAATAATAATAATAACGATATACATATAAATAGTCAGCCGTGTATGATGCCCCCGTCCAGTGCTAGATAGAGATACAACTCACGTCCTCCCCCGATGAGGGTTTAACCTGGGACAACCATACACATGACACAAGGGGTGCCGCTACCAAACGTCCTTCGTAGCTACGGGACAATATCAAATCAACCGGGCACGTGGCCCCATGCATCCCAACACCATATCAGCCGAGCATATAGCCCCATGCATCATATCATAATATCAGCCGGACATACAGCCCAAATGGTACGTATAAATCCATTCAAAACCATGTGCCAATGCAAGTGGAAGCATTAAAACATGTCAATATATCAAAAGGGTGGCACAATATCCGGTAATCAAACTCATGGATGCATATCAATAAAATCACAGTTGGGACACTCCAATGGTCACAAAAATATATACATATACTTATCAAAATCCAAAAATTCAATTTTCACACGTATAGAAATCATGTCGTTTGAAAATCGGTAAAACAGGATTTGTCAATCAATAGTAGATCGTAGTCCCACTCACAATATGGGGGAGGGTAGTGCACTCCCCAATAATACCACAAATTAAACCAAACTTGACTCCTCGAGTCTCCAATAAAGTCAACCTAATCAAATCACGAATTTCATCAATTTTCTGACTATTTTCAGGATTTATCATTTTACTTAAATTCGTACAAACCCTAAAATTCTTCGATTTATAAATGTATTCCAATGTAATCAATTTCTTTCCATTTATAAATAAATAACGAAATCCAAATCAATCTAAATTCGAACACCTAAAACCGTTCAAAATCGAAAACCAATCTCAAATAAATAAATTTCCTACAAAATGGAAAACTCTTTGAAAAATCATACACTTTTCAATTCACATCCGATTTCTTCAACCCATATGTCATTTTCAAGGTATTGAAGCCTATTTTCATAATACGAAAATTTTATTTTGATTTCCTATATGCAAGACAACTTATAATGGAAAAGACTACATCGGTCCCTAAGCTCAAGTCCCAAATTTCGACTGTTTTCATGAATTCGTGAAATTAAACTCTAAGAGAAGTCATCTAATCAAGTCGATATAATTCTATTATCCGGAACAGCCCAATTTGTATAAAATCCTATATTTAACCTAATTAATTACATATAACATCAAACACGCATTTCAATTCTATTCTAACATTCATCCTAACATATGCAATACACTCTTACTCTAGATTACCCTAAATTCGTCCAAATAAATTGAATAGGTTAGAAATCCCTCACCTAAGGTTTCACAATTTGCAGCCTAAATCGAACGCCTCCTCAGTCCATTCCAAAGCCTGCAAAAGTTTCAATTTGCATTAATTTCAGAAATCTAAATCTAATTCCTTAGAAGGTTTGAAACCCTAGAATTAGGGTTAGGGTTTGATCTTACCTTTGCAGTGAACAAGGCACAGTCGACCTAAGGCTTTCGGTTGGGGCTTCCGCAGGTGGCAGAACCTGATCGCAGCAGAGGGAGAGAAGTGCGCGCGAGCGCACGAGCAGGGGAAGCAGCAATGCAGCCGCGCGCGCGAGAGCTGTCGCGTGCTGCAGTCGGGCGTACAGGGCTATCGCGCGCTGCAGTCGCGCGCGCAGGGGCAGTCTCGCGCTGGGTTACTCGCGCATAGGCGCTGTCTCGCTAGCGCTGGGGTAGGGGCTGTCACGCGAGCAGTCGCGCGCGCGCAGGGAGAGAGATAGGGAGAAACAGAGAGAGAGAGAGAGAGAGATGAAACAGAGGGAGCTAGAGAGAGAGAGGGGGTGTCGGTTGGTGGTTGAAGGCGGAGGAGGGTGGCTCACGGTGGCGGTGCAGTGGAGAAGATGCGGGTAAGGGCGAGAGAGATCGCAAAAGGGAGAGAGTGAGAGAGCAATCGAGAGAGAGAGAAAGAGAGAGATAGAGAGTGAGACCGAGAGAGAGAGAAAACAGATATGGAGGTGAAGAGAGAGTGGGTGGTGGCCGACCGTAGCGGATGGCGGAGCCGAGTGGGCGGCGGAGCAGAGCAGCGGCGGAGGCGCGAGGGGGAGAAGACGAAATGACAGAGAGAGAAAGAGAAAGAGAGAGAGAAAGAATTAGGGCTTTAAGCCCTAATTCGAATTTTTTCAATTTTTTTATTATTATATATGTTTTTATTTAAATAAATAGATTTATAAATAAATAAATGAGTAAATAATTAAATTAATAAATGAATAAGTGTGTGTATATATATGTATATATATTTTTATACTCACCCTACAAATCGGAAGTACGAACATTTTAAATATACCAAAGTTTGATTTAAAAACCTCAAAATCAAAAATCAATAAAAATTAAATATTTTTCCATATATATATATATATAAATTGAGGATCATTTTATTAAATTCAAAAACGGAAATAATAAACGGACACCGTAGTGTCGGTGTTACAGTATGTAACCAAATGTTTGGTTTTCCAGCAGTTGAAGGCCGAGTATCAGCGGCCAGCTAGTACACTACAGCCCCTTCCCATTCTTGAGTGGAAGTGGGAACACATTACGATGGATTTTGTTGTGGGACTTTCGCGGACCTTGGCATGACATGATACTATCTGGGTGATTGTTGACAGACTCACCATGTCCGCACATTTTCTGCCCACTCGTAGTAGCTATCCACTAGAGGTTTTGGCCTGCCTATACATTAGTGAGTTAGTCCGACTCCATGGGATTCCTGTATCGATTGTATCTGACAGAGATCCCTGATTTACTTCTTGGTTTTGGCCGAAGCTACAGGAGGCTATGGGTACCAAACTGCATTTTAGCACTGCTTTTCACCTACAGACGGATGGTCAGTCTGAGAGGACCATCCAGACATTAGAGGACATGCTGAGAGCATGTGTCATGGATTTCAAGGGTAATTGGGACCAACACCTCCCGTTGGTTGAGTTCGCATACAACAACAGTTATCAGACCAGTATTGGGATGCCACCATACGAGATCTTGTACGGGAGAAAGTGTAGGACACCATTATGCTGGGATGAGGTCGGAGAAAGATGACTCAACAGTGTTGAGCTGATTGAGGAGACTCGAGAGAAGGTGATGGTCATCCGTACTCGGATGAAAGTTGCCCCGGATAGACAGAAGAGTTATGCTGATAGGCGGCAGAGACCTCTTGAGTTCGAGGATGGAGACATAGTCTTTTTACGGGTATCTCCCTGGAAGGGAGTGATATGATTCAGACAGCGGGGGAAACTCAACCCCAGATATATTGGACCATACCAAATCCTGAAAAGGATCAAAAAGATAGCTTACAAATTAGATCTGCCAGCTGAACTTGCACGTATTCATGACGTATTCCATGTCTCCGTGCTGAGGAAATATCTACCAGATCCCTCTCATGTGCTAGAACCTCCACCAGTAGAGCTAAGAGACGACCTGAGCTTTACTGTTCAGCCCGCGGCTATACTTGATAGGCAGACCAGGAAGCTGAGAAGCAAAGAGGTGCCCCTAGTCCGAGTTTTGTGGATGAGTGACCAAGTCGAGGAGCAGAATTGGGAACTAGAGGATGCTATGAGGAGACAGTACCCCCAACTACTTGATGTATAGTTTCAATTTAATTTCAAGGATGAAACTTTTTATAAAAGGGTTAGGAATTGTAACACCGATTTCGGTGACTGTGTAACATGTATCACTTCTCATAATTATATATATATATATATTAACATCTTTTTGAGACATCTAAAATAAAATTTTAATTATCTATTTATTTATTTTGAGGTTTCATCTTAAAATCGCGAAAACCGAAAAATTTTATCAGTAAGTCGAAAACCTTCTCGGCAAGGCCTAAAGAAGTCAAATATAGTTAAGAAAAGACCTACACACTTAAATAAAGATATTTAAATAAAATTTAACATTTTAAAGAAATTTCGAACAAAATTTTATAGCGACCAGAAATACAAATTGTTAAAGGTTAGGGGTCTAAATGTAATTAAGGAAAATTGAGGGACTAAGTTGCAAACCACTCAAGAATGGACAATTGGAGCCAAATGATTGGTCAAGAGGGCATTAAGGTTGGTTAGTGGCCACATAGGATTATTTCACATTCAAAAAATCTCATTGGATGGAAATTTATGCATGAAAAGTTATTGGATGGAAATTTATGCATGAAATCTAAATAGAATAGTTTGTTCTAATTTGTGAAACCTCTCCCCTTGACATGGGCATCCAACAAGACACCTAATGAAGTGCATGGAGTTTGCTTGATCAACAATTACATGGTTTAAGTGTTAGGATAAGTAGAAGATCGAGATGATGAATGGAATGATTTAATGGTCAATGATATGTTACTAGGTTTATAAAAGAACTTGTTTAAGAAGAATTTTGATTAATTTTCTTCATTCTCTTCCCCTTAGACGAAATATATAGGATTCAAAGCCAATTTAAGTGCAACCATGAAGCCAAAGAGGTAAAAATATTTTTGGAAATTTTTTAATTTCAAGTTGAAAGTATAGAAGTGTTGTATAGGAATTCATGTTTATTTTGATTTGATTTTGCTAAGATGATAAAAAAAATTCAAGGATTTAAAGGGAGTGCTGGTGTTTATTGTTAACAAGAGATCTTACAAAGTAGGTAACATGTCATAATTTGTATAAAAATTTGATTACTTGATGAGTAGTTACAATGGTATTAATACTATCATGCTAGATATTGATTTGTAGATTTAGTCTTGTATAATATTCTTATGATATCTCATTACGTAGAAATCAAAAATATAAGAAATTTATTTATTTATAAACTAGACTTCCTAAACTTTAAAATGGTATATCATGTGAAGCATTTCATGAAGGAATCAATTTTTGGTAATTTTTGGAAGTTTAACATGTTCCATTAATTTTGTTTCATATTCTGTGTACGACTAATAAGTTGTGTGAATTTTTGAGGTATCTTATGTACAGAAATTGGAGAAACTTTAAACATGAAAGTTTTAGATCTCTACCTTAGATTTAATTTGAGATAAAGATCACTTGAATTGGAGTTGTATACGAAAGTTATATTGTTTTTATTAAAACTATACAGAACTAGTTCTAAAACTGAAACTGAGATGAAAATAGAATTTTATAAAATTACACATTTAGATTCTGAGGATAGTATAAACTAGAAAGTTTTAGATCTATATCTTATCTTCAATTTGAGATAAGAATCACTTAAATTGGATACGTATATTCGGAGATATGGAAAATTTCCCAAAACTATGCAGAGTTGGTTTTAGGAATTTAGACTGAAAAAGTTATAAAATTTTCTAAATTCGTGTGTTCAGAATTTGAAGTTAATCTAAACATAAAAATTGGAGATTTATATCTTAGCTTTAAGAGAAAATTTGAATTATTTGAATCTGATCAAGATTTTAGAAAATATCTTGATTTTACTAAACTTGTACGTGATAAGTTTTGTAGAAATTCTTATCTAAATATGGAATTTGAGATTTAATCTTATGAAAGAGAATATTTCAATATGTATCTTGTAATCCAATGATATAATATCGTCAAAGTAATTAAATTGATGAATGATATATATTGTTTAACTTAGGTGTAGCGTTACGTTTTCGTACGAGGGGTGACTCATTTGAGAAACGAGGATAGTTAGGGGGAGTGGCGTACCTTCCTTAGTCGATGTGAGTGGGTCTTATTGTTGTCATGTAATTAATATGTAAAACCATATTTTATCGTTTTCAAAGCATGATTTGTGAAATGATTTGTAAAATGGTTTTGTAAAATTACTAGTAACATATTTTGTGATAAATGAAGTGTCTCAAATTTTTAAAATATGCATCCATGAATTTTGATGAAAAATATACATGTCATATTTTAAATCATGAAATGTACTTTGATGATATATGTTATAATATACTATATCGCATTTTCATGTTTTTCCTCGACATGTATGGCACGGTTGATTTATTGATGATTTTGATGCGAGACTAAGTACTCAAGTATTAGTACCAGAATCCCCTTGATCGTAGATCGGGGATAGTACTTATAGCCATGATACTATGATATGATAGGCGTCATCCTGCACAGACTCGCCTCGTACGCTATAGTAGACCCGTCTTGTTATATAGACTGTCACACGTTTGCGATGTCACGAGATGCACACACTCCATATGGTTGGGTGGCGTGTATATGATACTAGATTTCAGACTAGCCAAGTTGAACCAAAAGGGGAGGACTGAATAACATTTCAGTCTAGCACTTGGGGAGGCCCGACACCAACGCCAAAGTTTTGGGGTTGTTTTTCGTTTACATACAAAAATCCCTTAGTGGCTCGTCATTGGTTGGGTAGACCTTTGTCGAGAACATAATTTTGCATGACCCTACGATTTATGACATAAGAATTTTGGATGCATATGTTTTGATTGGATGATAAACTGTGTTGAAATTGCTATAATTTTGATAATATGTCGTGCATGGATATACATATATATATGACTTTGATATTTCATCCTCACCTCGCTTATTATTTACATGTCACGGACTTCTCACTCACTGAGTATTTGATTATACTTACCCCTTCATATTTTCAAATCTCTACTGAGTTAGTCATTGGGGAGACACGTTGACTTATTTCGACATACGTAGAATTTGGAAACCGCTTACGGTAATTAACTTCTACTGTATTTTGAGTTTATTAGATTGATCATATGGGTTGACTATATGTAGTAATGGAACTCTCGGTTGAAATTTATATTTGTACTGACTAAGTATTTTATATATATATATATATGAGGACTTTATATTTATTACTTTGAGTTAAAAAAATAACTTGGGAAAATGATTTTGAAATTATATGTAATTGTTTTATGATTAGCCTTGCGTTGTCTTGGGATACGTGGCATAGTTGGGCCAGTATCTAAGGTAACGGGTAATTGTTCATGGCTTTTGGATCGTGGATTGGGGCATGACATTGAAAGCCTGCATATCTTAGCATTGACGAGCCCAAAGAGGCTCTCCCTATCGACCGGTCCCCTAGCTGAAAAGACCCCATAGAAGAATATCTAAGGCATGACCACCTGTCGGAATCCCCGAGGAAAGCGATGAAACTGAAGCGAAAAGCAGCACACTACGCCATAATTGATGGGATCCTTTATTAAAAGTCATTCACTCATTCGTATCTGTGGTGCCTAACTCCCGAAGAGGGAGACTATGTCATCCAGAAAATCCATAAGGGGGTTTGTGGTAATCACCTAGACGCTCGAAACCTAGTCCACAAAGCTCTTCGTCAGGGGTACTATTGGCCAACCATGAAGGTCGACTTCGACAACTATGTAAAACGATGCGACAAGTGCCAATGCTTCTACTCAGTACCTCGCTTAGCTTCCACCGAGCACAATTCTATATCTAGCCCCTAGCCGTTCGCTCAATGAGGGATGGATATCCTTGGGTCGTTTTCATCAACCACAGAACAACGAAATTTTCTGATAGTAGCAATCGATTACTTCACCAAGTGGATAGAAGTCGAGCCTTTAGCTCAGATCACGACAGCCAAGGTCCAGTCCTTCATATGGGCTCATATCATCACCCGGTTCGGTATACCATGTGTCCTTATCACGGACAATGGGAAGCAGTTCGACAACAAGTATTTCTAGGAATTTTGTGAAAGACTCGAGATTCAACATTATTCTCATTGGTCACTCATCTGCAAACCAACGGGCTGGCCAAAATGACCAATCGAACAATCCTACAAGGACTAAAGACGATGCTAGACGATACCAAGGGACAATGGGCCGAAGAGTTTTACGGTATCCTTTGGTCGTATCGCACTATACCCCGAAGAGCAACAGGAGAAACACCATTTAGTTTGATATATGAGAGCGAAGCGGTCATACCCGTGGAGATACGAATTCACTCACTCCGGGTAGCCCAATATGATGCTGGGCAAAATGAGCGTACCCTATGTAAAAGACTAGACTTGCTTCCAGAGTTACGAGAGTCCGTATCGACACAAATGGTGGCTTATCAGCAACAGATAACACGATATCACAATCATAGAGTCAAGAACCGAATATTCAGACCCTGCGAGTTGGTACTAAGGAGGGTGGAAGCTACCGAACAATCTTAACCCAAGGGAAAACTCGCTCCTAACTGGGAAGGCCCCTACCGAGTGCGTTCTGTGGTCCGACCAGGAACTTATCGCCTCGAAAATCTAGATGGATTGGCCGTGCCTAGAACCTGGAACTCAGAAAACCTACGCATATACTACCAGTAGACCCTAGAACTATCTGCAGCCAAAGGAACCAGCTCAGTAAGAATTAAACGATTCTTGCCCCCATCTAAAAGTTTTCTATCATACGTCGAGTTTAAGTCGCCCAAATCCTATCATTAGAACATGTCATCAATAAGGGATGGAACACTCTGAACGGGTGGACACGGCCTTCCATCTAAAAGCTTTCTATCATATGTCGAGCCTAAATCGTCCAGATCCTATCATTCGAACGTGTCATCAATAAGGATGGAACTCCCCGAATGGGTGGACATGGCCCCCCATTTAAAAGTTTCCTATTGTATGTCGGGTCTAAGTTGCCCAGATCCTATCGTTCGAATAGATCACGATCAATTCAGAATATTGAACTTCCTGAGATTTCCGGATCAGCTCAATAAGGAAGGCAGGGTTGAAACACCCCAAGGGCATATGACTCTCACGGTTATAAGATATCCAAAAACCCTCCGAGTTAGGTATGCTCTTTGAGCCTTACATATTGGCACTCATATCATAGGGAACTCATCCCTTTTTGAGCTTTCAGTCTATTTCTTTTACATTCGAAAACCGCTCTTTCTGACTTGAGCGTCGGAGCCTCCCCTGTCGGAGCACCCTCCAGCGGTTTTTGTAGGTCTAACATCTCAACGATGGTAACCGTTCGAGTCAACCAGGAGCCAGTATCTATGGAGACGTAACCCACCTCCAATAGCTAATAATCGATAATTGATGGTTGATAGCCGACAAGGACAGACAACTCATAGCTAATGGATGATAATTATTATTATTTAGTTGTCTAAATAATAATAATTATTGTTCATGTATAAGACGATAAAAATAAAATTTTATATTAGTTAAACCTATTTTTTAAATATTTTTTATATTTTCTTATACATTGAATTATCAAATTCATAAATATAATATCCATAATTTTTTAAAAATAATTATTTTAAATATATATTATAAAAAAATTCAAATCTTATGACATCAGATAATATTGGGTCTAACGGCCCATGATCATACAATCAATAGTCATCAGAGCCCGAGTCCTACTGGGCATACTAGCCTATATCCAAGCCCACAGAAAACCATGTCAGACAGACCCATTAGCCCCTCGACTCCTCGATCCCCTGACTCCTTAATCAGTTTAGCTCTCGGCTCTTCGATTCATTAGTCTTTCCCGCACCTCACTGAGCAATTGCAAAAATAGTTCTTGCTATGTAACGAGTCTAAAGGATGATTATCCGATAAGGACATAAATTTTTAACAAATTCAAACTTTTCTAATCCGATACCAATTTATTGTAATCTCATCCGGTAAGAAAATAAGTATTCATTGCAATCAAAGTCTTTCCTAATTTAAAGGACCCCCAATCGATAAGGAATCTATACTTATTATTTCTACAATCTTGAAAAATCTCGTATGATCTCTCCACAAGGAAACTAGAGTTTTTACATACCAAAAGGAATACATGTGTTGCCATATAGACACGATATATATAAACAATACAGAGACAACCTACCAAATATGTTCGAAACTCTACACAAAAATACACAAAAAGTACACATGGCTAACACTTAGCTCTCCTTAGCCTATTTCTCTTTTTCTAAAAACCGTTTCTTCTGATTTGAGTATCGGAATCTCTCCTGTCGAAGTATGCTCCGGTGGTACTTGTAGGTTGTATTCACCACGAAGGCTCAAAGGACCTTTTAACATCAACTTCACACTCGAGTCAATGGATTAGGTATTTGTGGAATCTGAACTCACCTCTAACATATTGACGCCGTCTATGAGAACTAGCTAGGAAGAGACTTATCTCATGTCTGGTTTTTCATTGTTGTTCTTGCCATGTTGCAAACGAGAAAGAGACCACCAATTGGTTTTGATGACGACAATCTAGTTGGAGTTATCTTAGATCGCCATGATGCACTAGTTATCACAGCCAAGATAGGTCTATACACTGTAAGGAGAGTTCTCATCAATCAGGGAGTAGATCATGATCTTGGGATGTTTTTCAACCTATCCCCATCAATCTACAACCTCAGATGACTCCATAAAATGACTCTTCGGTAAATGGCTATACCCCGAAAGTACTACATCACTTCTTGTAACTTTGGGGACACCCCAAATCATGCTACCACTGTGACCACATTTAGCATACTCAAACTTCCGTCCCTTTACAATGTTACCCTCGGCCGTCCTAGTTTAAATAGCTTAGAGGCCTTCCCAAGCACTAAACACATGAAATTCAAATTCAGAACAAAAGAGGGTATCGCGACCCTCAACTACGACCCTTCTCCACAAATTTTACCTTCATCCAGAGGGGGTAGAGAAAATGTCTCAATAGAAACAATATAATTCGGGGATGATATCGCACAGATAGATAAACCACAACCTATCAAGGAGGTAGTCGAGATCCCAATCACCGACATCCCCAAACAAATTGTTTAAGTCGGAGCTCAACTGTCATCACCATTGTGTGAAGCCATCATTGAATGCCTCCATCGCCATTCAAAAGTCTTCGCATGGTCACCGAAAGATATGCCAGGGATCTACCCCTCGGTGATTGTCCATAAACTGACCGTGGACCCAAGCTGCAAGTTTATGAAACAAAAGAAAAGAGTATTCATGTTAGAGCACTAACGAGCAATTTAAGAAGAAGTCTAGAAACTTTTGGTAGTGGGCTTCATGAGAGAAGTAAAGTATCTCAAATGGTTTGCCAATGTAGTAATGGTAAAAAAGACGAACGACAAGTGGAGAATATGCATTAACTTTACTGATCTCAAAAGGCATGCCCGAAAGATAACTATCTGCTCCCTAATAGTGATAAACTTGTGAACAACTCTTCAAGTTATCAGCTCTTAAGTTTTATGAACGCATGGCCTTAGATGACGAAGAGAATACGAGCTTCATTATAGAATCTGATACTTACTGCTACAGAGTTATGCCTTTCGGCTTAAAAAATGCAAAAGTAACCATTCAACGATTGGTCAACAAAGCTTTCAGTGAGTAACTTGATAGGAATGTGGAAGTTTGCGTAAATGACATGCTCGTCAAGAGCACCAGTCCAGAAGGTCATATAGTAGACCTTCTGAACACTAAAATGTTACAACATGAAGCTGAACCCGACAAAATGCATCTTTGGGATTACATCGGGTAAGTTCCTCATCTTCTTAAACCTCTCAGTTAATTGAGAAAGTATTGGTACTTTATGAAGAGAGGAGAATATTCAAGCCCTTCTCTCCTTAACCCATCCAAATCTATTTTATTTCTCTTTCTCAATACATTTCACAATCTCTCTGTAGTTGCTACCACTTGGTTAAACACTCTTAGTTAACCAAGAAAATATTGGTACCTTGTGAAACACTCTCAGTTAAACCTCTCAATTGACCGAGAAAGTACCGGTACTTTGTGAAACTCTCACAATTAAATATTTCGGTTAACTGAGCAAGTATTAGTACCAAGCAAGTACTGGTACCTTAATTTCGTCTCTAAATGATCCTTCCAGTTTGGGTTACACCAAACTCCTTGATTCTCCACTTTCATGATAGCTCTAGATCTTCAAGCTCTTCTCAAAAATCAAGGCCAAAATTTAACTTTGAGGAGTTGATTGACTAGTTTGGAACCTTTGATTTTGAGATTTGGTGGTGAATTGATTTGGTGTGGGAAAAAGAGAAGAATATTTGAAGAGAGAGAGGAATAGTCTAGAAAATGAGGTGAAATTCTTGAGTCCTGTGGGTTTGGAGTTTCATTTCTACTTTTATCCTCAAGCTCATTTCCAATATTTGTTTAATATCCCTTTTACACTTCTAAATTACACAAAGTGTTCAATATGTCCTTGTTGAATTATTGGGAAGGTCAACCTTATAGATTTAAGCACTTGAAGTTATATTTTGCCAAGAAAGTGTGTTTGATGATGAGCAAGGTAAGTGAAAATAAAATATAATTTATAGAAAATAGATTAAAAATAAATAAAATGTGAAATGTTCAAAATATGAGATATAATATAAATTGTGTATTATATGATTAAAGAGATTAAGTGGCCTAATGGTGAGAACCTTTATGGAGAGTTGAGTGCGAGGGTTCAAATCTCCATGACTTCAAGTGCCGAGAGGAAAAAGGGTTCAAATCTCCATGACTTCAAGTACCCAGAGGAAAAATGATACAAGTACTGGAGGTAAGTGTAAATGTTCTGGTAAGTGTAAAAGTGTAAATGTTCCGATAAATATATGTAGAAATGTAAATGCTCCGGTGAGTGTAAATGTTTCGATAAGTGTAAATGCGCTCCGGTAAGTGTAAATGCTCCCTTAAGTGTAAAAGTATAAATGGTCCGGTAAGTATGAAAATGTAAAAGTTCCAGTAAGTGTAAAGGTGTAAATTTTCTGGTAAATATAAATGCTTTGATAAGTATAAATGTTCCTATAAGTGTAAAAAGTGTAAATGCTCGGTTAAATATAAATGCTCCACACTAGTAATAAATACAAGTACTGGAAGGTAAGTGTAAATACTCTAATAAGTGTAAAAGTGTAAATACTCCAACATTGGTAACTGAGAGATCCAAGTGCATCCAACACCAATAGAAATAGAGAAATGTACCCAAAGATTGCAAGTCTCACAGTGTACCGAGAAGTAAAAGTAGAGTAGTGAATTGAGAGATAGAAATCATCAAGAGATGATCACCACCAAGGAATCAAAATTTGAAGAAACAATACTCCAAACGTTACAACTCTACCAAGCAAATCAATTTCTCTCACTGAAAAGTCAATACCTACAAAGTACATAGTACTCTAGTAACAAAACACTTAAAAATGAAAAGCCTAACAACTGAGAGCCTAAAGAAATTCCTGTGCAACCCGAAAGACAAAATCCACATTTAAATTTAAATTAATTATTCTCTTACATTTTACAAGATATAGAAATTTCAAATGGTCCTTTAGAGTTAACACCATATTCTAGATTTTCTGGTATTACAAGGTTTGTTTATTATTTTTTGTTTATTTGATTTTTTAATAGACTTTAAGGTAAAAAAAAATGGTACTCTCATAGGCAATTAGAGCAAGTCAATATTAATCAAAAAAAATATCTAAGTCTTGTGGAATCAACCAAAAGAGAAATTTTATCAAGAGAGGAATTCGAAACAATTGAGAGAGAAATTTTATCTAGATAAGAATTTGACCAAGAGAGGAATTTGTGAAATTTTATCGAGAGCTGTGTTTACTGATAAGCAAGGAATGTTGGAAATGAAAGTTAGAATTTATGAAAATAAATTAGAAATAATAAAAATGTGAAATGTTCAAAAATATGGGATATATTATAAATTGTATATCATATGATTAAAGAGATTGAATGGTTTAGTGGAGAAAAGTTTTTTGGAGGACTTGAGAGTGGATTTAAATCTCCATGGTAACAAGTATGCAAGGAAATTAGAGAGGTGTCTCACCATTTCCATTTGCAAGAAAAGAAGCTAAGAGGTAAATGGGAAAACTGACAGTTTCTCACCATTTCCATTTGCAAGCAAGGAAGCCGAGAGGTAAATGGGAGAACCAACAGTATCTCACCATTTCCATTTGCAAACAAGGAGGCCAAAAGTTAAATGGGAGAACTGAGAGACAAAATGGAAAAGTACTCCAGCACCAAGAAAACCCAGAGATGGAATGCAAGAGTAAAATCAAGAAACACAAATGTTCTAACACTACTAAGAGGTAAATAAAAAATAACATTTCCGAGTGGTAATGGAAAATAATGTATCAAGGGAGAAATAGAGTAATGTACCGAGAGGTAGCAATTACCCAGAGATGGGCTCTATTGAGGAAATCAAAATTTGAAGAAACAGTCCACCAGACTCTAAAGGTCTTCCAAGAAAATAAATTTCTCATAGAGAAGACAAATTCTACCGAGTACAGAGCATTTTAGTAACCGAGTAACTGAGAACTTAAAATTTGTTAGTTTATCAACTAAGAGCCTAAGGAAGTTCCCGAGCAATCCAAAAGATAAAATCCACATTTATATCTAAATTTTTGTTTATCATCAAAACCTAAATATCCCAATAGAATGATTGCTATGGTGGTAGAGGGAAGTGGAACATTTGTAGTTTCGATAAGGAGAGGGAGAGGTAAGTGTTAGAGAAGGAAAGGTATTGGTTTGAGAATATGCAGCGAGGCTTTGCAGAGACCAGAAAGAGTTCTAGAGTGTGTGATCATTGTGTTTTGTAGATGAATTCTGAAGTTCTAGGGTTCAGACTTTTTAAAGGGCCATAACGAGAGAGAAAAAGAAAATTGATGAAAGTACCTAGGGGTAAGCTCCCAAGATTTCTTATGGAGGGTGTTTTGATTATATAGCACATAAACGACATAAGAGAAAAAGAGAGTCTAACTACAAAATGTAATGAGTACTCAGGCTATAGATGAATGGCTTCCAAACTTTATAGCACACTAATGACATGGGAGAGAGAGAGTGTAACTGTAGAATGTAATGAGTATTCAGGCAGCAAATGAATGGCTTCCATAGACTTTTTTCCAAAAGAACAGAGCGAAGATAGTTTTACAAAGATGGCTTAACTCCCAAATCATCACAAAAGTAAAACAAAAGTCCATTCTAAAATAAATGAGGCAAAAAAGTAAATTTTCAAAGATTCATCTTACTGCTGTAAGCATGCGTTTCGTGAAATGAGACACAAAATTAAACAAAAAAATTGGTTTAATTAATGTTTCTAAAAAAAAAACCCCCCAAAAGCACGCCACATCACATGTTTAGCTCACCAATAACCAATCACCTCTTGTTAGGTGAAGGACAACCAAATCTGAGGTGGTAGGGCTTCTTCACACTTATATCTATATGGTTAATGGTTGTATGTAGACCCAGGCCAACTGATGTTTACCAAATCATGTGACCAAATTAAAATAACAAATGATAGAAAACGACCAACCTGAAGCGGCCAATGACCATATATATTCATTTTTAGTAACTATCAATGTTAAACATGTTCATTCACCTTACATGATTATTGCACACTAATATGAAATTGTACTTTATATATTCTCAGTTATAGGTAAATATGTCCACGTAAGGGCATTTTACCTCAAGTTAAAAATTTAAAATAGGGATAATGAGTAGTTACCCATTATCCCTACTCCCCTAATTTCTCTCCCACTAAAACTTTACGTGACTTACATTAACCAATTAATTGAACATCATTTGAGAGCGTTGTTTACAACAATTGAAATAGCGTTCTTTGAGTTAAACTTATATCCTCTAGAGAAAGAGATAGAACGATTGAGGGCTTAGTGAATTCCAAGTAGGGAATTCTTATTTTTAATCACTGGACCTTGGATTGCGGCGTTGTGAATTTGTGGTAATAGGTCATTTTTCATGATTATTATCCGACTGCGAGTTTGTTCGAGAAAGTTTTGTGGTTCCCAGATTTTTGACATTTATTCACTAAGCTATACTCTAAATTTATATCTATTTATTTTTTAAAAAGAAATTGATCTCCATACTTCCACTTATATGTGATAAATAAATCTAACATTGGTATCAGAGCCAAATTAGATTTATTAAAATAAAATTTTCAAGATATTCGAGTATGAAAAATATAGGGTATAAAATTTAGGGTTCAGATCACGGATGAGTTTCATAAATCCAATTATATCACGATATTACCCATGACACGTAGATCACGAATATAATTTTTTCATAATTTTTTTAAAATATTTAGACCATGAAAATTTTGGCTGAATTTCTCGGCCATGAATAGTGACCGACCTTAGATCTCAAATTTGTCGAGTTTAAGGATGAATTGATATAAGAAAATGGCATAAAAATGTTTCCCATGTTCTGATCTATATTTTGCATATATTAATTGTGAATTTTGGATGCCAAAAAATAATTTTCAAAAATGGCCAGGAAGGGCCGAATGTTTGGATATTTAATCCATCGAGTTTAGGGCATGATTCCTCCTAAAATTGAGTTTAGGATGATGGAAGAAGTCCAATTTGTGATTTCATATCAAAATCCGGCGAAAAATGGCTGAAAAAACAAATTTTTGGACAACCGAGTGACGCGACCCAGTTGTAAACCCATTGGGTTTAGAAGACCCGACTTGCGTCCGGGGCACATGCACATCACATGCGCAAGAGGCACATGACAGTGCAGGGGCAGAGTGCATGGAGCTCATGCATTTTGAGACGTGTGAGCTCCCAGGTCAGGTCCAGGTCAGTTCCAACATGTGTGCAGGCACGCTACGCATTCGACATGCGCTGTTTTGTTTCCCACGTGCATGAAGGCACGTGAGGACTCGCCGCCGATACGTGGCAGCGTGTGGACCCTCCAGATGTACGTCAGGCTTTGCTGGAATGAAATTTTTTATTTTTCTGAGGGTCACATGCCATTAAATGTGACTGATTATGTGTTTTTGTGTGCCAAATCCAAATCCGAATGATAAGATGTGATCCCAGATTGTGGTGTATAGTATTCGTTGACCCATACACTCATTTTGGGTCTATACTTGAATAATTTGGGTCTTGTTGATTCGTAAGGCACACAAAATTGTGAGATTAAATATCATATGTCACTAACGTCTCTCTTTCTTGTGTGATAGAGATAATGGCTGCTACAAAGACTATCGTACTAGATCTCGTGAAAGGAGACAACCGGAACGGTAACAATTATGAGATTTGGCACCGACAGGTTCAGTTTGTCTTCAAGGATTAGGAACTTGTGGAAGTTATAAAACACAAGATGAAGGACCTTGGGGAGGGTTCCACGCTTCAAGAGAGATGGGATCAAGAGGCGTACAATGCATGGAAAAAAAAGGATAACCAAGCTAGGGGTAATTCTTTTGAGTAGCATGCATGACGATTTGATCTCGGTGTATGAGCTGTGTCCTACTAGATGTCGATCTGGCTTGCTCTGAGAGAGAATTATGGCTCCTGGTTAGCTCCTAAGCTGAGGATGTTGATCTACAAGTTTATTACATATAAGAAGAGGTCCAATCATACCATAAAAAATAACATCTTATACATATGTCGGGTATGATCGCCTCTTTGAAGAATATGGGGGAGCTTTTGTCAGACGAGCTTCAGGTATTAGGAGTGATCCAATCTCTACGGGACTCTTGGGAGGTTGTTAAGACCTATTTCACACACACTGAGAGTATTCATACTTTCATGGATGTGATTAGGCATTGTGAGCTCGAGGAGGAGTGTCAAGAGGTGGCTAGATCTATTTCGGGTCATGCTTATGTGGCGGAATCGAATAAAGGCTCCCGGGGCATTAAGCGCAAGTGACGCAAGCATTACAAGAAAACTAAAGGCCAGGGCTAGAAGAAACCATCTGTTAAGACCGATGATAAAGGGCAGAAATGCAGGAAGAATGAGTTCGATAAGAGTAAGGTCCAGTGCTACGTGTGTGGTAAGGTTGGGCATTTAGCACGCAAGTGTGGCGAGTGAAAGGTACGTCCTTCTTCTTTACATGGTTTGAGTTTGTGTCATTTATTATGATGCTTGCTGATTCCTCTCCTTTGTGGATTATAGACTCAGAAGCCACTGACCTTGTAGTTCGTGACAAGAGCGCGTATGTGAAGTTCCATCGATTGAGTCCCCAGAGGAGACTGTATGTGAGGAATGGAGCATTTGTGGTAGTGAGAGGGATTGGTACATGCAACCTGATGCTGCGAAGTAACCAAATCCTATATTTACATGATGTATTGTATGCTTCCGAGATTCGGTGGAATCTTGCATCTGTCCGTTGTCTTGATTAGTTAAAATATTCTGTTTTGTTGGGAAAGTCTAGTATTTCTATTTTTCATGACATTTCTTTGACATGTTCTGGTTCAGTCCATGATGGATTTTATGTATTGGATATGGTTCCATTTTGTGATATTTATCATTCATCTCTTATTGCCTTTACATTTGATAGCGTAGTTAATGATGTGACTACTTGACATAGTAGATTTGGCCATATAAGGTAAGAGAGGATGAATCGATTAGCTGCAAGTGGCTTGTTAGGCCCACTAGCCAGGGTCAAGTTGCCCTTGTATGAGTTTTGCCTAGAGGGCAAAGTTATGAGAAAACCATTTGAGAAAACAATGAGAGCTGAGACTATATTGCAATTGGTCCATTTTAATATTTGTGGATCCATGAATATGAGAGCCTGAAATGGAGCCATGTATTTTATTACGTTTATAGACGATTACACGCATTTTAGTTACGTCTATCTTATCTAGCACAAGTTTGAAGTATTAAAGTGTTTTAGGAGATTTATCAATGAGGTTGAGAATCAGTTAAACTTGAGGGTGAAAACTCTCAGAATCAAATGGGGGTGCGAGTATCTGTCTGATTAGTTTAAAGAGACAGTTGACTATTTTTGCTACTCCTCAGCAGAATGGAGTAGACGAGAGAAGAAATAGGACTTTATTAGAGATGGTGAGGTCGATGATAGCGCAGACCAATTTACCTATCTCCCATTGGGAAGATGCATTATTGACTGTTGTCTACATCCTTAATTGTGTCTCAACAAAGTTCATAGTCAGCACCCCATACGAGCTTTGGACAGGGAGGCAACCTAACTTTAGCCATTTGAGACATGGGGTAGTGTCGTATATGTTCACGATTCCTCGCATGCGTATGGTAAATTAGGACCACGAGAAAAGAAGTGTATATTTATAAAATACTCTAAACATTCCAAGGGACATATGTTTCTAGGTGAGCATATGGATGACACTGTCATTGATATTGAGTCTCGTGATGCTACGTTCCTAGCAAATGATTTCCCTAGGAGAGGAGAAATCGATTAGGACTACACCTTCTATGAGATGGATGAGTCTAATAACTCAGCTGAACCTAGTGACGAGACTCAAAAGCCTGTTACGGATCTTAGTCTTAGTGGGAGTGGTCCATCTGGAAGTAAGGAGGCTCCCCCTCCTTGTAGGAGTAGTCGAAAACATGTATCTCGTCATCATTTCTCGATTAAGGATGTGATCCTTATTATGACTCCCGAGGACGATAAGGAGTCCAAGACATTCCAGGAGGCTCTCGAGAGTACAGCGAAAGACCAATGGTTAAAGACCATGCAGGAGGAAATGGAATCCATGAGAGTTAACGGGGTCTAGGACCTAGTTAACTTACTGGAGGATAGAAAGGCTATTGGGAACAAGTGGATTCTCAAAATCAAAAGAAACGCTGACGGATCGATAAAGAGATACAAGGTTCATCCGGTAGCCAAGGGTTACACGCGGACAACGACATTGAGTACAAGAAGACTTTCTCCCCTTTAGTCAAGTTTATACGATTCGTTTATTATTGACAATTGCTGTAAGTATGGATCTAGAGTTACACTAGATGGACGTAAAGACCGCCTTCTTTAACTAAATTTTGGATGAGAATATCTACAAGGAATAACCCTCCGAGTTCATTTTAGTAGGTCAAGAGGACAAGATCTGTTGACTTCGGAAATCGCTATACGGCCTAAAGTAGTCATCCAGGCAATGGTACCTAAGATTTCACGGGAAGGTGATATCTTAAGGTTTTACGATGATCGAGGAGGATCATTGTGTCATCTGATACATACTGATGACACTTTTGTGATCTGTCGCTGTGTATGGATAACGTAATCTTGGCTGGAAATAATATTGAGTATCTGATACCCATTAAAATGTCGTTATTATCGAGTTTTCACATGAAAGACATAGGTGAAGCTGAGTTTATCTTCGGAATTAAAATCCAGAGGGATCATTCGAGACAGATGTTAACTCTTTCACAAGAGACCTACAATAGGACGATTCTCAAGTGCTTTTTTATGAGTAATTACAACCCTATAGATACTCCTATCGTCAAATGGCATCTTGATATGTGCCCTAAAACTCAGGAAGAAGTGAGAGAAATGAGTAAAGTATCTTACTCCAATGTAGTGGGAAGTCTAATATCGCGATGTTAGGTACACGACTAGATATTTGTTATATAGTCGGTCTGGTGAGTAGATATCAATTAAATCCTGGAAGGTGTCACTAGAGAGCAGTGAAAATGATTTTTTGATATTTTAAGGGAACTGCAAACTTCTCCTTGTGTTACGAAGGAAGCGATTTACACCTTGTGGAATATTCAAATGCCGTTTGAGGCAGTGATCTAGATAAGCACAAATTAACATCAAGTTTTTCTTTCTTACTCAATGACGGTGTCATCTCTTGGAGCAGTAAAAAGCAAACCTGTGTAGATCTATCCATGATGGAGGCTGAATTCGTGGCTTGCTCAGTTGCAGTTCAGGAGAGTGTTTGGTTCCTAAGACTATTGGATGATTTAGAGATTGTGGCAGATATTGGGAGGTTAGTGATAATCTACTGTAATAATTAAACTGCTATCGCTTACACTCGAGACCCTAAGTATCATAGTAGAACCAAACATATTGACACCAGATATAATTTTATGAGAGACATCATCAAGAAGGGTGAAGTGACCGTCAAGTATATTTCTACGCACAACATGGTGGTTGACCCCTTCACCAAACCTATTACTAGAGACTCATTTTTAGGATATAGAGAGTTATTAGGTTTGCGTACGTTTTGACATTTCACAGTTTGTACTGTATTAATGACATTAATGTTTATTGTTTTCTTATATATATAATTATTGTGCATTATTCAATCACACAAGAGTTATATTTTATTTAAATGCACTTTTTTCTTATCATATATATTTTATGATGTAATAAAAGATATGTCAAATAGATAAAGACGACTCTCTCACACGAGTGACCACCTCCAGTTCTGAGAGAGTGGGGATGAGACGGTTTCTAGTTATTAGAGGTTTTGAGAGTAGTCCTGTTAGAACATAAGTCGCCCGATATATGTTCAAGATGAGGTCATATATGATATAATCGATATCGACATACCCACATCCATATTGACTATAAGTACCTAGATTTGAAATCTCAGGTATCACCTATGGCTAATGATATCGTTTTTGACGTACTCTCTGAGATCTCTGAGTAAAGTTTTGTAAGTAGACTGAATCCTATATTTGCTTAGTATTAGAAAAATCTGATATATGCCCTTTTGAGAGATGAGATAATAACACTGTGGCACGTGTTTCATACCACGTGTGATAAGACGGTTAGGGATAGTAGGAGTTATACTACTTGAGACAATGATTTGATATATTATCGAGCCCTACTATGTGAGAGCTGAGATCCATTGGGTGGATCTCTTGTACCCTTATTATTTTTGGCTAATTCTTGAGGGCTTGGTTCAGTATTTGCTAGTTTAGTCTGTTTACCTATGGCCTAGAAGATAAATTGAAGTTTAAGGGACATATTTAGAAAAACAGCTAAATTGAGGCTGACAGATTTGAGTTTGAAAAAAGGAAGACCAATCGATGTAAATCATTGTGTAGTATTCATCGATCAGTCTATTATGTTTATCCATGTAGGGATTCAAACATAATGATGAATAAACAGTCGAGCAATTTTTTTGGATTACTTTCGATGATGAAAGTGGCTCAATGGATATAATTGCGTTGGGTTTGGGGTACAATAATTTCTTTTAGTACTAACGGTGGCTACTTGATCATCATAACAGCTATATCGAGAAGTCTTTGTTTGCATGTGTACTCGTCAGTCGCATGATACTCAATTCTGTATGAAAGTCTAACAGGGTGATAAGAAAGATTGCATGAGTCGTGATCCTGTGATGAATGTAAAATGCTCTCGTATGCAAGTGAGAGATGTAGGTAAATATGACAATGTAGGGGTATTTTACCTCAAGTTAAAATTTTAAAATTTGAATTAGGGATAATGGGTAGGTACCCATTATCCTCACTCCCCTAATGTCTCTTTCACTAAAACCTACCCATTATCCCCACTCCCCTAATGTCTCTTTCACTAAAACTTTACGTGACTTACATTAGGCAATTAATTGAACATCATTTGAGAGGGTTGTTTACAACAATTGAAATAAAGTTCTTTGAGTGAAACTTATATCCTCCAGAGAGAGAGATTGAGGGTTTAGTGAATTTTAAGTAGGGAATTCTCATTTTTAATCACGGGATTTTAGATCGCGGTATTGTAAATTCATAGTGATGTTCGTTTTTTGTGATTATCATCCGACTGTAAGTTTGTTTAACAAGGTTTCATGATTCCCAGATTTTTGACAAAATATATCCTAAATTTATATCTGTTTATTTTTCCTGAAAAATTAATCATCATGCTTCCGTTTATATATATATATGTGTGTGTGTGTGTGTGTGTGTGTGTGTGTGTGTGTGTGTGTGTGTGTGTGTGAAATAAATCTAACAACGGTAAAGACAAATTTGAATTACGGAAAGGAGTAGAGAATTAGGGAAAGTACAATACAGAGAGGTAAAATGTTTTTTTTTTTTTTTTTTGGTTCGTATAGGCTTTTTATTTGTATTTAATGAAACTATATATATGTGTGTGTGTGTGTGTGATAAATAAATCTAACAACGGTAAAGACAAATTTGAATTACGGAAAGGAGTAGAGAATTAGGGAAGGTACAATACAGAGAGGTAAAATGTTTTTTTTTTTTTTTTTTTTGGTTCGTATAGGCTTTTTATTTGTATTTAATGAAACAAATTTGTATGGACATTATATTTCTATTTATTGAGAGAATTCAGTATGTGAGTTGGTGCAGCTGTATACCAACATTGTGAAGAAGTGACATTTCTCTATCTAAAAATGAGAAGGAATGGTATTGTGGATAGATTCGATCTCAATAGTTGTAAGTTAAAAGTAAACGGGATAGATGTTATTGCCATCGCACATGATGTAGAGCATAATCTGAGTTGATTAGTACAAATAAATTGTAGAAAAACTTAAGGAAAAAAATATGTTTTGGCTTATCTCTTGTTTTGGAAAAGTTTGAGTTAGATATATATTATCTGGTGTTTGGTTTTCTCTCAAAATAATAGATTAAAAATTTGGGATGAGTTGATTAGTACAAATAAATTAATATTGAGAAGTTATATTCAAAGCAAAAAATGTGTTCATGTATTTTGTAAAATAGACAAAATCCAATATCCAACTTACGAATCTATTAATTTGATATTTCTAACTAATTTAAATATATTTTTATATCACAAAAAATTTAATATTACTAATTAATAGAGTTAAAAAAAAAAAATCTCTGTCTGGCAAAAAAATAAATCAAATTATGTTGTTAACCATGGATTATGAAAATGTTATTTATGGACCATGGTGGAAGAGAAGAAGTAACTTTAAAATTGAAGTCCTTACTCATTAGAGATATAAATTTAGTATTGAATTACAATTAATTAAATTATTAAAAATATTTAAATTTTATATGTTAGTATTTTTTAAATTTTAGAATTTCTTCTACACATTCTTTTTATCAATCATATAAATATAAAAAATATATATATATATATATATAAAAAATCGGTGTTTGAAATTATATTTCTAATTTTTGGGTGCTTTATACTTAATATTATAAAATTATTTATATCTTATTTGTTAATATTTTAATAATCAAACAGTTCAGCCACGCTGTAATCCATGAAATGTGAATGAGTGCGTTGACGGGTTTGGGTTTCTAAATATTATCTTCCAGCGCCAACACAACAGATTAAATCTCAAGATTATATTAGAAATAGTTTTGGGTGATACTAAAATTATAATTATTATTTTTTATTTTAATACCAAAAATAGCAATTTTCGTGTCTCCACGACTGAAATTTCGCCGGATTAAACTCTTTCTTTTCAAACCCAGCGCCGAAGAGAGGGGACAGAGAGAGAGTGAGAGAGAAAGGGAAAGGTAAGAGAATGGAAGAAAGTAGAGGGGGTGGCCTCGGCCAATTCCAGAGACAGGAGACGCTACTTTTGTGAATACTGTGGGATATGCAGTTCCAAGAAATCTCTAATTGCCTCCCGTCTTCTCTCCCACCACTCTGATTCTGTGGTCGACCTCTCTCTCCTCTCTCCATCCTTTGCAATTCTTCAGAGGTGCCCATTTCACATGTGTGGATATTGTTTGTGGTGTGGGGTTTCGTAGGTAGTGAAAAAGAAGAAAGAGCAAAGAAATGATGGCAATGGAGAAAAGAAACTGAATCTCTGCCAAGAATGTGGAGCTGCTTTTCAAAAGCCTGCTCATTTGAAGCATTACTTGCAAGAGACGTGCCGAAATGGCACATTTGAAAAAAAAAAATTTAAAACAACGCTAGTAAAAAATTTTTCAAAAATAACACTCACATATCGAGTCTTGAACACTGACATAGACACTGTCCATATATTTCACAAAGGCGAGTTTTTAAAATTCAATATGATACTATTTACATGAATAGTATATTTCGAGTATTGAAAACTCGACATATTGGTGTTATATTTGAATTTTTTTTTTCCAACTGTGTTATTTTAAATTGTTTTTTTTCTTTTATAAGGTCAGATTCATACTCTTACTTGCAAACCCATTCTTTCCGTGTATGTATTTGTACAGTTTAAGTCCTGATTTTCCATTGCCAGTTTCTCACTAACTGAGCCGGGGTTCGTTTAATTTTTGATTTGGAATATTTGTTCGATTGGTTTATGGTTCAAAAGGGTTTGTTGGGGAGTAATTGTATGAGTGGCATGCTCAACTATCTAGTGTAGTGTACTCTTTGGGTTGGAACATGTCTATTAACTGCTATAGTAGCTTATCTGCCCTGTTTTATTTTTCACCCTCCAAGAAAGGGAAGATCGTTGCTCTATCCGTCGCATCCTGTTTGTGATGTTTATCTTGTGGCATCAGAAGTTGAGCATGTTATGGTCTTTTTTCTACACATAGGGATGCAGTGCAGGGCATTTAGTTTTACTTCTGATGGTGGATTTGCCTTGAACATTATGGCGTGACGCTCTGGAATTGAAGAACTCCAAAGTGCAAGAGGCCGCATTTTCCTGTCTTGAATGGAGTAATACTGGGGTTGGGGGGGACCTCCCAGGTAGCTCTCACAAGACAGCCAAACTGAATATTACCCTTTTCGTGGTTTGCGTCACTTAGCTTTTATGCTTCACTTTGTTTTCTGAGGTGTACGACGGTTCTCTGATTTAATTTACCAAATTGCTTGTAATCTTAAAATCCTTTTTGGTTTCCTTCTTGTTGCAGAGCGGATTTACTTATCCGTTGGAGGATTGAGCATCTAGCTATAGAAGAAAAGACCACCTGAACAGCCACCTTCTAAGGCACCAAGGGAGGACTTTCAGGTGCCCGGTTGAGCAATGCAACTCCAAATTCGCTTACCAAGGTAACATGACAAGGCACGCATAAGAATTTCATGGTAACGACGAGTCTAGCTCATCTTATGAGAATCCTCTTAGACAGCAGAGATGGGTGTGGGAAGGTTTTTGCTTCAAAATTGCGGAAACACCAGGATTCTCATGGTATGTGTCCTCCTCATCCCTCCATCAATCGGATGTCACAGCAACATTGGTAGTTGTACGAATATTAACTCTGGTCTTCCCAAATTCAGTCAAGCTGTGGAGCCTTGTTGTATGAAGATGTTTACAAAGCAACTGAAGAACACCATTTGCGCCACCGCACAGCATGAGTACGAACAATCATGTGAGACCAGGCAACTGAAGAAGAACACCAAGTGGCATCTTCGCACACATCAGTAAGAACAATTAATTTTGATGAGTGATGAATGAGGGGTGGACCAAAAAGGAGTGCATTATCTATAGAATCTATATTGCGGAAGAGAGCCACTCCTCCAAATATGTCGGAGTTGCGCTCCAGAATACCTCTGTTGGTTGCTTTCGGATGAATAGGAAGACTGGCAGAGAATTGCATCCAATTCTCCGCCTCCACAATTGCTTAATTAGTCTTCTGAGGTTAAGACATAAAGTCAACAATTGTATGCTTGTAAGAACAAACATGGAATGGTTAATTTCATGAAGATATGATTCGGCATTGGTAGTCAAAAAAAAAAAAAAAAAAACTGTCTAATCGGTGGAGCTATGAAGATTTTTTTTTTTGGTTACATAAGTGATACTCAAATTCAAGATCAATAAAGAGAAAAGATAATGTCCATTGAGCAATAAGATTTTTGTAGATAGATGTCATTTGTGGAGTTTCAATGTAATTCATTGAAGCCTTCAAAGTCGGTAGCGATTTTGTGACCTGATGTATAAAATTTTCTCCTCCAAACTTGACCAGGTGAAGTGACTGCCAAAATATTTTAAATGGCATTTTAAACAATAATAACAATTTCTTTTCATTGCATGCCTTGGACGGTTAATATTACCGAACATTCAACTTTTTAAAGGAAGCGAAAGAAAGTAAGACCTAACCGTCAAAACAAAGCCACGGTGACGCAAAACACAGAAGACTGTTAGAAGAGACGAAGAAAAGCATTGGATGGAAGACGGCAATCCACCAAACACAAACACCACTCTTTCATCTCCAGATAAATCACTTTTCTCCCTGTCTCACCATCCATCCATCCATCCATCCACCTGCACAAATGGAGCTTCCTGGGAAACTGGTATGTTTGGCTTCCTCAAGTTTTCATGCTTTGTGTCTTCTAAGATACATATATATGCATAGATTTTTTTTTTTTTTTTTTCATTTTTTTTTAGTTCAATACATCTCTTGAACCTAGATGTCCATAGAAGAGAAGTTATTAGGAAAATAAAGCGCCTGGAAGATTTTGAGTACCTGGCACATGGGTCCATTACTCATCAACCACAGTCAAATGGAAGAACATAAATCATCTTCCTTTACGAAAATGATATTTATCGAATCATCCAATGCAACACTGAAAGCATCAATTAAACATACAAGAAAGTCCAGATGCTCCACAAACCTCCTTTTGACAGATCTACAAACACCATCCAGCATTTTCCGAAATCCATAAAATCATAGCTTTTGACTTCATATTCATACACAATTGTTGGTTTGGTAATCTCGTTGAGTCTCATTCTCTTCGGTAAGAGAAGCAAATATTGAAAGCCTGTCTCATCCTATACTCCCTTGAGAGAATCTTTCTATCCATATGCAATCTTTCTCAGATACTTTCAGCGAATAGGATGATATTGGGTGATCCCACGCTTTGGCGGCAACTTCCTCAAAATGAAGAGGACCAAAGATGATGGGAGTATCTCCACCAACTGCAAAATAGACAAAGCAGGAATTGAAATACACTGGACTCAACTAAACATACGTTGCAAATTACTCGGAATCAAATACAGATACCGGAACAAAGAGGCAAAATAACTAAATACATAGAGATCCAAGGTTACTTTCAGTAATATCAACTTCCCAGGATTAATAAGTTCTCCGAAGTAAGAGCAAAGACCAAATAAAAGAGGATGCTGGCACTTTTTTTTATGAGAGTTCATCCGGATATTTAAATCATGAATAGAAACCATCAAAAATTAACTCTTTTCAATATCATTATTCCACTACATGCTGTGTTTTGTTGCTGCATACACCACATCAGACTAAAGCTTGGAAGACTTAGAAAGAGCAGACCTGAAAGAAGCATTAATTGACTGTAGGGCAAACTCCAAATCTTCTCCAAACGTCTTTTAACATGCTTGTTTGACACTTTTTGTGCTGACCATCAGAGAACATTTATGTTTTTATCATACAAATGCATGACATGTCACTTGAGCACAAAGCAGATTTAACATTGGCAGATTCATCACCAAACAAACAAGAGATAACACTTTCAAATTTGCATAAAGGAACTAGACTGAAAAGAAAACACGGAGAGAAAAATAAGAGGCAGACAAATTTTTTAAGGACCCTGCTGCTACAGCTTTCAACAGCCTACAGGCTACTCATCTCAAAAATAAGGTATGGAGCTCCACCCACCAATATCTTAATGTGATCTTTCATTTATAATTTATTTTTGGCTTTTGGGACGGGATGAAACAAAAAACAAAAATTACCAGGTAATAGATGAAGTTCACAATTGGATGATCCAGAACATCAAGATCCGCAGCTTTATCAAATGCATTAAAGCACACCTGCAGCATGGAAAACAAATGACAAAAAATATTAAGCACATAATAAACCAATAAAATAACCCAGATATCAAGTGTCAGTCCCGTGATTACATGGAAAATTAAAAAATCATCATATAATAATCCAGAAATTGTAATAGAACATGCGGAAAAACATAATCAGATGTATCCCTGCCAATTTTGTTGAAACTTAAAAGCCTCAAACCGGTCTACCTAGTAACTTTTGCTGTAAAAGATTGAAGCTAAAGGCACTGGAGGACTTACCATGATGCATCGAATAAGAAAACACAAGAAACATATGGTGGTGACATATCCAACCTGCGTGACCCAGAAGACAGGCACTGATTGAAATCCTTGTTTATGCATTTGCCAATTAACAAACGTATTATTCTGTAATACCTCTTGTAGCTTCTTTCGCCGCCCTTTTGATTCCACAGGAAAGCGCTGTAACATTAAGAAGAGCCTGCAAAGGATGAAAGAAATAAGAGTTGCGTAAGGTTAGCAGAATTAGTGCAAGTGAAAAAAGCATATTAAATCATACCATATGAAGGTGTCATGATACATGAGAATTTAAGACATGTCATTTATTGTCATTAACGATGCATGATGGCACAATCTTCTGACCTGATTCACCCAGTAACAAAACATAAATACACTTCTTCGGAGGGAACCAATAAGAAGCCTCCACCATTGCAAATATCAACTACAAACTGTTGTGAGTAATTTCTGCATATTCTTATCTAATGTTCTACTTATATCTTCACGTGGCTATACTTTCATTTTAACCATTTATTTATTTTTTAGCCCCTGCTTCCCAATTATGTATTTATGTTACAAAATCGGTAACTTAGGAATCCTAATGTGGACAAGGCCCGAGGCAATACTAAATTCATGCCTTCAAAGTGTCTTGGAAAGTGTTCAACATTTGATTAAGTATCAATATGGTTCCTTGAAAGAAGTTCCATGCAAAACCCAACCTCTGAAATATTGGGTGGCATATAGAGGATAAATTTAGTCAGACATGAGATTGTTATTGCATGTCTATCTGAAGATATTGCCAATCATAAGTTTAGCAGCTAAGTGCATAACTTTAGGAACACTGTAAATGTTGTGTCTGTGGTGTCCATCCATCTATCTGCACAAGTTTCCATTGTTGGGAGCGTTTAAAGTCGATAACTAATGAAACATAAAATTTACCTTCCACCATATAGAAGAAAACCTAGAGCAGCAAACAAAGAGACACCTGCAGGCATGTATACGCGTCACACACAGAAGTTAAATCACTTTTCACAATCACTTTCAAAATTATATGTGAAAGATATTATTCTTTTGCAAAATTGAACATAACCTGCAAAGAACATCTTAGATAGGACGATGACAACTGGGATAGGTTTCCACCATAGTACGAACCACATAGCAATCTGAGAGCAATTCAGGACGAATATCACACATTATATCCCCTTAGCAAGTACCTCATAAAGAAATAGAAACATAGAAAACTAGACTCTCAACCGCATGCAACATTCTACAAGCTTTCATTTTGTATATTGCATCAAAGGTTTAACGTATTTTAGTAGTCATAATCCTATCAATGTGACAAAACTGAAGTACTGGTGGAAAGGAGAGCTATTTCCATGCAGAGCATAAAAATGCAGGAGATGCACCGAACACGTCAACATGTGCCAGGGCTTGCCAGCAGAAGATCGTGCCAAGATCGAAGTAATTAGTCCAGGTACTCATCACATAGCCAAACCTGCACATTTGGCTCTGACAAGACTTTTTGATATATCTTATAACCTTACGCACAACACATAAAGCAATTTTGACATCAACCGGCACCAGGAAGTGCATGTTTATGAGACCTCAATCAGAACACAGTATCCATGGTCATAAAAGCTACTCATGTTTTGAAGACCTATTATATATGGTAAATTTCTCTTTATGAAATATGCCCACCAAGAACGTTACTATCCCTTTTTATAATTTTATGGTGTGCAGTCTGCTTCAGTATTATTCCCATTCCCATCCTTCAAAAGGACTTTCAGCTAATCGTTGTACTGTGCACAATACTGATACATATTACACTAATAGAAATAGGTGGAATGTACCTTGAGAAAAATGCAACCAAAAAAAAATGCACAGGAAAACATGTCCCCGGGGGGGGGGGGGGGGAAGGAAAAAAAAAGTGAAGTTAACAAGACTCCTACTAAAACCATTGCTACTTGAAGTATCATGAGAATATCCTTCTTTATAAGCCATACATCAATCAAATGGATTGTTTAATACTTTATGGGCATTCTTTGTTGAACCTTTTAGTTAGTGTTATCTCTTATAGAAGACTAGATCTACTAAACAAGAAATCATCTTACATATCTAGTGCCATCAACCATTGTTATGACCAAGAAATCATCTTACTTATCTAGTGCCATCAACCATTATTATGACCAAGAAATCATCTTACATATCTAGTGCCATCAACTATTATAATGACCAATGTATGCTCACTCCAAAACCTACCTAGATCAATTTGTCGAACTCTAACATCTTCATTTAGGTGGGCCAACCAGTTTCAAAGTGTTTTGAACAGTCTCTGTCATTGACCGCTGTTTTGTACCATCTCTAGTTATCAAACATGCTCAACTGACGACTCGACTTAAAGCTTCAGATTGCCTTTGTTCATAAAAAAATTTTCATGTGTTTTGAGGCTTTTGGACTTACTGTAATCAAACTCTCAGCAGCAAACTACCAAGAGTATCTTCAATCAAACGCAGCCAAACCAAGGTTGTCATAGTCGATAAGCACTAAAAAGCCATCAAGGCTGTCAAAAGGCGCCACCCTAGTGAGGCAAGCTGATAGGTCAATCTCTCAAATAAAATATATGTCAATAGCACCTTGATAAAATCTGCTAAGTGATTATTTGTATTTATTTTTGTCTTGGTCCTTTTCTATATTTTTCAGTACAATACATAAATTCACGTTTATAAGATTATTTAATGGAATCCTCTTAAAGCAAAACTTTTCAAAATAATTAAGGTAATTCTCGAATCAAATCCCAATTGCTAGTGCCTGATTGTTCTCTCCCTGTTCAAGATTCAAATGTGAACCTCTTTTACTATTTTTGCACAATGACTAGAATACTACCCACAAACCCACTTTTTTCTTTGACTAGTGTTTGCCCTAGGCCATTGAGAATTGTTGGAAGGGCACCCCTTGGCCTGGTGGCATCATGCTTAATTTGCGATGAGCAACTAGAGGTAGTGTATGTATTTGTAAAGGGCAAATTTTGAATATAACGGCTCCAAAGAGAATGATGAAGAAGAAGAGAAGAAAGTAAAGTGAGCAGTGATTGAGAGCAAAACGCAAAAGAAAAAAAAAATAAAGAGAGAGAGAGAGAGAGAGAGAGAGAAAGAGAGAGTTGGAAGATGTCGATGATAAAGAGGGCAAAAAATAAAAAAAATAGCTTGGTAGGAGTAGCAAAAGATGAACAACAACCAAACCTTCATCCCACTAAATGAGGTTAGCTATATGGATCCTTCCATGCTATTATATTCTATTTCACATCGCATACTCACCCATGTGATTGTTTTTTTTATATGACAACAATAATCGTACTTTTATCTCACTAAGTGGGCTCGACAATATGAATATTTCTACACCATTTTGTGGGTTTGAGTGGGTTTAGCAGCAGTGGCAAACAATCTTCCTCCTCCCTTACTCCGTCTTCTTCCTCTCCTCCCTCTCCTTTTTAGGCCTCGACTTTGTTTTCCTCTTCATCTCCAAAACACCACTTCAATCTTAACTTTTTTTTTTTTTTACTCTAGTGCTCTAATGTGCATATTGACATATTTACCCCCACTTATACCCCCACCCCAACTAAAACAAATGGGAAGTAAAATAACACAAAACCATTAAAAAGAAAAAGAAAACCCACAGAAGCTAGCTCTCAATCAGGTGCAGTGCCTGAGTCCTTTTGAGGAGCCAGGGCCTCATATCGGCTTGCCTCACCTAGGGTGCCCAGGTGAGCGCCTGGGCACCTCATCATAAAAATACAGAGTCAAACAATCTCAAACTCCAACAGCAATGGTTGCACGTACCAATTACTCTATCGTATACATCTCTCACAATGATAATAATCCAAGTTGGTGGATAGTTAGACTTTGCACCTGTAGTCACATTGTTGGTAACCATTCGTTATTCACTTCTCTATGCCAACCGAAATTTCTCATCTCATTATTTTGGCATATGGCTTTGTATTTGTTGCTAAGGATATTGATCATGTTTCTCCCAGTCCATCTATGTCTTCCAATTCTATTTTGTTCATCCTTGGATGCCCTTTTAACTTAATCTCACTTAGTCAGCTTTTTACACTCGCAATTATCTTGCAACATTTACTATTGATTCTTTTGTTGGTTCGGGTTACGACAAGCATAAAACATGAATCACAAAACTCCACAATCTCTGACCCAGCCCACTAACTGATTTGTGTGGTTTCTGGATCTCCCAACCTTCTTCGCAAATGTCTAGATCATCCAAATCTTTCAAAATTTCAAAAAATGATACCAAACCCTGTAAAGACAAGCTGTGTCAACTCGGGAAGCACATTCATGCCCACTTTCCAAGTCAAGACGCAAATGATTCCGAGCCTTGTAAAGTGAAGACCTTGGATTGTGAGTTGTGCTATCTTGGAAAGCATGTTTATGCCCACTTTCCACATCAGATCAAAAGTCAGGTTGAGTCTCATCTTTCTATTATCGATTATCATATATCGGTCCAATTCATGTCATTAATCCTTGAGTTATAAGTATTTTTTTACCTTTATTAACAAATTTTCTCAATTCACTTTCACATTTATAATGAAAGAATGTTCCGAGTTATTTTCCACTTTTACATCCTTTGCAGTGAAATTCAAAATCAATTTGCAAGACAATTAAGGTTTCTCAAAGTGATAATGCAAGAGAATATTTTTCCTGAGTCTCCTCCTTTGTGTCTTCTCATGGTATTTTACATCAATCCATTTGTCATCCGGCACCCCCAGAAATGGAATAGCTGAAAGAAAAGTCAACTCTCAATTAAAACTGCCCGTACTCCCTTGTTAATTATTCACAGTTGGGATGATGTTGTGTTATCTGCTTGTTATCTAATAAATCACATGCTTTCCTCTTCCCCTAATAATCAAGTTCCTCATTCCATTTTGTTTCCTAAAGAACCTATATTTCACATTCCCCCTCATGTTTTTGGTTGTACTTTATCTTTTCTCCGGACTAAACAAGCTTTCTTCTCATGTTATCAAGTGTCTTTCTTGTGTGTTCTACAGTGCTGAAAGGATATCACTCTACTTCTCATATCACTAATTGTTACTATATGTCTGCAGATATCACATTCTTCAAGGAAACTATATTTTTCTCCTTTAAATGAGTCCAGCTTTATCTGATCCATTTTCTGGTCAACCGTTTTCTCCAGTTTAGGTATCCTTATCACACTCTAAAGGTCTCTGTTAGGTAACTCCAGAATCTCTAAAAATTAAGATAAGATTGAAAGGAAAAATAATCTCAGAATTCCATTGAATTTGCAAGGCAAATTACAAGTTCAGTTTCAGAATTAGAGCCTAAGCTCTACCCACAGCTTATAGCTACCAATAGCAAGCAATTTCCCCCCTCCTTCCCTCTCTTTGATCCCTATTTAACATGTTTTCTAACCCCCCCATAACTTCCCTAGATTCTCTGTTGCAATTCAGTTATTCTGGTGCAACTTCTTTTTGCGTTGATAGACCAAAAGCCCCTTAGGCACCATTATGTCATCCACATGTCCAGCTTCTGTCACATCCTCATCCAGCTGGCCTTTTGTAGCTTCATTCCTCACATTGCCTCCTGCTGAAACTTCAGCCTTGTCCTCAAGGCTGTAATAAGGAAATTGTCCTTTAAAATCTGAGAGATTCACCCATGTAGCATCCTCTTTAGTGCCTCCTTTCCAATGAACCAGCAATTTCTTAGTTGTTTGTTCCCCATGAGTTATCACTTTCTCTTGCAATATTTCAGCCGGCTCACATAGAGTGCTGTCTACCTCAAACATGTGGGGCAATGTTGGTTCAGGGGTCTGATTTCCTATCATTTTTTTTAACTGGGATACATGAAAAATGGGGTGTATACGTGATCCTTCAGGCAGCTGGACTTTATAGGCCACTGTTCCAATCTTTTGTATAATGGGAAATGGTCCAAAGTACTTGGCAGCTAGCTTAGCATTGCTCTTACTGCGAATTGAGAGCTGTTTGTAGGGGCGCAACTTGAGGAAAACCATTTCGCCTACATTGTACTGAACTTCCCTTCTATGAGCATTGGCAAACCTCACCATCTGCTGCTGTGCCTTTTGAAGGTTTTTCTGAAGTTGTTTCAGAACTTCATCTCTGTCCAAGAGTTCTTTGGACACGGCCTCCACTTGTGTTTCACCCGGAAGGAAGCGCAGAACTGTGGGAGGAGGACGTCCATACACAGCTTGGAAAGGAGTCATTCCGGTGGATGTATGGTAGTTGGTATTGTAACTAAACTCTGCCCATGGCAGCCAAGTATACCATCCTTTTGGCTGATCTGATGCAAAGCATCGAAGATAGGTTTCCAGCCCTTTATTTAGAATTTCAGTTTGTCCATCGGTTTCCGGATGATAGGCACTACTCATCTTCAGTTTTGTGCCTTGCAAACGGAAGATCTCCGTCCAAAAGCAACTTAAGAAAATTGGATCGCGATCACTTACAATAGATCTTGGAATTCCATGCAACCTAACCACCTCTTTAACAAAAGTTTCAGCAACTATTTTAGCTGTATATGGATGTTTCAAGCCAATGAAATGCCCATATTTAGACAATCTATCAACCACCACAAAGATGCAGTCCTTGCCTTGCGAACGAGGAAGACCATTAATGAAATCCATTGATATATCTTCCCATACCACCGAAGGAATAGGCAATGGTTGCAAAAGTCCTGCAGGTGATCTGGCTTCATATTTGTGCTGTTGACACACTAAACAGGCTGCAACAAAGCCTAGGACAGATTTCATCAACCCTCTCCAATACAAATTTGCTGCCAATCTCTTGTAAGTCTTCAAGGCGCCTGCGTGTCCTGCCCCCGGGGTTTCATGAAACTCAGCCAATAAAATAGGAATCCACTTAGAGTTTTCCGAGAGGACCACTCGCTTTTTGTGTAGCAACGTGTCATTTACCAAGGCATATGGAGGACTATAGTTAGGATCTTCTCTTAACCTTTGTTTCAGTGCTGCCAGCTTTGGATCCGCATCGACTTCCCTCTCTATTTGCTTCCAATCTTCCCATATTTGCCACGACACCATAGCACAATCAGAGTCATCCTGCAGCCTTGACAGACTGTCCGCTGCCCTGTTTGTGTGACCCGGTTTGTACTCCACCCTAAAATCATAGCCAAGTAATTTGGAAACCCAATCTTGCTGTGCAGGTGTGGAAATCTTCTGTTCCAGCAGGAATTTCAAGCTTTTCTGATCAGTTTTCACCACAAATGGCCTTCCTATTAGATACGGACGCCAATGCTGAATTGCTAGCACGAGTGCCATCAATTCTTTTTCATAGGCGGACTTGGATAGAGACTTTTCAGAGAGAGACTTGCTGAAAAATGCAATAGGCCTCCCCTGCTGTAAGAGGACAGCCCCTACTCCACGTCCCGATGCGTCACATTCAATTAAGAACGGTTGAGTAAAGTCTGGCATTGCTAAAACAGGAGCATGAACCATTGCGGGACTGCAATGTTTCAAAGGCCCTTTTAGCTTCCTCCGTCCATATAAACTTGTGCTGACCCTCTTTTTTAAGTAGCTCCGTAAGAGGTTTAGCCATCTTCCCATACCCACATATGAACCTCCTATAATAGCCTGTGAGCCCCAAGAATCCCCTAACATCCCTTGGAGAACGGGGAGTGGGCCAATTAAGAATGCAAGCTACTTTGGTTGAATCCATTTGAACACCATCTGCTGAGATTATGTGGCCTAAGTATTCAACATTCTGCTGTCCAAAATGACATTTCTTTTTATTGGCCAGCAAGGAATTTGATGACAAAATCTGCAAGGCTGTGTCCAAATGAGCCAAGTGATCCTTCCAAGTTTGGCTGTAAATAAGGATATCATCGAAAAATACCAAGATAAATTTTCGAAGGTAAGGACGGAACACATCATTCATCGTGGCCTGAAATGTGGCAGGGGCATTCATGAGTCCAAATGGCATGACGATGAACTCATAATGACCAGAATGTGTTCGGAAGGCTGTTTTGGATATGTCAGAATCCTTGACCCGTATTTGGTGGTAGCCAGATCTTAGATCCAACTTAGAGAAGAAGTGAGCTCCATGTAATTCGTCCAGCAGTTCATTAACTACTGGAATTGGATACTTGTCTGGGACAGTGGCTTTGTTCAATTCTCGATAATCGACACAGAAACGCCAACTCCCATCTTTCTTCCGAACCAGCAATACTGGACTGGAGAAAGGACTTGAACTAGGCCGAATGATCCCCACTGTGAGCATTTCAGCTACCAACTTCTCTATTTCATTTTTTTGCTCATGACTATACCGATAGGGTCGGCTACTAACCGGACCATATCCAGGCCATAATGGAATTTGGTGGTCAGTAGGTCGCCGAGGTGGTAATTGAATGTTTTCAGCAAACACCCCGAGATAATGGTGCAATAATAAGCGTAACTCGCTTTGCTGATCCTCAGTCAAGTTGTTCTCAGCCTGGTTGTGCAGCTCAGTGTCATAGTTAAGCTCCCATAACCAGGCACCATATTCAACCCCCCTCAGTTTCTTTAATGCAGTCAGTGAAGGAGTCCTAACCAATGCAGGGTCCCCTTTCAAGCAAACTACCTTATCAAGCCACTGAAACTTCATAGTCATCGACTGCCAATTAACCCTGACTTCTCCTAAGGTCTCAAGCCATGAAACACCAAGAATAATATCCACTCCACCCAAAGGAAACAAGAAGCAATCGATCTTAATTACAAGACACCCTAAATCCAAAGGTACCCCGAGACATAAGCCCGAAGAAATTAGTCGCCTTCCATCACCCAAGCGAACCCAAAAAGGGTCGGTGGGTTGAACAAGAAGTCCCAATTGAAAGGCCAACTCCTCTGAGATAAAGTTATGACTAGCCCCACTATCTATCATAACTATTAATTTCGTATCCGCAAGAACTCCGAAGAGTTTCATGGTTTTAGGGCGTGAAATTCCGCCCACAGAGAATAAAGGAAGCTCAAGAGAAGTAAGGGAAATACCTTGTTGCTGTTCTATATCGTTCGTAGACCCACCATCCACCGCGATATCGTCAGCTGGAGGAGTCTCGTCTTCGCCTAAAATCAGCGCCCTTAGGGTTTTGTTGGGACAATTGTGCAGAGGGTGGTAGGGTTGTTTACATTTGAAGCATAAACCCTTGGATCGCAGGTCCATGAGTTCTTGATGAGACAGAGGGCGAAAAGTCCTGGGGATAGTATTCGAAGACTGGTGAGAAATCGAAGTCGAAGGTGGTCGAGGAAATGGTGAAGTATCTCGAGTAGGAGGTGGAGCATAAGAAAATTGGGTCCGGGTCGGCGCTTTCGGAGTGTATAACGTAGTGGATCCTCCATGGGTCGAGTTGGATCCGCCCCATTTTCGTGACCCGATGGGTACTTGGGTGTCCTCTACTCTACCCGAAAGAACCCCTGTAGTGAAATACTCAATCTCACGTTCAACTTCCCGTGCGAGCTTCATAGTCTGAAAGAGTGAGAGGGCTTCGTGCGAACGGATTCGCACTCGAATCTCGTCCTTGAGGCCATTGAGAAAAAGCCCTAAATGAATCGAAGAACTCAGTCCCTTGACAAGTGCTGCGCGGGCAACGAATTCGTCGATGTAAGCGTCGACAGGTCCCTTTTGCTTTGTCGAAGCAAGGGCTTCAAACGGATTTGCAGAGAGGCCGCCACCGAAGCGATCGAAGAGTTCTGAAGTCAAATCGTTCCATGAGATAGATGGATTTTGAGTATAAAGCCAGTGAACCCAGTGGAGCGCAGGACCATCCATGGAAACCATGGCCATGGCGACCTTCATCTCCTCACTAATATGGTTGATTGAGAAGAATTGTTCTGCACGCACCACCCAAGCGGCAGGGTCATGACCCTCAAAACAGGGAAGATCGATTCTCCGCAAGGCGAAGGAAGAGTCATCGTGAGAGGTTGCTTTAAACGGCAGTTGGGATGTCGTAGGAGCGCCAAAGATGGGTATGGAGCCCACTTTGAGAGAAGCACTGTTTTGACCAGCAACGTTTGCCGCTGATGAAGATCCCGCCTCATCGCGTCCTTCATGTTTTTGGCGCAGAAGGGCGGCAACCATATCTTCCAAGGAGTCCATTTTCTCCAGTCGAGTGCGATGGTGAGTGATTTCGTCAAGTAAGGTTGCAACACTCTTGCCAATTTCAGCAACACTCTGTTCGAGGGACTCTAATTTAGATTCCATCCTTGTTTGCGGCATGAAGAGTGGTAGGAGGCGAAGGATAGTCGACAGAGGGGCAGGGGAGAGGCAACGGCAGGTCGGACCAATTGTTAGGTAACTCCAGAATCTCTAAAAATTAAGATAAGATTGAAAGGAAAAATAATCTCAGAATTCCATTGAATTTGCAAGGCAAATTACAAGTTCAGTTTCAGAATTAGAGCCTAAGCTCTACCCACAGCTTATAGCTACCAATAGCAAGCAATTTCCCCCCTCCTTCCCTCTCTTTGATCCCTATTTAACATGTTTTCTAACCCCCCCATAACTTCCCTAGATTCTCTGTTGCAATTCAGTTATTCTGGTGCAACTTCTTTTTGCGTTGATAGACCAAAAGCCCCTTAGGCACCATTATGTCATCCACATGTCCAGCTTCTGCCACATCCTCATCCAGCTGGCCTTTTGTAGCTTCATTCCTCACAGTCTCTCCTAAACAATCTCCTCAGGTGGTTCCTGAAGTTCCTCCTTCTGAACCATCTCAACCGCCTCTTATCCCATGTCAATGTTAATCATGTGTCCCATTCCTACATTCAAAGGAGCTACACCATCCGAAGAATTGTGTCCTACTTCATTGGCCTCTCCGACCATGAAATGACCTAAAGTCAATAATGTTATGCCTATTGGTCTCCGAAAAGTTATCAAGTCAAGTAGAAATCCTCATCCAACCTATAATTTCTTAAGTTTTCATCTTTTCTCTCCATATTTTGCATTTGTCTTATCTGTATTTTGTTTCCATTCCTAAAAATATGAGCTCTTTCACATCCAAGATATCTCAAAGCATGCCTTGTTGCCAAAGGAAATACTCAGATTTATAGCCTTGACTATGGTAAAACCTTTTCGCCCACAAGGAAAATTGCTTTTGTCCATCTTCTTCTTACAATGGCAGCCACAAGTCATTGGCCCTTACATCAACTTGATATTAAAAATGCATTTCTCCATGTGGCATGGATGAAGAAATTTATGCCAATGAGCTTTAGCTCAAGTGGCACTTCCCCCCTCTCCCCTTATGATAGGGTCGGGTTCGAGCCTCACTATATGCACCCAACAATAACAACAATCTAGATCTTCTATCCCAAAAATTGAGATCGATCATATGAGAGACAAATATCAAGAAAAAAGAGAAAAATAAAAATAAAAAATAATAAAAAATAAAATAAAATAAAAAATAAAATAAAATAAAATTATTTTAATTTGTGTGAATTCTTCTACACCACTCATTCTTATCTAAAACTATCTCCTCAACTAAATCCATATCTATCATGTCTTTACGAATACATTGTATCTAAATTTTCAACAGTCTATCTCTACGTTTTATTAACTCTCCTATATTTAAACTCTCGGTTTTCCTAACAGGTGTGTCCTTAGGTTTTCGTTGTACATGCCACCTCAGGTGGTACTCTCTCATCTTATCTAAAATTGAACTAAATTCCAACTTATTACGTATCTCATCATTTCTAATTCTATCTTTTCTAGTTTTGTCACACATCTATCTAAACATTCTCATCTCAACAACAGTCATTTTTTACTCTTTTTGTTGTTTGATAGCCTAACACTTAGTGTCATACAAGAGCGCAGGTATTATTGCGGTTCTATAAAATTTTCCCTTTAAATGTATGGTATCGTGTGATCACAAAACATTCCGGATACCTTTCGTCACTTTATCCAACCCGTTTGAATTCTATTGTTCGCATTTTCATCGATATTATCATCGTTTTAAATGATGAAACCAAGATATCTAAATCGTTTACTCTTTGGTACTTCTCTTCTTTCTAATCTGATCGTTTCTTCGTTGTCTTGATGGTTGCCGCTAAACTCACATCTCATATACTCAGTTTTGGACCTACTTAATCTAAATCCTCTGGATTCCAATGTGACCCTCTATAACTCTAATTTAGTATTGATACCCTTTTTCGTTTCATCAACCAAAACTATATCATCTATGAAGAGCATACACCATGATATTTCATCTTGGATATTTTTTATGATTTTATCTATTATTATTGCTAATAGTATGGAACTCAGTGCCAAACCTTGATGAAGTCCAATGTTAATAGGAAAGTTATCGCTCAAACTCTTGCAAGTTCTTACATTAGTCACAACTCTTTCATACATATCACTAATAAGTATACTCTATCACTCTCTATCATAGCTTCATCGTATGGCTTATGAATTTAATTTCTCTGTAGTTAGAACAATCTTGTATGTCCCCTTTATTCTTGTATAGCGGAACAAGTATACTCTCTCCATATTTGGGGCATTTTCTTTGTTTGCCAAACTTTGTTGAAAAAATTCATTACAATATTACACTGAATTCACCTAAACATTTCCACACCTCAATCGGAATGCCATCAGGTCCAATAGTTTTGTTATTTTTCATTCTCTTTAGGGTCTCCTTCATTTCATGGGGACGAATCTTACGTTTAAAGTCTCTATTAATCTCTTCTACAGGTATCTCGGTATTTCCTATACTATTGTATTCTCAGCATTAAACAAATTTTAAAAATATTCCCCGCCCCACTTTCTTATGTCTTCGTTCTTTACTAGTATATTATTTGTTACACTTTTAATACATTTAACTTCATTTAGATTTTTTCCCTTTCTCTCCCTTAACTTGGCAATTCTGTAGATCTCTCTTTCCCTTTCTCTGCCCTTGGATAGGACCTCCCTACCCAAAAAAAAAAGGATGAAGAAATTTATATGAAGCAAACTTTATAGACTAAAAGAGCCTCCACGAGCTTAGTTTGGCAACTTCAGTACTGTTATTTAAAATTTTGGCATGAAAGCAATGAAGCAAACTACTCAATAATGTCATACTTCACCTAGTCAATATGTATCTAAAAGTATATGTTGATGATACAATTCTTACAGCCAATGACATTGAGAGAATCACCTGATTATAGACAAAAAATAGATAAATAAATAAAATATATTTGTTCATTTAGGATTTAAGGTAAAACACTTTCTGCGCATTGAGAAGGAATGGTATTGCTATTTTACAAAGAAAATATGCATTAGACAAGAAAAAAAAAAAAAAAAAAAAAAAAAAAAAAAAAAAAACAAAAAAAAAATCTGATATGGACTATAGGCCTCAGCAGTCCTATGAATCCAAAAAGAAGATTGCTACCAAATGAGAGGAGTCATATTCAGATCCAAATTGGTAGAGAAACTAACTACCTCACTATTTCCAGACCAAAAGTTTCTTTTATTGCGAGTAAAATAAGTCAATGCATGAAATCTCTGTGTACCACTCACTGGAACGCTGTTGTACAAATCCTAAGATACATTAAGAAAGCACCAAGTCAAGGGTTGCTCTACGAAGACAAGCACTCAAGTTATAGGATACCGTGATACCGTGTCGGTTCTCATATTGGTTGATGTTGTAGATTTGAACACTGACAATGTACATCTGAATATTGTATCCTTGTTTGTGGTAATCTCTAATTATGGGAGAGTAAGAAACAGACTGTTGTTACGTGACTTAGAGCAGAAGCAGATTATCGAGACATGGTTGCAGCTACTTGTGAGCTCGTATGGATAAAAAAATTACTTAAAGAATTGAATTTTGGAGACATTAAATGAACGAAATTGTGTTAGAATAATCAAGCAACTCAGTGCATAGCCTTCTAATCGAGTTTTTATGAAAGAACTAAACATAGATATAGACTGCCAGCTTGATAGGGAGAAGATAATTCCCAAAGAAATTTTGACCGAATATATTAGCTCCAAATCAACTCAGAGATATCTTTACAAAGCCTCTCAGATACTCCAAAGTCAATATACTTGTAACAAATTTGGCGCATCTGATCTATATGCTCCATCTTGAGAGAGAGTGTTGAAAATGTCATCTGCACTTAATATAACATCGTTTTCAATTCCCAAAAAAAGAAAAAAAAGAAAAGAAAAGAAAAGAAAAAGAAACAAATATACCATTGTTGGAAATGTTACAGGCCAATGTAGCATAGCAAATTGTTCAAGAGATTAATTTCATATTGTAAATATAAGTTCTATTTATTCTTTCATGTATATAAATACAAGTGTCCTCAATGCTAATCACTCAAGCAATTCACAAAATCTTTTCCTTATTATTCAAGTGCAACGATGAAAGCTAGTTGTGTCATTAGTGAGATCTCGAAACCAGTGTCACCTCTAGACCCTCCGAGATGAAAATAAAGCGTTTAATAATGATGAACACAAGGACTTCAACAGATGCAAGGTCTCTCTTAAATAATCCATATATAAAAGGCCTAGAATCTTGATTTCATCAAGTCAATTGATGAGCAATATTAATTAGGATGCCTGCATAGGTTCTCTTAGCTGTTTTCAGGGTCGCAACTCCTTGTCCTTTAATCCACAAGGCCTTACATATAAAAAAGAGGTTATGCATATTTTTGGGCCCCCAAACTATAGGAAAAATGTGAATTGCGCGTTGAACTTTCATCTAGTTCAGTTTGATCCTCTTATCATCTATTTTACATCTGTAGCTCTTCATATACACGTATTGAGATGGAGTTACATTGATGCAGAATATATTGGGTCCTTTAGTTTCCTCTTTGATAACATTAATTTTGTATGCTTAGCGGTGAAACACTTTGTGACTAAGTTTATTTGGTGTCTAAGTACGGAGTATATACAATGATGTAATAATCAGATCATTGGCACTTAGCCACAAATTGTTAATGAAAACAAACCTAGTTTAAGAACAAGTAAATAGGAAATGAAGATTGAGAATTAGATAACGAAAGTGAAACCATCCCCCAAATCAAATTCCAATAATAATGCATACATAAGTCGCTGATTGTTAATGAAAATAAAACCTAGTCCGAGATTATTTCTAAAAACACAATTTGGCCCAACTCCAATCATCCTTCTCCAACTCTTTCTAAATTAAAGTTTGCCTCATGAGAAAACCATAACCACCAAGTTAAACATGATAGACAAGTTTACACAATAAGTACAAGTCTAAAAAGACTTAACGTCTTAATTTCAGACACTAGTAGTCTTCAAAAACACATTTCCAGCCAAATGAGAATGTGAGATAGTTCAACTAGCAAACCATGAAGAGATAAAGTGATCTGAGAAAATTTTGAACATGGTCAGAAAGAATATATCAGAAGTCAATAAGACTAGCTCAGCAAACAATTAAGCAATTCAACAACAAAAAGTTCTCATTGGGTATAACATGGTTGTCCTTTATCACTGGTAGCTGTACAACTTTTCCAAAAGAGTATATTAAGGATACCATCCATATAACAAAAAATATATTTATGGAGAGATATGACAACACTTCCATGTAGGAGAGTCCTGCTGCTAGGACTGAAAATAGAAACAGGTACAAGAGTAATCACCTGAATGGTATAGACCACAGCATTAATTGCAAAGAAACTTGGCCTCAGTCCATCAGTGGATACAGCTCGCGCCTATCAACAAATAAATTCATGTAAAAAATCAACAACAATGTACAATCAATTATGAAATAATTTAAAAAAAAAAAAAGTTAATAGAATCCTCAAGTATGTAAAAAAGGGTAACAGAATCCAACCTGATAGTATATCTCCGCCCAGAACAGAACCAGAAGAGCGTAAGTAGTGAAGAACAAAAGACTTGGCATGTCAAGCATTATATGTTGCAGAATCTACAAACAAAAACACCACAAACAGAATTCAATACGAAATAGACGCCATTGCCAACATATTGAAGTGAAAACAAAGCCAAGAAAACAAACCGAGGGTTGTAATTGTTGCACATCCCTGCGAAAAGCAAACACTAGCGATCGAACTGCAGATAATTCAACACAAAATTACACAAAGAAACATAAAAATCTCCGACATGAATTAGAATGGCTGCCAATTGCAACAACAACGAACCAACCTCCATTGACGATGAAATTGAGAAAGTGAAACACCTTCTGGGTCGTCCATCCGTACTCGGGCACTCTCAATTGTATCCGAACCAGTTGAACCTTCAAAACTCAAAATTCCCAATTCACATCGATTTCAAAACCCTACCTTTTAAAAATTCTAAGAAGAACAACACGGAGACAAAAGAGAGAGATTGAGAGATCAAAATCAAACAAAATACGTCGAGAGAGAGAGAAAGTATACGAGAGCAACGGCAGCTACGACACCGTAGAGAATGGAGAGAACATGGAAGATGCGATCCTGCCAAAGAGAAGATTCATTGACGTCGTCCCACCAGGAAGAGGCTTCTTTCAGAGCAAACGCGATCACTGCCGACGACGACGACGTCGCCTCGGTCTCAGCCATCCCGCCGGAGATTCAGAACGAACTATTCACACCAAGAACTAATCTGCCGTCCTCCTTGATTTTCGTTTTTCTTTCTTATTTTTTTTTCCTAATTTGGGGGGGGGGGGGACTATGGTTTTCCGAAATTGGAAGTTTCAATTGATGAGAGAGAGAGAGAGAGAGAGAGAGAGAGAGGTGAGGGATGCGGGTCTGTGGATGGACGGGTGTCTCTGGAAGAAGTTTACCGGGTATAGCCGGTGATTGGGTCGCGGCGCGGGGAAGGACACGCTGTTGGTTCTGTCCTCGTGGGACGCTCTTGTAATCGATGAGGCAATAGTAGTTTGCGCTCGAAGGCATTTTTTGCCCATGGGTAAGACCGGCAACTGGGCCTGATTGGCCCGAGTTCGACCCGTTTTAAAAAGTTGAACTTGGTTTATTTTGAATATAGGTCAAAGGTCAGTTTCGTTTTTGAGACTCGTTAGACTCATTTTAATTATGAACCGAATTTGAACACATTGGCTCGATCCACTCTAGATCCTGCCTGTAAAAATTAAATATTTGATTTTTTCTTAATTTGCTGGGTTTACATAAAACATTCTCAACCACTTGTCTCTCTCTTCTTATCTTTTCCGTCTCACTCTCTCTCTCAACCACTCGTCTCTCTCCTCTCTCTCTCTCCAATCTCTCATGTCCAAATCTCTCTTTCCCTCTCTCACTCTCTCTTCTTTCTTTCTCTCATCAAACAGTCATCGATTCGAAGAGGGGGGTTAGGGTCCGAACATGAGACAGGGGAAGAAATTGATTGGAGACATTTCTGAGGAAGAAATTAGTGGCTGTGAGAAGTAATCGGAATGATCGGACACCGGATCCGACATCGATGGCACCTGAGCATCCTCTCCAGCTCTTTTTCTTCCTATTCGATGGCATCATCAGCGGATCTCACAATGGTTAGGGTTTTGTGACCTTTTCTCACTTGAACTTCTTCTTTTTTTTCCCGTGACTCTTCTCTTTTTCTCTCCATGGGTGCCCACTTTGGCATATGTATAGGAAATATCCAGGTCTGAATCTGAAACAGGGGAAAGTTCTAGATAATTGAATTGCTCGGTCCATGTGGCACAGCGAGAATTTGAAAAAAAAAAAAAAGTATATCCAAATCTCCCAAGTTGATTGAACTCGCAACTTCAACTCCATTTCAAAAGAAGCAACCAATCCAACAAAACAAAGGAGAAGAAGAAGAAGAAGAAGAATACATTGAGAAATTGTGTTTTCTAAAAGAAGACGTGTCTACGTCCATAGCTATAGCATCTACAAAACAGAGCTTCCTTATTCCTACACTTAAAATACCAAAATTCAAGAATTCAAACAAGCAGTTTATGATTGTCTCTTGCAAATCCCAGTTACATGAGGAAACAAATTCGGATATGTCCAGGTAAATATATCTCCCGTCCCTTTTCTTAAATTTCAGGAAAAAAGAACTATAGTTTTGGATTTAGGGTGTGTAATGAAAATGATACGGTGTTTGTGTTGTGTGTATGTGTTGATCAGTAAGTTGGGGAAACTTGCAATAGTGACAGTAGTAGCAGTGGTGCCTACACTTGGGTCAGTATTTGTTGTAGTTGGGGATGCGCATGCCGCCAAGAATGGCGGCCGAGTTGGTGGTCAGGCCTTCCGCTCTGCCCCACGCTCTTCTTCCCCAGGAATCAATAATTCCACGCTCTGCCCCACGCTTTGGCACCTATGTCTTTGCTATTTATCCGAAATCGCAGGCGGATCTCACGACGGTTTGCATCAATAGCCTCTCTATCTCTCTCTCTCGTTGTTTTTTAATATATATAATTAGAGCCCTGGCCATGCCCGAAATGGGCCCAGACACTTTTAATTTTTTGGGCATTCTTTGAATTTTCTCGAGCCGAGCTCGAGCTTGGGCTCAAAAAATTTCACGAGGCTGAGCCCGGGCTTTGTAAAGCTTGGCTCAAAAGGCTTGATTGTCGGGCCTACTACCCACGGGAGAGTTAAACTTGGGAGAGGAGTAAACAAGAATTCGGCGTGGTTACCAAATTCTGGTCGATTTTCAATTTCAATGTCTTTCAAAAATCACATTTTTTATTTTTTTTAATATTATGAATTTTGTAAAAATTAAATCTTTTAATAAAAAATTAGAATAATGAACCAAAATGAAATCTATAAAATAATTGGATTAAGAAGAAACTCAAATTCTATTATTTTAAAATAAAATAATTATTGAGATTAAATTCAAAAGAGTCACACCAATGAAAAATTAGTTGGTGACGTATTAGTTAAGATACAAGAATTTTTTGTACTTGATCTCTGAATTTGAAATTCAATTAATCAGGTTCAATAAGTTATAAAACCCAATTAAAGAATTGACTCTCTTCGTATCTTTTTTTTTTTTTTTTTAAATTTGAATTAGAGATCTTAATTAAAATAGTTTAATACATGTCACCACATTGGTCGTAAGTACCCTTGCTCCCTTTTTTTCCTTTTTATTTTTATATGTAATTGTTTTGTTGACTCAAAAAAAGAATTTTTAAAAAATTTAAAATTTAAAAGAGATAGATTTTTATCTTTAAAATCATGAAGAAAAACAGTTGAGTTAAAAAAGATCAATTAGATTTAAGTAAAAAAGATAAATTTAAAACTCTTTCAAATTATCCTAATTCTTAAAATTTTTCTCAAATTTAAGTTAAAGAGCGTTCTTGAAATTTTTTCACATTTCAATTGGAGTTAAATTGAGAGAGGAGAGAGATAGAGAGAGAAGAGAGAGATAAAGATTTGGAGTTTAGAATAAAAAATATGAGAAATTGGAAGAAATTCTTAGATGATTTTTGTTTCTAAAATAGTTTTAGGAACATTTGAATTTGAGAGAACGAAACTCAACTAGAAGAGTCATCGAAAATTGAAGGAAAGAGTCGTCGGAATTCAGAAATTCAACCTCTCCTTGTTTTCAGACAGTTTCAAAGTACCATTTTTAGGTTTTTGATTACTTTCTTAATAGTGAATATTTTTATGAGATTTTCAGACTATTGTAAAGTTGATACTTGGTAAATTAATTGATTTTTAGAACGTTAGAACTAAAACCTTCAAAATTATGGAGAAAATATACTTGAAAACCCCCAATCATAAACCAAAATAATTCAGATTTTGAACTCTCTTTCGAGTAACCAATTTTGACAGCTCATAACTTTCTCATCTAAATTTCTTTTCCTATAATTTTTAGACCATTTTAAAGATCATATTTTATAGAATAATTCATTTTTAGAAAATAAATACAAAATTCTATCAGATCTAAATCAAAAATCATGTCAAATGCCCCTGTCAGTCATGTGAAAACAAAAGAAATAGAGTTAGAGTACATCTTCAACTCGATTTTTTTATGACCTGGAGTGCCGTCGATGACTCCAATCAACCCTAAAATAATGTTTACACTTCCTATTTTCGACCTCAAGTGTTGATTACCTCTTTTTGATACCGAAAACCATGAAAAATGGCGACAAAATTAGTTAAAAAATTATCCCAAAAATCTTGAATCCCACATTGGATAAAAGTTTCCACCATAGCATGTATATATACCAACTTCTCTAACTCCATGTCACAACCTTGGTGACATATGGATTAGTTGACTTTTTAACTAAAACCCAAGACCCAATGCCACGTGTAATCCACATGGCAGAGACTAGAAGATTGACCAATCATAGAGGAATACATGATGATAGACCATGTGTGTAGTGACTCGATCCAAACCAACCATTCAGAAGGTGACACATGGCAAAGTGTGTCATGTGTCGCTATATTGAGTAGCCATGTGTAGTACATGTGATTGAGACTGTACACTTAGACCAATTAGATATTGACACATGACATAGACAGCCACGTAGCAAGATGTACTTCTTTACACAAAAATCTTATATTTTCTTGTATTATTTTCTATCTTCTTGTTATGGATTTTTGAGTCTGATCGTGTAGAGGATCAGACAGGACCTAACCTGTGACGATCAGCTATCTAGGCGCACATCTCCTAGCAAAAGGAGATAGATATACAAATGCAGAAACTATCGACACGATTAAAAATACAACGTCTGAACTTGCAACAGTCGTACTCTCCGTGTGTAATAACACGGAATGGGAATTATATTAAAAGAAAATAAATTACTTGTTATTCCCAAATAAGATAATGGTAATATCAAACAAATTGGCATTAATGGCTCTCCCCGTCATTCAGCACATCTCACCATATATAAACAAAACTTGAACACATAAGGTCCTCCATGGCCATCAACTATACATCTACATATAAACGTAACTCGTATAATTCCAAAAGAAATGACAGGACTACAAGCCTTAACAAAAGAGTGGTCAGAAATGAGTAGGGATCTAACCCTTAGTTCAAAAGCCTCTACCCTATAATTCCTTCTCGTCTCCCTGATTACCTGAAAATAAGGATATCGGAGTCAGTATAAACTGAGCAAGTACACGGGGGACCAATGACATGTAAAACAAGCAAGCAGGTATAAGTATATCAACAAAATTATATAAATACATAACAAAATAGAGTGTATAAAATATGTATATTACCTCAAGCATTTTCTAGAAAACAAATGTAATTATCACTTATTTAGTCATTATCATTTTCTATATTCCATATTTCAATTTAACTTAGTCATTAAAGAAAGAAATAGAATGTCGAACCAAGTTAGTATATGAGGGTCTAAGAGCAAGCTAAAATTTGGGATTCCTAAATGAATCTAGATCTTTTGGGTTAGACACCTCAAACATTTCATTTGTTTCTAATTTTACCCTCGTAAGAAAAAGAGATATAGTTCCGCAAGTTTCGCCAGCAAGTTTCGCTCAAGCTTTCGAAACTCCATGTATCACCCAAAACTTCACTCGCAGGCTTCGCTCAAGTTTTTGGAGGAATTCAATATACCATCTGTAATTCGCAAGTTTCCCCCGCAGGTTTCGCACAAACTTTTGGAGGAATTCTTGTCTTGTCACTTTCTCTTTACATTCCTTTTTATTTCTCTTAATATAATCACCACAATTTATCGTAAGAATTATGCAAGAATCACATTAAATACCACAATAATACAGGCTATATGGTTTAGCAATAATGGTTAACCAAAGAACCATTTTAATAAGTTTCCAGCATAACAGATTTCCAACAAAAATATTATACCTTGGATTACGTTCATTGGATTAAGGTGATTCCAATTGCCACTTAAAGTTAAAACATAAAGCTATAACCTTCATGTTCATAGCTGGGGTTCAATTCTAATTACACGTGGAAACCAAGATCAGTCAAAGTTACAATTCAAAATCAACAGCACAGCTTGTGCAGTCATAGAAAAATGAATATAACTTCCGCTGCACAAATCGAATTGAGGTAAATCCAGTGGCTATTTAAAGATAAGACATAGGCTATAATTTCTATGTTCAGAGTTTAGCCTAATTCAATTCAGAGGATAGCTCAAAATCATAACAAAGTTTCACATAGAAACAAGACAGAATAGGACAATTTTTTGCAAAATCATGTTCCTTTAAAAATTGACCAAAAATTCATTTCTCAGTGAAATTCTTCGACTCATATGTTATTTTAAAACTATGGGAGTCTAGTTTAATCAGAAGAAAACCGTGTTCCATTTTTAGTTATGCTAAAAAAATGTTATAGGCCAAAAACATAGGCATTGTCAATCTGTCCAGAAAGCAGAATTCATGTCTATCCATACCTCTAGGTTCAAAAACGTGACTTCTTTCTTTTCTATATCACCTTATCCTTATTCTAATACCACAAACAGTCTAAAAATATATTAAACATAGCTATTAGGTATCAAAAAAACAAACACAAGTATGGTACTTGTCTCAAATTTGTAAATTTCCTTTAAAGTTCCCTTGCTTGCCACTCCCTGTTTTCTTTCTTTTTTATCTCTTTTCCTTTCCCTCTCTTTCTTTCCCTTTCTCTTTTCTCTCTCTTTCTATTTTTTTTTTCATGGGCTAATTGTGGTTTTGAAATGGGAAGGGAAAGGAGTATTTATAGGTGTTGGAAGGTGATGGATTATTGACATGTGTCAGAACATTTATCCATCATGTAAGGCTTTTGGTCTTGATGCAAGATATGTGTCCTCCATGTGGTTTAACTTGTTATAAGGCAAGTGTCTTAGACAGTGGATGGGCGGTGGACTTTGTTTCATTACAATACAAGTGTCTTGGACGGTGGATGGGCGATGGATGGGCGGTAGATGGTCTAGGTGTCTAATTTTAAGATATTTTAGATATTTAATTATCATTCTACCATTAATATCTTATGCACTTAAATTAGGATAAATGAAATATACATAATTTAAATATGCTTAGTAAAATAATGCATACTCAATATGCTCAGTAAAATAAGAAAAATGTAAATGCAAATGCATGATTTAATGATGTCTCGAAATGAGTTCTTAGATAACCACACAGACTTTTTCGGTTATCCATGAGTTTTATTTTGATCACAACTTTTATAAATTATTTTTGTGAAAAATATTTTTAAAATCTTGGATGCTTGAAAATAACTGAGTAAAATTACTATTTTATTTACTATTCATCTTTTAATGAGATTTGGTTCATAATTTATTTATTTATACGCATACTTTGAAAACTATGATGATAATTGTCAGTGGTATATGAGATAGTTCCCGATCTTTTTATAATCATGTCAAATTTTGAAATTTATCTAGTTTGATATATGTTGAGTTCGTGGGTGACATATTACATATGATCTGATTTTGTTTGGAAGTGTTGTATTATCTGGAAGTATGAGTTAGGCATATTTTGGTTATATGAATGATTTTATGGTTTAGATTTGGATATTGTGAAAGATTTGGACGCGGGTCCACCACTGCTCTTATGGCATGTATTACCTTGGCACCTAAAGGTAGAGGGAAGACATTACTTTTTCGAAATCATTATTGGTTGATGGCCTTTGGTATGCCTTGGACCGACCCCAAACTTATTATGCAAAGATGTGTTTTGTATTTTTAATGTGAATTGGTATGAATTTTAAAGTGTTTATTTTCATTGAATCTTATGGACTATATTTTTTATATGAACTGTCATGCATAGATTTTTTATTACTAATTTTATATGGATTTTGGTGTATTTAAAAATAAATCCTATTGTGAGTCTGGTAATGCTCACTGAGATCTTTTTGTCTCACATTATTTTCTTACATTTCTTAGGTGATGATAAGTTTATGGTTTACACTCTTTTTTTTTTTTATTGTTCATCCAGTCGATGTTGAGCTTAAGTAGGATGGAGTTCATATCTCCATGGAGGTTAGGATATTTGCATATGAGTATTTGGCTTTTAGGAAGTCTTTTCTTGTATTTCATTTATTTTGGAAATATTTGTAGTTTGAACCAAATTTATTCAATTCGACATTTTGTTTTATTAATCTAGTTACATTGACTTGAAATTTGAGAAAACTCGATTTTGCCTATTCGTTTAATTTGGTCAAACTTTTGTTTTGTAAAGTGTTATTTTCTTTCTATTAATCGTTATATTATTTACTTATATTCTAAGGTGTCTAGTTAGGTTGATGATGGTGTTAGCGATTCAGTAGTTTGTCAATGCCTTCAGGCTGGTAACACCTTGGGATGGGGGTGTTATGGTGTTACATTGGTACTAAGATACATGATAATAATTAATCGATATGTCATTTTAGGTTGATCAGTGTTTGCTAATCAAGTTTGTCTAAGGACAAAAGTCATATATGAAGATCATTTCTAGTCAAACTTTTACTTGAGAAAGCATTTTAAACTTGACAAGCCGAAAGATTTTGAGAGTTTGACTGAGTTGAAGAGTCCAACATTATTAAAATTCTATTGTTACAGCTCAATTCTATGAATAAAGGGATAAAAGCAAATGTTAAATATCATTTCGGTGGCCACTGGCCGAAAAGGTTAACCTTATTCTCAAAGTTTAGGAATCATGTTTAAATGGCAATATATAGTTATCACCTAGAAGTGTTAGCCATCATGGAAGATACAATGCAATTTAAGGAAACGGAGTTATTAGTTTTTTATATAAATTATCAGTATATAGTAAACATATTGGATCTGACAAAATATAATTTGAGTCGAGTTTGACCATTAAAAGTTAAAATTTTCTTAACACTCGCTTTCTCTATACACAATTCGAATCCAAAATTTTATTTAAAGAGTATTAATATTGAGTCACCGGATCAATATAAGTTGATACAAATTTATTAATATAACCCTGAGCAATGATACAAAATGACAGAACATTTAAGGAAATGAATGAGGAAAACATGATATGCAATTTAATGGAAGCAAAGGCTATTTTGGCAAGTATGAATAGGTTTGATAAATCAATAACAATTATTACTATCAAACGAAACACCTGTCAAATTTATCTTATTTTCAATTTTATTCATGCAAATTTTATTCCATGTAGGTTAAATTTTATCCTTATCTTCTTAAGTTATTTTTTTTTTAAATTTCTTTTATTTGTGGCTTTCGTTTGTCAATTCCCTAGCCGACCTAGTTAATGGAAACTTTCTTAAGTTAGACCAAAAAGAACTTGCTAAGAGACAAAATTCATCTCTTACTCAATCATATGAATGAAGGAATTGACTGAAGCAAACATCAACTGATCATTCGATTAATCTATTAAAAAAAAAGCACTCGTTGGTACAAAACTATGACAAGAAAATCTCATGACTCTTTCTTTAATTCCCCCAACCTCCAAAGGTGAGACGCAACAAGAATGAAAAAGCTCACTATCTCAATGTGTAGTATGAAGGGATGTAAATAGAAGATCATATTGTCTTAGTATAGAACAGAGGAAATTAAATAAGAGCTTATGTCAATAGTTGTTTAAGGTGGGTCTAGCTCCACAGATGATGGTTCTACTAACTTGAACAAAGGGGCTAGACCTTTAGCGAATGTTGGTGGGTGAGACCTGCAAAAGACTACCAAAGGGTGTTCCGGTAGGAGAAACTCTAACGTTCAAGTTAGAAAGCGGTTTTCAAAAAGAAAGAACAGATTGAAAGATAAGTCTTGTAATAGTTTGTGTAAGTTTAGAGGAAGGGGCCATATGCCTGGTCAATGGACTTTGTGACAAATATATAGTTATCTAATGTAGGAATCATGTGTTAGCGGGGCGTTGAAACCCTAATTTCCTTATGGAAGTGTCCCGAGATCGTGGGGATTATGATGAAAAGATTCCAAGAGATCTCAGCGACCTTTGATTAGGAAGTGTTAGTGGTTATTCGAATTTCTTTCCAGGTTTTGGAGGTTTTTCTTCCGCTTATGGGAGATTCTCTTTGCGTTTGTATGTGAAATGAATATTCACCTTAGTGGATTGGGTGGTGATCACTAATCACTAGGTGGACTTCATGGTTGATCAATAATTTACCGATCAGAGTGTGATTGGTGCATGCTCTAGGGGAGGTAGTATGGGCCGTGTCTACCCTCCTGAGAGATAGATCCCATATTAATGACACATTTCGGTCGGTGTGCCCCAGGTGAGAGGGACTCAGAGGGTCTAGGGCCTTATGACTATATTTACTGAACGTTGGCCGATTGGGTGGACATTGATTGATTGGATAATTGGGTCGTCGAGTGTTGTTTGTCAAGCTGTAGGCTAGTGTTGAGCCCAATATGGTTTGGGCCGTTTCTGCCATATATCATCATTTGCCCCACTCTTATGGTTGCTTTGAAGAAAGAACGTCAGGAGTATAGTTTGGATGAGATCCTATGGACCTTGTTAATTAAAGCATTAAATGTAACACATGTCGCTTTGGTTATCACAAACCGTTCCTTTCACGCTTTTTATTCTGCATATTCGTTGGTTGGTTCCCCCACTATCTTTTTGGTGATTAAACTTTTCGGTGATTATACTTCCTATAGAGATCTCCTAAGAGAAATAGCTAAAGGTTCGTCATCTAGTTCATCTCTAGGCATCGGAGACATCAAGAGCACCATGTGCATACAGAACTGAATGAAATTGGAAATGTGATGAAGATGGGTAATAACCTTGCAATTGTATCAGCAACTAACATCGATATAGCCAATATGGCCTTATAGAATTGAGTCCTGATGTACAAACAGTCGGTGAGATACGGTTTGAAGGTACCCTACCTGGTCCTATTACGAGGGTCCTATTACGTTGGAACATATTTCCCACTTAGCTAATCCCCAGTGCTTGGCGCTTAGTGGCGGTACTTATTTCTTTGATGAGCTTTTGTCAATTGCGCTTTGATTTTGAAGTCCTAGTGTCTGTGTTCACCTTGAAGAAGTATGGGAAGAATGGTTCCACCAAAGGTTGGTTTTGCCTACAGACTCGACGAGAGTGAAAATGGAAGTTTGTCTATAGCGAGACTATCGACAAAAGTTGGATGTATAAGTACTTCTTTGTTGAATTCTTGGAGAAAGTTCCAAGCCATGGCTTTCGGTGCTTGATGCAGACCCATTTACCAGGTTCAGGCCTTGCAAAGACTTTCATAATTTGGGCATCATTCGGTCTGTTAGGGAGTACTGCAAGGCCTTACGAAGGAGTATTTAGATCGATTGACTTTTAGATGATGAGATGTAGTCACTGGCGGGTCTTTTTGTTATGCGATTTTAGTATATCACGATTTCGGATAAGTATATTCTAGTCGATTGATATGTTTAGTTCGAAATAATTGTCATTCCCATGAGAATATTTGTATTACTAATGATAAAATACCTTATCTAAGTTAGACAAAATAAATTAAGATTGCGAAAATCTTAAAAACAACAAAAATATTAAAGCAGAAATATTGATGAATAAAAACCCTAGTTTTATGTAACCCTAAGATATCGATTTCATCCGTCTTCAATTTTTTTACATGGTCGAAATCTTTTAAATCCCTTAAAATTTATTGACTAAAAATTCATTTTTGATGATGGCAGATTTTTCTAGATTAAATTCACTCAATAGTCATGTAATGAAACCCTAATTTAACTAATCAAAATCCAATGATCATGCAATCTTGATTATGCCAAACTCCATTAAGATCTATGAAATATTTATAATCTAGTGTTTTCCTTAAAATCCCCACATACAAAATTAATCATTCGTCGATCTTATAACCATATGTAGATTTTATTATATTAGTCTGATTTCATGCAATCTTCTCTCGATCTCATATAAGTAATCACAAATCTTTAAGTCGTAGGGCCTTATCCGTATGAAACATTCAGTTTAACAATAAAATCTCATCAAATAATGAACATGCCAATAAAGATTTAAGAGGAAAAAACAAATCAACCCATACTATTAATCAAATAACAGAATCCATCAAATCCTAGAACATGAAATCTGGCTAGACATAGTAAAGAAAAATAAGAAAGGTAAAGGAAGCATTACAACCCCTCTACATCCAACGGAACAAGTGAAATCTTATCCAAAGAGGCGGCTGTTAGAGTTTTTCTCCTTATTTCTAAGTGTAAAGATATCTAAGTCCTAAGAGAATGAGCATTCGTGGATCTTCATGAGAATTAGATCCTTCACTTTAACTTGGGCCTTTAAAACTCGCGGGCCTTAATTTATAGCACTATAGTAAAGTGTTTCCAAATTTCAGACTTCTTTGGGGGTTGAATCAACTTTTGCACTCTTCACAAGATTTGTAGACCTTGAAGACTTCTTTCCAACTCAACAAGAATGAGGTCAATTGGATATTGGACTAAAAAGTTATGCCCAAAATACTAATAACTATCTATGCAATCCAAATTCCCTTAAATTGGCCTAATAATCCTAAAACAAAAGTCACGAAAATAATTAATGTAAAATCATAAAATAAAACCTAAAACAATCCTAAAATAAATAAATAAAGCTTAAAACAAAAAAAAAATAAAATAATTCAAATGTGTAAAAATATTGCTCTCACTTTTGCTTGATAAGAAGAGGGGAATTGAGAGGGGGACAAAAGTATGTCGAAGCCCACTCGCCCTATTCGATCCCGCTCGCCTCTTTGAGAGCTAAGAGGAGGCGAGTACAGTTGCAAGAGTCCTTTGAGGATGAGTCTGGCAAGCGTCCAGGAGAGAAGCATGAGTCTGCTCGGTCGGATATTGATGAGCCAGAGGAGGCTAGCGAAAATGAGCGTCTGAGTGATGGGATTGGTGAGGGTGTCGCAGTAAGAGAGGAGAGCCATGTCTCCAAGGCTTCAGTGAAAGTGGGGGGACTTTCCTTAGAGCGTTCTGAAAGCACCGGCTCTAATTAGAAAGAAGGGCCCGGTATAGGGCCATCTACTATAGTTCCATTGTTGCCCTCAGACAAAGGCAAGCAGAAGGTGTTTGAGGAGGAAATGCTTCCTCGTCTCAAGCCACGAGGAAGTTGGCTGATATGTAGGGTCCCTCCAGGCCGCCAAGTAGGAGCTAGCCAAGTTAAGGGCTACTATTGTGAAGAATTCGTGCTCTCAGCATGGGCTATTTGAGAGGTTTCAGTATACCATGGAGATCATTCGGCAAGCGGGGCTAACAAATGCTTGGCCCCCAAATATCGGGGACCCTACTATTGAGCTTGAGCCTGTCGTTATTCCTGTGGAGCCTGATGACCCTTTTGCCCCTTGATCGGGGTCCATGTTTTCCTTTTGTAATTTCTTTTGTGTTCCTCTTTCGGGTGCATGAATGAAATAGTCTTTTGTTTTCACTTTGGCTCTGGCTTTACGTCATTCAGGTGACCTCTTGGCAGATAGCATATTATCTGCGATTCACGTTCCTACTGTGGTTGGGTTTACTCGATGAGTTCTGTGTATCAAATAGATCAAGTGTCGTTCACCAATCTCGGGAGTTACGTCCTCATAAAAATTTACTTAGGAAGATATAATGATAATGTTTCACTCGGATCGAATGGTCTCCAATGGCAGGACATGTCAACTTTTGCTTGTTTAGGGAGATTGATCCTAATGATAGGTGAGGGCGACATTGGCCCATTTGGGGAGATTGATTCTAATGATAGGTCAGGGCGATGATGACCTCTTTGGGGAGATTGATCCTAACAATAAGTCATAGCGACATTAGCCTGATTGGGGGGATTGATTCCAGTGATAATTCAGGACGACATTGACCTGTTCGGGGAGAATGATCCAATGATAGGTCTGTGCGACATTGACCCGTTCGAGAGGAATGTTCCCAATGATAGGTTAGGGCGATGTTGGCCTGTTTAGAGATATTGATCTCAATGATAGGTCAGGGCGACATAGGCCTACTTGCGAAGATTGATTCCAATGATAGGTCAGGACGATGTTGGGCCATTCAGGGTGATTGATTCCAATGATAGGCTCTGATTCAATGAACTGGTTTAACTCAATCAGCTCATAAGAAGAGACAAGATACATCGTTATGAAAAAGATCGATAGCAAGCAAATTGAGTGCTAAGAATTGAACATTTGAGGTCGCTCGCTAGGGGATATGATGGTAAAAAGAAAGACTTTGAACTTATATGGGAGGAGGTGCTGAGGGCTCCAGATTGCAGGATAGGGTCCCGATACCATTAGAGGTCATAAATTTGACTTTCATGTGTTTTATACTCGATAGTGCCTCTAGGGCGTATCCGCCATGCACCTAGAGGATTACTCCATCAGATCGATCGAGGGTTTCTCTTGGAACCGATTGGTCAATTCGTTTGTTTTCTCATTTTGGATTGTGGGGGCCCTAGGAATGGATGCTCTTCCTCTTTATACTGATGAATCTTTGGAGGTGACCACTTCGGATGAGGAACTTGAGCTCATCCCTTAGCTTTTTGTATTCATCGATGAGATACTCATAGTCCCAATAAAAGTGACAATATCGAGTTTTGTCTTTTTTGGGATTATCCTCTGTGGGGCAAGGGGGCCATATGACAAAAGACTTGTTTTGGATTTGGAGTAGTGCTTGACTAGGGCCTCGTTTAGAGGGGTGTAGCTAGTGAAGTTTCATTGTTGCTGCGGCCCTTGGGCCTTTTTAGGGGAGGATCGTCGAGGTGAACGATTGTGCTCCTTTGGAGCCGGTCGGTTGCATCGCTTATCGAAGGTCTCAGCGTCTTTTGTAGCTATGTACTTCTCTACGCGAGTGTAGAATTTCTATATAGAAGATTGGGGAATCTTAGTGATAAACGTCTTCATTCCAGATGGTCGTAGTCCAATGAGTAGTGCGGCCAATGCAATCGAATGGTCCATATCTGAAACCTTCATCATTTCAGTTTTGAACTTCTTAAGGAAGTCTTTCAGTAGCTCATTGTCCCTCTACCGCAGCAATAGGAGAGACATAGATTTTCTCTTGGCCCCCTGCTAATTACTAAGTACACCTCGAACTGTATCACAATTGAGAAAAACTTTTAACACTGAACAGGGGGAGCGAGCTGAGCCATCTCAGTGCCCTTCAAGGTCATTAGGAAGTACTTGCACATGGCAGTATCCGTCATGTCTCTTGAAACCATCACAGTGATGAAGTTGGCAACATGATCCCTGGAGTTATTAGTACCATCATACCTTCCCAGGGGAGGAAGAAGCACATCACAAGACATCGGTTCAGAAGCAATCTTAGGGTCGAAAGGCAAGAGACCCGTGGGATATTGGACAGGTTCATCTGTTCTCATGTTTGCTCGTTTTAGCTCATTGGCTACGAGCTCCTCAACCTATTTCCTTAGATCATTGGGATCATGTTGCGATGTCACTAAGGGCTTTTGATGTTCTTTAGGTTCAAGTCTCCTTGTGCGCATATGGCCTAACTCGTGGGAGGAAGATTGGGCTCCGGGTCGAAGAGTACGACTAAGCTCTTCCAACTGTTTACTCATGTTTTGTAATATTGACTCCAGCCTCTCCGCCTGGGGCCGATGGCTCTTTCTGGGGAAGCAGGAGTGATGGATGGTGTGGGGTGGCTTTGGTAGCCAGCCAGAGGCTGCAACTCAGGTGGATTAGTGACAACAGAATGTTGCACGGTGTTTGTTGGAGAGGCGGTCCGACTTTCCATTAGGGACGCTACTTTGGAGGTAGCCCTGGTTATTTTTCAGGAAGGTATTTTGACAAAATGAGGTGACGGTGAGACAGGTTTCTTTCTAGCCTATTCCCACCGATGGCACCAATTTGTTAGAGGTTGGTCTGGCTCCACAGATGATGGTTCTATTAATTCAAACAAAAGGGCTGGACCTTTAACCAAGGCTGGTAGTTGAGACCTGCAAAAGAACACCGGTGGGTGTTCTAGCGGGGGAGACTCTAATGTTCAAGTTAGAAAGTAGTTTTCGGAAGAAAAGAACAGATTGAAAAAGAAGTCTCGTAATAGCTTTTGTAAGTTTAGAGGAATGGGCTGCGTACCTGGCCAACGGACCTTGTGACAATTATATAGTTACCTGGTATAGGAGTAGTGTGTTAGCGGAGCATTGAAACCCTAATTTACTTATGGAAGTGTCCCGAGATCATGGCGATAATGATAAAAAAGATTCCAGGAGATCTTAGCAACTTTAGATTGGGAAACGCTAGTGGTTATTTGGATTTCTGTCCATGTGTTGGAGGTTTTCCTTTCGCTTACGGGAGATGCTTTTTGCATTTGTAAGTGAAATGAATATTTGCCTTAGTGGATTGGGCGGCGATCGCGGATCACTAGGTGGACGTTGCGGTCGATTAACAATTTACTAATCAGAGCGTGATCAGTACATACTCTGGGGGAGGTAGTATGGACCGTGTTTACCCGTTTGGGATATAGATCCCGAATTGATGACATGTTTTAGTCGATGTGCCCCAGGTGATGGGGACTCAGAGGGTCTAGGGCCTCATGACTATATCTACTGAACGGTTAGCTGATCAGGTGAACATCGATTGAATGGACAACTGGGCCATCAAGTGTTGTCTGTTAAGTTGTGGGCTAGTGTTGAGCCCAATATGGTCTGGACCGTTTCGGCCACAACTCTAACTCTTTAATTAAAGATATTTTTAAGAAATTTTTGATAGAACTCTTTGATAGAAAAAATAAATTATGCGCTCAAATTGTAGTGCAACCTTGAAGAACTGTGGCGTTCATTGGAACCTAAACAAAATGCTCTCGAGGCAATGCAACCGACCCTTTTGGGAAAGAGCAGGTAAATTCTCAAATGCTATTCTTGAAGGACTTCGAGTTAATTAACATGATGCTGCATTTGCAATGTTGGGCTTTCAAAAGTAATCATCTTCTATTTATAGCAAAGTTTACTCAAATATGAAATGCAGTTAGCTAATGAATTTCAAGAATCACATTTAGGTCTTTCAATTAAAAAAATTGTATGTTGTGAACTCCTTTATCAGAAAACTCAAAACACAACAGCGGATTACATAATTTGCTAACAACATAGTGTTGGATATTTAATTCAACATTAGACCAATATATAAATAATTATATATTTAGACTATTATTTAAAACATAAACCTAATAAAAGTGATATGCTATAGTATGTTAGATATAGGACTTTAATGCGCGTGGTTTTGGTAAATATGTATATAAACCTCAAAGAACAATTTCGTTTTATGTGATGGGTTGGAAAGGAAGTAATAGCAAAATAAATGGGGAATGTGAAAGACTTTTGATATTCTTAATTTATTATATATAGAAGTAGTGGTCCTCGTGAATTTTTAATTTTCTAACATTCCATCAGTTAGATATATATATATTTTTTTGGAAGAACATTATAGTTCCGGAAGCTTGCTTCCAATTTAGGAATTTGAAGGTTAATTGAATTAAAACACCTATTAGAAATTAATAAGGAGGTCTGAAAAGTATGAATTTAAGTATGTTTTTTCTTAAATTAATTTTTTTGACTATTTGTATTTTTGATTTGACATATAGATCTAAACATTATTAGTTTGTATTGGTGATAAATTTTATCAAATCAGTCCCTATAAATAGTATTAGAGCACGCGTGTTTAAATTATTAAGAAAATTTTGATGAAAAATTAAGGTGATTGGGTTTTTAATTTTTTTTTTTAAAAAAAATTAAATGTTCACACAATAGAGACATAAGAGTCCAAAGCATAAAAAGGGAAATGGGGTTTCAAAATTTTTAATGATAATAATGCGAGGGAAGGTTAAGAATGGTTTCAGAATTAAATAAAAAAACTTAAGAAATTAATTTTTACTCATGGGCCGGTTTAGACCTGTTTAATTCTTGAAACATTGTTTAGGAAGGGGTTTTTTTTATTTTTTTTTTTATTTTTTTTTATTTTTAGTTTGACTTAATGGACAAAACCTATTATGAATCAGTGAATAAATCGATTGGGCCGAATTGTGAACCCTTTTTTATATTAAAAATTGGGCCCCCGTAGACCCAATTTTTGGTATAAAATTGGGCCTCTAGTAGGCCCAATTTTCAGCACCCATTGGGTGAAATGAATTACGGCCATTAAGTTGAAAGGGGGCCAACAAATTATAAAATTGGACCTTAAAACAGATCTAATTTTCAAGTTTAAACTCTTTAGATTAAAATCGGATATATGTCTAATTAAAGATATAATTTTTAATTTAAATAATTTTTACATATATTTTGAGATATTTTAATTGAAACAATATTTCATCAAAGTAATCTATCTTGTGAAAATTATTTTATTTTGAAATATAAAAGATTACACACATACAAGTTATGTGAATATTGATCGACCTAAACGAAGGTTAGTATTTTAACAGAATTGTGTGTGCATCTACAATAATAAACATGTGATGATTATTTAGTTTTATGTGTAAATTTTGAATAAGTTCAAAGGAAGGTTTACAATTTGATATGTTAATTTATTATCAACGTTTTATTACTATATTAGGATATAACTTACAAGTCAATTTTACTATTTGTTGTTTTCTATTTAGTTTTGCATACTACTTCTACCAATACTAATGCCCGATTCAATTTGATCCCTATGTTGAATGACTCAACAAAGTCGAAGTATATAGACATCAAGTTTCTGATTGTTAAAAAAAGAATTCAGAGTAGATAGTTATTTATAAAGCACATTGGGTTGAACTTCATAATTGTTGACTCGCTTACTAAAGGATGCCACTCAAAAGGTTTCATGAGCACATTACTCGTATGGGTGTCATGTCATTTGAGAATATATAATTTTAGTATGAGTTTATACTTTTATACTCATTTTGCATAGACATTTTTTTAGTTGTACATACGAATTATTTTTTATAGAAATAATGATTCAGTTTTTTTTTTAAATCACATTCTGATATTAAGTATGATTGATCTCATTTCGGTTTAAGGTGGACCAGTTGAAAATAGACATATTAAAGATCACATTGCATGTAATTTCCATACTGCACATTCACATCATGATTCATCTCATTCGGTTGTATTGTCATACGTGCCAATGAGAGGTTGAGTTAGATAGATGTAACAAATGCCACTTTGATCCTATGTTGATATGATTGATGGGCATGATTGGTTATACATACATTTCAATATTAATAGCAAAGTTGAACTCATATGGTTATATATAATTATAAAGATATACATATAGTCCAAGTGGGGGATTGTTGGATATTTAATCCAATGTTGGGCCAACATGTAATAATTATGTGTTTGCACTATTATTTAAAGTATAGCCCTAATAAAAATGGTTTGCCATAGTACTTCACATAGGGTGTGATTTTAGTAAATACATGTAGAAATCTAAAGGAATAACTTCCTTTCATGTGATGGGTTGAAAAAGAAGTATTAACAAACTAAATGGGGTATGCCAAAAAACTTTGACATTCCTAATTTATTATATATAGAGGTTGTGATCTCTAGATATGGTGAATCTTCAATTTTCTAACATCCCATCAGTTAGAAAAATTTTCTTAAGAGGAACACTATAGATCTGGAAGAGTACTCTTGATTCAAGAATTTGAAAGTCAATTGAATCAGAACACCTATTGGAAATCAATAAGAAGATATAAAAAGTATGGATCCAAGTACATTTTTCCTTAAGTTAATTTCTTTGGCTATTTGCTTTTCTTAATGATTTGGCATATAGATATAAGGGTTATTAGTTTGTATTGGTGATAAATTTCATTAGATCAATCCCAACACATACCACCTAAAAGGCCAATAATATATAACACGTTATCCAAAAGCTATAAATCCAATATCAAACTTCACTCAAGTTATGTAGCCAAATTATATCCTCAATGATTTTGACCACTATGTCAAATTTGAGTTCAATTCCTTTCTACCACTTGTCAAACAAGCTTGTCCTAGCAAAGTGACATGACAAAGGTAATGGCCTAGCCATCCAGCTTGTGAGACTTCACGTGAATCTTTTTCCTATTAATTACAATCCAAACACTATTATTGGCCACTATGACATAGATATCCAATGAAAGTCTCCATCTGAGAATGGTTGACTAGTGGAGATTTCAAAGTTTAATCTTTGTAAGACTTGGGAAGAGTTATTCTCAGACTTTCCCAATTGCTTTCCTATGGCAATAACTGCATATGGTGGCAAGAAGAATGTTTATAGTGCTATTCCTCTGCCTGTTGGGATATAAGGTGGAGATATTTGATGGGGATGATAAGACTACTACATACAATGTTGCTATCATAAGTTAAAGAATTACTCCCCCAACTCAATTGTCTAAGCCCTCGCTCCTCTGCCAGCTTCTTAGCAGCTTGCAGCTTTGCCTCAATGCCCTTCTTTGCGGCTTCTAACCTTTCACACTCTGTAATGGCCGCATTACACTACTGAAATACAAAATCCAGGTCAGATTTCAGACACTCGATCTCCTTATTTATATCGCTTAGGGCAACACTTGCTACGCTCCTTTCTTTAGCTCCCCTCTCCTTTTAAGCTAGGGTGGTACATAGACTGGAGATTTCCTTGTCCCTTTGGCTCACCATGTACCATCATACTACAACCAATAATTGTCACCTAATACCATCTCCTTTACTATCCCTCATAATTCATCATTTGTCATCCTACTCCTAATCTCGCCAATAGCACGATGAGTGCATGATTTAAAACCATCCTTCCGTTGAACGCTTGGAAGCATACTTCCTTAGAGAAAAAGCAGATGACAAAATCTCAAAATCAAACCTTAAATAGTAGTATCTTAGCAAGGTAGCTACTACCACAACCAAATGCCAAGTGCTAGGAATCAATATGGTCGAAAAAATCTTCCAACCCTTCAAAAACCCGGTAAGAGGAACCATATAGGGCATTCGAAGCCCATACTTCACATATTGCTTATACATCAGGACACACTCCTTTAGCACTTCATTCGCTCTCTCTTCCTCTGGGGGCAATCGTAATCGATAATCGTCACCTAATGCCATCTCCTTTACCATCCCTCGTATTTCATCCTTTGTCATTGTACTCCTAATCTTGCCAATATCACAGTGAGTGCATGATTTAGAGCCCTTTACCATTTCTATTTTTCACAAGCTTCGCAAACCCTAAATCCCCAAGTTCTCTCTCTCTCTCTCGCTCAAAAAACAAATCAATGAAAGTATAAACACCACAATACCTATAACCAATTGCAAATCGCATGGTAAAAAGTGTTAGAAGAAGACTTGTGAAAATCGAGGTGGAATGTCACGAATTTGATACTCCACTTTTGTGCCTATTCCACTTTCTCAATTCGTACCCCTTCGAAACTACTCCTAATGTACTTCTTCAAAATGACATTAGGAGTGGAGGCAAATAATGGTACATGACCCAGCATCTTTTAACCATAAGGCCCAGAAACTATCAGGCCTATTAGGACATAATCATAAAACTCTACAAACTACCATGGGGCCTCTCGATAAACCATTACTCGGTCGAACACTCTCTTGGTCAACCACTTTCTTGGTTGAGTTCTCTTGGTTAAACTTCACGACCATTCCTAGATTAAACCCTCTTGGCTAGATGTCTTAGTTACTACAGAGTGGTCTCCCAATGAGTAATGTTTATGCCTAGAAAGTCAAGATCATAACCACCTAAGATTTGAACCTCCCATAATCCCGAGAGCAATCATATCCGATAAGAAAGAAAATCTCCATAATTTCACCTGATTAAAGAAGGAATCGCTATAACAACTTGAACTTCCCTTAATCTATAAGATCTTAAATCTCTTAAAGATTCTTGACTACAATCCCTGTAATCTCAAAAGATCTCTAGTATTCTCTCCATAGGATAACTAGGGTTTCTACACCCCTAAACAAAACAGTTGCCTTACATGTACACGCTATATATATTACGAATAGGCGACCTACTAGGTACGTTCTTTCCACTCTATATACACACATTAAACAAAGACTACACAGGCTAATCTAAGGTTCCTCTTAGTCTGTTCTCTTTTTCTCTTTCACTTCTTTTTCTAACTTGAGTATCGAAATTTCCTCCGTCAGACCACCTCCGGTGGGTATTTGCAGGTCTTTTCATCAATGAAGACCCAGAGGACATATCAGCACTAATTCCTTATTTGAGTCAGTAAAGCACTTTATCTATGGAGCAAACCTACCTTCAACAGATTGGTGTTATCTGTGGGAACAGAGTTATTTTTTAGCTAAAGATATTTTACTCCCTGTTTCATCGCCTCTCCTATCACCATGCCACTAAAGAGACCAATGATTGGTTTCAACAATGATAACTCAATGGAGGTCAACCTGAATCGACACTACCCACTGGTCATTACCCCAAGATATGCCAATACATTGTGAAAAGAGTCTTTGTCAATCAAGGGACAAGCTGGGACCTCCTCTATTGGGATGCCTTCCGATAGATAGGCCTCAGCCGATTGCATTTTCAATCCCATATCGGACCTTGGAAAGGGCTTTTGGGCGAGTAACTATACCCTGAGGGCACTACTTCACTTCTAGTAACCTTGGAAATGCCACCCAACCATGCCATCATAACAATCACCTTCAATGTGGTCAAGCAAACATTCTTTTAAAATGCCATGTTAGGTCGACCTAGCATGGATGCCTTGGAGGCCCTATCAAGCACCAAACATATGAATGCCAAATTCAGAATATTTCTTAGAATCACAACACTTGATACGATCCCAACCCTCAAAACACCTTTGTACCAGAGAAAGAAAAGAAAACCCTCTCCATAGAAACCATGAAACTTAGAGATAACATTAAACAAGTTGTTAAACTTAAGTCTAGTGACGCGGTGGTTGACATCCTGACCACGAATGTGCCTAGTCAAACTGTTCAGATCAAAGTCTATCTACCAACACCTCTCTGGGATGCCATAACCAAGTGCTTGCATGACATGCCAAAGTTTTTGCATGGTCACCTGAAGATGTGTCAGGGATCCATCCCTCAGTGGTTGTTCATGAACTGATGATGAACGCAAGCTATAAGCCCTATGAAATAGAAGAGGAGGGTGTTTGCATTAGAATGCCAATAAGCAATGCAAGAAAAAGTACAAAAACTCTTAATGGCAAATTTTATCAGGGAAGTGAAATATCCTAACTGGTTGGTGAACTTGGTTATGGTAAAAAAAGCAAATGATCAGTGGAGGATGTGTGTTGATTTTACCAACCTCAATAAGGCATTACTCGAAGGGTAGCTACCCACTTCTCAACATTGATAAACTTATGGATAACTAATAAGGCCACTAGCTCTTAAGCTTCAGGGATGTATACTCTGGATACAATTAGGTGTGCATGGCGCTAGAGCATGAGGAGAAAACGAGCTTCATCATAGAGTTTGACACTTACTATTATAAGGTCATATGATGTTTGGTCTAAAAAATGCAGGAACTACCTTCCAATTACTGGTCAACTAAGTCTTCAGTAAACAAATCAACAGAAATGTGGAGGCCTATGTGGATGATATGCTCGTCAAGAGAACTAGCCTCGAAAGCCACATAGCGGACCTCAAAGAAACATTCCAGATGCCTAGAACACTACAACATAAGCTAAACCTAGTCAAGTGTACCTTCGGGTTCACTTTAGGCAAGTTCTTAGGTTTCCTGATCACTAATTAAGGAATTGAGACCAACCTAGAGAAGATTCAAACCATCCTAGACATAGTGCCGCCTAAAATATTAATGAAAGTGCAATGCTTCATAGGACGAATTATGATTTTGAGTAGATTTATGTCAAAAGTGGTAGAAAAATATAAACCATTCTTTGACATCTTGAAGAAGTCTTAGAAATTCATGTGGACATCAGGGTGCCAGACAACCTTCGACAAGCTCAAGAAGTACTTCTCGTCTCCTGTTCTGCTTTGTCGGCCCATCCTTGGTGAGAAACTGTATCTCTACTTATTCATCTCAGATTGAGCCCTTTGCTTTGCACTTGTAAGATAGGACGCCATTGTACAAAGTTCGGCGTATTATGTTAGTCGGGTGTTCTAGAAGTCAAAAATCAATTATAGGCCTATTGAGAAGGTGGCCTTTACCCTCGTCACAACTGCTTGGTGTCTTAGACCTTACTTTCAGGCACACATGAATGTAGCACTAACAGACCAGCCTCTAAAGCAAATCATGTAGAAAAAGGACACCTCAGGCCAACTCATCAAATTGAGCATCGAGCTCGGTGAATTTGATATTGAGCATCAGTCAAGACTCACCATCAAATTTCAGACCCTAGCTTACTTTATCCTCGAATGCACACTTCCCAGCCTCACCGAGCAAGTCACAGACCACAATCTAGGAGGACACTTGCTGCCAAAATGGACCTTGGACATAGATAGTTCCTCCAACTTATTCAGGAGCAGTGTTGGACTCATCCTGATGGCTCCCATGACTTGAAGGTAAAATATGCACTTTGCTTTGACTTTCAAGCCACCAATACCTTGTTGAATATGAAGGATTCTTGATAGGATTGTAGATCACAACACTGTTAGGAGCTCAGGACATTCAGGTCTTTATTGATAGCTAGTGTCACGCCCCGAACCGGGAATCGTGAACAGCCGCCCGTTGCCCTGGATGTCAGCTGTATTTCTACAGAAAATCAGGCAGAACCTCCCCGTAAATCGGAGGTCTCCCATGTACAATTAAACCTGTATACCTGTATAAATTAACATCATCATGTAAATTAAACACATGGCCATCCCGGCCTCAAAACAATCCACCAAATCTCCCAACCGACATCCAGACAACGCAAGGCTAACAAGTCACCAACAGTCCTAGCCACAGACCTCTACTGTCATGCCCAACTGGAGCATGAGCAGCCGCCATACCGAGCGGGCCTAATTTTATACAAATACATTACAATTTCCCAAGTTAACACTTCAAATGGTTACAAATGCCTCAATGCAAGCGAAATGAAAGTTTCACAAACAAAAGTCCAAAAATTATACAGTCATCTCAAAATATGTACACGGTCAACTACGAACCTCAATATCAAGACCACGCAGGGTCAACATAAAGTATGAAACTCATATTTTCAATTAAAACTTAAATCTCACCGTCGTGAATCCAATCCACCAACAAGCTATCAATCCTCTAGAGCCAAATGCGTCGTCCTAGCACCATAATCCTATCTGGGGAGGGAAAGAGGAGGGGTGAGTACTCAGGGAAGAATACTCAGTGAGTGAGTGGGTCAATGTAATCGTGTAATATGGGGTGTGAAACTGGAGTGTCAAAACATAAGTATACAAATCATATTTCAAATCATCATGCTTTTCATTTCAACAATATATCATTAACACGCATCCGCAAATCAAATATGCATCCAAAATACTGTCATTAAAATCATAGAACTGCCAGCCGAAAATATCCCGGCAGAAGTCTACCACGACCTATGACAGGCGCACAGGGGGTGTTATATGCGATTTTATTTAAAGTGCTCTCTACCCAAGCGTTGGTGACGAACCTCGTCCAGGTGCTAGACTTGGAGAGTGTATCCAAATCCTCTCCCTTTCGGGTTCAACCTGACTAGTACCGTGTCGTAAATATCATCTCGACAACTCGTGGGATACCCCAGGTCTAGGCATATCTGGACGCCACCCAAGCGCCTCTCACGGTGTTCTTCATAGCTACGGAACAATACATATCACAGCCCTTAAGGCCAATATCAATATCATATCAAACATCTGCTGTAAATCAGGTTCACAAACCAAATGCAACATATATCATAAAATGACACATTTTACAGTTCAACCACATGGATGCATATTTCATAATTCAACCACATTTTTGGACACTCCATCGGTTCACAAAAATCATTCTCAAAACCAGTCAAAACATTTTAAGCACACGATAATTCATACTCATTTATCAAACTGTTGTAAAGCAAGGTTTACATATTAAACGAAAACATTGAAATAAAACTCACTCACAGTATACGGGAGGGTCAATCACTCCCTAAAATGCACAAGTGTCGAAACCGTGCTCCCCTCGATCAAAACATCCAACACTTACGCATGTATAAAATCAGCAAGTTTCAAACCTGCGCAGTTATAGAAAATAGGCTATAACTTCTAATACACCTTTACAAATCAAGGGGTCTCTTATTTCATTTTTAAAGCTAAGGATGTCTAGTGTCATGTCCACAAGACTCAAGTGATGGTACTCAACCAATCCTACACAAAGCTCACACCAATCCAATCTTTCGCCGCACATAAGAGTCAGCATATACACCAACACACTTTTATTTAAAATTCTTTATCAACTTCTTCTCTTCCATACACCAATACAATTCTATACATTTATCATATAAATACAAACACATGCTTTTGCTCATTCTTTACAATTGCATATTTTCATATCACTTTAACACACCAATATCACTATATATATGCATACACTTTCTATACCTTATTACATATACATATAAACCTCCATCTTGCTTACTAGAGTCATTCCCAATCTCTCCAATGGATTCGATCAAGATATTTTTACATCCACATGCTCACTAATCTCTATCCAAAAATTCAGCATACATAATTCTTCACACCCTTGGCCTCAATTTCACATATACATAGCCAATAACACACCACACTTCAATGCCAAAAACACAAGTACATCAAATCCACATTTTAACACTCAAAATCACATTAAAACCCATCAAATTTCATACTCAAAGTTCTAAATTTTTCAGTACATGTTTCCTTAGGGTTTCTCTCCTCAATATGTGCTCATTTAAGACTTAAATCAAACATTTACACAATCACCTTTCTAGATTCTCATTTCATCACTTTCATTCCATTTATAAACAATTAATCAAATCAAAATCAAGTCTGATTCAATCCTAAAACCAAATCAAAATTGGAAATATGCTTAAAATAAATAAGTTTCCTATGAACTGAAAAATCTTTGAAAAATCATACACTTTTCGATTCTCATCCGATTTCTTCAAACCATATGTCATTTTAAAGGTATTGAAACCTATTTTCATAATATAAAGATTGTATTTGACTTACCTATATGCAACACCAACCATAATGTAAAACAACACATCAATCCTTAAACTCAAATCCCAAATTTCCAATTATTCTCATGCATACATCAAATTAAACTTCAAGAGAAACCATTCTAACCAACTCAATATGATTCTATCATCTAGAACAACCCAATTCATTTAAAATTCTATACTTAGCCTTAATAATCCAATATAAATTGTCAGAAAATGTATTCTAATCAAATATAACGTATATTCTAAACATACACAGATCTTTCCACCCTAAATTTCATTCACTTTATCAAAAGGGTACTAATTTCCTCACCTAAGGTATTCGCCGTTCACGGACTTAGCCTCCATGTGTTATTCATTTCAGTCCAAACCTGCAATGTATCCGATTCGAACTAAAATTTCAATAATTTAGCTAAATCACTAAAAATATCAAAACCCTATACCTAATTCATTCTTACCTATGCAGTGAAAGGGTCACAGTGGGCTCTCGAAGGAGTGCAGACTGCTCGAGTGAGTGAGCAAGGCAAAGCAGCACAGCAGCCGCGTGCTGGGGCAGGGGCTGTCGCGCCCTGTAGGTGCGCGTAGGAAAGGGGCTGTCTCGCGCGAGGTCATGCGCGCATAAGGGCTGTCTCGCGCTAGCAGTCGCGCTCTGTTGCGCGCGGAAGAAAGCAGAGTGAGAGAGAGACTGTGTGACGTTGAGGGTGACGACCCGCGGCAGTCGCGGTAGAGGAGATGAGAGATCGAGCGAGAGGGAGACAGCTGGAGGCTCGCGGTGGTGGCGGAAGAAGGCGAAGAACGCAAGAGATCGGGAGAAAGAGAGAGAGCAATAGCGAGACCGCGAGGGAGAGAGGGAAAGAAAGCGATAGAGAGTGAGACCGAGAGGGACTGAGAGGAAGTGGGTGGTCGAACCACCGTGGGGTGGCGGAGCCGAGCAGCGGCGGTGGAGGAGGAAGCCGCGGGAGAGACTGCGGTCGCGGGAAAATCGCGGGAGAGGATGAGAGAATGAGATTAGGGCTAAAAGCCCTAATTGAATTTGGGCAAAACGCAGCGTTTTGCTGCGTTTTGTCCCACCCGCACATTTTTTTTTTTTTTTTTTACAAATAGATTAATTAATACATAAACCAATATATATATTTTTATACCCACTTTTCTCTAGAATATAAATTTCATAGAAATGGGATTTACTGCGAATTACAGACGCAACATTTTAAAATATACCGAAAATTCAAGTTTAATACCCCAAAATCGAAAATCAATATAAAGGTTAAAATTTTTCTATATCTATATATATCTATATATATATATATATATATATATATATATAAACGGAGGAAATATTTTATTTAATTTCATGAACAGGAATACTAGTACGAACACCGCAGCGTCGGTGTTACAGCTAGCTCATGGTCAAGCAAGTTGAGGGAATGTATGAAACTAAACAGCTAATGATGGCGAAATACCTTATCAAGCTCCAACAAGAAATAAGCAAGTTTAACCAAGTAGAGATATAACAAATTCCTAGATTTAAGAATACCAAGGCCAACACACTCTCTAAACTTGCCAGTTTAGAGGTTGGGTTTAGCTTAATGTTGTAGCATTCCAAAGTCTGGAATGTTTCTTCGAGGTTTGCTATGTGGCCTTACATAAGCCTTCACGTTTCTACCAAGCTATTTACTGAAGACTTTGTTAACTAGTCTTTCGAAGATTGCTTCCGCATTCCTCAGACCAACAACATGACTTGAGGGATGAGGAGATCTCCCATCTATATGCCACCCTAGCTCAGAAGGAGATGGAAGTTACAAAAGGTGGGCAGCAAGTGCTGCCCTAAGCAATAAAATAAGGAGATTGGGTGTTTGAAATTTGACTTGGATTTTGCATTTTGGTAGTGTGATACGACCATTGCAAAGTGTGAAAGGTTAGAATCTGTAGCGAAGGGCATTGAGGTGAAACTGCAAGCTACCAAGAAGCTGCAAAAGGCTAGTGAAGGAGTAAGGGTAGAAGATAATTGAGTTGAGAGATAAATATACGAAGGCTATTGAGAGCCACCACATGTAACGAGCAAAAACTCTCCAAGATGCTATGATGGGCCAAGGCAACTCTTTGTCGGGTGGAGCTAGAGGAGAGCTTGACAATATAGTTACTAGTGGTGCTCGCTCTAAGGCACTAGGTCTGGCTGATGTGGGTTCTCATGCTACTGCTCTCTGAGGCCAAAAGTTATCTAATTTTTAGATACCTTTTAGCTTGAATCACTTCTGCACTCTTCATAAGATTTGTAGGTCTTGAAGTCTAGTTTTCAACATTGCAAGAATCATGTCAATCAAACATCAGAGCTGACACATACCCTAATCTAATTACAAGAAATGACTGATTGTTGATTGTGCATTAATAAGATTACCTTAGGAGAAAAAGTTCTGATAATTATTCTTTATGATCAAATTAAAAGAAAACCTATTTTCTTAGAAATTTTGTAGATTATTAGCTTACAAAACTAAAATTCAACAAAATTTACATTTTTGAATTTTTCTCTTGAAAAGGAGAATCGACTTTTATTTTGAAGGACTAGATTCTGAAACTATTTTATCCAAAACATGGTCATTTCCTTATGTACAAGCAAGTGAATAAACTAAAATAAAATTATATGAACATAAAGAACTATATAAATGTATACATAAAACTTAAATAAACTACTAAAAGACAACACCGTCCACCACTACAAGACAACACCGTCCACCAACACTTGTCATGCACATATTGAACCACATGGATGCCAAGTGTTAGATATCAAATGTATATGTCTTCTATGGTTGTCACATGGACGGACACTTGGTTTAAATCAAAGGTAGTAAGCTTAGATAGAGAACAAATGTCTTCACACTTGTCAAAAATCCATGGTCACTTAACAACTATAAATACCCATCCCCTTCATACCAACACCATCACAAAAATCATGAGGAAAAGAGAAAGAAAGAGAGAAAGAGAAAAAGAGAGAAAGGAAGAGAAGGAAGGGAAGAAAAAGGAAAGAAGATTTTTGGGCAACCTTTAAAAGTGAGTGTTCTTTGCATTTTTATATTTCTTTATGCATAATCTAACATGATTTCCTATAATCATCATGAATTCTTGCTAATTTTATAATTTCCTACTATTATCATGATTTTCTATAACTTCCATGAGTTGGTATTGATTCCATGATTTTCTGTTGTCATCATGTTTTACTATTATTATGATGTTCTACTATTACCTTATCAATGTATGTGTTTGTGATTGTTATATAACTAATATGTGCGGAGATTGCTCAAGCAAGCAAGGGCTCTGTTGAGCATTAAAGTACATATTGGTAGTACCCCATTAATGTGGATAGGAGATTTATCTACTAATGTGGGGGAGACTGATAGGCATTTCCGGAAATGGACCTCCTGGGAGGGATAAGTAGACTGTTCTTGTAATGGAGAGATAAGACGTTAGGGAATTGTTATCTGAACTGTACTGTTCATGTTACTGTATTATTATTATTTGTGCATGTTACTGCCGCATTAGGAACTTTTCAAATGATTTTTTGATGAAACTGCTATCGTAGATTTTATAATGGCATATTTTCTTCACATGCACACACGAACCTCACTGGGCTGTCAAGTTCACACAAAAAAAATTATTTTCAAACCCTGCAGGAACAGAAGTCGAGGAGAATTAGGCAAACGAGTAGAGAGAGCCCTGTCATGAATTACTTTCGAGTACTAATGTTCCACTGCCTTGTCCTGTATAAGAGACCTCTGTAATATTCATAGTGATTGAATAAAAGAAAATCTTTTAATTTAAACTTGATTATTGTTACTTATGTAAGTTAGCGAGAGCTAGGCAGTCCATCGCCAAGGAAGCCTCGGCGAGAGGGTTGAATTGGGGCGTGACAAGAGCCCAATGTTATCCCAAAATACTAATAGTTTTTTGTTTAGTTCGAAATTCCTTAATGAAGCCCAAATTTCCTAAAACAAAACCCAAGAAATTAATTAATGCAATATCATAAAATAAAGTCTAAAAAGTCTTAAAATAAATAAATAAAGCCTAAAATAGTATAATTCAATTGCATAAAAATTATTGTCATCATGTCCAAGCTAGAAGAGCAAACCATAGATATTTGCATTAGTAAGACATTACATTAGTAAAACATTGCATTAGTGAAACAATGTGAGAAAACTACAGGCATCTGCATTAATAAAACAAGGTGAGAAAACTACAGGCATCTGCATTAATAAAACACTACATTATTAAAAGAAAATTGTAACAGATCAAACTGGATTCGAATTGACTCCTCCAGAAATATTTTAAATTCCTGTTTGATGCCAATTCTCTACAAAACAGATGTTAAGATTGAGATATTTGCAGTAAGTGCTCGATAGTAAGTGCTTAATAATTATCGTAAGATTGAGATATGATAACAAGTGGTAAAGTGATAAGTGCTCTATAATTAGTGCTAGTGCGTCATTTATAAGTTTATCTTAATTTCTTCTCCACTAGCTTCAACAGATTTCAATTTGTTAATTTCTTTATTTTTATTGTCACTTGAATATTGCTTTACAACTTTATTTGACAACAAATTCTATAGATAGTACAACATATTATCAATAGATAATATTATCAATAAATAACTCATTATTTAGAGTTTAGAATTTAGACTTCAGACAATACAGTATGAACTTAACATACATTTACACATCGAATCCAAGTCTCAGATTGACCTGGTCAGTAGTCCAATATCGAATGGGTAGTTTCTTTATGTGACCGCCTAAATCACCAACTCTTACATTCTCAAAGTAAAAGATCTATGTACAGGGGGCCAACATTGAATTGCAATATTTATAAACATTGAATTGCAATATGATATAAAATATTCAAAACTTACCATGAGTAAAAATAGACAACTACCAATTCCTCTCTTCCTCCTCTCTTTAGAAGACCTTTAAATTGGCACACCTTGTTAGCTAACTATTGTAACACAAATTTAGCCCAATTGAATTGGCCAGCATTGTCGACATCAATGGTGGTTGTGAGGTGTTTGGAAGCAGGGAAGACATTTGTGGTCGGACATAGAAAGCATCTAAGGAGGAACAATAATAAACATCTTTTAAACCTGGGGGAGGAGGTACTTTGGTGTGCATCTGTTCTTTTAACTAGGTATGCTTTAGTTTGAAGAAGCACTTTCTCATCTCTGAGGATTCAACCAAAGATGAACAACCCAAAATATCACGTCCAATGTAGGGGATTTCTAAAATTTGCTCTACTTCTTCAGGTGTCAGCTTAAAGTTCAGATTTGGACCAATACATAGATGTTTTTTTATCGGTTCAAACCTCATACCAGTTCTTCACATAATTTTCAGCTCAGTATGTTGCAGGTAAGGTTCAAAAGCTTGCCAAATCCCACATGTTTTACTACACATTTCATATCATGAGTGAGGGAAGAAATTAGTTCCTTCACTTGGTTAAGAGAGCACCTTGTTTGAATCGGTGTTGTTTCCCTCCTTACCCCAAGCAATCCATTCGTTTGCTTAGCTGCTTTGTTGTACTTCTCCCAATCATCTTTATTTAGTTCCCTCCATTTTTGAACACATTCAGTCTATTCCAAAATGTTCATATTGTTATTACACTAAGTAATGATACATGTATATTATGTTATTACAGTAACTAATGAAACATAACATAAAAACAAACTGATAGGAGTATACCATCATCGCATGCATGGCACACAAGCCACTCGTCGACTTGACTTTGTTCTTCGAAAGGAAGTCTTTTCTATAATGTGACAATAAGATTTAGAAATCGAGAAGGACCAGGACAATATATTCACAATTTCTTTATATTAAAAAACATTAATTGTATCTAGAACACTAAAACTAAACTAAAGCAATAAAAAACACTAAAAATTGTTTATATTTAAAAATAGGAAACTAAATTTAATATTAATTTGTAGTCAAAACGCATAACTAATAACTAAAGCTAAAAAGACTAAACCCATAATTGTATTCAAACTAATAACTAAAGCTAAAAACACTAAACCTATCACGCCCCAAATTCACCCCCTCGCTGGGGCTTCATTGGTGGCGGACTGGCTGGCTCTCGCTAGGGCTCAGTAACTTACATGAGTAACAATAGTCATGCTAAAATAATAGATTTTCTTTATTCAGTTACTGTAAATATTACATAGATCTTTTCTTCTTGATAAAACAACAAAACTTCTATACTAGAAATGTAATTTACAATAAGGCTATCTCTACCCGTTGAGGTTGATAACCCAGTGAGGTTCGTGTGTGCATGTGTAAAAAAATCATTTTATTGTAAAATTATACGATAATGGCTTTATTGTAAAACCTATGGAAAAGTTCTCAATGCAGTAGTAATATGCACAAGTAATAATAATAATAATAGCACGTAATAGTATAGTGCAGATAACAGCTTACTAACGTCTTATCTCTCCATAACAAGAACAGCTTACTTGTCCCTCCCAAGAGGTCCATTTCCGAAAAGGCCTATCGGTCTCCCCCACATTAAGTGGACAAACCTCCTATCCATATTAATGGGGCGCTACCAATATGTACTTTGATGCTCGACAGAGTCCTTGCTTGATCGAGCAATCTCCATACATATCAGTTATATAGCAATCACAAACACATACATTGATGGAGTAATAGTAGGTCATAATAACAGTGGTAAAACATGATGACAATAGAAAATCATGGAAACAGTACCAATTCATGGTAGTTATATAAAATCATGGTAATGGTAGTAAATTATAAAATTAATAGTAATTCATGATAATCATTGAAACTCATGTTAATTATGTATAAAGAAATATAGAAATACAAAGAACACTTACTTGAAATGTAGACTAAGCTTGGTTTGCCTTTTTCCTAGCACTTCTCTCCCTTTCCTTCTCTTCCTTTCTCTCTTTCTCTCTTTATTTCTTTCTTTCTCTCTTCCCCACGAATTTGTTGATGATTTTGAGATAAAGGGGGTGGGTATTTATAGTTTTTAAGTGGCCTTAGGTCCTTGACAAGTGTAAGGACACTTGTTCTCCATATAATGTTATTACTCTTGATATGAGACAAGTGTCCTCCTATGTGTCATCAATAGGAGACACCTTCCCCTTATACATAACACTTGGCATCCATGTGTCTCTTTTATTGCAAGACAAGTGGTATAGGCGGTGCAAGACAAGTGGCATGGGTGGTGGTGGTTGGTGGAGCTTGAAAGTTCATTTTATTTGGGCATTCAGCATTTCGGTCACCCTTTTGATTCCTTATTTTCGTGTAATGTCATTTAAGTAAATGTTCATTTACTTAAGAATTATATGTAAATAAGGAAATACCTCCCATTTGGATTCAATAAAAATAGTTTCAGAACCTAATTCCTTAAAGATAAAAAGTCAACTCTCCCTTCCAAAAACAAAATTCAAAATTGCGAATTTTGTTAGATTTTGGTCAGCAAGTTAACAACTTATAAAAATTATAAAAAAATAGGTTTTCATCTAATTTAATCATTAATAACAATTACCGGGACTTTTTCTTATTATTTTCTGAATATTTCAGATATCTCATTTTTTTGGATACTTAGTTTTGAGCGATTTGGTCAAACCTATGTTTTTAACATCCCAAACCTTTGATTTCATTTATTTAGGTAATCTCACTAATCCACAATTAATAATAAATCATTTCTTGTAATTAGATTAGGGTACGTGACATTCCTTCCCCCTTAAAAAATTTCATTCTCGAAATTCATACCTGATTGCTGGAATAGTGCAGGATACTTTTGTCAGATCTCATCTTCAAGTTCCTATGTAGCACTTTTTATTCCATGATTGTTCCAAAGTAATTTGACCAGACGCACTTCTTTTGTTCTCAGTTTCTTTTTATCAAAGTCTAAGATCTTGACTGGTTTTGCTTCATAAGTTAGGTCTTGACAAAGTTGAAGTGGTTGGTAGTCTAATATATGATCTGGATCAGGCTGATACTTTCGAAGTAATGATACATGGAATACATCATGGATTCTAGATAAAGTTGGTGGTAGGGCTAACTGATATGCCACTTTGCCAATTCGTTATATTATTTCAAATGGTCCAATATATTTTGGACTCAATTTTCATTCTTTTCCATGTTGAATAATTCCTTTTTGAGGGGATACTTTAAGAAAAACTTGATCTCCCACTTGAAATTCCAAATCTTTTCTACGATGGTTAGCATAACTTTTTTGTCTGCTTTGAGCGGTCATCATTCTTTGTCTTATTATTTTGATTTTGTCAAGGGTCTCTTTTATCCAAGGAATGGTATTTGATGTATTCACATTTCTTTCCCCAATTCTATCCCAATAAATTGGTGATCGACACTTTCTTCCATATAATGCTTTATAAGGAGCCATACCAATCGTGGATTGAAAACTGTTATTGTATGCGAATTCTACAAGTGGTAGATGTTTATCCCAACTTCCCTTGAAATCTAAAATGCATGCTCAAAGCATATCTTCTAATATTTAAATTGTGCGTTCAGATTATCCATCTGTCTGAGGATGAGAACTTGTGTTAAATTTCAATTTGGTACCTAAAAGTTGTTGTAGTTGTTTCCAAAGTCAGGAAGTAAATCTTGGATCTCTGTCAGAAACAATACTAAGAGGTACTTCATGCAACTTAATTGTCTTGTTTATATATATGCTAGCCAAATTTTCAATGGGACAAGTCATTTTGATTGGCAAAAAGTGAGAGGATTTGGTGAATCTGTCCACAATTACCCATATTGCATCATGCCCATTTTTACTTTTTGGTAATCCACAAACAAAAGCCATAATTACTTCATCCCACTTCCATTCTGGAATTGGTAAGGGTTGCAGCAATCCAAATGGCTTTTGATGTTCTATTTTGACTTGTTGACAGGTCAAACATGTAGAAATATATTCTGCAATATCATTCTTCATGTTATTCCACCAGTAATATTTTTTTAGATCTTTATACATCTTAGTTCCTCCTGGGTGGATAGTATATTTTGAGCAATGTGCCTCCTCAAGGATTTCTTTTCACAAGACATCATTTTTAGGTACACAAATTCTTCCTCGGAATTTTAATATGCCATCCTCAGTCTCTTGATAATCTGACAATTCATTTCTTTTGACTTTTTCCCTGATTTTTTGCAGTTCTTGATCTTGTTCTTGAGTATTCTTGATCCTTGAGTATAAATCGATTTGTCTTTTTATATCGGCACATCTAATTCCTTGGTGAATCTTGATAGGCTTCCAATGGATCAAATATTCCCTCATTTCCCACTCTTTTATCCTTACTCTTGCTATCTTCACCTTTCTGCTAAGGGCATTTGCAACTATATTTGCTTTCCCTGGTTGGTAGTTGATGGTACAATCATAATCTTCAAGGTATTTTACCCATCTTCTTTGTCTCATGTTGAGTTCTTTTTGAGAATATAAGTACTTTAAATTCTTGTGATTCGTAAATATCTCAAAGTAACCCCATACAAATAGTGTCTCCACTTCTTGAGGGTAAATATTATAGCAACTAACTCTAAATCATGTATGGGATAGTTTTGCTCATGGGGTTTCAATTGTCATGATGCGTATGTTATATCTTTTTATTTTTGCATTAACACGCCCCCAAGTCCTTTTTTTTATGCATCATATATATTACAAACCCATCCTTTCCTTTAGGCAAGGCAAGTATTGGAGCCGTAGTTAACATCCTTTTTAATTCAAGAAAACTTTGTTCACATTTACTATCCCAGCTAAACTTAGTATTTTTCCGAGTTAGCTTTGTCAATGGTCTAGTTAACTTTGAAAAATCTTGCACAAATCTTCGATAATAATTGGCTAATCCCAAAAAACCTCGTACTTCTGTTACCGTCCTTGGTGTTTTCTATGATAAAATGGATTCCACTTTAGAAGGATCAACAGAAATTCCATTCACAGATATCATGTGTCCAAGGAAAGTAACTTTTTTTAGCCAGAACTCACATTTGTTAAACTTGGCATATAATTTATGATCTCTGAGTGTTTGTAACACACAATATAAATGTTTTTTGTGCTCTTCTTCTGATTTTGAGTAAACCAATATATCATCTATGAAAATTACCATGAAATGGTCAATGTATTGATTGAACACTCTGTGCATTAAATCCATGAATGCAGCTAGTGCATTAGTTAACCTAAAAGGCATGACCACAAACTCGTAATGGCCATATCGAGTTCTGAAAGTTTTCTTAGGAATATCCCCTTTTTTAATCCTCAATTGATAATACCCTTGTCTGAGATCAAACATGGTGAAAACTATAGCACCTTGTAGCTGATCAAACAAATCATCTATCAAAGGCAAAGGGTATTTGTTTTTTCTTTATTGTGACATTGTTTAGTCCTCAATAATCAATACACAATTGCAATGTACCATCCTTTTTCTTGATAAATAACACAGGAACTCTACATGGTGATACACTTGGTCGTATAAATCCCTTTTCAAGCAAATCTTGCAACTGTACCTTAAGTTCTTTTAATTCTAGGGGAGCCATTATCACGCCCCGAACCGGGAATCGTGAACAGTCGCCCATTGCCCTGGATACCGGCTGTATTTCTACAAAAATTCGGGCAGAATCTCCCCGTAAATCGGAGGTCTCCCATGTACAATTTAAACCTGTATACCTGTATACATTAAAATCATCCTGTAAATTAAACCAATGGCCATCCCGGCCTCTCCAAAACAATCCACCAAATCTCACAACCGACATCCAGACAACGCAAGGCTAACAAATCATAACAGTCCTAGCCACAGACCTCTACTGTCATGCCCAACTAGAGCATGAACAGCCGCCACACCGAGCGGGCCTAAATTTATACAATTATATTACAAATTCCCAAGTCAACACTTTAAATGATTACAAATGCCTCAATGCAAGTGAAATATGAGAGTTTCGCAAACAAAATCTAAAATTTATACAGTCATCCCATAATGCGTACACGGTCAACTACGAACCTCAATATCAAGACCACGCAGGGTCGACATAAAGTACAAGATTTATATTTTCAATTAAAACTTCAATCTCACCGTCGCAAATACAAATCCACTAACAATCTATCATACCTCTAGAGTCAAATGCGTCGCCCGAGCACCAAAATCCTGTCTGGGGAGGGGAAAGAGGAGGGGTGAGTACTCAGGGAAGAATACTCAGTGAGTGAGTGAGTCAATGTAATCGTGTAATATGGGGTGTGAAACTGGAGTGTCAAAGCATAAGTATACAAATCATATTTCAAATCATCATGCTTTTCATTTCAACAATATATCATTAACACGCATCAGCAAATCAAATATGCATCCAAATACTGTCATTAAAATCATAGAGCTGCCAGTCGAAAATGTCCCGACAGAGGTCTACCACGACCTATGACAGGCGCACCGGGGGTGTTATATGCGATTTTATTTAAAGTGCTCTCTACCCCGGCGTTGGTGACGGACCTCGTCCAGGTGCTAGACTTGGATAGCATCCAAATCCTCCCCCTTTCGGGTTCAACCTGCCTAGTACCGTGTCGTAAATATAATCTCGACAACTCGTGGGATACCCCAGGCCTTAGGCATATCCGGACGCCACCCAAGCGCCTCTCACGGTGTCCTTCGTAGCTACGGAACAATACATATCCAAGCCCTCAAGGTCAAAATCAATATCATATCAAATATATGCCGTAAATTAGGTTCACAAACCAAATGCAACATATAGCATAAAATGGCACATTATACATTTCAACCACATGGATGCATATTTTCATAATTAAACCACATTTTTGGACACTCCATCGATTCACAAAAATCATTTCCAATACCCGTCAAAACATTTTAAGCACACGATAAATTATGCTCCTTTATCAATCTGTTTTAAATCAGAGTTTACATATTAAACGAAAATATTGAAATAAAACTCACTCACAGTATACGGGAGGGTCAATCACTCCCTACAATGCACAACTATCGAAACCGTGCTCCCCTCGATCGATCTCCAAATCAAGTCACTATAATTATAACACATCACATATTTCTCACACCTCAACCTCAATAATATCTATATACATTTACAACATCACACTGTTCAGTCCATATATACTTGCATATACTCACAATTCAATCAAATGAAATCTTACTCGATTCTCGATTGACCTTTTTTAATACAAATCATAATTACGTCATCAAATTTCTATTTTCTTTAATTTTTGTACAAACCTCAATTCTGCAATTCATGAATACATTCTAATAAATGTCACCAATTGCATTTCATTTATAAATAAGTAACACATTGAAAATCAAGTCTAATGAAACCCTAAAAATCATTCAATATCAGAATTTACCATAAAATGATAAATCTTCTCCCAAAATAGAAATTCTTTGAAAAATCATAAACTTTCCGATTCTCATCCGAATGTTTCAAAGTATATGTCATTTTCAACGTAAGGAAGTCTATTTTCATAATACAGAGATGATATTTGATTTACCTATATGCAAAATAACCTATAGTGTAAAAGAATGCATGAACCCTTAAGTCAAAATCCCAGATTTCCAACTATTCTCATGCACACCTTAAATTAAACTTCAAGAGAACTATTCTAATTAACTCAACATGATTTTATCATTCGGAATAACCCAAATTCATATAGAATCCTATACTTACCCTAAATAATCATATATAATGTCAGACAATATATTTTAAATCGAATCTAACATACATCCTAAACATATACAATACATCTTATTCTAAATTTACCCTAAATTAAATCAACAAATTGAATGAACCAAAAATCCCTCACCTAGGGTTCCTCAGATCGCAGACCTAGCTCTCGTTCGCCATTTGGTTCAGTCTAAACCTGTAACGCTTCCAAATTTAAGCGAATGTCAGTAATTAAAACCAATCTACTAAGAATATTCTAAACCCTAACGTATTCACACAGAATTATCATCTTTACCTACGCAGAGAATGGAGTTTTGCAGGTAGCTTAGGGTTCTTCGAAGATCTCAGACAGACTCTGCAACAGTCTGCAGAAATAAGGAACAGAGGCTTGTCAGTTTAGGGTTTCTGCAAGATGGCAGAGGATGCTCGCAGGAGACCGCGCGAGCAGGGAGGGAGGTAAGCTCCTTCGCGCGTGGGAGAGAGGGAATACCGTGAGAGAGGGTGAGACAGCCGGTGAGATGGAGAGAGAAGACTGAGAGTGAGGGCGAAACAGAGGGAGAGAAGACAAAGCTAGGGTTAGCGATCGAGAGAGAAAATAGAGAGAGACTGAGAGCGAACAGAGAGGGGAAACAGAGACGAGAGAGTGACAGAGCGATGGTGGCGGTTTGCGACGGTGGACAGTGGCGGAGGACGGCGGAAGGGATGGAGAGAGCGTGGCAGAAAAATTTCACGAAAGGGAGAGATCGAGAGAGTGAATCAGTGGGAGATAGAGAGAGAAACAGAGACTGAAAAAGAGAGAGAGAGACGGAAGAGATGAGGACGGTGGCTAGGCGGTGGTGGTGGAGTACGGCGGCGACAAGAGCGGAGGAAGGCGGGAGTGTGGCTGCGGAGAAGACCGAGAGTCGCGGGAGAGAGGGAGTAGGGAGAGAGAGAGAAGGAGGGATTAGGGCTTTTAGCCCTAATCCTTAAATGGGCAAAACGCAGCGTTTTACTGTGTTTTGCAGCCCCCTATTTTTTTTTTAATAAATAAATATTAATAATAATAAAATCTCTCTAATATATATATATATATTGAGAAATGTTTTATTTAATTCCTGAACAAAAATATAATAGCACGGACACCGCAGTGTCGTTGTTACAGCCATTCTATATGGAGCCTTTGATATCGGTTCTACTCTTGGAACAAGATCAATACTGAATTCTATTTCCCTTTCCGGAGGTAGTGAGGTTAATTCTTTAGGAAACACATCGGGGTATTCTTTTACTATAAGGATATTCTCAATTTTCTTCTTCTCAATGGGTTGATTCATAAGATAAGCAAGATATCCAGTACATCCCTTATAAAGGAGTTTTCTAGAGTGTGCCCCAGATATAATAAGATTAGAGAAGAGATTACTATCTCCCAGCAATTTAACCTCTGCTTCTCTTGGAATACAAAGTTTTACTTCTTTCATTTTGCAATCTATTTTTGCATGATGCTTAGATAACCAATCCACTTCTAGTATCACATCATATTCTTGAATGGGTAGAATTATCAAGTCTGTCGAAAATTCTTTTTCTGCAATCTTGATTTTATATGATTTTACTACAATTTCAGTAGTCATACTATTTCCCATTGGAGTACTTACCTCCAATATGTATGGTAAACTTTCAACCTCAACATCTAAGATTTTTATCCAACTAGGATTAATAAATAAATGTGTGGAGCTAGGATCAAATAATATCTTAGCCTTATAGCTATTGAATAGTAGCGTATCTTCTATAACATTGGATGCTTTAGGGATTTCTTCTCATTCCATAGCAAAAATTCTTCCTTACATCTTGGGTTTATTATTCTGATTACCTTGTCTTTGACTTTGAGATAGATTTCTCTTTCCTACTGTCTTGGGACAATCTTTAATGTAGTATTCATTACTTCCACATCTCATACATTATCGGCCTTTAGCCAACAACTATCTTCATCATGTTCCAGCTTTTGACAATAATTACATAAGTCTCTTTGCCCTGCTGGCTTACCAGAACTTCCCATCCCTTTTTTTTGGCTTTGAGATGCCAAGCCATTAGAACCTCTCATTATCATCTTTGTATTTCCTTGAAACCTTCCCTGCTGCCAACTTGCTGAGGTTGTTCTCTTACCCAGTCCTACCTGTCGTTTAATTCTATTATCTTTGGTTAATACCAAGGAAGGAGCGACCTTTGAAAGTTTTATAAATTTGGTCTCATATTGAGCCACTGTCATATGATCTTATTTGAGAACAAGAAATTCTTTTTCTCATTGTTCTCGTATGTGGCGTGGGAAATACTTTTCATTGAATTCTCTTAAGAAATTATCCCAAGTATATGGGATATTATTTTGTCCCCACTTATATGAGATGGTTCGCCACCATTCTCTTGCTGTCCCGAATAGTTGATATACGACTAGTCTAACTTTTTGTTTATCTATATAGTTTAATACTGCAAAAATTCATTCTATTTTTTCCAACCATAATTCAGTTTTCTCATCATTTCCATATCCTCCATCAAACCTTGGAGGATGAAATTTCAAAAATCGTTCTAAAATGATACCCTCAGGTTGTTCTGTGTTGGGTGCAAGTCATGGGACGACTGGTGGTTGGTTACATTGTTGGCTTGCTGTTCCATTATTTGGGATACTCTATCTAATGTCACAATCACTTGATCCAAAGAGTTTGAGGTTTGATCAGTTGAGTTGTTTCGTTGTTGCCTTGTGTTAACCATCTTAACAATATTCCAAGAAAAGACCTTCAAAATAATAAAGATAATTAGTATTTCAAAAAGATGCACCAGAACCATAGTATTGATATTACTTATTACTGTATAACTATTTTACAATGTCAAAACATATTCCTAAATACTTCCGATAGTACTCATGATTTAGTCCTAAAAAATTTAGTTAACTAAGCTACATGCTTTGACTAGTTCTCTGAGTGTTGGCTACGTTCTGGACTATTTCTTTTTACTACATTACAGAGATCATATAGGCCCATTTGCAAAGCTTGGATCTGGTCCTTATAATTTTGGATGATTTTTGCATATCCTGACCTTTCCCTTTCCAATAACCTATTTTTCTTAGATAGTTGATCGATTTCTTTATCTGCGTTAGTACAATATTCGTCCAAGAACTGACACCACTGTTTCTGGTAATCAAGTTTTTCTCTTAGCACTCTATTTTCGTGTTTTACTACAATCAATTCCTCCTGACTCCTATTGCAGTCGTAACAGGCCTCTTCTAATTGTTGATGAAGCTGACTATAAGCTTAGTAACTATGAAACAATTCTTGTTGAAACTCATTAATCTCTTCCGTTTGAGCATCCATTACCAAATCTTTTTTTTTTGATAGCCTATTTGACTCTATTTCTTCCTCACTATCTTCTATCATAATATAACAATCCTCTTTATTTGGCTCATCAGCTTTTTCTTCCATTTCCTTAGAGGGATCTTCCTCCATTGATGACTGATCTTTATCTGGTTCCATGGCTACAAAGTTCTAACAATGTTAGAGAAATTCTTATGAGACATAATAATTATTTCTATTTATGATGAATGTTTAAATATAAAGGCTTCTATTTAATATCATCCATTCTCTAAACCTAGGCTCTGATACCACTCAATTGTCATGCCCCAAATTTGCCCCCTCACCAGGGCTTCATTGGTGGCGGACTGCCTGACTCTCGCTAGGGTTCAGTAACTTACATAAGTAACAATAGTCATGCTAAAATAATAGATTTTCTTTATTCAGTTACTGTAAATATTACATAGATCTTTTCTTCTTAATAAAACAACAGAACTTCTATACTATAAAGGTAATTTACAATAAGGCTATCTCTACCCGTTCATTAATTTTCTTAGACTTTCGTTCCTGCAGGATCTGAAAATAATTTCTTGGTGTGAGCTTGATAGCCCAGTGAGGTTCGTGTGTGCATGTGTAAAAAAATCATTTTATTGTAAAATTATACGATAATGGCTTTATTGTAAAACCTATGGAAAAGTTCTCAATGCAGTAGTAACATGCACAAGTAATAATAATAATAGTAGCATGTAACAGTACAGTGCAGATAACTATTCATTAACGTCTTATCTCTCCATAGCAAGAACAGTTTACTTGTCCCTCCCAGGAGGTCCATTTCCGAAAAGGCCTATCGGTTTCCCCCACATTAAGTGGACAAACCTCCTATCCATATTAATGGGGTGCTATCAATATATACTTTGATGCTCGACAGAGCCCTTGCTTGCTCGAGCAATCTTTATACATATCAGTTATATAGCAATCACAAACACATACATTGATGGAGTAATAGTAGGTCATAATAATAGTGGTAAAACATGATGACAATAGAAAATCATGGAAACAGTACCAATTCATGGTAGTTATATAAAATCATGGTAATGGTAGTAAATTATAAAATTAATAGTAATTCATGATAATCATAGAAATTCGTTTTAATTATGCATAAAGAAAAATAGAAATACAAAGAACACTTACTTGAAATGTAGACTAAGTTTGGTTTGCCTTTTTCCTAGCACTTCTCTCCCTTTTCTTCTCTTCCTTTCTCTCTTTCTCTCTTTATTTCTTTCTTTCTCTCTTCCCCACGAATTTGTTGATGATTTTGGGATAAAGGTGGTGGGTATTTATAGTTTTTAAGTGGCCTTAGTCCTTGACAAGTGTAAGGACACTTGTTTTCTATGTAATGTTCTTACTCTTGATATGAGACAAGTGTCCTCCCATGTGTCATCAATAGGAGACACCTACCCCTTATACATAACACTTGGCATCCATGTGTCTCTTTTGTTGCAAGACAAGTGGTATGGGCGGTGCAAGACAAGTGGCATGGGCGGTGGTGGTTGGTGGAGCTTGAAAGTTTATTTTATTTGGGCATTCAACATTTCGGTCACCCTTTTGATTCCTTATTTCCGCATTTACTTAAAAGTTATACGTAAATAAGGAAATACCCCCATTTGGATTCAATAAAAATAGTTTCAGAATATAATTCCTTAAGGATAAAAAGTCAACTCTCCCTTCCAAGAACAAAATTCGAAAATGCGAATTTTGTTGGATTTTGGTTGGCAAGTTAACAACTTATAAAAATTCTAAAAAAATAGGTTTTCATCTAATTTAATCATTAATAACAATTACTGGGACTTTTCCTTCTTATTTTATGAATATTTCAAATATCTCATTTTTTTGGGTACTTAGTTTTGAGCGATTTGGTCAAACTTGTGTTTTTAACATCCCAAACCTTTGATTTCATTTATTTAGGTAATCTCACTAATCCATAATTAATAATAAGTTATTTCTTGTAATTAGATTAGGGTACGTGATAAAACCCATCGATGTTGAAAGAGATATAGAGATTCAACTGAAAAACTTATACCTCAGAAAGATATTTCACTAATCCAGTAACATCTTTCTCCCATGCATCAAGAAAGGACATAGAAGCCTCATTGTTGGAAGACCTACTGGTTCGATTTGTGTTTCCCATTTTTGGTTTTGTCTTTGAAATCTTCAAAATCTTCACAAAAGATTCACCATCCAAAACTAAGTTTCTCAAACAAGCCTATTCGCAGTCTAAAACTTTAGAAATTTCTCTCTCCTATGTTCTCTTGATAACTTCCTACTTTCAATTCCCTCTAACTCTTGTTCACCCTCTTTACATAAAATCAAATGTTGAAAGGATATTAGCCAATTGTTCAAAACATAATTCTAAATAATTCTAGTTATTGGATCAAATGTAGAAAAGACATTAGCTCCAATTGTAGTCGTTGGATCAAATGGTGACCTCTAACTCTTATTCACCCAAGCATTGGATGGTCTTTACATAATTCTAGATAATTCAAGTCATTGGATCAAATGTTGAAATGACATTAGCCAATTGAATTGCTGTGTGATATGTTCGTTGAAAAGACATTAGCCTACTAAGATAGCAGTGTAACATGCTCTCCCAAGTTGAAAGGACATAAACCAATTACCCTAGCCAACCCTAGCCATTGGATCAATTGCAATGTTGATATGTACCCAGCCATCAATTACCCCAACCATTTGATCAATTGCACCCAACCATTCAATGAAATGTAACATGGCAGAAAACGAACCAATTCGGATTGCTTTGGTGGCAACCATTGATTTATAATGCTACAATTACAATTAGTATATTTAATTACTATTTTTATTTAATGCTACATTATTATACATTATTACTGTATTACTACTATATGTGATGCCAAACTATATTGCCAGTGGACCAATTTAGGACAAATATTACTACTATATGTAATGCCAAATTACATTGCCAGCAGACCAATTTAGGATAAGCATAAGTGACATTGTAATTGATATTGTAATTTACCGTTGAGATCAAGTGATATCTTGGTTCTCTCATGTATTGGAGTTGGATTGGATGAGTGGTGGAAGTTATTTAAATGCAATGAAACTATGCTATACTAGTAGTGTTACAATATCAAATTATCACAATTCATTGACCACAATTAGCTATTATGACCAATTAATACATGTAATGCTAGAGTGACATTATAAAAGTTCATTAAAGACCAACTGTTATATAATATAGTGTTATAATAACAATTCAGATATTAGAGATTATAACAATTCATATATAATTATCAATAGTAATTTAAATAATATAATTATTAATAATGGTAATTTAGATAATTTAAATAATGGAACATGTGAAATATTAGTTATAGTAAATTATATGAAATCGAAGGATTGTGGAAAGTAACAACTTGCATATATTAGAAATTATGACAATTCAGATATAATTCACATATATATGACGTTATGAATTAATTACTTATAAAAATTAGTAATTTAAATAATATTACATATACAATGTAATTACATAAGATTAATAATAATAATGCATAATATAATTATCAATATTAATTTAAATAATATATTATTAGTAATTTAAATTGACAGAGGTGGTTTGAATATATTTGGCTTCATATGTGAAAAATATTAGTTGTTACATGTAAAATATTACTCCGCGTACACCGTGCTGGCCTTTACATGCAACATGTGAACATTATGTCAATGTGCATTTAATACATTTCATGCAAATTCAAGAAATGTATTAATTCGGCAACAAAGGAGGAAAAAAATTTCCATAGAGAAGGGGAAAAAAATGTTATTGCACACTATTGGTGCTGAATGAAGAGATGTGTTTGGCGCTCTGACGTTGTGGGAAATTAATGCTGTCAATTATTGAAGTCAACTTTGTTATCAATATGTTGTCATAAAAATCTCTCATTTTTCACTTTACTATTCGACTACTTTGTTGGCGGCAAATGTGGAAGGGAACGTCGAAAGCAAAACGAGCTTTTTCGCTATTAAATTCAACTACTATTGGCGCCAAATGGCTAGAACTCTCTAAAACAATAAAATAATAAAATAATGAAAAAAATAATTATAATATAAAAATTAATAATAATAATTTTTAGTGTACACGTGCTCTCTCTCTAAAAATATTCTCTCATTCTTCTTCTTCACATGCCACAAAATCAAAGTTGCCTCACAAAATCAAAAAATTTGGTTAGCCGTGTACAACCAAAAGAGCATTCTTCTTCACGTCACCTCTCACTCCTTATATCTTTTTTAAGAGCATTCTCTCTCGTACGCTCACAAGCCTCCACATGTTCACAAGTTCACAAGCCATATACAATAAAAGAGTATTCATGTCTCAAATATTCACAAGCCTCCATAAGCCACATATAACAAAAGAGTATTCATGTCTCAAATGTTCACAAGCCTCTGCATGCACAATTACCTAATAAATACAAACCCAACATCAAATCATGGTTTTAGAAAATATTCTTAAAATTTTTACAAACAAATCTTAACTCTTCTCACTCTTACACGTCAAACAAAACTTACACAATACAAACTTCTCACTCTCTCTCACTCTCTCAAACAAACTTTTCACTCTCTCACTCTTCTCACACTCTCTCACTCTCTCACACGCGTTTTTATCCAAACTTAAATGATGGTTTCAAAAAATATTCTCAAATTCTTTACAAACAAATCTTACAAAATGCAAACTCTTCTCACTTTCTCATACTTTTCACTGTCTCACACATATAAAATCTTTACAAACAATTCTTACACAATACAAACTCTTCTTACTCTCTCACTTAAATCTTCTTTCTCTCACAAACTCTCTCCCTCAAAAACAAACTTCTTTCTCCCCTAATTGAAACTTTTTCTTAGCAACCTTCTCCAAATCCTTATTAACAAACAATCTCTTCACTTAAATGGCACTTAATTTTCGAAAAGGCAAGAAAATTGCGAGAGAATAAAAAAAATACAGCAATAGAGAATTTCCCTCTCTTGACAAAAGCAAGCTATTTGATAAGATCTTCTCTCATCAAAACATTACTCATGGTTGATTAATAAACTGGGAATTTCTCGAGACCATTGGTTTTAAGCATGTCAGTTATTTACAACAAGTCTGTCTTTCTTAGATTCTCAATCATAGTAAAAAATTTATAAGAAAGTAGTCAAAATTTTTTATAATAATATAGAAGAAATTGATAATATGGAAGTAAATGTTGGTGAGGATGAGTGTGAAGATCAAGATTCTTACATAGTCATTAATGGTCAAGATTGGTCATATGCTTTTAAAACTTACTTTGACGATAAAAAAATTAACGTGAATCTAAAAAAGATATGCATAGTGGGTGGTCTTCACTGGGTGGACCGTAAACAATGTATGCTATATTTGCAGACAGAAATACTAAATGATGCTAAGATAGTATTTGATGATGATAGTTTAGAGGAATTTAGTACACATGCCACAGATCTAAATTTGCACGAAAGAATTCTACACTTGTTGATCACATACGCTAATTTTCTGTATCCTTACTTTATGATAACAACAAGAGTCTCAAATTCAAATTTGTCATATACTAGTGTGGTTATCAGTATTTTAAAAAGTCAAGGGATAAGTCTACGAAAGGAAAACAATATGCAATTAAACACGAAAAATGGTATAAATAGCATAACTTTACATAAAACTAATTGGATTTGCGAAGATGGTTTTTGGGTTAATCTAAAGAAAAGAGGTGCAGAATATAGGCCAGATCTAGAAGAAGGGAATGGGGACACTAGCAATGAGAATGAGAATGCTAGATGGAATAAACTCTTTGAATGCATGTATACTATGAATACACAGTTCGTGGATACGATTGATGAGAAATTTGACGAAGTTCAGAAGGAAATGGGAGAAATTCGGAGGGAAGTGGATAAATTCAGACATAGTTTCGCTGAATTCAAGCAATACACGAGGAAGAACATAGAAAGATATTATTCAACTTAATAAATATGTCTACGATGTAAAGATAAATACCAACTTTCTTTTTTATATAAAAGACAATTTGGTGGTAACAAGGTTGGCTAGACCTTCTTCCTTTGCTATCACCTCGACCGAAGTAAGAGTACCTTCTCGGAGCTCCATCTTCATGCAAATCCTCATCTGCCTACCTATTTGCTGTGCATCCATTCGGTTCTCATCCCATTGCAAACACGCCTGATATTAATCTGCCTAATCTACCTGATACTAGTCCTTCTACACCTGAAACTAATCCTTTTGACATTCATGACATTATTAGTTCCTCTGCTGGTGCATCCTCTTCTGTTGTGAGTAAAGAAAAAGCAAAAAAATTTAGACCTAAAGTTAAATTTACTTAATTCTAATTCCACTTGGACTTTTTAATTCACTTACCCTTCTCTTTGTACTTTTACTTAATTCTACTTGGCTCTCTCTTTTTTTCTCCCATTTTTCTCTTTTTTTTCCCCACTTTTCGCATTGTACTTGTACTTCACTTAATTCAACTTGACTTTCTCTTCTTTATTTTTCTTTTTTTTGTGCACTATATATAGAATTTATTTGTGCAAAACTCAAGTGTAGGCGGCTATATATGGAATTTATTTGTGAAAAACTCAGTGGGCTTGTGTGATCTATGGTGCTCCTGCACGGTTTACTGTGCTCTTGCACAACTGCATAGGCAAGTGCGGTCCCGCACTATGCGGCCTTCCTGAGCCATGTGCTAATTCCATATTATTAATTTAAATTATTAATATTATTAATTTAAATAATGTAATGAAATAAAATTAGTAATTTATATAGTATAGTGTTACAATATGATATTTTTTATTATTAGATAATATAGTGTTATAATATGAAATTATACAATAATAAATGTAATGGTGTTACATACATTAATTATCAATATTATATAATTTTATTTGGATTCAAAAAAATCTTCAAAATTCAAGAATTAATTATCAATATTATATAATTTTATATAAATTCCAAAAAGAAAACAACTAAGAACGTTAATATTAACTTAATTTAATTGACGTTTAATTTACCACATTTATGACATTTTAACAAATGAGTACCATAAGTCCCACAACCAATAATCTATGCCAATGACCTATTTTTGGCACCAAAAACATTTTTCTACTCTTTGCTTATTTAGTGCCAATTTAATCAAAATTTTCTTTTTAGTACAAAAAACATTTTATTTCTTTATTTAGTGCCAATTTAATCAGACTTCTCTTTTTTGGTGCCAACAACATTTTCTTACTCTGTTTTCTCCGTGTATTTACTTCATTTATTTCTATGTTGGCTTATGGAAATATTTCTCTGTTGGCTTGTGCAAAACATTTACATTTATATTTAATATGATGAACAAGTCATGGATTATTCTAAATCAAGAGCAAGTGATAAATATATTGACGGGGTTAATGCATTTCTTGAATTTGCATCTATAAATATTCAATCTATCGATGACAAGATATTATGCCCTTGTGTTAAATGTTTCAACACAATAAGATTTCCTGCACACATGGTGTTTAATCACTTATTATGTCATGTGTTTCAACGTGGCTATAACAAGTGGATATATCATGGAGAGAGTAATGGAAAATCTACATTTCATGCATCCAACGTATCCAAACTAGATGATCCCTCAAATAGTAATAATAATCTTTTTGACCATGATATGTTTGACATGTTACATGATGCATTCACATGTTTACATGATCTATCCAACGTACATGTACCAACTTCTCATGCATCTAATGTAGATGAACCATTTTCATATCAGTTTCATGAATTACTTGAGAATGCCAAAAAACCAATATATCCAAATTCGAAATACACTATGTTTACAACTATTATGTACTTGTACCATTTAAAGTGTTTATGTGGGTAGACCAACCAATCTTTTTCTTTATTGTTAGTGTTTTTAATAGAATTATTGTCTGATAAAAACATATTGCCAAATAGTTACCATGAAGTGAAGAAAACTATTTCAACTTTAGGGTTGGGATATAAGAAAATACATGTCTATTTTAATGATTGTATGTTGTGCTGAAAAGACAGAGATAAAGACGATGCATGTTACATGTGTAGTGCTTCTAGATGGAAACAAAATATAGATGGAAATCAAGGAGATCAAGATGTTAATAAAAAATACCTGCTAAAATATTAAGATGGTATCTTTTGATTCCTAAATTCTGAAAACTATTTATATGTGGTGAAACTGTTTCTTTGATGAGATAGTCATGATAAAAGAACAAAGGATGGACTCCTAAGATACCCAATAGATTCTCCTATACGGAAGGAGTTTGATTCCTTATACTCTAACTTCTCTATTGACCTAAGAAATATTCGATTAAAACTAGCGCAACTAGTTTCAACCTATTTAAAATAATAAATGTTACGCATAGCACTTGGCTAGTGCTAATGATACCATGTAACTTGTCTCCTTGGTTATGTATGAAGTCTGCAAAGTTCATACTCACATTATTTATTCCTCATCCTAGAAGTCCCGGCGACAGGATAGATGTGTAGATGCAATCATTGGTGAAAGAATTGAAAGAATTATGGTATGAAATAGTAGATACTTATGATTTTTCAGTTGGTAAAAGATTTAAAATGCATGCAGCACTATTATGGACCATTAATGACTTCTCGGTGTATGCTAATCTATTTAGATGGAGTACTAAAGGTAGATTTTTATGTCTAGTATGCGGATATGATACATGTTCTTAATGGTTATGTTATGGCTGGAAGTATTATTAGATAGGATATCGAAGATGGTTGGAGTTAACTCATCCATTCAGGTATGATAAAAATTCTTTTGATGGGACAGAGAAATTTAGAGTTGCTCTCAAACAACAATCTGGAACTGTTGTGTTGAGAGAATTAGTTGGGATTGACTTAACAACTCCCAATAACATACAAGGATGAAAAAAAAAGAACATATTGTTTCATTTGTCTTATTAGAAGAATGTTTTAATTAGACACAATATTGACATGATACAAACAGAGAAAAATTATTTTGATGTAATTGTTGGTATAATTCTCAGGCAAAAAGGAAAGTTTAAGGACAATTACAAGGTTAGGCTTGATCTTGAAGAGATAAGAATAAGAAAGGATCTACATGTATGTAGATCAAACTCTATGAACTTATTTATACCTAAAGTGTGTTAACAAATAATCTTGCAGGAAAAATGTATTTCTTAAGATTTTGAAGGACTTAAAACTTCCTAACGAGTGCTCTACTAACATCTTCAGACATGTTCAATTGAAACAACGAAAGCTAATAGGTCTAAAGAGTTATGACATCACATTTTAATGCAAGAGTTTATTCCTATAGCAATTCATGGATCACTACCTGACAATGTTAGCTCTATTATCATTAAAATTTGTAACATTTTTAAATATCTTTGCTCTTGGGTGCTTGACCCACGAAAACTTGAGCAACTGGAGGTATTAGTTCTGTAGCTTAAAAAGATTTTCCCTCCATTTTTTACCAGTATGATACACTTGATTGTGCACTTGACAGGTGAGCAAGGATTGATGGACTAGTGGCATATAAGAGAATGTATCCAGTTGAAAGGTTTATTTTATTTTAATCATTTATGTAACAATCATGCTCATTTTATTTAACAATCATACACACATATGATATTTGTTATGTATCTATTGTATGTGTAATACCGACACTGCGGTGTTCGTACTACTGTACTCCTATTCATGAAATATATAAATATTCCTCAGTCTATATATATATATATATATATATATAGAAAAATTTTAGTTTTATTGATTTTTGATTTTGGGGTATTAAATTTAAATTTTTGGTAAATTTTAAAATGTCGTATCCGTAATTCACAGAAAATCCTATTTCTACGAAATTTATATTCTAGAGAAAAGTGGATATAAAAATATATATATATTGATATTTATTAATTTATTTCAATTTGTAAAAAAAAAAAAAAAAAAAGAGAAGGGGGGAGCAAAACGCAGCGTTTTGCCTCCAAATTGAAATTAGGGTTTTTAACCTAATTTCTCTCCCTCATTCGCTCTCTTTCTCTTCGTCTCTCACTCCCTCGCGAATCTCTTCGCATTCTCTGCCATCCTCTCTGCCGCGAACGGCCATCGCCGCCACACTCCACCACCGCTCACCGCCCTAGTCTCTCTCGGTTCCCTCCCTCTCTGTCTCTTTCTCTATCTATCTCATTCTCTCAATCTCTCCCTTTCGCGATCTCTCTCACGCTCTCCGCTCGTCTCCACCAATCCCTCCGCCGCTCTCCCTCACTCTCTCCACCACCGCACGCCACCAACCACCATCATCACTGCCACTCTCTCTCTACCTTCCTCTCGGTTCTCTCTCTCTTTGTCTACTCTCTCTCTTTCTCTCGATCTCTCCCTCCCGCTCGATTCTCCCTCTCCGCCACCTCCCTCCGCCGCGATCAACCGTATACCGCCACCATCTTCTACCGTCGCCACCCACGCCACCACCTAGCCGACCCCCTCTCTGTCTTCTCTCTCTAGCTCACTCTCTGTTTCCCTCTCTCTATTCACTCTCTGTCTCTCTCTATTCACTCGATCGCTCTCTCTCTCAGTTCTCTCTCGCTCTCTTTCTGCCACGATCTTTCTGTCTCTCTTCTTCTCGTGCATGACAGTCCCCTGTCTCCCTCTTCTCAGCTCGCGCGCGGTGTTTCTCTCTATGCCGAGAGCCTCTCTGCAACCTTCGTTGCTCCATCTGCCGAGTTCAACGTTGCAACTCCCTTCTGCAACCTTTGCAGAAGTCCCAACAGGCAGGAGCAGCAAATTTAAGAAACCTTAGGCCGAGACTGCATTCCCTCTCTACTCAGGTAAGAACTAATTTCTAATTCTAAATCTAGGGTTTCGATTTTGCTACGTAATTAGGCTTAATTGATAAATCTTGTTTTGATTAGGAAGCACTGCAGATCTTGGAGTGGATTGAGGAGACATTCGGACAGAAGTCGTGAACTGTGAAAAACCCTAGGTGAGGGATTCTTGGTTCTTTTGATTAATTAACTGAATTTAGGGTAAATTTAGAGTAAGAATGTATCGCATATGTTAGGATGTTTGTTAGATTCGATTAGGATGCATTTCTGATATTTTATATGTAATTTGTGAGGTTAAGTATAGGATAATTCATGAATTAGGCTGTCTGATATAAAAGAAGCCTGTTAAAAGATGATGGGATCGAGTTGAGTTGATTTGAATGGTTTTCCTTAGAGTTAATTTGAAATATGCATGAAAATATTAGAATTTGGAGTTGGAACTTAAGGATCGATATAGCCTTTTTCATTATAAGTTGTTCTGTATATAGGCAATCTAAATTTGATCTCTGTATTATGAAAATAGACTTTCATACTTTGAAAATGACATATGGTTTGAAACATTTGGATGAGAATTGAAAAGTTTATGATTTTTCAAAGATTTTCTATCATGTAGAAAATTTATTTATTTTAGACATATTTCCGACTTTGAGTGGTTTTAGGATTGAATTAGACTTGGCTTTGATTTTATTATTTATTTATAAATAAAATGCAATTGATGATATTAGAGGGTATTCATAAATCGACGAATTTGGATTTGTACAAAATTAGGGAAAATGGATAAACCCAAAAATTAATTGGAAATTGATGACATAATTGTGATTGTGTATTAGGAAAGATCAATTGAGGATCGAGTAAGATTTCATATGATTGAATTGTGAGTATATGCAAGTGTATATGGGCTGAAAAGTGTGGTGTTGTTGCTTGAGCATAATGTGATATTATTGTGTGCTAAAATCACCTTAAAGGCCAAGGAGAATGGTAGAAAGTGTGCAGAATTTTTGTGGTGCAATGGTGAATGTGCATGGATATAATTGAGGTCGAGGTGTGAGGAATATGTGTATGTGTATGTATGACCAATGTATGTGTATTATATTTGTATGTCGAAGGAGAAAATTTAATAAAGAATAAATATGTCTGTTTGCAGACTGTTTTGTGTATGCAAAGGGTGGAATGGGAGGCATGTATGCTTGTTGATGATACTATGAGGAATGAATGTATGGAACATTGAAGTTGTTGTTAGTGATGGAGAAAGAGGAAGATGAAATGCGCGTAGGAGTATTTAGCATGCCCTAGTTTTGGCCTAGATATAGGGTTAGTTAAAATGCTAACTAACTTAGTAATTTTTTCAATTCATGACATATGTGATGTGTTACAATTGTAGTGACCTGCTTGGAAACCGATCGAGGGGAGCACAACTTCGACACTTGTTATGTATTGTAGGGAGTGATTGACCCTCCCGTATACTGTGAGTGGGATTTATTTCAATGTTTTTGTTTAATATGTAAACCCTGTTTTACAACATTTTGATACTTGAAATGTTTTGACTGGTTTTGGAACTAACTTTTTGTGAACCGATGGAGTGTCTAAAAATTGGGTTGAATTATGAAATTATGCATCCATGTGGTTGAAATGTATAATGTGTCATTTTACGCTATATGTTGCATTTGGTTTGTGAACCTGATTTATGGCACATTCTTGATACGATATTGATTTTGGCCTTGAGGGCTTTGCTATGTATTGTTCCGTAGCTATGAAGGACACCGTGAGAGGCGCTTGGGTGGCGTCCGGATATGCCTAGACCTGGGGTATCCCACGAGTTGTCTTGATTATATTAACGACACGGTACTAGCCAAGTTGAACCCGAAAGGGGGAGGATTTGGATACTCTCTCCAAGTCTAGCACCTGGACGAGGTTCGTCGCCAACGCCGGGGTAGAGAGCACTTTAAATAAATTTGCATATAACACCCCCGGTGCGCCTGTCATAGGTCTAGGTAGACCTCTGCCAGGACACTTTCGGCTGGCAGCTCTATGATTTTAATGACAGTGCTTTGGATGTATATTTGACTTGATAATGTGTGCTAATGATATATTGTTAAAATGAAAAGCATGATGATTTGAAATATGATTTGTATACTTACGCTTTGACACTCCAGTTTCACACCCCATATTAGACGATTACATTGACCCACTCACTCACTGAGTATTCTTCCCTGAGTACTCACCCCTTTTCTTTCCCTCCTCAGACAGGATTATTGTTGTGCCGAAGCGACGCTTCAGATTTTAGAGATTTTGGTGGATTTGGGTGATTCACGACTGTGAGATCAAAGTTTAATTTAAAAGATGAATTTCGTAATTTATTTTCGACCCTGCGTGGTCTGGATATTGAGATTTATAGTTAACCGTGTACTTAATTTGAGATGACTGTATAATTTACGTACCTTATCTGTGAAACTCTCATTTTTCATTTGCATTGAGGCAATTGTAGTGTTTGAATGTTAACTTGGGAAAATTTATTATAAATTGTATAAAACTTAGGCCCGCTCAGTGTGGCGACAGCTCATGCTCTAGTTGGGTATGACAGTAGAGTTCTGTGGCTAGGATTGCAAGTAATTTACTTAGCCTGGCATTGTTCTGGATGTCTGCCATTGTTAGTGGGTTGTTGTGAGGCCGGGATGACCCTTTTATTTTAATTACAGGATGATTTTGAATTTTACAGGATTAAACAGGTTTATTTGTACATGGGAGACCTTCGATTTATGAGGAGGTTCTGCCCGATTTTCTGTAAAAATACAGCCGGCATCCAGGGCAACGGGTGGCTGTTCATGATCCCGGTTCAGGGTGTGATAGTATGTAATACAATATATATATATATATAGATACTTACTTCTACTCAAATCCTATGTACGTAATAGAGCATGGCTTGAGGTTCCATCGTGGAATGGTATATAGCAAATGAGTGCTTGCTTTTGTTCAAGATATTTAGATGGGGTTGAAATAAGGTTTAATCATCTATTGCGGGATGATGACAACCAGATTGCATTTGGAGAAGATGAGTCTACTTTAAGAACTATTGGAAGGCTTTTGGAAATAAGGATACATAGTTGTATTAAATGACAAAAAAGAAAAATAATATCTTGAATTCGTCTTAATGAGAAATTATTGCAACAATGCCATAGATACATATTATTTAATAGTGACTTAATTGCCTTATTTAGAGTGTAAGTATATGTTGTGATAATAATGTTTATGAATATTAAACTCTAATGTCATATAACATATAGATGTATTGTTTCATATGAAGGAAACATATACAACATATTCGAAGAACAAATAGCGGGAAGAAGTTAAATACTCTCTAAATTGACAAACTTCATAGTAAAGATTTCAATTCTTGGTTTAGTCGTCGTGTAAATATATCAATAGTCAATATTTTTAGTGTTATTAATTTCTTCTATTTACGTGATTTCTTTTCCAGGTTATAAATCCAAAATACTCTAGAGAGATTATAGATGAAGTTAAATAGATTGCTCGTGGATTAGATCTATTAATTAGAAATTATAATGGATATGTGGTTAATGGATATCGATTCCATATAAAAGATCACGAGAAGTGTCTTCAAAGTCAAAATTCAAGAGTTGTTATAGTAGTGGATGACGTTAGTTATTCAAGTGTACGGGATAAAAGGCTCATTGAAGGTAAAGTTAATTATTATGGAATATTATGGTAAATCATTCAAGTAAACTACAATGGAATGTATACTTTTGTGTTATTTTAGTGTGATTGGATCGACCTACAATGAAGATGCAAGAAGGATAGATTTGGCTCAACACTTGTGAATTTCTCCTATCTGAATCATACGGGTGCTGATTTATAAGACGATGTGGCTGATGAAAGACATAAAGAATGACTTGTTATAAAATATGTCAAAGTTAGAGATGAATTTGACATAGGTGATGAAGCGAAAAATCAACATCTAAATTCAGAAAGTAACCCCTCAGACAATCAGGTGTGGGTTCAAACTAATGTTAATAAAGATGAAGCAGATGTATCAATATAGATGAATAATGATGATGAGGTGGATAGAGTAGGATTGGATGCATATATGTATGAAATGTAATGAGATTTTGTTTACACATTATGCAATCATTGATTCATATTTTTTATTTTTATTTTATGCATGATATATAGTATATGGTTATAATATATGGTAACAAGTGATAATAAGTGCATTATATAAAGTGATATTGCTATAAAGCATCGTATCATATCATATCAGGTGTTAGTAAGTGCATCATATGTCACAAAAATTAGGTTTTTATGATAAAAATTTAAGTGAAAACTATGGTTTAAATTAAGCTACCAATATCCATCTCAGAAACAATCAACCAAGAGTGTTCGCACGATCGACTGCGAGCATTTTATGTGAAATATAGGCGAAACCTATTCACCCTCTAGGTTTCTTTCACACACAAAGCACCATACAAAGCACAATACGACAAAGTACAATGTGGCTATCATATTGATATATCTTTAAAGAAAGTTGGGTAACAAGTTGTAAAAATTGGATAAAAAATAATAACAATAGGGTAACAAGTAGTAAAAATTGTATAAAATGAGCAGGGTAACAAAAGTAGGAAAAAATATGAAAAAATTGAGGAATTAAGAATAATATGGGTAATGACTAAAAAAAGTGTGTAATGAAAGAAGAGGCGGATAAAGGGTAAAGTATAGAGAAAAACGTGGAAAAAAGGTGGATTTTGAAAATTTGTTTGTGAAAATGGAGGTAAAATGACATTAGCCCTTGTGTGATATGATGTCATCCCTGTGTGATATGATATGTCCTAATTGCAATGTGATATGATGAAATAACCCCGAGCCATTGGATTAATTGGTTAAACGTCCAAGTTTACCCCAGTTATTGGATGAAATGTAATTTATCCAACAACGTGCAAAAAATTTGGGATTGCTTTGTGGCATTGCTTTTGAGATATAAATGCACCATTTTCCAATAATATAATAATATGAATCTTGCATTACTATATAATACATTACTATATATTATTATATGTATTACGATAAATTACATTATCTAATGCAGCGGTTGGACCTAATGCAACAGTTGGACCAATTTAGGTGGCATTGTAATTCACTACTCAACCATTGAATCAAGTGGCATCCTCATGTTGTAATATAAAATCATCAATATGAAATTATGATTATTAGTATTAATTTAAATAATGTAATTATCAATATTAGTATGTTACATAAGTTAATTAATTATCAATATAAGTAAATATTAGTAATTTAAATAATGTTACATACTAATATTAGTGATTTAAATAATGTTACAATGTCAAAGTTGGTTTGCATTATTAATATTAGTACTTTTAAATAATATTATATGTGAAATATTAGTCGTTGAGGTGGGGTTAGAGGTGGTTTGGCTCCACATGTGGGGTATTAATGGTATTAATGAAGGTTGGTTCTGAATAAATGGCACATGTGTGGAAGTTGGAGAGCTTAAATTCTTTATACGTTGAGAGGATCACGCCTTTATGATTATAAATAGGGAGGAGATCTTAGTGTTATCGCAATGTAATTTTGAGTGACTATTGTGAAAGTGAGAGCTGATGCTAGATAGCTTAATATAGGTTTTGAACCACAAAATCCAATTTATGCCAATACAAGGTTCCATCAAAGATGGGTCTGTTGATACAAGGTCTCATCGTGTTGTTCGAAATCCTGACATTATGATGGAATCCTTTGGAGCTTATCAGGATTCCAGTCTTGTGTGCGGGGCAAGAAGCTCTCCTCTCAAGGTTAGAATCATCATCCGGCTACTAAGTGCAGCAGGTGACTGAGGATTCATCTCCAACTGGATTCATCTCCAGCTTTTCGGTGGTTGGGCCATAAGAGGAATTGGGAAGGCGGTGTTTTTTTGCCATCTCCTACCCCTTTCCAATTTCCTCTGTCGTTTATACTTTGATGATGTAATTTAATGTAATGTAATTAATTAAATTTAATGTAATTTCCTTAGTTTTGTATGATCATCTTTTCTTGAGAGTAATTTAATTTAATGAATTTAAATAATGTCATATTAGTAATTTCAGAGTTAAATGTTTTAGAGTTTGCCAAGATGAAATGTGATTTATGGAATTGACAAAAGGAACCAATTTGGTTGCCTTCATGATTTTCTAATAACATAAAAACATAATGTCATAATTTTCCAAAAACATGATAACAAAATAACATAATGTCTAATGTACCAACGTAATTAATTACACCATAACATTGTCATAATTTCAAATTATAACACTATATTATATAAAATCATATCATTATATTATTTAAATTAATAATATTAATAATTTTATCACATGATTAATGAAATGAACATAATTAGCATAGCCCAGGGCTCACGGCAGGCCGCCCATGTACACACTGCAAGGCAAGCGCGGTGATGTGATCCTTGAGATTCTCTTAATGAAAGCACCAAAAAGTGATGTGACCCCTTGGCATTAGGCAAACAAACACTTTGATTTCTCTCAACAAGAATGGTGTAGTATGCTGTGATCCTTGGCATTGGCACTAGGATAGCCGAATTGCCTTAGATCTTTACACGGTTGTGCGGTTTGGGGGAGGTTTGAGTGAATGGGTTAGAGTTCTTCCTTATGCATGGTATCAAAATGTCTTATGCATAAGGTTGGCTCTTAAGAGAAAGGGGTGGAAAAGAAAAGAAATGGAGAAGATTGAAAAGGATTTGACCTTGCCTTGATGGGTCTTCAAGAACAAGAGGCCTATCACGCGATAGTAATGTAACCTAAAGGGTTTTGGCCTCCTTAAGCCCTATGATAAATATCTTATGCTGGAGAATTCTGAAACTCTAACTTTTGTATTATGAAATTTGGTTGATATAAATAGGGGAGGCCTCCCCTATTTATTGATGAAGGAAGGGTATTGAAAGGTCCTCATTACATACAACTTTTCAATCTAAAAGACTCTTATTACATTATAACTACTTGGCAATTGTAACTACCCTTATTACATCAATGAAAGCCTTACAACAATAAAAGGAATTATTTCAAAAAAAATAGTTACTACATGGGGGAACTTTGGCCTTTTGGCTACTGGTTCAATGCTTGCACATTACGTTGGTACATGCTTGCCTGTGCACTGGTGCACACTGGCTTGTGCACTGGTGCACTCTCTTTGGGCCATGGTTTTATTTCCTTGAGCATTCTCTCTGTTCCTTCGAGTGATGAGTCTTCTAATGGTGTCTCTTCACTTGCTGGCTCGTTTGTATATGTTTTATTGGTTACTTGATCATGCTCTTGGTGCACTAAGGCAAGATAGTGCATTGCCTTGTCTTCCTCGGCCTTTTGCTCATGCGGTGCCATTGTGGATTCACCTCTTCATATAATGGTGTCTCTTGACAAGGGCTACTTGGTGACTTCTCATGCCATAGCATTACTTTGCATATAATGGGCACATCCTCATGTACGGGTTGCTTGTGCAATAGTGCCTCTTCGCCTGGTGTCCATTCGAGTGGGGGCCTTCTTGCTTGCTCTTTTTCACTTACAATAGTCTCCTTCTTTTCCTTAGAGACTTTTGCTTGAGGGTTGCTTGATGTTACATGAAAGGTTGTGTCCTTTGGTTGAAGGTTCGCGACCTTTGGCATGTGAGTGCTTGGTCGCAATGTGCTGTGGCTTGTGCGCTACTTGGCTTTGCTTGAGCAGGTTGGAGCCGTGCCATGTAATTTCTTAGGCAATTGCTTTACCTTGTCCAATGCTATTATTGCATCATTGGTGCCCTTTGGCTTGATATGTGAAGTTGCGTTCGTGTGAATCTCCTTAAGAATTATGTTTATGCGAACCTCCTTAGGAATTGTGCTCGTATAAACCTCCATGATTTGTTTTTGGGCATGCCTTGCTACCAATCTCTTCATGTGGTCTCAAGTATTGCTTGTAGCAATACGGAAGGTTGCAACATTCGCCCCTCCTTGAAGAGGATCCTTGTCCTCAAGGCTGCTGATTGGATAACCTTTGATAAAGGTTAAGACATCTTCCCAAGAGGCTACCTCCTGCTTGAGGCATTTCCACTTTATGATTACTATTCGTGGTGGTGCCTTTTAGTTGATGATCACACGTTCTTCCCTGCCTTGCATTGAGGGTTGTAGGGTAATTATGTGCATATATTCTTGCTCCTTTGCAACTTTTGGTTGTCGTGGTTTGTTCTTAACACGAACTGGTGGTCTCTTGCTCATGCCCTAAACCATTGGCTAGGTGCAGAAGTTAGTGTCCTCTTGTTGGGGTCCCTTTGCTGTCTCATGGTACCCTGTCATGTGGAGGATGGCATTTTGCTCAAGGGCTTATGGCTTGCTATTGGATCGCTTGCTATTCAGCTACTCATTTGAGGGGCAACCTTTTTCTTTCCCTCTGTGCACCGTTTGGGACAGAGTATAGTAATGAGGGGGTAGTTTGTGGCTGCTCCTTTGGTGACTCTTCGTTATAGGTTAACTTGAGTTGAATCTATTAGTTACCATACATGAATTCCATGGTTTGATTGCAGTAATCGGTTACCACTTTTCCAAGAGTTGGGAGCCATTGAACTTCAAGTACTACATCTGTTCTGATCAATGAAAGAGAGTAAAGATTAGTAGTGATTTTGTACCCTTGGATATTGATCGTGACTCCTCGATAGATTTTCGAACATTACAACTTTTCACCATCCACAACCTTTACTTCGAAAAGTTCTATTTCTCAATGGGCAATTTGAGTGATCCCACTATTTTGTGATTGATGTAATTGAATGAAGATCCATTGTCAACCAAGAGAATGACTTCTCTTCATCCAAGTTTTGCTTTGGTTAGCATAGTCTTGGGACCTTTTATACCAGCCATAGCATGGATGGAAATGTGAGGGTCATTAACAAAAGGTGACACTTTGGATTATTCCTCCTCAAGGGAACCTTCTTCCTTTATAGGTGACTCTTCACCTTCATATATTTCAATCATAAAAATCTGGGGCTTATTGCACTTGTGATTGGTGTGAATTTTTCATCACAATTGAAACATAACCCTTTAGATCTTCTTGCTTCCATCTCAGCATATGTAAGAGTTTTCACTCCTTGAGTTTTGTTACTCGTCATGCCTAGTTGGTAAGTCTTAGAAGCAGTGGGTTTTGAAGGGACACAAGGACTTGCTATCCCTTTGAGTGGTTGAGACCTTGAGAGCCTTTCTGTGTCTTGGAGTTGGTCATCTTTGATACGAGAAATCTCCCAAGCATGAATTAGGGTCTTAGGTCTATGTAACTCCACTTCAGAAGCCAATTCATACCTTAGTCCGCCTATGAAAGCGCCAACTAGGGCTGGTTCAGGCCAATCAACTCTTATAGAAATCATTTCAAACTCCTTTTGATATTCTCGTAGGATGGAAGTTTGTCTCAATTGGGTGAGTGACTCATTGTAATGTAATCAACATATGTGGTTTCTTCAAACCGTTTGGTTATTTCTTTGCATAGTTTCAGCCAAGAAAGTTTGTAAAAACTGAAACTAACAATTAGTTGCATGAATGACTTGTAATCTATAGGGTGAATTTTGATATTATAAATGTAAACCGTGAAATTTGGTGGATTAAGGAATATGAGAGTTGGACTTGAAATAAACTAGAAATTTAGCCTAATTTTTAAGTGTAGTCCTTAAGAGTAACAATTCAACTAATAAGTTCCAATATTGGAGTCTAAATCCAACTAGCTATCCAACCCATGGAGCCCAAATTTTGTGCCACACTTGAGTTCAATTTGGTAAGTCCAAAGCTAAAGATAAAGTCCACCAACAAGCCCAAATTCTTGGAGTCCAAATATTTGAAATCATCTTGAAGCCCAACACTTGAGTGGAAGCCCATTAGGATGTCCAACATATGAATTAAAGTGCATAATGTCTAACCCAATGTTTTTACCATTGTTTGCTCACTTTTCTTTTATTTGCTAACAAAAATACAAAGAAATCAAGGTGCATTTAAGTGTGGCATTAAATGTTGGACAAATGTGAGGTGTTTGGAGAGAAGGATGTGTATTGTGTGGGATTGTGTGACTCGAGAAAAATAAAAGCAAAGAAACAAATGGAACATGTGTTAGCCGAGAGAGAGAGAGAGAGAGAGAGAGAGAAGACCTTATTCTTGAAGGTTCCTTGGTTGGTTTATTGGAAAACTGTGAGAGAGAAAGAGGAAAAGAGAAAGAGAAGTGGTGGAACTCTGAGAAATCTCACCTTTCTTTACACATTTTCTTCCTTCTCTTCATACCATTTGAATCATCCAAGCAATTTACAAACAATATCTGGATTTTCTAAACTTTCTAGAGTTATTTCCAACCTACTCTAACATTTCATGAGTTGAAGGGAAATGGATGTTTGGAGTTCATCAAGTTTGATGAAAAAACTTATCATTTAGAGTGATTTAGTTGGCTGCTTGAGAGATTCTTGAAGCAAGTGCAAGGTAAGCATCAATTTCATGGTTTTAGATTTTTATTTTTGAAATCAGGATACATAAAATGTTACATGATCTGAATTTAGAAGAGTGTTGAAAGATTAGAACAAAGATTGAATCCTTGAATTTCTGCAAAACATAATAGTTTGACCTTACTATAATGTTTTAGTCATAAATTTTTCTACAACAAAGACAAATCGAGTAAGGTTTTCTTCTTAAGAAACAAGACTTCTAGGGCTTGAAAATGACATATGAGTCACTAGATTCTGATGAGAATTGGATTTTTAATGATTTTTTAAATCTAGGCATTCTGGAGAGGAATCCCCTATTTTATCGTGTTTTGGCTGTGAACTTGGCTTTAATTTTGAGATACTTTCTAGACTGAATTAGCCTAAACTCTAAATACAAAAATTATATATCCAAGTCTAAGCTTTAATTTGAGACATGAATCATATGATTTAGATATGTGTAGAGAAAGTTATAGCCATTTTCCCATGACTACGTATATTAGAGATTATGCAGTTAGGGCAACATATGATAGATTTACATGTTTTTGTGTAATTGAAATGGACCTAAGTTATAAACATAAAAATTATTGTTTTATGTCTAATATTTAAGTAAAAATTAGAATTTTCGTGATCTGGGAATTCTAATTTAACATATGATTATTTTTCTAATACATGTAGATGTGAAAATGAGCCTTAAGTATGGTTAATGAATGTCTTAGACATAGAGATATACTTTCTATTTATATATCATGTATTTAGCTTCTTAGTAGTATTGAATAAATGTTTAATATCAATTCTATATTGTGATCTACATAACATTTAGGCGAAGGTCTTTCAAACAAGGATGGAGTTGAAAACCTGAACTAGTAAGAGTGTGCACCCTCCCAAACAGTGAGTGTGACTTTTATATCTTGTTTTAATGAGAAATGTATTTATGTGTTTTGAAATTCTTATTTTGAAATGTGGTTTTATAATTCAATTTAAGTGTGATGTGTTCTCTTGAAATGATGATGTTGAAAATGTTTGCCACATGGTTTACATTGCTTGATTTATTGATGTTTATTGAGACAAGAATGAATATGGGTTGCAAAATGGTTTTGGAATTTAATTGTGAATGAAAACAATGTTTTATGGTGATCAATTATTTACGCAGTTACTGTAATTTATTGCTCACTTATGACCAGCTGGAGTAAGAGCGGTATGGATGGAGTCAAATTTGGATTTGGGTAGTGTGATACGAGGGAGTTCACCTACCTAAGGTTACGGTTGAGTAGCCATGAGTCACCGATGGTGATATCTAAGCTAACACCAAAGACGGGACATTTTTTAAATAAATGAATAAAGAAAAACCCTTGGTGGATCTAATCCTTGACCTTGGCCAAGGTCTTGGATTAGACATTATATTCTCAATAGTCCCAAGGTTTTGAATGAATACGACCCATTTGATGCAAAGAGAAATATTTTACTTTAAACACTTTGATTGTTAATACTTTGTAAATGCTTTGTGAACTTGTGAGCACTTTTGTAATGATAACATATAATTTGTTGATAATGGTTTTAGAACATAATCACATTCTCACTCATTGGTATGTATATAGATTTTCCACTCACTGGGTATATTTGTTCTCATCCCTATCTTCTACTCTCATATTTTCAGGTTTTGTAGCTATTAAGTGCAGATAGATGACCTTCTTTTGTAGTTTGTGAGATCCATCTCAATTGGAACCATACACTTCATGTAAGATAGTCTCGTTTTGACATACTTAGTTGTAGATGGATCCATGAAAAAAATTTATGGAAGCTAAATATTGTTATATTATGGACTACTACTTTTGTATATCTGTATTCTAATTTTGATTGGTCACTTGTATAAAAGTTATAGAAACTTTACTTATCTCATTTTGAAGGAGGTCTTATGGATAATGATGCATAGACACATGAAAGACATTATGAATTCTTTCTAACTCTGAGGGCAGCTCTAATCGGTAAGCCACCCTTCCTACTCTTTCAATGACCTTGTAAGGACCAATGTAACAAGAATTTAACTTTCCCTATCTCAGAAATCCAATTACTCATTTTCAAGGGGATACTTTTAAGAATACCATGTCACCGATCTCGAATTCTAGTGGCCTTCTTCTCTTATCGACATAGCTCTTTTATCTGTTTTGGGTTGCTTTTATCCTTTCCCGAATCAACTTCACCTTCTCAATAGTGGCTTCGATCAACTCTATACTTTCAATCTTCCTTTCCCCAACTTTATCCTAGCACAATAGAGTTCTACACTTTTGTCCATATAAGGTTTCATATGGGGGTATTCCAATGCCAGCTTGATAAGGATTGTTGTAGGCAAACTCTATTAAAGGAAGGTACCTATCCCAAATACCTTGAAAATCTAGTATACAAGCTTTAAGCATGTCTTCTAATGTTTGGATTGTGCGTTCAGATTGCCCACCGGTTTGAAGGTGAAAGGGAGTGCTAAACTTCAACTAAGTACCTAAGGATTCTTGCAATTTTGGCTAGAACCTAGAGGTGAATCGAGGGTCGCGTGGTTGTGATCAGACGTGATCGATACTAGAACCTGATGGAGTCTCACATTCTTGTCAATGTATATCTTAGCTAACTTCTCCAAAGGGTATGTGTTCTAGATTGGTAAGAAGTGGGCTGATTTGGTAAGTCGATCTACAATCACCCAAATAGCAACATATCTATTTGGTGTATGTGGCAAACTGACTACAAAATCTGTAGTCACATGCTCTCATTTTCATTTGGGAATCGATAATAGTTAGAGAGTATACCGGTAGGCCTTTGGTGTTCTACTTTCACTTGTTAACATACTAAACACTTAGACACAAATTCAACAATCTTCTTTTTCATTCCAGACCACCAATAAGTTCCATTAACTATTCGATACATCTTAGTACTTCCCAGGTACATAGTACATGCCGATGAGTGGGCTTCCTCAAGAATAGCTCTACAAAGATCAATATCCTTAAGAATACAAATCCTATTCTTAAACACAAGTATCCTATCATCACGGATCCTAAACTCATTCTTTTCTCCATTTTGGACTTCTCAACTATCATCTTTAATTCGTCATCAGTAACTTGGAGTTCTCAAATACGGTCCACTAAGCTGGGCCTTACCTCAAAACTAGCTAGCAATGCATCTTGCTCATCACTTAATAATCTAACTCCAAGTGTTTGGATTCCAACTAAACAAAAAAGATAAGAATTCCCATGAAACTTCATATTTAATGAAGACTTCCGACTCAAAGCATCAGCAACCATATTAGCTTTATTAGGATGATAATCTATCACCAAATCATAATCCTTAATCAATTCAAGCCATCTTCTTTGCCCCAAATTGAGCTCCTTTTGTGTGAACAAATATTTCAAACTTTTTGATTGGTGAAAATCCTACAAGTCTCTCCATACAAATAATATCTCCAAATCTTCAAAGCAAACACAATTGCTACTAACTCTAAGTCATGAGTAGGATAATTCTCTTCATGTTTCTTTAGTTGATGGGAGGCATAAGTGATCACTTTATCATTTTGCATCAATACACATCTCAATCCTTGTTTACTTATATCACTATAAACTATATATTTACCACCGCTAGATGGAAGAGCAAGGATTGGGGCGGATGTCAATCTTTCCTTAAGTTCTTGGAAGCTAGCTTCACACTTATCATCCTATTGAAATTTAATTTCTTTTCTCATCAAACAAGATAATAGGGCAGCAATTTGAGAAAATCCTTTAACAAATCTTCTATAACACCCTTCTAGCTGAAGAAAATTTCTCACTTCCATCATATTTTTCGATTGTTCCCATTTCAGAATAGCTTCAACCTTTCTCAGATCCACAAATACCCTTTTATCATATGCTATATGCCCCAAAAAACTAATTTCTCGCAACCAAAATTCACACTTTGAGAATTTAGCATATAATTGCTTCTCCCGAAGAGTCTGCAATACAATCCTAAGATGCTCTGCATGTTCCTCATCACTCTTCAAATACACCAATATATCATCGATAAATACAATTACAAACTTATCAAGAAGTGAGTGAAATACCCTATTTATCAAATCCATGAAAGCAACAGGGGAATTCATTAACCCAAACGACATCATTAAAAACTCATAGTGCCTATATCGAGTCCTAAATGCTGTCTTGTGCATATCACTCTCCTTAATCTTTAATTGATGGTAACCCGATCTCAAATCAATCTTCGAGAACACACATGCACCCTGAAGCTGGTCAAAGAGATCATCAATTCTAGGAAGTGGGTACTTGTTCTTAATGGTGACTCTATTTAGTTGCCGGTAGTCAATACATAGTTTTAAAATATCATCTTTCTTCTTTACAAACAAGACCAGTGCACCCTAAGGAGATAAGATTGGTCGGATAAATCCTTAATCTAGTAACTCTTGGAGTTGCACTTTCAACTCCCTTAACTTTGTGGGTGCCATTCTATAAGGTGGTATGGAGATAGGGGTGATACCGGAGAGTAGATCAATGGTGAAATCAAACTTCCGATCTAGAGGTAAACTAGGTAACTCTTTCGGGAATACATCTGGAAACTCATTTACTACTAGGATATTGTCTAGGGTGGGACTCTCTATGGTGGTGTCAATAATATGAGCTAAATACGATTCACACCTCTTGTGCATCAACCTACGAGCTTCCAATGCCGATATTACACATGTCGGTACTATTTGGCATTCGCCAGTAAAAACATATGCTGAATATCCCGACTTTTAGAACTCTACTTCCTTAGTAAAACAATTCACGGATGCCTGATGAAGGTTTAATGAATCCATTCCCATAATAGCATTAAAACCCTTCATCTCTAAGGGAATTAAGTCTGTCTCAAGAATCATTTCACCTACCAAGACATCACAGCCTCTGTATACTGTACTTCTAACCAACTGCTCACCTAAAGGAGTAACCACTAACAACTCTTTCTCAAGTGGGGTCATAGGCCTATCGGCATGCCTAGAAAAGCTTACACTAATGAAGGAATTGTTGGACCTCGTGTCAATAAGTATGCGAGCATCAACTCCAAAAATTTTGATTATACCAATTAATATAACCACCAAGTGACCGTTAGTCAAATCTTTTGACAAGTATTCCACACATAGCATTCCATTAAATCATTTATACCAACATCAAACATCCTAAATATTCCACTAGAATAGTCATTAACACCTCAAATCATGGAATCATCAATAACATGCCTTTTAACTTAATGACTTTGTGTTTAAGTAAATTTGCCTATAACAACATCGGGGTTGTTCTATGCCTCTTCATTGGTTATGGAATAAATCCTAGTTTGAGTTCATGGTGGAAGACATTGGGAATTAGTAGCCACAGTGTTACTTCCAGTCCCCGTTCTTGGAGTGGCACCGATGGGAGGTGCTGAAGTAATAGCCATGCCACCCTAAGAGTGCCTAAAAAGTTCTTCCTTCCTGCAATGATAGCATCTTTTGGGTCCCCTACATGGACCCATGAGATATCCCTTGCAATTTGTGTAGGGACACCCTTTGCTTCCTCGTGGCCTTACTCCTGATCTGACACTACCATTTGGAGCATTTGGCTTGAAGAATGATTGGTCTCGGGGAGTGCCAACCAATCCTATGACAGAACCACTACTATATGAGCCCATATTTTTTCTCTTCTTAGAGCCTTGGCTCGGAGTGAACCCACTGGAACTTTTCTTCTTCCTATGGTTTTCCCTAATCCTACCTCTCTGTAACACCATCTGTTTGGCCCTCCAGGCCAATTGTAAAATATTCTAGTAGGTATGGTTTTCTGTAACTAACATCCTCTCTCTAATGTTTAGATTCAAACCATTCTCAAACTTGAAATACCTATACTCTTAAGAGGCTACTATCTTTAGAACAAATGAGGATAAATTCCTAAACTCCGCTTCGTATTCCACCACTATCCTATTTCCCTGATGAAGATGGAGGAACTCTTTCCTTTTAAATCTCGATCAAATCGGGTGTAGAATTTCTCATTGAATTCCCTAAGGAAATCATTCCACCTCTCAAAACATTAGGGAAATCATTCCCTAAGGGGTATGGTCAATCTCTCCTTTACACCATCCCACTAAGTGCTAGCATCCTCATCTAACAATCTTACAACTACCAAAAGCTTCAATTCATCATCAATTCTCATGTCTATTACCACCTCTCGGACCCTCCTGATCCATCTCTTCACCACCGTAGGGTCATTGAACCCCGAGAAGGTTACACACCCTAGTTGTTTAGTCTCTTTCAACAACTTGGATAATTCGATGGGTGGTCGGGTGGATGGCATAGCTACTGAAATAGGAGGGGCTACCGACGCCATAGGAGGGACAGGTGGAACCACTGGATTAGGAGGTGGAGGAGGAATTTGGGCTTTAGGTGGTGCTTGAAGATGTGTACCATATGCATTACACCACTCGGTCCATTACCGAAAAGTATCGAGTGACAGTGGAGGAATTCCGGTTGGAGGAGCCGAGTGAGTAGAAGCCGGAGGAGGTAGAGCATACGAGGACGACTCATTCTCGTATTCTTAAGGAGGAATCTTATTTCTATTTCTCATTCTTCTATGGGGAGGCATGGTAATCTACAAAAGAAAAACTACTTTAGCTCACAGTACTAAGACGACTCTAGGCACCTATAGCCAGAGGTATGTCAATTTCTTAAGACCCATTGGAGGCTTTCAAATCTTTCAAAAACATTTGGAAATATAGAAATATTTAAAATCATTTGTAATTATTTGAAAAAGTTTTAATAACTCCCAAAACATTTATTCTGATACTAATAAAATTATCACGCCCCGACCTGTAGGTTCAAGCATGTGACAATCGCTGCGTGATCTAAAAATACGTGCAGACACCGACACATACCCCAAGATCCCACAAGACTATGAAAATACCCTTTTTCAAACCAAAGGAAACCAACACATCAAATATTAAACATATCATACATAAGCTCAATTTTGAGAAAATATTTATATCAAACATATTTTAAAGAGTTTTCAAAATACAATTTCCAAAATATCAGTTTCATTTGCAGAATGCCCTCTATTGGGTTCATCTACAAGCCTCAAAATGTCCATTAAGAGAGGACAAATACCAGCTATTGGTCCATGACAGTTCTTTCCTTGGTTGGATCTAGCTAACTGTAGGGAGCTGCTGCTATATATATACTTCCTCAGAAAAAGATAAGAAAGAGAGATGAGTATAAAATACTCAGTGAGTGGATGGTATGTTATGACAATAAATAAGTGGTGAGTGTGGGAGTGTCAAATCATAATCTCTAACAAATCAGCATTCATGGGCAATATCAAACAATCTAGATATTTATAAAAACAGATGCATCCATGAACTCATATATTTCCAAAGATCATGGGGACTCCCTATATAAAACATTCCCGCCCAAAGTTTAGTTGAACCTAGGTGGAAGGCTGCAAGGGATTTTCAATCTATTCATTTCATAACACTAGTTCCTTCTTCTTTGACATTGACTCGTACCTCACTAAGGTGCTATTCGGATAGTACGACGAGAGCATAGGAGGCTACGTCTATCATCCATTGCCAAATAAATCCACAACCACATTACCCCATTGGGTCGCTCTGTAGGAGGAATGACTATAGTCATTTACTATCACTAGTACCATCATTTCACAAATATCAATACTTTTCAATGTGTCATAAATTCAATAAATGGTTACTAAACCATATCACAATATTCATGAATGTAATTCTTAACAACAAATGACACATGTTATTCTCAAATTCAGTGGATGTATGCATATTCCAAACTCACATTTTAAGACATCCCACAATCACAAATAATTGTAGAAATATCATTTAAAATCATTTATAAAAGAATTTATAAAATCATTTTCTCATTCAAGCACAACAGTCTGTCCACTCATAGTAACAGGGAGGGTTATCACTCCTAGATTCCTCAATAGCAAGAGTTTTGCCACAATCTGTCCATTCAACTCCTAAATAACATTATCAGGTAACCAAAATCATCAATATTAATTTTCAAGTTAACCCAAAAATCCTAATATTTAAGAACCTAATTTCTCCCTCACTTACGATGGTTTAATAATCTCCAAATCCAAATAAATAACCAAGTAGGTAAACTGAAAGTGAAATAAAAAGATGATAATACCTTGATTTTTGTCTCCAAGAAATCTTTTCTCGTATAGGTTATATCAAACCCTAGGATTTTGCTTTTTCTTGTGACAGCTCTAGATTCTTAAAGTCTTTCAATATCAAGGCTAGAATCTAACTTTGGAAGGTTGGATGAGTAGTTTGAAACCTTAAATCTAGAGATTTGGTGGTAAATCGAATGAATTTGGGAGAGAGGAAGATGGATCTAGAGAGAGAATAATAGTTTAAAGAGTGAAATGAGAATACTTAAGTCCCATGGGTTAAGGTCTCACTTTTCCTTTTTATCTCCACACCCATTTTAATAATTGCTTAGTCACCCTCTTACACTCCTAAATTGCATACATAACCCATTTTGTCCTTTTGTTTATTGAGAAGGTCCATCCAATGGGTTTTAAATTTTTAAACCTTTGATAACCAAAGGAAGGTGTTCGGTGATGGATAGGAAAATTGGAAATGAGAAGTACAAATCTGTAGAAAATAAACTAGAAGTGTTAAAATTTGGAGTATTCAAGAATATGGGTTATAATAAAAATGGCATAACATATAACTAGAAGGTTTAAGTGGCATGGTGGCATTGTGCTTTTTGGGTGACTTGGGGGTCTTGGGTTCAATTCCTCATGAAGACAGTCTCTTGATAGGAGTGACCTCAAAATAGTTATCGACCGATGAGGTGTTCCCATTTGCAAAATGACAGTCAACAAACATGTACCAAAGGAGCTTCCAAAATACATATCAACATTTCTCAAACTTGGACATCCACTGATGGTTCAAATACTTACTGTCGGGAAAATATAAGTGAAATATAATATACCGAACGGTATAGAAAATTGGGTTTGCCAATAAGTATATAAAAATTATAAAATAATCTATTAACTTAACTCCACAACATATCGACAGACTGTATCTTTACAATACACCGAAGGGGTGGTAAATTACCAAGAGATGGTCACCAACGACTATCAATCGCAAAATCAAAATTTTGAAAAAATAATTTACTGCATACAAAAACTCCACCGGTAGGTAAATTCTATTAGAGAAGTGAAATTCCACCAATTATTAAGCATCGAACACTCAAGTAACCGATAACTCTAATGATCGAAAACTTTATAATTTAAAACCTATCGACCAAATACATAGAGAAGTTCATGGCAGTCATCCTAAAGGCAAAATTCACATTTCTACAAAATATAAAAATTTTAAATAGTCCATTTATTGTTTACATCACAAACCAGACTTGTCTGGTGTTACAATTGGTTCCCTTTGGCTTGATATGACAAGCTGTGTTCACGCGAATCTCCTTAGGAATTGTGTTCTTGTGAAGCTCCTTATGAATTGTGTTCGTGTGAACCTCCATGATTTGTTCTTGGGTACGCCTTGTGGCTAATCTGTTCGTGTGGTCTCAAGCATTGTTCATAGCATTGCGGAAGGTTGCAACACGTAGTCTCGCGCACATGCACATGCGCACATGCCTACCTCTGCCCCCGTGCACATGCATACTACCCAGTCCATGCCTATTAACTGCTACTCAATTTAAAAATCTAAAATATGAATTAACTACATGTATAATTAACATTATTAATTTAAATAATATAATGATATGAAATTAGTAATTTATATAATATAGTGTTATATAATGGTATAATTAATTACATGATATTTAATATTAGTAATTATCAATATTATATAATATAATGTTAATTATCAATGTAATATTAATTATTAATGAAAAAAGTAAGAATTCAAATTAATTATCAATATTATATAATTTTATATAAATTCCAAAAAAAGACAACTACACGACAACATTAATATTAATTTTAATTTAAAAGTTGACATTAATTTAAAGGAGATAATGACAACATCAATTAATTTAAAAGTTTACATTTAGAAATTAACAGTTGACAAGATTGACATTAAAACTGTACGAAGTCCCACAACCAAAAAACCTCATTTGGCGTCAATTTAATCAGACTTCTCTTTTAGCACAAAAAACATTTTTTTTACTCTCTTTGCTCGTGTATTTATTTCTTTATTTTCTGGCTTATGCAAAAGCATTTGCATTTGTATTTAATATCATATCATAGACAACTACATGACAACATTAATATTAATTTTAATTTAAAAGTTGACATTTAATTTAAAGGAGATAATGACAACATCAATTAATTTAAAAGTTTACATTTAGAAATTAACAGTTGACAAGATTGACATTAAAACTGTACAAAGTCCCACAACCAATAAACCTCATTTGGCGTCAATTTAATCAGACTTCTCTTTTAGCACCAAAAACATTTTTGTACTCTCTTTGCTCGTGTATTTATTTCTTTATTTCCTCGCTTGTGCAAAAGCATTTGTATTTGTATTTAATATCATATCATAGACAAGTCATGTGGTTTGTGCAAAAGCATTTGCATTTGCATTTGCATTTAATATCATATCATGGACAAGTCATGGATGTATTCTAAATCAAGAGTAAGTGATAAATATATTTACGGGTTAATGCATTTCTTAAATTTGCGTATGCTAATATTTAGTCCATCTATTGATGGGAAGATATCATGTCCTTGTCTTATGTTAAATGCTTCTACACATTGAGACCTCTTACACACACGGTGTTCAATCACTTGTTATGTCATGACGTTCAACATGGCTATGACAAGTGGATATATCATGGGGAGATTAATGGAAAATCCATATCTCTTGCATCCAACGTAGATGACCCCTTGAATAGTAATGATAATCTCTTTGACCATGACATGTTTGGTATGTTACATGATGCATTCACTCATAAACCAACTTCTTATGTATCTAACATAGATGAACCAATTATAAATTACTTGAGAATGCCAAGAAATCAATATATCCAAATTCGAAATACACTATACTTATAACTATTATGTATTTATACCATTTAAAGTGTTTGTGTGGTAGTAGTGGATGAATAAAAGACCCATTGAAGTTAATTATTATGAAATGTTAAGGCAAATCATTCAAATAAACTATAATGAAATGTATACATGTTTGTGTTATTTCAGAGTGATTGGGTTGACCTATAACGAGGATACAAAAAGGACAGATTTGCCTCAACACTTGAGAATTTCTCCTATCTAAATCATATAGGTGCTGATTTGATTTATTGGATGATCTTAAGTGTTGGCATCCTGAGCATCCTAAACAAAGAAGGTATTTATGTGGCTAATGAAAAACATAAAGGATGACTTCATGTTAAAGTTAGAAATGAATTTGACATGGATAATGAAGTAACAAATCAACGTCTGAATTCATGAAGTAACCCATCCTTGGACAATCAGGTATGAGTTTGGACTAATGTTGATAAAGATGGAGCGAATGTATCAACATAGATGAATGACGATCATGAAATTGATAGAGTAGGGTGGGATGCATAGACATATGAAATGTATTAAGATTTCGTCATTGATATCTTCTCTATTTTATTCTATAGATGATATGTAGTGATATGGTTATAATGCATGGAATTGTATTCCTATAACGCATGGTATCATGTGTTAGTGCATCCTATGTCACAAAAATTTGGTTTTAATGATGAAAATTTAAGTGAAAATTAGATTTGAAAATAATTCAAAAATAATCTAATAAATTAGTTTAAATTAAGCTGTCAATATATATGCCAGATGGCTGAACTATAAAAGTTCAGTGACTAATGTGCAAAACACAAACAGTCAACCACTAGTGTTTGCATAGCGCTCGCACAGCTGACCGTGTGCTTACGCAGTCTATCGTGAGCACCTTGTGAGAAATATAGGCAAAACCTATTCACCCTTTAGGTTTCTTTCACATACAAAGCACAATACGCAATTGATTTTTGCTACAACTTCATGTGACTGGGGCTATATATTAACTTAACATCTATATATTAACTTAACATAGTATGCATTGATATATCTTTAAAGTAGGGTAACAAGTCATAAAAATTACATGAAATGTAGTAAAAGCAGGGTAATAAGTCAAAAAAATTACATGAAATGTAGTAAGTGATTTTTTGAGCAATCTAAATAACACATATGGGAAAGACACGTGGACTAAAAGTATGAAAAAATGAGGAATTAAGAACAACACGAGTAATGACTAAAAAATAGTGTGTAATGAAAAAAGAGGTGGGTAAAGAGTTAAAAGTGTGAAAAAAAGTGCTGAAGAGAAAACGACGAGTTTTGAAAATTTGTTTGTGAAAATAACAACCAAATGACTAAATCCAAATATATTATAAATCATCCCACGGAAACCATCAAAGCATCTCCTCTCCCCTTAAAGCTCTCAAGCTCTCAAAATCCATAGAAATTCTAACTCAACCAAACATATTTTCAACCTCATTCCCATCGAAAACTCTCACTCAACCAAGCATATTTTCAATCAAAAATTGAAAGCTTTCTTCCCTGACCCATCTAAAACTCTCTCTCAAGTTTTCACAGAAGCACTCTATAACATATATTCAAATACCATCAAATTTACAAGACGAACAATTTTGCAAAGTTTTATCAAAAGGTAATCACATTGTTTTTTAATAAAAAAAAGCCACTCTGGGTTTTATTAGGTTGTGGGAATGGGTATTTGAAAGATTTCAAATTTTTCCAACTATAAATATGGGACGAACTAAAAATGGATGAATATTTTAGCTGACCATAAAGAATCACAACCATCTTAAGAATAAATTCAGTCTTAAGAAGCCCAATAATCCCAAGATGTTACAACATGTTTAAAATAAACAGATCATCTTAATTTGAGTTTTAATATTAACATGTTATTAAGTAATTATCCATTTTTAATTTTTTTTTTTGAATAGTTGTTAAGAAATGTAGAGACCCAACGTGCTGTCAAGATGTTTGGGACTTACAAAATAGAAAGCGCATGATGGTTGAAATAAACAAATTAAATCAACCAATAGGAATCGATGGTACAATCTTTACCAAATCCTTGGCTCAATAGTCAGAGTGCATTCGATTGCTCCAATAAACCATAAGAGTTGGTGTGACATGCAAACAGAGTATAAATACGACATGTGAAAGATTATACAGGTATGTAGTTTTATTACTTAATGGCATAGATAGAAAGTTAATATATCTAACTTTATTCTTTACATATTTCTTTTATTTTAATTGTAGTCAAAGATTACTTTCAAGCCACTCAAAGATAATACTAAGAAATGGGTTATTGAAAATTTGTATGACAAATGGAAGAGTTTTAAAAATACTCTGAAATCAAAGTGGTTCGATGATTCATTTGGAATAAATAAAAATATCAAGAGAATGGAAGATGAAAGGGTTGATCCAAAACAGTACAAGAATCTTGTGAATTTCTGGTTGAGTGATAAAAGAAAGGTATAATTTACTAATTTTTCTTACTAGTACTCTATAATGCAATCCACTCGTTGTTCTAATACTTTTTTCTTGTGCTAGGAAATTAGTAAAAGAAATTTAGAATTTTGTGAAAAATTGACTGATCCACATTGCTTAGGATTAAAGTCATTTGCCAAACTCATACATGAAAAGATATAAAAAATTCATATTTTATTTTACTTGTAATTAATTTTACCCACATAACACTTCAAAGAGGTTTATTTTTATCATTATAGACGACACAATCTAGGACGAAACCTTCTAGAACTGAACTATATATTACAAGTAGAACATAATTAGATGGCAATTTAGATTCTACGAGATTATCAGAAGTTATGGTATGGATGATTACCTTTTATGTAAACTTCTAATTGGTATGTTTATAAGACATTGATATTTGATTCACTTTATTTCTTATAGGAAATGATGAAGGGTGGAATGGAGTCTACTGGCAGTGAAGAAAGGCAAGTAAAAAGTTCAAACATATCTTGGGAAAGAAATATCATATCTAAAATTAAAGGGCCTAATTCAATGGGAAGAATCAGATGTGTGGGGAAGATTACAACTCCATCACAACGTGTGCATTTAACCATACCTGAGAACGACGATATGACTGTTATGATGAAATGATTAATGGAACAAAATCACAATCTTACTAATTTGGCGAGCAATGTTCTTATACATATTACTATGCATGCTGGAAGTGGACTTGAAATGAATTGATGAACCTTGTTAATGAAACAAGGCTTATTACTGGTATTTAGGTACGAATGTCATTTCTCTCATGTTTAGCATAATCTTACTAATTTCACATTTGTCTTTGAATAATAATCCAAATTATTTATATTGTTAGATTACTCTAATACCAAATGTTAGGAGTGAACATAGAAGCCAACCATTATCATCACCACCTGACTTTATCCCAGAAGGCAATATTTTCACCATGTAATTATATTAATTTCACTACTTGTTTTTATAAATAGATTAATATGAAAGATTGTACATAAAGTTGGTCACTATTATTCTGCTTAGTTTTGGAATTATGTTGGGATTGTGCCTTCAAATTGTAATGGTAACATTTTTTGTGATTGAAGTGAATATTTTTCTTTTAGCATCTCAGAAGACATACAGTTATGGGACATGCAATCTTTTTTTTTTGGTCTTATATGTATTAGTCATTGTACTTATGAATCAATGTATCAATCATTCTCGCATATTAATACAATTCTTATTACATTTATATTATTTTTCTAATTTCTTTATTTTATAGTCTCTTAATTTACCTATAGTTATTCAAATTTATACCATCTTAAAAAAACCGTCATTATTGTATCACATGGTTATCGACGAAAAAAGACAATAAATTTTCCTATTACTTGTACTAATCAACGGTAAAATGTAATAATATTTCTTAGGACATATGGTAACCGACAATAAAATGCAGTAATTTAATTGACAATAAAAGGAAGTAACTTTTCCTAATATTTGTGGTAACCGACAATAAAAGATAGTAACATTTTTTAATACTTGTGGTAATTGACGATACAAGGTAGTAACATATACTAACGCATGTGGTAACCTATGACAAAAGATAGTAACTTTTCCTGATACTTTTTTAACCGATGATAAAAGATAGTAACATTTTTTAACACTTGTGGTAACTGATGATAAAAGCCAGTAAATGTTAACCGATAACAAAAGATAGTAACATTTTCTAACACTTGTGGTAACCGATGATACAAGGCAGTAACTTATGCCAATACATGTGGAAACCAAAGATAAAAGATAACAACTTTTCCTGATGATTTTCTAATCGACGATAAAAGGCAATAATATTTTCTAACACATGTGATAATCTATGATAAAAGACAGTAATTTTTTTCGACACTTGTGGTAACCGATGATAAATGGTATTAACATTTCTATAACCGATGATAAAATACAATAACATTTCCCAACACATGGTAACCAATGATAAAAGGTGGTAACATTTCCTACTAACCGACGATAACAAATAGTTACTTTTACCAATGCTTTTCAAGCCGACGATAAAAAGTAACTTTTCCTAACACATGTGACAACCGATGATAAAAGGCACTAACTTTTACCAACGCTTTTCAAATTGTTAGTATAGACCCCTAACCGTTAGTATAGACCTAGGATATGCTCCAACAGTGACCAAAATCATCGGGATAGACTTGTCCCGGCTGGTATAAACCGAACTGAAGGGGCATCCATCGGAGAAGGTTCTGCCAATGGTTTTAGTAGGTTTTGTAGACGGTTTTTGTCCGTCTAGATAGATCATTTGTTTTGTAGTGACTAATCATCCTTCATGCAACCCAATTCAAACAAAGTAACACACTAGGACTAGAAATCTTGAGAAAATTTTGTTGATATGGAAAAAATTCAGCAAAAACTCAATTTTTTCAAAAAAATATTTAAGTATTTTTTAAAAAAAAATCCTAAAAAATCAGAATGCATAATCCACCTACAATTAAGCCAAACATTGTTCGCAATGTGCAAGAGAAAAAAATAACAAACCAAATAAAAGAAAACAGAAAACTCCCGTTGAACTTGCAAGCTCCTCTTCAGCAACTTCTCTCGTCTTCATAAATATTCATGTTATGCCCATTCATGGCATCATACCATACCTTTGTCCTTTTCTTATAAATCTGAGCATTCTCATATGCTTTATTCTGCAGTTCCTCCAACTTACTTATCTGCAATTTTCTTTCTTTGCTTACATCAAGCCTCATTTTTTGTTGAAATTCAATTAATTTAACACCCAAGATAGCACATGCATCAACATATTCACTGTCTAAAAAATATGCTTCACATGCAATGAGCTAGAAATGCAATTTTCGAGAGGATCATTTGAATAAAAAATATTCAAACCATGCTCAACAATCCTCTCAATACAATCAACTCTAAAAACCTTCTATTTATCAAAATGTTTTATGGAATGGAAAACATTAAACTCAATTTTTTATCATTCATTCTTAAAATTAACTTCCCATAAGAAATATCAATCAATGCTTATGCAGTGGCAAGGAAAGGTCGGCCTAGAATCAATGAAGTGTCCTCATCATTATCCATATCCAAAACAATAAAATCAATAGGAAAATGAATTTATAAATTTTAACCAAAATATTCTCAACAATGTATCTCAGATACCTGACACTCCTATTAGCTAATTATTAAGAAATATTAGTAAGTCGACAATCTTTTAACCTTAATTTCAAAAACTCAAAATATGGGATGAGATTAACACTGACACCTAGATCGCATAAAACATCAGAAAAATCACTGGAGCCAATAGTGTAAGGGATAGAGAAACTCTATGAATCCTTGAGTTTTGGCAGTAGCTTCCTTTATAGGATTGCAAAACACTCCTCTATAAGCTTGACCCTTGAATCTTATCAATTTTCTTCTTTTTAGTGATTAATTCCTTGAGGAATCCCCATTAACCTGACATTTTTTTGATGACATCTAAAAGAGGAATATTAATGTATAATTTCTTAAAAAATTTTTAAATTCAGTATTTGCATGTAAAAGACTCCCAAGAAAAGGGACATGGGGTTTATATTCACTCAAATGTAAAATACTTTCCTGTTTTGAATCAAATGTCTTAGCCTCCTCATTTATAGACTTTTGGAGCTCTTTTTTCTTTTTTCTTTTTTTTATCCTCTTCATCTTTAGATGGATTTGGTATTTCTTGTATTCCTCTTCATTTCTCAATGTGATTGCGTTAACCTGTTCTTTGGGGTTCTTCTTAGTATCACTTGGCAATCTACCTGGCACACGAGAATGAAAGTTGTTAGCTAATTGATCTACCAAACTCAATCCTTTCACTTGTTATTATTGCTATGCATTCAATTGTGACCTCTCATGATGCCTTGTCCTCCCTTAGTTGTGGATTCCCTAAATTAAAGTTTGGTGGATTCACTCTCTATGGTATTTCTTGACTCCATAAAAGTTTGGATGATTTTTTCACCTAGGATTGTTGGTGTTAAAGTAAGGATTATTCTATGGCTTGCCAAAGTTAGAGACATGGTTTCCTTGTTGTACCGCGGACACTTAGAAACCACATGAGAAGAATCTCCACATGATTCATAATAATAAACATGATTAATCACCGCATCGATTTGATTAGATTTTATGGAATTAATCAAGGAGTCCATTTTTACATTAAGCATAGTAAAACTATCAACCTCATGTACACTAACTTTTTGTCTAGGAATTTATGTTCTTTAGACTAATCATATTGATTAGAGCCCAAATCATCAAGTAATTTACATGTTTCATTATATGATTTGCTCATAAATGTACCTCCAACCACAACATCAATAATAATTTTAATAGAATGTAAAAGATCACCATAAAAGGTTTGCAAAATTTGCCAATCAGGTATACCATGATGTGGGCATCTCCTAATCAAATTCTTAAAACGCTCCTAAGCATTATATAAAGACTCACCTTCAAACTACTTATAACTAGTAATATCATTATATAGTTTAACCATCTTACTAGGTGAAAAATACTTAGTTATGAATGTTTGAGACAATTTCTCCCAATTTGTAAAATGATTTGTATGGAATGAATTAAGTAATACCTTTATCTTTGCCCTAAGAGAGAAAGAAAATAGTCATAACCTTATCGTATCAGAACTAACTCTATTTAGTTTGATTGCATCACTGATCTCCAGAAAGTTTTTCAAATGGCTATTTAGATCTTCAAATGTCTCTCTGCCAAATTGATCTACTTGTACCATGCTGATAAGACTAGGTTTTAGTTCAAAGTTATTTGCTTCCATTGCAAGCCATGCAATACTAGTTTGAATATCTTGAAATTTACACATCAAATACTCCCTCATAGCTCTGTTGTCTTGAGCCTTTGCTTCTTTCTTGGCCTCCCTAGCTTGTTTACGAATGGATCTCAAAGTTCACTCTTCTCTATCTTAGGATCAAATTCAACTAGGTCAAGACTCTTCGATCGTAGCATACACTTGATCGATACCAAAAAGAGCCCAAAATTCGATTTGCAAAATAGTCTACAAAAATCATGCAAGAAAATTTAGATAACCTATATAAAAGTATAAATCATGAAAAAACAGAGAAATAATACACATAGACACCTAAGAAGACAATCAAAAAATCCTAAAAGTCAAGAAAAAATAAAAAAAAATGGAAAAGCCTATAAAAATGATAGAATTTGGCCGAAATACAGTGGTTCCTGTAGTTAAGTTACGAGTTTTGCTCAGCACACCGAAATATTTTGGAAACAGTGGTCATTTAGCCCTAATTCCCAAGTTGATTTTCAAACCGCAAAAAAACCCTAAAAATCCTAGAATTCCGTATGGACTCTAAAAACTCTAAGAACTGAAATACCTATTTAACAAGAATATGGAATAAACAAGAAAACTAAATAAGAAACAAGAAATATAAAAGATAATATCCAATCTCAATCAAGATTATTACAGTTGATATATAAGAGTATCCCCAGCAATGGTGATAAAAACTTGATACATGATTTTGAAAACACGATTTCGGACAAATATACCCTAGTCGAGTGTTGTATGTAGTGCGAGCAAGTATCATTCCTATGAGAATATTTTGTACTACCAACTATGAATTATTCTATCTAAGTTAGACAAATCAAATCACAATAATAAAGATACTAAAAATCAAGAAAATATTAAAAGATTTGAATAAATGAATAAAAATCCTAAAATATCAATTTCATCTATTTTCAATCTTTTCATATGGCTAGATCTTTTCAATCCCTTTAACTTTATTGACTAAAGAATCATGTTGATGATGGTAGATTTCTGTAAATTAGATTTATCAGATAGTCATATAATGAAACTCTAATTCGACTAACTAAAAGCCAATGGTCATGCACATTTAATTAGATCAAATTGTATTAAGTTCTATAAAATATCTGTAATTTAAGCTTTCCTCTAAAACCCCACATGTAGAATTAATCATCTGTCGATTTTGTAACCCTATATAAATTTTATTGTATTGGACTAATATCATCTAATTATATTAGTCATGCATACATTCAATCTCAAATTATACAAAACATAGGCCTAAACATTTAGAAGCATTAAGATCAATAATAAAATCTCATCAAATAATAATCAAACCATTAAATCTTTAAGAAAAGAAATAAATTCAAATCATGCTATTAATCAAAGTAAAAAATCCATTAAATCCTAGGAACAAAAGAAATTAACTAAACATACTAAAGAAAAACAAGAAAGTAAAATCCTAAAATCTGTGTGTAGAAAATTGAGTGTGTAGGGGATGCCTCCTATTTATAGATCTAAAACCCTAGATCAACAAGAATTCGTGAGTTCTTAGGAGAATTGGGTTTTTCACTTTGATTTGGAAATTTGCTGTTGTGATAGACTTTATCTACTTGCTTTTCCAAGATTTGGAAATTTCATCTTTATCTTGATTTCCAGCACTATATCAATTTCGGCTCAAATTTTGGATAAGTTATGATCTAAATTAATTTCTAGACTCTTCACAAGATTTGTAAGTCTTGAAGTCTAGTTTCCAACCCAATAAGAATCATCTGAATCTGACATCAAAGTTGAAAATTACGCTCAAAATATTGACTGCTATTTGTCCAATCCAAATTTCCTTAAATAAACCCAAAATTACCTAAATCAAAACCCACGGATTTAATTAGTATAATATCATTAATAGTAAGTAATATGTTATCCACATATAGGACAAGAAAACAAAATTTGCTCCTACTAACCTTAAGTATACTCATTAATCCACAATATTTTCTTCAAAACTGAACGAAGTAATAATATTGTGAAATTTCAAATTCCATTGGCAGGATGTTTGTTTCAATCTATATATGGATTCCTTAAGATTACATACCAAATGTTCATTACTACTAGAGGAGAATCTTTTAGGTTGTCGCATATAAACTTCTTTCTCTAGTTCACTATTAAGGAATGTCATTTTCACATTTATTTATTGCAACTCTAAATCCAAACATGTAACAAGTGTCAATATGATGTGAAGGGAATCTTTCTTAGAAACTAGAAAGAATTTCTCCATGTGATCAATTCCTTCTCTTTGAGTAAACCCTTAGCAATGAGTTTGACATTGTATTTCTTTATGTTGCTTAATGAATCAGTTTTTATCTTGAAGACACACTTATAACCACTAGGTCTGGCCCCATTAAGCAACTCTATAAGATCGTAAACTCTATTGCTCCTCATAGAGCTCATCTCAACCTTCATGACATCTAGCCATAAACTCGAATCCTTAGAGCTCATGACTTGTGAAAATGTTTCCAGATCATCTATGGCTCTAACATCATAGTCGGACTCCTGAAGATATAACACGTAGTCACTAGATATAGCTAACTTTCTAATTCGATTAGATATTCTTAATGTTGGTTCAACATTCTCTGTAGGATAAAGCTTCCCAACTTGATCTAGGTCAGCACTTTGTGGAACTCTTTCATTGTTATTTATATCTTGATTAATGTCTATGGGTTCTTGAAAGACATTTTGTATGACAGCCAATTTGGTACTTGAGCTAGATGGGACACTTGATGGACCGTTTTCAAGAGCTAAGTTCTGAAAATGATCACTCCCATTGACCATGTCATTTTTTTTTAGAAATTTAGTATTTTTAGATCCCACAAACCTAGTGTGGCAGAATGGACAATAAAACTGGTACCTCTTGGACCTATCAACATAGTTGACAAAATATCCACTTATGGTTTTCGGGTCTAGTTTCTTCTCTTATGGATTATTAACTCTTATTTTTGTAAGGTATTTCCAAATGCGTACATGTCACAAACTAGGTTTCCAACCTTTGAGTAACTCAAATGAAGTTTTGGCAATAGTCTTGGTTGGAACTCTATTTAATATATACACTGCCATTTTAAAGGTCTCGGTCTACAAGAACTTAAACATTTTGGAACTAGTCATCATACTCCTAACCATATCAAATAAGGTTATGTTCCTTCTTTCAACTATCCTATTCTAGTCAAATGAGCCAAGCATGATGTACTAGACAACAATCCCATTCTCTTGAAGGAACTTTACAAATGGACCCAATACTTGTCCATCACCCATATATTTTCCAAAATAATCTCCACCTCTATATGGTCTCACAGTTTTTATTTCCTTGCTGCATTGTTTCTTTACCTTTGTCTTTAGATCGAAGCAGGCAGAGATATATATATTGTGCATAGTCATCTATAGATGAGATGAAATATTTTTGACCGTACAAGTTTATTCTTGGAGTACAAATATTTATATGTATGATTTCAAGTAAATCTGAACTCCTTTTGGCACCCTTTTGAGACTTATTGGTTGCTTACCCTTAATACAGTCGACACAAGTCTCAAAATTATTAAAATTTAGGGCATCAAGTATCCCATCCTTCATTAATTTTTTTAATTTCTTTATGGAGATATGTCTCAATCTTCTATGCTATAACATATAAGAGTTTTCCTCAGTGACATCTCTTTTAGTTTCTATTTGTGTTGTGTTTAAACTAGACATGTCATCGCGCCGGGCTAGGTCAAGCTCGGTCTGGTTCAGAGACGGTTTCAGGAACAACGGGCCTGGCTGGCTGCGGTTCCTAGTCCAGCCCAGGCCGTGCCGGGCCAGTTCTAGAAAATTTATTCTAGAACCGGCCCAACCTGGTGAACCTGAATTGGTGTGCCAGGCTGGGCCCGGTTTAGTTTTTTTTTTCCGTTTTTTCTAACTCTCTCACATTTTTTTTCTCTATTAAGTTTTTTTTTTTTTTTAACAAGCTTTTTTTTTGGGAATCTTTTTTTTTTTTAACTCCCTTATTTTCTTTTTTCATGTAACTCTTTTTTTTTTTTTACTCTCTCTTGTGTTCTTTTAAAAAAAAAAAAAAACTCTCTTGTTTTTTTTTAACTCTCTTCTTGTGTTCTTTTTTTTTTGTTAACTCTCTTGTTATTGTTGTTGTTTTTTTTTATACTTTTTTGTTGTAATTTTTTTATTCACTTTGTATTTTTTTATGAAAATTAACTTTTTACGAATAAATAGATAAAAAATTAGAAACACAAAATTTTTGAGTGATTCCACCGAATTCGATATACGTTCATTACCAAGCTCTTCACTTGGATTTCAAAATCTACTAATTTTTTATAATTATATTATTTTGATTTTTGTACAAGTTTGATTTTTTTTTATATTTACATAATAATTTTTATACAAAAAAAAATTACACTTCTTCTTCTTCGTCTTCTTCTTCTTCTACTTCTTCTTCATCTTCATTGGAGGTCTGACAATCCCTTGCATCCTTTTATTTGCATCTCTCCAATCTTTAAATCGTCTGCTAAATTTATACATTTGTTGGTTAATATTCGACTACCTGCACTAAAAGTACATTCCGATGGCACTGTGGACTCCGGAAGGGTTAGTATATCTTTGATCACTTGGGCCAAAATTGGATAGTATGTTGAATTATTTTTTCACCAAGCTAATATATCAAAAAAATCATCATCATTGAAATCTTCTAGTCTGGATGTTTGTTTGTATAAAACTAATTCATTAAATATTGATAAAGAATTTTTTTGTTTTTTTCCTAACATATGTAAAGAATTAAAAGAAATTGAAAATGATTTAATTGTTGTACTAGTATTACTACTGCCTATATCACTAGTATTTAAATTATTATATTCATTTTCATATAATTCAAATATGGCTTATAAAATATTAGATGTTTGTTGTTTTAAATGTTGTTGACTAATATATATTTCCATTGGAAAAGTTTATACAAAACAATCTATTAACATTTCAACACCTTCAACTTTAATACGTGGATCTAAAACACTTGCTATTAAATATAAAATATGAATTTTTTTATAATATTTTAAAAATTTTATTTTCATTAGATCAACAATGTCATTAAACATTTTCTTCTTCAAATTGAGTAAATACATAACAAATTTTATAAAAATTAGATAACATTAAATGAGTTGTTGGATAGTAATTTTCGGAAAATAAATTTGTACATGTATAAAAAATTTCAAATAATTTGATTAATATGATTGCAAAATCAAAAGTGGTATTATCAATAAAACCAAATTCATAATTAGAATTTATAAATTCAAGTAAAATATTTCTAAAAGAAAGTACTCCTTGTAACATATCATAAGTTGAATTTCATCTAGTACCACATTCTAATTTAAATTTTTTGAATTTTTTATTATATAATTGACATATTTGTCTAAATTCTTGAGTTTTTGCTGAAGAATTTCTAATTTGATGAATCATATCACAAATGAGTTTTAAAACTATTTCTGCTATTTGTAATCCATCTCTAATACATAAATTTATAATATGATATGCACATCTAATATGAAAAAATATTCCATCTAAACAAATTTTTATAGTTTGTTTTAAAGTATTAATTGTATTAGTATTAGCCGAACATTATTAAAAGATATAGAAAAAATTTTATTAGTAATTCCGCATTCATGAACAACATTAGTAATTACTTTGACTATGTGAGAACCGTTATATGGATAATCCTAACGTTGAAAAGTTAATATTATTTTATCTAAAACCCATGAATTATTAACCCAATGACATGTTACTACAATATAATGTTCTTTTTTATATTCATTTTTTTAAATATCCAAAATTAATGAAAAATTATATTGATTACTCATAAATTGTGCAATTATACTATATTTTAATTCTTGATATCGATCTATTGATCTCCTCCTACCAGATACTCTACTATTTTTTTTATAACCTAGTTGTAAATATTTTTGAACATATTCTTAAAAAAGGGGACAAACAACTATACTAAATGATAATTCTTTTCTAACTATCCACTCTATTTAACCAATTTTTTCTTTATTTGTGTTATATTTAAATATACTCATGACATTTCCTCTCCTAGTGGTTTTTTGTATTTGTCTTGTTTGAGATAATTTATCTGAATGATCTCTAACTAAGTATCTCTTAAGTGTGCCTACTCCTCAATTCTTCAAAAATTTATATTTTTTGTGACAAATTTTACAAATTGCCTTTTGTTCATCAATATTTTTAATAAAAAATTCATATACATTAATATCATCCTTTTTAGTGCATGTTGCATTAGATTATGTGTTACTAGATTGAGTTTCTTTTTAAAAGAATTTTAATATCTATATTTTCCTAAATTTAATCTTGAAAAATTGAAAATGGGGGGAGAGAAGATTGTCGAAAAGTTTGAGAAAAATTGTTTTGGCCATTTTTATAAAAAAATTTGAGATTAATTTTAAAAGAAATTATATGTAATGTAAACACACACAAATAATATATATTATGCAAAAAAAAATTGAAGACAGAAAAACAATAAATGTATCGACTTGACGGAAATCGCTGTTGTTTTTCGCCAAATCTTGAATTTGAGCTCTCAACTATGAAATCTTGTCAAATCTTAACCAATGTTGTAGGTGGTGGTGGTGGAAATAGTAGAGTTGAGAATGAGATATGTGACTTGTGAAAATGGTGAAAATGGTTAAATTGTGAAAATGGTGGAATTGAAAAATGTGAAATGGTAGAAATGTCTTGAATGCGATTAATGGAAAATAGAAATGGTAGTATAGAAAATTGAAATTGTGTTTAAGAGAGTGTAGTAGTATTGAGAGAATATGAATATAAGAGAGCATATGAGATTTTGTTATGAGGATTTTGAAAATGAGATGTAACCTATTTATAAGAAAATTTTTTAACCTCTTGGACCAAAATACCCCAAACTAGCCATTTTATAACTGTTGGGAGGGTTAAAAATGTCAAAAATTTAAAAAGGAAAATTGGAGCTGTTGAAACCGGCCGGGCCGGGCCGGTTCCATAGTCGTTGGAATCGGCCAGGTCGGGACGGTTCCAACTAGACGTTGGAACTGACTGGCCGGTTCCGTGCCGATCTCGGGCCAGGGCCGGGCTAGTTCTCAGTTCCAATAAAATAGTGAACCGAGCCGGCCCGCTATTGTAGCCGGGTCGGTCCAATTCAGATTGACTGTTCACCTCGGTCTAGTTCATGGGCCGGGTTTTTCCAAGCCGGCTGGGCCGGTTTTCTGGCCTAACCCGACCCGGTTACATCTCTAGTTTAAAGAGGCAATGTTTTGTAAATAAATATTATAAAGTCCATTCAACAATGGATCAAAACCAAAGACATTTATATGTAAAAACAATGTCATTTTATTATCAAATTGGAAAGAATATCCATATTATATAAATTTTGAAATAGAAATTAATTTTCTAAAATACTTAGCTACATGAAAAACTCTTTTCAATTTCAAGACATACCTGCTTGCTAATATAAACTCGTAATTTCTAATGGCCTTTATTCGTGAGCTCATCTTGTTATCTAAATAGATGAGTTGTACACGATCCATCAGTTTCCTTAGGTTTTACAAGTTCTGTAACACATTCATAATGTGGAGGGTACAATCAAAATTAATCCACCATGTGTCATGAGAAATCTCAGCCATACATTACTCATAACAAACAAGTGAGATTTCTATACCTTTTGTCTCGAGCTACCGATGATGCTTAACATAATCCCTTCTTTACATGTCACTTGTTTTTACAAAAGAAATGCTTGGACTCCTTCTTGATATCCACATTCAGTTTTGTGCCCTTTTTATGTTAGTTTGGATTTGTCTTTCCTCTTTCCTTGCACTGCAATATGTGCGCTTACAGATCTCTCCTTAATTTCCACAAGCAGCCTTCCCTCCTTTTGTCCACAGATGGTCGTTAATGCATTGTTAGACCATTTCCTCTTATGTGTGTTATAGAAGATTTTAAAGGAATCGTAGGACTATGCAACAGTATTCAAAATAAAGTGCACAAGAAAATATTTATACATCTAAACCTCTAGATTCGGATATCTTAACCTCTAAGTTCTTTGTCTTAAAGACCCACTGCAGGAGAATGTCCCGCATTCGCATGATGTGTTCTTGCACGCTTTGGATAATAGTACGCCTTAGGGATGAGAATTGCATAATAAGGATGCTGGCGGAAAACTTTTCCGATGCTCATCTATAATCTTAAGAAGAGTACAGATATTGGTATACTAATTGACCGAGTCACGGTTATCAGCCAAAATTTTGCTTTTTATGACCATGGTAGTTAAATGATTAGATCACTCCCACTTTTCATAAAGAGTCTTTTCATTCGTGAGTTAGTATCAGTCACTGAAGGTGGCTTGTCCATCTGTATAGCATAGTTAATGTCAAAGCAACCTAAATGGAGAAACATCATTACCCTTCACTCCTTGTAAGTTCTTTCGGTTCAATTCGGGAAAATTAGATTTAATATCTATGGTTTGGATGACTGTAAAATAAATAAAACATATTTATTAACTTTACATGAGATTTTTAAATATGTTTACCAATGCAAAAATATTATGCATAAATATATGACATAAAAATTATTTATGGGCTAAATTTCTAATTCAATTAAATTTATTTAATTTTATGACAAGGTTTTCAAAATTAACTCATTCTCTAATGCCTATGGGATAATTTGAAAATTATCATATAGTTAATCTGTCCCTGATCACTTTATCCTTTTCTACTATACCTTGTAAAATGACCCCACTGATACACCAGGTAGGTGGTGGGTCACATGGGACCACTTAAGAATCAACTAACTTTAATTTTATCCCCGTCTTTTTTATTGAACCTTTTTAGACATACATTATATCAATCACATTTATAGTATTTCATAAAAAATGAGATTTAATATCAGGGAGATTATCATATGAAAATATCTATCTTATAGTCATATCACAAATTTTATTATTTTCATCCAAGGAAAACTCTTATGAGATAAAATTTATTCCACCAAAATTAATATTATTGCTAAATATCCCTTCATAACGTGATCATTTATATTCTAATATATAATTTCTATTATAATTATAGTTGCTCTGACTATACCCTAATTAATTAAAAATTATATTGATCACCAAGATATTTTATTATATGCATATACTATATAAAATGTATGAAATTTAATTTTAAATTCAATAATTATCTTTTATGCATTTTGTCAATTTTGTAATTGTTCTTATGTACAAACTTTATTCCCAAATTTTTATGCATTAATAAAAGTATTTTACCAATTTTGATACAAAATTTAAAAAAATAAAAATTGTACTTTCATTAATTTTTTTTTAAATCTAAAGGACCAATATATAACATTTTAAAATTTATCAAATTTTAAAAATTGTTGTAAGTAGTGAATTGTATTTTTATTTTATTTTATTTTATTTTATAAAATGGATGGTTGCAGTACTTGTAATGTCAGCAAGAATGGGCCTTTGTAGTTGCAACCACTTCTTTGTTTCGTAAGGCCCAAGTTCCATGTTAAGGTCATTTAAAAAAAAGGGTTCATTAATGCGCATTTCACATGCACTGTGGATAAGGCTTAGTGACACACACGTGGCAACCATTCCATTGATACATATTGTTAAAAAAAAAAAAAAAAAAAAAAAAAAAAAAAAAAAAAAGAGGAGCTCAGGTTGGGTCTTCTTCACCGGAATTACCCACCGGAACCAACGGGTCTCCGACGTCGAGAATCTCAGAAAACTACAAAAGTAAATTGAATTTTAAAAACACCAGTTTATGTGAAACTTTATGTTAAATCCATTTCGATCTCTATTTTTTGAAAAATTGATTATTTTAGATCAATTTGGGAAAAAATCCGAGAAGATACAAGTATAGGCAAAATTGGTTCTGATATAAATATTAGAATGCATAACAGTTATAATGCATACTTTTAATACAAAAATTGTGTCAAAATAAAAATAGAAGTAAAAAAGGATTTTTTGGATTACTTCCGACTATACTTTTTTCTTCATCTCGACAATTATAAAAGTACCAAAATAATTTTTGAGACTACAAAAAACATTCTAAATCCTTAAATTCAATCAATAAATGATGCAAAGTAATGAATTTTGGATTTATGAATCCTCTACGCTGAAAAGGGTTTTTATAGCTATGGATTGTCACATAACATTCAAATCTCTTAATTGTCACTAAAAATTAATACCAGAGACATTAAGGATTAATATAAACTGATCCAAAATAGAAAGATGCAACAATGTGATTAAGGTTTGTATGGGGCCACAAAATTCCCCTCACATACATTCTCAATTTAAAAAACTTTTATTCTGTGACACATTTAATACCTTTCAATTATATTTTTTCATTACTCAGATTCTCTAATGAATTGATGTTTAATCCAAAAATTCTAACACGGAGTTGCCTACAGTTTTGCTAATTTAAATGACTAGAAGGTTAGATTGTGGTCTTATCCACTTCTGATTATTGTCTTGGCTGCATTTGATTAGTTTTTAATACTCTGTTAGACAGGCCTTCCGCACAATAGTTGGAAAAGTATCATGGTGAAGGCATAAATTGTTAGCTTCCAACATTTTGTCTAGCTGGCTCAGTCTCATTATATTTTATTTATTCTTTCTATTTCTCAGTGAGGATATCTCTCGAAATTTGAAATCCAAGTTGATGCCTGCATGACAAGGGTAACTGGACGTGTCATCGCCCCGCCTCAACTAAAATTGGGTTCTCCAAATGGTGGTTTAGCCCATTGGTTAAGGACCCGCGGAATTGTCGGTTGTTGATAAACAAGTGGTGGAGGGAAGGCCTATTGACCTGTGGCGGCTCTTGACTTCGGTGCTGGGGAACAAAAACAAGAGATGTATCCTAATCAATTCATTCCAATGCTGATACGTCGGTGTGAAAAGCTAGGCATCCACATAAAGAGGGATCCCCAATATGAAACTGCTTCTATGCGTGTGTTTCGGAACGCTCACACGCTGCGGGAATGCATTGTGGTTGTTTATTATGTCCTAGAGAGGCATTTTGGGTAATTATGTGGGGTTAGTGGGATAACCCCCACTAATCCATAATTACCCTAATAATTATCTCCATAATTTTTTTTCAATAACTAAGAATGACAATTAAGGAACGGAGACTAACCTCTCCATTGTTACATTCTTTGGGTGGAGACGCCATTAGAGATCTTGAGAGATTTGCATAAGATTGAGAAAGATCAATTTCTCTAGAGTGAGAAATCGATCGAGGGAACGAGAAATTTTTGGGTAGAAAAATTTCTTCTGTCGTTACGATTATTGGATTGAGGGTTGAGGCGTCATGGAGTCGCGGTGGTGATTCGATTAACCTTGTGATCACCATCCCGTCTACGAAATCCGATCAAGAGATTTGTCGTAGTTTGATCATTTTTTGAAACTCTACATATTCAGATATTTATCCTATACCCACATAAGAATCTTATTCCAACATTGGTATCAGAGCCTTCGTTGGATTAATTAAAATAATTTTCGGAATAATTTTTGAGTATAAAAAATGTAGGGTATTAAATTTAGGGTTCGGATCATGGATGAGTTTCGTGAATCCGATTACACCATGACATGTAGATCACTGATATAATTTTTTTGTAATTTTTTGAGCACATTTAGGGCATAAAATGTGAGGTTGAAGTTTTCGGTCCAAACATTGACCGAACCTTTAGATTTTAGATCTGTCGAGTTTAAGGGCAAGTTGATCTAAATAAATGGTTGATATATGTTTTATATGTGTTGATCTACATTTTGATGTATATATTGTGCATTGTCGTCGCCAGAAACTAGGATTTCCGAAATTGGCCGAGAGGGCCACGACTTTAAATCTTCAATTCGATAGGTTCGAGCATTAATTCTTCATAAAATCGAGTTAAGATGATTGAAGGAGGTTCCAATTTAATTTTTCAGTCGAAATTTGCCAGAAAATCAAGCCGAAAATAAGAATTTCGGTAACCGGATCGAAAGACCCGATTGTAGACCCGTTGGGCGGAGAAGAAAAGCTCCAAACCCACAGGAGAATGCAGTGCACGCGTGCGGGAGGAGCATGAGGAGCATGAACCAAGTCGGGCGGTCCTGGTCCATTTCGACCTGGACCCGTGTCCCTGACCCGTACCTGACCCGGGTACTGACCAGAAAGGTGGGTCGTGCGCGTGCAGGCACATGACCCATGCCCCTGCGTGTCTGGCACGTGTGCCGATGCGCAAGGCGCGCGTGCAGGCGCATGCCAGATGCGCTGCGAGTCTAGCCTTCCTCGGCACGTGCAGGCACGTGGGGAGGTGCCGTCGGAGCATGGCGGCGCGTGGGACCACCGGCGGCACGTGAGGTCATCCTGAAATGGAATTTTCCATTTTTCTGAGGGTCTCATATCCATAAATATGACTTTTTGTGGGATTTTGTGTACTGAATTCTAATCCAAATAGTGAGATGCAATCCCGAATTGTGGTGTATGATATCCGTTGATTCATACGCTCATTTTGGGGTCTGTACTCGAGTCATTTAGCTCTTGATGATTCGTAAGGTGCGCAAAATTTGAGAATAAGTATCACAAGTTACTATTGTCTCTTTGACTACTTCAAAAATTGTCATATTAGATCTTTGTAAGGTGAATAAAATTGAATAATGATAATTACGAGATTTTATACCAATAGATTCTATTTATTCTCGAGGAGCAAGATCTATCAGGAATTCTAAGGCATGAGATGGTGGACTCCGATGAAGGCACCACACCTCAGAGAGATGAGATTAGGAGGCATTACGTGCGTGAAAGAGGAAGGATGGCCAAGTTAGGGCAATCCTGCTGAGCATTATGCACGATAATGTGACCCGGTTTATGAGTAATATCCTACGACTATATCAGTTTGGCTTGCCCTAAAAAGAGCATTGTGGTGCTCTTACAGCTCTTGAGATGACACTATAAGAAAACAAACCTTCAGTGACGGAAATTAGCGATAGATTTTTATCCGTCACTATTAGCGACGGATTAGCGAAGAAAAAATCAGTGATAGAATAATCCGTCGCTAAATGTTCCGTCGTTAAATCCGTCGCTAAAACTTTTACGGATAAATTAGAAATGGAAATTTTCAATCGCTAATTTTCCGTCGCTAAAACTTAAAAAAAAAAATTATTTTTATTAAATATAATTTTATTTTTTATTAAATATAAATTTGTATTTTTATTAAATATAATTTTCTATTAAATATAATTTTTTATTTTTATTAAATATAATTTTTTAATAAATATAATTTATGTTTTTATTAAATATAATATTATCTTTTTATTAAATATAATTTTGAATTTTTATTAAATATAATTTTATGTTTTTATTAAATATAATATTATATTTTTATTAAATATAATTTTTTATTTTTATTAAATATAATTTTTTATTTTTATTAAATATAATTTTTTATTTTTATTAGATATAATTTTTTGTTTTTATTAAATATAATTGTGTATTTTTATTAAATATAATTTTATGTTTTTATTAAATATAATTTTTATTTTTATTAAATATAATTTTATTTTTTATTAAATATAATTTTGTATTTTTATTAAATATAATTTTATGTTTTTATTAAATATAATATTATATTTTTATTAAATATAATTTTGTATTTTTATTAAATATAATTTTGTATTTTTATTAAACATAATTTTTTTAATAAAAATTATTTTATGTTTTTATTAAATATAAATTTTTGTTTTTATTAAATATAATTTTGTCTTTTAATTAAATATAAATTTTTGTATTTTTATTAAATATAATATTTTGTTTTGATTAAAAATAATTTTTTGTTTTTATTAAATATAATTTTTTGTGTTTTTATTAATTATAATATTTTTTTATTAAAAATAATTTTATTTTTTTATTAATTATAATTTTGTGTTTTTATTAAATATAATGTTTTGAGTTTTTATTAAATATAATATTTTGTTTTTATTAAATATAATTTTGTATTTTTATTAAATATAATTTTTTGTGTTTTTATTTAATATAAGTTTTTGTTTTTATTAAATATAATTTTTTGTTTCTTATTAAATAGAATTTTATATATTTTTAAATTAGGGTATTGTATTTTTAATATTGAGATTTAAAAATAAAGTATAGAAATAGAAGAAAAATACACTAACAACACAAAGGTGATGGCGACACGGTGATTAAGCCTCTCAATATCTCTCTCTCAACCCAGATTCGAAATTGGGCAGATGCATATTTCAACATTTTTCAAATAATTTAAAGGTGGGTGGCTAGGTGCGGGCGGCAGGGCCAAGTACCGGTGGGCGGGAGGGGTGGCTGGGCGGATTGGTGTCGTGTGCGGGCAGGCCGGGTCAGCCAACCGGGTTCGGGCATTTGTGTTTGCCCTTACTCTCTTCAGCGACGGATTAACGACGGATTTATTTCCGTCGCTAATATCCATCACTAATAATCCGTCGGTAAATAATAAAAATTAAAAAAAATAAAAAATTATATTTCCGATGGATTAGCGACGGAAAAAATCCATCGCTAATCCGTCACTAATTAGTAACGGATCAGCGACGGATTTTATTAGCGACGGAAATTTTCCGTCGCTAAATTAGCGACGTCACTTTTAGCAACAGAAATTTCCATTATTGATTTTTTGTCGCTGATACTTTCAGCGACAGAAAATTAGGTATCAGCGATGGATTTTTCTATCGCTGATACCCGTTTTTCTGGTAGTGTGAGAATGCTGACTTATAAGTTTAATAACTTATAAGAAAATAGTTTATCATTCAATGATGTAACATTTGATGAAAATGTCGAGTATGATCGCCGAGTTGGGAATGTGAACGAGTGTATTTCAGATGTGTTTTGAAACACTGGATACGATCCAGACTTTACCTGATTCATGGGAAACCATGAAAACCTATTTTACATACATCGAAAGTATTCGTACTTTCGCTAATGTAAATAGACACAGTGAGCTCGAGTAGGAGCATCTGGAGGCTAGTAGGCCATACTCGGCTAATGCTTATGCAGTAGAGTCGAGCAAGGACTCCCGTGGCACCGAACACAAATGACATAAGTATGAGTAAGTGACTCGAGGTTCAGGTAATAAGAAACCATCCGAGAAAACCGACAACTAAATATTAAAGCACAAAAAGAAGGAGTTGGAAAAGATCAAAGTGCAGTACTATATCCGTAGTAGACTTGGTCATTTCGTTTGTAAGTGTGACGAGCGAAAATTATCTCTTTCTTCTTTACGTGGTTTGAGATGCTCACCGATTTCTCTCCTTCGTGGATAGTAGATTCAGGAGTTACCAACCACATAGATCAAGACAGGAGTGCGTATATGGAGTTCCGTTGAGTAAGTCCTCAAGAAGGAAGATTTACGTGGGGAACGGAGTATTTGTCATCGTTAGAGAGAATAACACTTACAAGATAAAGTTGCAAGGATGCCAGAGTCTGTATGTTCTTTACGCTTTGAATATTTGACGAAACTTGATCTCAGCCTAGGATATGCTCTGTTAAGTTGGAAATTTTTATAGTTTCCATTCAATACGACAGTTCTTTGATTGGTTCTGGCTTAGTCCATGAGGGACTATATGCACTGGAACTGAATCATTCTAATGGTATTTCTTGTTATCCTCCTAGAGTAAGAGAGGATAAACTGGTTAGCAGTGAGTGGTCTATAGGGCCTGCTAACTAGTTTTGGCTAGATGGAAAAGTTACAAGAAAACCATTCAATAATGCAATGAGGGCTGGGACTCCATTATAGTCTATTCACTCCGACATATGTGGCCTTATGAGCGTGAGAACCCGAAATGGAGTTGGATACTCTATTATGTTCATAAACAATTACACGTGTTTCGATTACGTCTATCTAATCTCGTACAAGTCTGAGGCATTGAGATGCTTTAGGAGATTTATTAGCAAAGTTGAAAATCAGTTAGACTTGAGAGTAGATACTCTCAGAACCAATTAGAGGTGCGAGTATTTAACTGAAGAGCTTTATTTTCGAGAAGGGTATTCGAGACAACTGATTATTCCTGCTACTTAGTGGAGTAGAGTAGCCGAGAGAGGAATAAGACTTCATTTGAGACAGTGAGGTCGATGATGGCGTGTGCCAATTTGCTAGCTTCCTATTTGGGAGATGTATTATTGGCTGCAGCTTACATCCTCAATCGTGTTCCATCGAAGTCTGTAGTTAGTACCCCATACGAGTTTTGGACAAGGAGGCAGCCTGACCTTAGCCATTTGAGATTATGGGGTTGTGCCGAATATGTTCACTGTTTCTCACATTTACACGACAAGTTAGGCCCGAGAGAAAAAAAGGCGTATCCTTATGAGATACTCTGAACACTCCAAGGAAAATGTGTTCTAGGTGAGCATATGGATAGCACTATTACTGAAATTGAGTCTCGTGATGCCGAGTTTCTTAAAAATAATTTCCCTATGAGAGGTGAAATCAATTGGGACTCACCTTCTATGAGATGGATGAGCCTGGGGCCTTAGTTGGTCCTAACGACAGGACCCAACAATCCATTACAGATCTCGGTTCTAGTGGGAGTGATCTATCTAGAGGTAAAAGTTTAGTAGATGATCCTAGCAGGACTTCACTTTTTATGAGATGGATGGACCTAGTGGCTTAGCTAATCCCAGCAACAATACCCAAGAATCCATTACGGATCTCAGTCCTAGTGGGAGTGATCCATCTAGAGATGAAAAGGTTTCCCCACCTATTAAAAGGAATCGAGGACACGTACTTAACCATTGCTTCCCGATTGAGGGTGAGACTCTCATTGTGACTCTTGAGGATGATGAGAAATCTTAAACGGTCCTAGAGGCTCTTGATAGTTTTGTGAAAGATCATTGGTTAAAGGTTATGGATGAGAGAGAAGGAGTTGATGAGAATCAACGAGATCTGGGATTTCGTTGATTTTCCTGAGGGTAGTAAGGCCATTGGGAACAAGTAGATTCTCAATATCAAGAGAAAGGCTGACGGATCGGTGGAGAGGTATGAGGTCCATCTGATAACCAGGGGTTACACTCAGACTAAGGGCGAGATTACCTCAATCCATTTACTTTTAGCGATTGTTGCGGACATAGATCTGGAGTGACACCAGATAGATATTGAGATTGCCTTCATAAGTGGGAGTTTAGATGAGGAGATCTATAAGGAATAGCTATTTGGCTTTATTCCTGTAGATCAGGATAATAAGATCTATCAACTTCGGAAGTCAACATACGACCTTAATCATCCATCTAGGCAGCGGCACTTGAGATTTTAAGAGGAGGTGATATCTCATGGTTTCGTGATGATCAAGGAGGATTATCGCCAATACCTTATATGTCTTTTTGACTCTTTTACGATTATATCCTTATGTGAATGACATTCTGTTGACTGGGAATAACAGAGAGTATCAGATGACCATGATAACGTGGTCATTGTCGAGTTTTAATATGAAGGACATAGATGAGACTAAGTTCTTTCTTGAAGTTAAGATCCAGAGGGATCACTCAAGACAGATGTTAGCTTTTTCACAGAAGTCCTACATCAGGGGAGTTCTCGAACGCTTCGAGAAGAACGATTGCAATCCTATAGATACTCTTATCTCTAAAAGGTTAAAACCTAAGTCTTGACAAATGTCCTAAGACTCAGGAAAGGATAAGGGAGATGAGTAGAGACCTTTGTACCAATGCAGTGAGAAGTCTGATGTACGCAGTGTTGCGTACATGACCAGACGTTTATTTTGCAGTTAATCTGGTGATTAGGTATCAATCGAATCCTAGAAGAGATCACTAGAGAGCAGTGAAAAGGATTCAAAGATATCTCGAGGGAACTGCGGACCTCTTTTTGTGTTACGGAAGAAGTGATTTGCGTCTCGTTAGGTATTTAGACACCAACTGAGGTGGTGATTTGGATAGACGCAAATTAATAGGTTTTGTGAGAAACCTATATATCTCTATCTATGATAGAGGCTGAGTTTGTGACATACTCAGCAGCAGTTCAAGAGATTGTTTGGCTTTGGAGATTTTCGGATGACTTAGAGGTGTGGTAGATAGTAGAAGGCCAATGATGATTTATTGTGAAAATCAGAGCCGCTATTGATCACATTTGAGACCCTAAGTATCACTATAGGACCAAACACGCTGATACCTAATACCACTTTATGAGAGACATCACCAAGAAGGGTGATGTGATAATAAAGTACATTTCTATATAGCATGGTGGCTGATCTCTTCACTAAATCTATTGTGAGGAATTCCTGTATGAGATATAGGAATTATTGGGTTCACGTGTATTTTTACATTTCTCATTGCGTATTGATGATGCTTATTATTTTGTATATATATGACATGTGTGCATAATTAGTCACTTATTTGTTGTACTTGTTTTATTATCATATATTCTGTGATGTGTTTAATAAAATATATGTCAGGCAGACGTGGTCAACTCTCTCACATGAGTGACCACCTCCAGCTCTGAGTGAGTAGAGATGAGACGGTTTCTAGTTGTAAGAGGCTTTGAGAGTAGTCCTGTTAGAATATAAGTCGCCCTGATACATGCTCAGGATAAAGTTATATGCGATATGCCAACATGGACATACCTACATCCATGTTGCCTATAAGTAGCTAAGTTTGAGATCTCAGATATCACTTGCGATTAGTGATATTGTCTCTGAGACTCTCTCTGAGATCTCTAGATAAAATCTTATGTGTAGACTGAGTCTTATACCTGCACAGTATTAGAGAAATCTAACATATACCCTTTTGAGAGATGGAGGAATAACACTGTGGCACGCGTTTCATACCACGTGTGATAAGACGACCAGGGATAGTAGGAGTATTGTTTGAGACATTGATATGATTTAAATCCTCGTTCCCACTGTGTGAGACCCAAGGTCCATGGGGTGAGATCTCATATACCCTAATCACTTTTGGCTGTTTTTAGAAATCTTAGTTCAGTGGTACTACTTTAATCTATTTACCTATGGCCTGAAAAATAAATTGAGGTCTAAGGGACAGGTCTAGGAAGCAGTTGAATCGAGGCTGATGGATTCGAGTTTGGGAAAAAGAAGACCAATCGACATTGCATCATTGTGTTGTATTCATTGACTAATCTATTATGTCTATCCATGTTGGGATATAAGTATAATAGTGCATACATAATCAAGCAATTATTGGGGATTACTTTTGATGAGGATAGTAGCTCGATGGATATAATTAATCTTGGCTTTGGAGTGTAGTGAGTTTTTTTGTTGTACTAACGATGGCTTCTCGATCATCTTAACAGGTGTATCGAGAAATCTTTGTATGTCGGTGTACTCACCGGTTGCACGACGCCCAATTCTGTATGAAAGTCTAACAGGGTGATGTGAGAAAGATCGCATGAGTTGTGATCTTCTGACGGATGCAAAATGCCCTCAAGTGCAAGTAGGAGATGTTGGTTTATTATGCCCTAGAGGGGTATTTTGGGTAATTATGTGGGGTTAGTGGGATAACCCCCATTAACCCATAATTACCCTAATAATCATCTCCATAATTTTCTCTCACTAACCAAGAATGATAATTAAGGAATGGAGACTAACCTCTCCATTATAGTATTCTTTGGGTGGAGACGCCATTAGAGATCTTGAGAGATTTGCATAAGATTGAGAGAGATCAATTTCTCTAGAGTGAGAAATCGATTGAGGAAACAAGAAATTTTTGCGTAGGAAAATTTCTCCCGTCGTTACGATCACCGGATTGAGAGTTGAGGTGTTGTGGAGTTGCAAGCTTGTGATTATCATCCTAGCCACGAGATCTGATCAAGGGATTTGCCATACGGTTCGATCATTTTTAGAGACTCTACATATTGAGGTATTTACCCTATACCCAATCTATTTTTATTTTTCCAAAAATTATTATTTGCTTTCCGCTGCGCATGAGAACCTAATTCCAACACATTGACTGGGTTATTACTCAGCCATGTGAAAAAGGCATGGGGAATTTACAAATTCTTATATGCGTAATATCATGAAGGGCTAATGGCTATGACTCTCAAGTGGATTTGTGAGACTGAAATGGGTTGGGTGACCCAGTGTTGCTTATCTGGTTTGGCCAATAAACTAAGGACTAGCATTTAGCAAATCTTGCTATGAAGATCAATGCGAAGCTTCGAGGCAGTAACGTAGAGATTACTAAGCGCCTCCATCGATTTGAAAATGGAGGCTAGGTTATGTTCATTGGTGCTGATGTTAATCACCCTGCACCCCGCAATAAGACTTGTCCCTTTATTGTTATGGTTGTTGCAATGGTCAATTGGTCTGCTACAGCCCGTTATGATGCAAGGCTTCGATCCCAAAAGCATCCAAAAGAGTCTTATATCAATTTTTGGAGAAATGTGTTTGGAACTTGTTGATACCTATGCTCGCATCAATGGAATGAGGCCAGAGAGTGTACTGGTATTCCGTAATGGTGTAATTGAGAGCAAATCTGACATGTTTCTCTTCGAAGAGCTGTTAGATCTCAAAGGAGTTACTTCCCACCAATCACTGTTATTATGGCACGGAAGCACAATCAAACTCGGCTGTTACTTGAGAGCGGCAGCGGCAATGTGCCTCCAGGGACGGTGGTGGCTAAACAATCATTTATGCATTTGTGTTTGATTTTTATCTCTGTAGACATCAAGGGATTATTGGAACAAGCAAGCCATTTACAATCATGTGATTAGAGATGAGCATGGATTTACTTCAGTTCAACTACAGAAACTTATTTATAATTTGTGTTTTACCTTTGCGAGGTGCACCATACCGGTCTCACTTGTCCCGCCAGTTTACTATGTGGACTTTGTTGCCCATAGAGGTAGGATGTTCCAGGAAGCACTGATTGAAGGCCAGTCTCCAGCTTTTGCTTCATCACTTCATATCCAAGATCATATTCATCATCATCATCAGCCACAGATTCATTTGATGAGAGGTTTTTCAAGTTGAATGGGGACCTCTTAAATGAAATGTTTTTTGTGTAAGAGCTGGGGGGGACTTAATAAGGTCCAAGTCTCCTTCACTATAGACTGTAGTCGCCGAGGGGGTTATTGCCACAAATCTTAGATCGAATTGTGGTTAACAATGTCAAGGCCCTTTTGTAGGTCAAATATCATTCCCCTTCGAAAGTTAAAAGGAGCTTGTGCGTGAATCTAATGGCTTTGTTGGAAAAGAAGGTCTGGGTCCGCCCATCAAGGTAGACCCATAACCCAACTTCCCATTACGAATTTGAAAACTAAAAGAGAAAAAGGGAGGGGTGGTTATTGGCAACCACCACTCAACTCCCCCTCTCTCTCCAACACTCTCTAGGAATGAAAACTTCCATTTTTTGGGCTTTTCGTTTTTTTGAATATGAATAAAAAAAAGGGGGGAGAGAAGACATATGTGTACAGATGAGAGTGAGAAAGAAAAGGGAGAAAGAAAAAGGAAAAGTGTGAGGAGGCTTGAAAGGATTGATCATTCTCTACCGAAAACATTTGGATTGTGAAAAATAGAAAGTGATCCGATTTTATAACACTTTCTCGATCTAGAATACCTAATTATCAAAAAGAGGTAAGTAATTCTAATCATACTTAAATCCAAGAATTTTCGCATGCAAAATATGTTTATTAGTTTGTTTTACAACCTTTATTGGCATCAGAGCCATTTAGGGTCTTTTCTATCTCTTTTGGCTGTTTAAATATACAAAATGTCATATATAAAGTTTGAGATTTGTTAATGGCATCTTTCAATAGACTTAACAAAATGTTCTCAATTTAACATAGTTGTCACGCCCCAACTCTCCCGTTAAGTACATAACAACTGCCTCGTTACCCCGAAACATATGTAAACCTCACTCCATGTCCCATGGTATCGCAAGACATTTCAATATCCAACTCATTTCATGAATAAAAATCAACACCAAATCATTCATAGGCCATCCCGGCCTTCTAGACAGTTTCCAAACATTTGCATAAAATTTTCATAGTCAAAATATACTCAAAATTCACTATATAACTCAAATGTGTCAATGAAGGCAACTAGGTTTGCAAAAGAAATTTTTAAAGCAAGAAAATATAATTCTTTATCATAAAAGTATGTATTTTTCAAATACTTGCCTAAAGAAGACAAATTCATAATGGGACTTATGAATTTAAAAGTAAAATTCTTCATCACAAAAGTATGGAAAAAGAAATTTTCAAATTGATTTAAATAAACAATTTAAATTTCCATTTCTATATTTTTGGGGTTTGTCGAAACCTCTTTCCTACCAATTGCCGTTGGTAAGATCCGCAAGGAGTTTTTCATAATTTTTCATAAATCCCTATCATTGGCATTAGTCCGGAATTGTTTTTGCGGGGTGCCACCACGCCATCCGGCCGATTTGAGTGGCTCTCCATCTTGCCTCCTCCAAACCTCTAATTTTAATCAAATCGGCCTTAACCACGCTGCCCCGATAGCTCAATCCGAGACAAGACTTAGACTATAGTCATTTATTTCATATCATGCACCATGTCACAACAATTCATTTCATAAATCAAGATTCATGCTCATTTACAAAGGAGAGCAAGTTCACAATTCATATACCAATGTTCAGTTGTAACATAGTGCAAACAATTCATAAAAGTAACAACGGGGTCATGAGTTTAGCAATAATTTATTTTAGGCACTCCATAATAACAAAGTATTTCAAATTCATTTCATAAATAAATTTCTGAAATCAATTTTCCATTCATATCAACATAGCCATCCACTTACTTTTTGGAAGGGTGTTCATTCCCAATTTCATAATCAAATTCCAATGTAAACCCCCTAAGGTTCCAAATGCTTATCGTAAGACAATAATAACAGTTTCATTGTTAAATCACCTCAATTTTTAGGGTTTATGAATTTTTCCTAATTTATTACAAACCCTAATTTCTTCAAATCCAATGTGTAAGTTCTAATTCCACCATTCGTATGTCATTTACCCCAATATAAAATTTTTCATTTACAAATTTTTCAAATTTCCATCATTCACAAACCCTAGGGTTTGATCTCCAACAAAACTCCAATAATTTTAATAATACATTTTAATCAAGTAATAAAGAAGCTAAATCCAAAATTGGGAAGGAGAAATTACCTTTATTTCAGGTTTGGATGGAGTTTTGAAGGTTGGGTTTTCAAAACCCTAATTTTTCTCTTTCGGGGAGCAAACTCTAGATTCCTTTAATCTTTCTTTCCTTGAGTTTGATTGAAGTTTTAAACACTTGATGGAGTGATTTAATGAAAACATAAATTGATTTCTAGGGAGAGAAACCAAGAGTGAGGGAAAGAGATGGAGAACACAGGGAGAGAGAGTTGGGTTTCGATAGAGATAAGAGATGGAGTAGAATAAATGAAATGTGGTTGTTTAATCCTTATTAATGTGGGGGAGAGGAAATTACCATCTTGCCCCTCTTGATTTTTAAGTTTTATTTGTGTTTGGAGGGCATTTTGGACATTTCCTAATCTTTTTGTGGGCACAAGTCGATTTCCACGGTATACAAATCGATTTAGGTATGTAAGTGTTTAGTACCCAAATTGATTTGCAATATAAGCAAATCAACTCACAAATACAAAACTGAATCGACTTGCACTAGGGCACAAATCGATTTGTGGCTTTGATTCTCAGAATCCATTGCCTGCTGGCCAACCAAATCGACTCACATCCTTTCCCAAATCAATTCCCCTGGCTCAAGTCTCAGAGCCTTCTTCTGTACATTAACTTGATCGATTCATTTCATTTTGTAAGATGATTTGTGACATCTTATCCTCATAAATTTGGATCCCATAACTACCAAATCGACTCCCCATTTACCCAAATCGACTTGTCATTCCTTTTCCTTCACATAAATCGACTTACCTCCTTTCTATACACTACCAAATTGACTCATTTCATTTTATAAGTCGATTTGGCTCCCTTAATTACACTTCCAAATCGATTTACTTCCATTTCCAAATCGACTTGTCACTTTTTTTTCCACTTAAATCGATTTGCCCTCTTCTTTTTCTCACACAAATCGATCTCCCTTCTACACCTTAATTCACTCACACCTTCTTTCCCTCTCACTTGAATTGATTCATCTTATTTCCAAATCAATTCATCACTCACATTTCCCATTCAACCTTAAAAATGCATGAATTGACTTGGTCCCTCTCCAATTTGTATTTGCTTGGATTTGATCCCATGAGTTCAAGTTGTCCAAAAAGTTTTACACCACTAGGCCAATTCACACGTTCAATATATTATGTCTAGATTAATTATAAGTTCTTTACTAACTCCATAAAATACTAAAATTTTCGATACCACACTCCAAGTCCAAAAAAAAATCAATTACAATCTGACTTCTCCCTATATTTTATAATAGATTAAAGAAAAATTTCTAATACTGAATTTTTGGTGTTTCAACACTTAACTCCCTAAAAATAAATTTCATTCTCGAAATTTAAATTAAAATTTATGCATCAAAAAGTTATGGATGCTGTTTCTGCATTGATTCTTCAGTCTCCCAAGTTTGTTCTTCTACTTGGTTATTTCTCCATAATACTTTAACCATAGGGATTTGTTTATTCCTTAATATCTTGAGTTGTCAATCAAGAATTTGTAATGGCTGCACCTTGAAACTCAAGTCTCAATTTAATTCAATCGGAGGAGTTTCTAATACATGTGAGGGATCCGACATATATTTCTTTAACATTGAGACATGAAATACATCATGTAAGTTGTCCAAATCCAGAGGCAATTCTGGTTGATACGCTACTCTCCTCTCCTCTAGAGGATCTTGAAAGGCCCATGTAACAGGAGTTCAATTTGTCTCATTTTCAGAATCGGATTACACCATTCCAAGATGAAATATTTAAGAAAACCATATCTCTGACCTCAAATTCTAAATGTCTTTTTTTTTTTATCAGCGTAGCTCTTCTATCTATCTTGAGCCGCTTTCATTCTTGTCCGAATCACCTTCACTTTTTCTACGGTTGCCTCAATTAACTCTAAACTTTCTATCTTTCGCTCTCCAACTTCATCCCAATATAAAGGTGTTTGTCATTTTCTTTCATAGAGAGCTTTATAGGGAGGCATCCCAATACTAGCTTGACAGCTATTGTTATATACAAATTCAACTAATGAGAGGTGCCTATCCCAACTCTCTTGAAAATCCATAACACATGCTCTCAGTATGTCTTCCAATGTTTGAATTATACGCTCAGATTGTCTATCACTTTGAGGATGGAAAGCAGTGCTGAACTTAAACTTTGTCCCTAAAGTCTCTTGTAACTGAGGCCAAAATGGGGATATGAATCAGGGATCACAATCTAATACAATCGACACTAGAACACCGTGGAGTTGGACAATCTCATCAATATATAGTTTAGCTAACCTCTCCAAAGAGTAGGAGTTTTGAATCAGAAGGAAATATGATGATTTAGTGAGCCTATCAACCATCACTCAAATAGTATCGTAACAGCTTGGAGTACGTGGCAATCCCACTATGAAATCCATGGTGATGTGCTCTCATTTCCATTCGGGTATAGGCAATTGAAGCGTTCCGGTTGGCTTTTAATATTCAGCCTTGATTTGTTGGCACACAAGGCATCTTGCTACAATCTCGACTATCTCCTGTTTCAATCTCGACCACGAATAAGTTTTCTTGATGGTTTGGTATATCTTAGTGCTCCCGAGATGCATTGCATAAGCCGAAGAGTGTGCTTCTTCAAGTATGGCTCTCCGAAACTCATCATTCTTAGGAATATGAATCCGTTTCCCATATACTGTCATGCCATCACCTCGGATATGAAAGTCACCAACTTCACCCTTGTGGACCTTCTCCACTATGCTCTTTAGCTCCTCATCAGTTATTTAGAGCTCTTTAATACTGTCCACTAAACTTGGTTGCACCTCGAATCTGGCCAACAGCATACCATGCTCATCATTAACCAGCTTGACTCCAAATGTACGGAGTCTTACTAAACATGAGAGATAAGAGCTCCTATAAGATAAAAAAGAAGAAGACTTACAACTTAAAACATCCGCAACCACATTCGCTTTACCTGGATGATAGTCAGTCGCCAGGTTATAGTCTTTGATTAACTCAACCACCTCCTTTGTCCCAAGTTGAGTTTCTTTTCAGTGAGCAAATACTTAAGACTCTTGTGGTCGGTGAAAATTCTACATGTGGCTTCATATAAGTAATGCCACCAAATCTTCAAAGCAAACACAATGGCAACAACCTCTAGATTATGGGTAGGATAATTCAATTCATACTTCTTCAACTGTCGAGAAGCATAGGCAAATGACTTTATTGCCTTGTATTAATACACATTCTGACCCTTGTTTACTGACGTCACTATAAACCACATAGTCGCCACAGCTAGTGGGAAAAGCAAGTATTGGAGCTGACGTGAGTCTTTTCTTGAGTTCTTTAAAACTCTACTCACACTTATCACTCCATTCAAATTTAACTCATTTTCAAGTCAAACTTGACAACGGAGCTACAACTTTGGAGAACCCTTTTACAAATCTCCGATAATAGCCTACCAATCTGAGAAAAGTTCTCACCTCGGTGACATTCTTAGGTTGTTCTCATTTCAGAATTGCCTCTGCCTTCTTCGGGTCAACAAATATTCCCTCTCCAGATATGATATGCCCTAAGAAGCCAATCTCGTTCAGTCAAAATTCACACTTGGAGAACTTGGCGTAGAGCTACTTCTGTCGAAGAGTTTACAGCATAATCCGAAGGTGCTCAAAATGTTCTTTCTCATTTTTGGAGTATATTAAGATATCGTCAATAAAAACTATGACGAATTTGTTGAGCTAAGGATGGAAGACTCAATTTATGAGGTCTATAAAAGCTGTAGGAGCATTCGTTAAACCACAAAAAAACTAGAAACTCGTAGTGCCTATATCGCGTCCTAAACGCAGTGTTGTAGACATCATCATCCTTTATTCTCAATTGATGATAGCCCGACCTCAAATCAATTTTTTAGAAAACACTAGCCCCTTGGAGTTGATCAAACAAATCATCAATTATCGGCAAAGGGTATTTATTCTTGATAGTCACCTTATTCAACTGTCGGTAGTCAATATACAACTAGAGGGTCGCATCTTTCTTCCTTACAAATAAAATCGGAGTGCCCCAGGGTGAGGTACTCGGTCGGATAAATCTCTTGTTTAATAATTCTTGAAGTTGGACTTTCAAGTCTTTCAACTCCATAGGTGCCATCCTATACGGAGGTATGGAGATGGATGTAATGTCAGAAGCCAAGTCAATAGCAAAATCGAACTCTCGTACTAGAGGCAAACTAGGTAACTCGTCTGGGAAAATATCTGAAAATTCATTCACCAGCAGAATATTCATCAATTTTGGACTTGTCGTTGTGGTGTCAATGATGTAGGCTAGGTAAGCCTCACAGCCATTGTGTACTAATTTCCATGCCTCCAATGCCGAGATTACACAGCTTGGTAAGACACGCCATTCGCCAATGAATAGAAGTGGAGGACATCTCAGTCTACGAAACTCCACCTTCTTGGTGAAACAATTCATTGAAACTCTATGAGGGTGCAACCAATCCATACTTAATATGACACCAAAGTCCCTCATCTCTAACAGAATCAAGTCCGCTTCAAGAATTTCAACTTCTACAACTACTTCATACGCCTTGAACATGGTGTCTTTGTTTAACCGTTTCCCCAAAATAGTGATAACTAATAACTCCTCTTCAAGTGGGGTCAAAGGCCTATCCGAGTGTTTAGCAAACTATCTCATATCAATCAATACACGAGTATCAATTCCAAAAATTTTCACCATACCTATATGCGAAGAATAAGGATTAACTTTCAATTTAACCAAACTCAATTGAAATTTATAATCCTCAATGCTACCAAAATTATCATCAAATATCAAAGTAATTCCCAATCACTTAGTATCAAGCAATATTTCTAATATGCCTCAAATTCAAAATTGTGCATTCATGATCACAAAAATGTTTATATTCAAATTTATAAGTCATCCAGTTCAAGTTTTAGAAAATTTACCTATAACTATGTCCAGGTTATTCTGTGCATCCTCATTGGTTATTACATATATTCTGGTCTAAGCCCTTGTTTGTGGACACTAGATCAGAGTAGCTACTCTATTACTCCCAATACCCGTCCGTGGTGTGACATTAGGAGGTGAGGTAGGGGTGTTGGCTTGATTGCCCCCCGATCCACTAGGGTGTTCTCGACGTCTTTAGCTTCCCCGCCCCAACTTCGGACAAGTGTTGTGGAAAGGACCTTCTTTTCTGCACTGGAAGCATCTTTTGAGTATATAACAAAACCCAGAAAAAAATTTCTCGCAATGCTTACACTGTTCTTTCTTGTTTCCCATCGATTTGCTCTTAGAAACAACACTAGAAGTGGGGGTCCCAAGATGGGATGTGCGTTGGCCTTGTGGAATGCCAACGGATCCAATGACAGAAACTCCACCATAGGAGCTTGTGCTCCTACTTTGCTTTGAACCTTGGCCCGATGTATGCTTGGACCTCTTTTTCCTCTTCTGTCCTTCCCTTGTCCTTCCTCTTTCCTCGGCCATTTTCTTGGCCCTTAAGACCAATTCCAAAACATCCTTGTAAGTATGGGCTAATGTCACGGACATCTTCTCTCGGATAGACAAGTTCAGGCCTTCCTCAAACTTGATGCGCAGGTATTTCTTCGAGTTACCAACTTTGGAACAAATGACGATAGTCTCCTCAACTCCATCTCATATTTCGCGATTGACTTGTTGCCTTGGTGGAGGTGAAGGAATTCCTTTCTCTTTAATTCTCGGTAAAACCTTGTCTAGTACTTTTCATTGAATTCCCTAAGGAATTCATTCCAAGATATAGGTGTTGTGGACCTCTCCGTAAGATTATCCTACCATGCTCGAGTGTCCGACAGTGAATCTTCGTAGAGATATTCTAGAGGAAGCTCATTCCTCCATTTACGTTATGCATTTGAGAGGTACAAAAATGTACCTAACTATCCGAGATAATTATTAGTAGTCTGGTATAAAGAGAGAGTTCGTTGCTTGATGCCTGGTTTGTCAATAGATGATGGCCAAGCATCAGTGACCCATAGGCGCTTTGCAGCCTTTTCCCATTCTCGAGTGGAAGTAGAAATACGTCACAATGGATTTTGTGACAAGGATTGCCGCGGACTTCAGCACGACACAATGCTAATTGGGTGATCATCGATAGACTCACCAAGTCCGCACATTCTATTCCGATTCATGCTGATTATTCCTTAGAGGTATTAATAAGCCTCTATGTTGACATGATTATCAGGCTTCATGGGGTATCAATGTCAATAGCATCAGATGGAGACCCCAGATTCACTTCTAGATTTTGGTCCAGATTATAGGGAACATTGGGTACTAGACTGAGCTTTAGTATCGCATACCACCCCTAAAGCACATGCTGAGAGCATATATTAGGGATTTTCGGAGTAGTTGGGATTGGCATCTTCCACTGGTTGAATTTGCATATCATAGCAGCTAATAGGCCAGTATCAGGATGCCCCATATGAGGCACTGTATGGCAGGGAGTGCCGCACCCCGATATGTTGGGGTGAGGTCGTAGAACGACATCTCAACAATGTTGAGTTAATTTGGAAACGAAAGATAAGGTTAGGGTCATCCGTGGGCGGATGAGAGCCGCCCAGGACCGGTAGAAGGTATATGTCGATCATAGACGGCGACACCTTGAGTTTGCCACAGGAGATATGATTTTCTTGAGGATATTTCCTTTAAAATGAGTTATACGGTTCAGGCAGCGGGGTAATCTGAGTCTCTGATATATTTATACCCTTCCGTATCCTTGAGAGGGTCGGGAGTGTGGCATACAGATTGGAGTTGCCAAATGAACTATCTCGTATTTATGATGTCTTCCATGTCCAAGTACTAATGAAGTACCTAGTTGATCCTTCTCATGTACTTGAGCCTCCACCTATTGAGTTGCGTGAGGACCTTAGCCTTCTAGTTCAGCCCGTAGCTATTCTGGATCAGTAGGTCAGAAAGTTGCGGAGCAAGGAAGGTTCATTGGTAAGAGTCTTGTGGAGGAGTGATCAAGTTGAGGAAGAAATTTCGAAGCCCGATGAAGCTATAAGGAGACAGTACCCTCCTTTGTTTACTGTTTAGCTTTCTTTTAGTTTCGAGGACAAAACTTGTTTTTAGGGGGTTAGAAAATGTAACACTGACACCACGGTGTCCGTATTTTACTCCTGTACTTGAAATTAATAAAAATATTTCCTCCGTTTATATATATATATAGAAAAATTTTAAATTTTATATTGATTTTCGATTTTGGGGTATTTAATTTAAATTTCTGGTATATTTTAAAATGTCGTGTCCTTAATTCGTAGTGAATCCCATTTTCATGAAATATGGGTGTGAGAATATATATATATTTATATATACTTATTTATTTGTGTAAAAAAAAAAAAGGGGACGAGCAAAACGCAGCGTTTTGCCCCCAAAGTGAAATTAGGGTTTTGCCCTAATTTCTCTCCCACATTCGCTCTCTCCCTCTTTGTCTCTCACCCTCTCCCACGATTCTCCTTCGCCGCCGCCTCCTTCACTCGATCGCCATCCCCGTCACCCTCTCCGCCACCGCACACCACCCATGACCGGCCAATCATCTCTCTGTCTCACTCTCTATCTCTATTTCTCTCTCTCAGTTTCGATCTCTCTCAATCCCTCTCGGTCTCTCTCTCTCTCGATTCCCCTCTCGCGCGATCTCTTTCTCTCTCTATCGTCTCACTCTCTCACCCTAACTCTGTTCTCTCTCTCTCTCTCTATTTCACACTGTCTCTCGATCGAGTTCTCTCTCCTCGCACACGCGATAGTCCCACTGCCCCTCTCTTCCTCATTCGCGCGCGGCGCTGCTCCCTCGCCCGTTCGCGCGCGATGTTCCGCTATAACACTCTTCTGCAACCCTCGCAGAAGGCCCAACCGATAGTCGTCAATCGAGCCTTGAAAGCCCTAGACCGCGACCTGCGATTTCATCCAGTGCGCAGGTAAGAGCCATTCCTTTGAACAGTAGCTCTAGGGTTTGAGTTCTTTCGGTAATTTAGACTAACCAATGGAGTTTGCTTCAAATTGGAAGCTTTGCAGGTCTTGGATTGAGTTGTAGGCGCACAAACGATAGGGTTGTGCACTGCGAAAACCCTAGGTGAGGTAAAAATTTTGGTTCCTTCAATAGATGAATGAGATTAGGTTGAATTTAGAATAAGATTTTTATATATGTCATGTAATAGGTAAGTTGAGGAGAATGCGTTGTTCCTGAAATTTGGTATGTGAATTCTAGGGTGTTATCTAGATTTTTCAGGAAACTAGACTGCCTGATACTAAAGAAGCATGTTAAAGGATAATAGAATCGAGTTAAATTGATTTAAATGATTTCTCTTAGAGTTTAATTTGACGTATGCAAGAAAATAGTCAGAAATTTGAGATTTGAGTTTAAGAATTTATGCAGTCTTTTCATTATAAGTTGTCCTACATTTACACAATCAAAATACTATTTCCGTATGATGAAAATAGACTTCAATACCTTGAAAATGACATATGGTTTGAAGAAATCGGATGAGAATTGAAAAGTGTATGTTTTTTCAAAGATTTTTCCATCTTGTTGGGAATTTATTTATTTTAGACTTATTTTCAATTTTGAATGGTTTTAGATTTGAATTAAGATTGATTTGATTTTGTTATTTACTTATAAATGGAATGAAATTGATGAAATTGGAGTATATCCAAAAATTGAGGAATTAAGACTTGTACAAATTAGGAAAAATGTCAAACCCTAAAATAATTGGAAAATTTGATGAAAAATTTTGATGATTTGACTAGGTTGATCTTTTGGAGATTCAAGGAGTCAATTTGGTTTGATTTTGGAAATAGGGAGTGATTACCCTCCCTAGAATGTGAGTGGGACCCTAATCTCTTGCATGAAATAGTGAAACCTGATTTTATCGTGTTTTTAATAAAACATACTTTTGATATGCATTGTCTCGACGTATGGAATTGAAATTCAAATCTATTTTGTGATTATTGGAGTGTCGTACTTATGTTTTCTACGATTATGCATCCACGTTTGAAAAGAAATGAAATTGTGCCATGATTTGAGAAACGGAATGTGTTCTATTCTACCATTGCATTGGTTTGTTGAATTTAAATGATTTCGATGAAATTGTATTTGGCACACGGATTTGAATTGTTTTAAGGATATGATCAGGTGATTTGGCTATGTGGTGGATGCCTACTAGCTTGAGATGATATGATAATATGGCATTATTTGATTGATTCCGTAGCTACGAAGGGACTTTGTAGAGGCACGGGTTGCCCGGATACGCTTCTGCAGGAGGTATCCGCAAACGTCTAGTTTATATTTATTCATAGGCACGGCCGGTTGAACCCATATCGGGGGAGGACGTGTGTGACGCCACCGTCTAGCACTGGGCGAGGTCCTATTTGACGAGTTTGGGTAAGCAAGGGCTAAGCCCACGGCCAACGTCGGGGTAGAAAGCTACTTTTGAAACACTTTGCATAATAAAACCCCCGATGCGTCTATCCTTGGTCATGGTTGACCTTTGTCAGGATCCTTTCGGCTTGCTCTATGATCTGCTTGAGTTTAAATGGATGCATATATGTATGATATAGTGTGAATGATTAAATGAGTTCATTTTAGCAAACATATCATGATTTGTTGCAAAAATTCAAATTATTGGTTATGAACAATATTATTTGACACTCCAATATTCACCTACACTATTAGTACTTGAGATTAATCCCCCCACTCACTGAGTATCCTCCCATAGATACTCACCTCTCTTCTTTCGTCCCTCAGACAGGATTGTTGTGCTGAAGTGACAATTCAGAGTTTAGAGATTTTGACGGATTTAGTTATTCGAGAAGGTGAGGTTTAAGTTTAAGTTGAGATTTAAATTTCGTATTTTATTTTCGACCCTGCAAGGTCTTGTTGAGGTCCGTAGTTGGACGTGTACTTAATTTGGGATGACTGTATAATTTATGTATATTTATTTGCGAAACTCTCACATTTCATTTGCATTGAGGCAATTGTACGTATTTGAATAATATTTGAGAAAATTATTGTATATTATATAAAAACTTAGGACCGCTTAGTGTGGCGGCTGCTCATGCTCTAATTAGGCATGACAGTAGAAGTCTGTGGCTAGGATTGCTGGTAATTTACTTAACCTGGCGTTGTCCTGGATGTCTGCTGTAGTTGGTTGGTTGTTGTGAGGCCGGGATGACCCTCTTATTTTATTTACAGGATGATTTTAAATTATACAGGTTTATTTGTACATGGGAGACCTCCGATTTATGGGGAGGTTCTGTCCGATTTTCTATAAAAATACAGCCGGCATTCAGGATAACGAACGGCTGTTCACGATCCCGATTCGGGACGTGACAGATAATAATTTGAATATCCAAAAATATCTCGTTGCATTTAAAGTTTTTGATGAAAAATATATAATTAAAAATATTTATAAGATTATTAGTTGAATTTTATATAAATATTATTTAGTGAATAAAATTTTTATATTGTTCTGATAATATTTCTGTTAATACTATTTCTATTAAAGATTTAAAAAATATTTGTAAATCTAGTTTTGATGGTAAATTTTTTCATATAAGATTTTCATATTATGTATTAAATTTATGTATTCAAGACGAATTAAAATTTCTTGAAATTTATTTTACTCCTATTAAAAAAGTAATTTCTTATTTAAAGAATCATCCACAACTGATGAAAGATTGGATTAGATTTTGTAAGGAAAATAGAAAAAACGCTAAAAGATTTCTTAAAGATGTTCCAATACGTTGGAATTCAATTTATGAATTATTAAAGGAATCATTTTTTATAGACAATTGTTATATACTTTTATTACAAATAATATTAATTCTATTGTTTTATATGTACAACAATAGAATGTTTGTGAAAAAATTTTAAATTTATTAAAAATGTTCAATGATATTACGTATATATTGTTTGGTATTTATTACACTACATTTTTATTATTTTTACTAAAAAGTATTAATATTTTAAATGTTCTGTAAAAGTATGAAAATGATGAAAATTTAAAAAAAAACACAATTTATCTAATGAAAATAAAATAATACAATTATTTTTATGAAATTCTTAACATTTATCTTGTTATTATTGTTTTTGACTCTAGATATAAATTAGATGATTTATTTGATTATTTAACTTTCCATGTTGAATAGTTAGTAATAAATGATTATGATATTAGACAAAAAAAAATTATTAGTTGAAAATTAATTTTTGATATATATGTTGAATTTAGTATGCAATTTGATAATTTTACTTAACAATTTTCTCAATTTATAAATGTTGGGAAATTTTCTAAAATGAGTAAAGTTGAACAACTATTATTTCAAAAAAAAAAAAAAAACCAAGAGGTTTATCAAATTTTAAATCTAAAATTGATTTATATCTAACAATTTATTTTGAGTTTAGTGTTTACTCATCTTTAAAAGATTTTCTAATTCTAAAATGATGGAAAGAACATGCAAATAATTTTTCTATATTATTACAAATTGCTAAACAAATTTTAGTAACTCTTATCTCAATTGTGATGGTTAAACAAACATTTAGTGTGGAAGGGAACATTTTAGATAAGACAAAATCATATATGACTCATAAATCGCTTGAGGTACAAACTTGTCTGGATAATTGGAGTAAAGTAGAATTGACAACAATGGATATATAATCAAGAAATAATGAAGATTTATATGACAGTATAACAAAAAACACATCAACCGCTACCTTTAACAATATTTGAGATTAAGTTAAGATAAGGGAGTCGTAAATTCAAATGGTAAGTGAATTACAAGGGTTTTGATTCCTTTAAACCCTAAAAGGAAACGTAGACAACTTAATATATATAATTTAAATTCAACCCCTTTTCTTTAAACGTAGACAACTTAATATATATTATTTAAATTCAACCCCTTTTCTTTATTTTTTATTTTTTTAATTGTAAAAATAAAAAATTAAATGTGTGATGTATTGTAATTATAAAAATGATAATATATATATTTTTTTCGTTATGTGGTATGAATTTGTTGAGCAATATGTTTCGATGAGAATGTTTTTATAATAAATGTTTGATTTAAAGAGTTATATATAATAAATAAATCGACCCAAATCAAAATTATATATGCAAAACTTAAGTTTAAATAAAATTTAAATATAACACAATTTAAGTTAACATAAATCAATCGGGTTAATAAATTGAAAAACAAAACAGTCATACGGACCTATTAAAGGAATGAGAAAATTGAAATTAAAGAATTTAAATTTTTGCTCTGAACAATTTAAACTGGAGCTGAATCGTGAAAAACTAGAATCGAAATCAGAACCATCAGTAAATAGTTTGATTCTGATTTTAATGGATGATGAATCGAAACCATCAGATTCGGAACCTGAACCAAAACCATTGATAAATAATTCAATTCTGGTTTCAACGAATGACAAATCAGAACCGACGTTTATGAAACTATGATCACCCCTAGGACTTTCTATCTATTAACACTGGCAAGTCTGCTTATGGTGTACGCCATTAAGAATTTTCTTAATGACCAAGTAAAGGTAGAAACAGATAAAGAAATTTCTTGATGACCAAGTAAAGGTAGAAACGATCATTTTTAAACCCCCCCCCCCCCACCCTTTCACTACAACAACTACGTACCTCCACTCACTCTCTCTCCCATTGTCACTGTGAAGAGAAGAAAAAGAAAAAAGTCATAATTATGGATAACCAAGGAGGAGGAGCAAGGGAGGGGGATAACCATGGAGGAGGAGCAAGGGAGGGCTCGAGACGAGGTAGAGGAAGAGGAAGAGGAAGAGGAAGGGAAAGAGCCAATCATCATCATCAAAACACAAGAGAAGGGGAAAGAGCCCATCATCATCATCATCAAAACACACCAAGTGATGGCGGTGGTATCAGAGGAAAGAAGAAACCTGGGTTTGCTAGAAGACCTGTACCTGTGGACCATACAAAACTCATTCTCAAAATCGATTTCCAGCTCCCTCTTCCACCTTTCCTCTCCCACTTTCTGGTATTACTTTCTTGCTACCATTCTTCTATATTAATTCAATTGCCCAGGGAAACTCAAAATGGGTCAGATTGTTGAAATTTGAAATCTTGATTTCTAGCTCTTGCCATAAAGGGGGAAATATTCTTGGTTTAAATTTAGTTGTTTAATTAATCTGATATTCTGTCCTAAAATTAGGAATTTCACAAACGTTATACACCACAGAAATTTCAGAAATATTTTATTTAAATAATAAATATTATTTATATCAAAAAAGAAAAATGAAGTCATCATATTCTTGATTTCCGTAAAAATAATTCATGTTACAAAGAAATCAGTTTCATTTTCGTTGTCACTTTAGAGAATTTTTTTTTTTTTTTTTGTTCATTGCATTTTACAAAAATATCATTTTACAAAAATTAAAAAAAAAAAGAAAGTATTAATTATTCATTTTCCAACTTTACTACTATCTTTTGTCATCTTATTAATAAGATGCATAATTTTTAGCATGATAAAGTTAACTTTTCAAAGAGTAATTTAAAATTATGATTATTCAATCATGTTCTTAATCTAATGGTACTAAATTACATAAAAGTCAAAAAAGTATACATTACTAATACTACATCGAAATTTTAGGCATTCTAGCATTAGTTCATATTAGGTGTAACAAATATTACATTTATGAATTATAAAGGAAATATTTCTCCTGTAATTTAATTTTGGTAAAATGTCATCTAATAACATAAATTTTCTTTAACCTGAGATGATATATTTGGTTTAAAATTTTATTTTGTTTGATTTTCTTCTAACCTCGAATTCTAATAATTTTTATTGGGCAAATTCTGAATAATGCATAGTACAGATCATAATTAACTACGTGATGAAATCTGACATTGCAAACTATCCAAAAATTTTTATCCTTTTTCTCGAGAACATTATAAAATAGTGGAATATTTATTTATTTATTTTGCAAGGTACTAAGAAATTCATGTGAAATCAATCTTTTACCTATTATTACAAAGCCTCTTCGAAACTCCACGTGCCCTAAGATTAGATTCAGTAGTTCACTGCATCTATTCGCAGGCAAATTGTGGTGGTAATGTAGCTTGCTTCTCAGATTCATTGGAAGTAGCACCTTTTTAATGAAAGGATGATAAGCTGACTATATATTGTTCATGCTGAACCTCGCATGTTTAGTAGGATACTTTAAGCATCGGGTGATCTTTTACGCCCGCTACACCTATTCATGTTGAATTTCGCAATCACATTATGATAAAGCTGGATGCAAGGAATTTGGTAAATCACAATTCATCATTTCCTTACATTGCATATGTTTGTATGTGTATCTATTCGAAAACAAGTGATCTCCATTCAATGGCAGCTCAATTCCAATCAAGCAAGTCGTATGGTTGTTGCTTCTTCGGAGTGGTTTGCCCGTGCTATGCTATGGTTTTTGCTACTTTTATCTGACAAAAACTTCCTTTTCCATGGTTTCCGGTACTGAAGAGATGTGAGCAGAACCACATAATTTGCCATTTCTTCGCAGAAGTGAAGAAAATTATCTTCCACTGAAACAACATTGTGGTAATGGCGCAAAAGACAACCAACCAGTCAAATTACTAGCAAATCATTTTTCTATTAAGTGTAATCCTCAGACTATCATAAGTGTTGATGTCCTTTTGCAGGCCAAATCTCCCTCAACCTCGAAAGTTAAAACGAGTTTGTGCGCGAATCTAAAGGCTTCCACCCTTTTTTATCTTTAATAAACAGAGCTTCCTTGTAGTGAGTGAGTGGCTTCCAGCAAACCATTTACTTATTACGAAGGGGTCACCCATCCCTCTTTGTTGAAGAGGTTCAACTTGTTATTGTCTTCTGGTACCGGTCACTCTGTCAGGTTACTGAGGTATTTGAGTGTTTTGAGTTATGTTTGGTTGTTTGTAATTCGACATGATATTAGGTCTTTGTCTTAATCTGAAGTTTGTGGTTTTCTAGAGTATGCAGTTTGATCTACGTTAATGTTGAAATTTATGTTATAAAGAAATCTGTTTCATTTCAGGTGTCACCTTAGAGATTGTTTTTTGTTGCACTTTACAAAACTAAATAATAATAATAATAATAATAATAATAACAAAGAAAGTATTAATTATTCATTTTCTAACTTTAACCCTATCTCTTGTCATTTTATTAATAAGCTGCTTAATTTTTAGCATGACAAAATTAACTTTTCGAATAGTAATTTAAAATTATGATTATTATATTATCTTCTTAACCTAATGTTACTAAATTACATAAAAGTCGAAAAGGTTTACATTACTACTACTACATGAAAATTCTGTGTGTTCTAGCATTGATTCATATTAGGTGTCACAAATATTACATTTATGAATTATATAGAAAATATTTGTTTGGTATGTCATCTAATAACATAAATGTTCTTCAACCTGAGAAGATATATTTGATTTAAAATTTTTGTTCACAAAATTAGATTTTGATAATAATCAAAATGAGAAAATTTAAGTGGAAATTAAGTTTGGAAATTTTCTAGAAATAATTTGAAATTTGGGTTGAATTAACTTTTGAACGACTAACCCATAGAAGCTGACAGTCAACCATCACATGTAAAGATAGTCAACCCACAGAAGCCCAGCGGTTGACCTGCTGAGCTTTAGCGATCGATTGTCAGCATATGTAGCACTCAAGTTGGCGATTGCTGAGCACTAGCGGTCTACCATAGCTCTCCTCCAGTGGGCAACCGCGAGCACAAGTGATCAGCCCATTGTGCTCAAGCAGTTAACTGTAGGCTCAAGCGGTCAACTCTGTAAGCCTTAGGAGGTGCAGTGCACGGTCGATCGTGCTAAACCATAGGCCAACCGGCATTTTCCTTCGGTCTACTTGATGAATGACGTGTACCTTAAGTATATCCATTGACTTTCCAAAATCAGATAAATTGTAGACTAAAAATTCTTTACTTAATCAAAGTATAATGACATGTCAGCAATATAAGTCAGTCGAGCAAAATCTAATGTCGACCGATGTAAATAATAGGTTAATCAAAATCTTAGAGCAATTTGAATTAAAGTCAACCGACGAATAATATTCAAACATGTGTGTTATTTGTTGTGTTAACATTTTTGTTGCAGTAAAAAGTATTTCAAATCTTTTTGAGACAGTATTTGCTTACCAAAAACAAATCAAAGAGCCGATTTAAGGATAGATAATGGGCAAAAACATAAAATGAGAAGCAGCTGAAAGTATTAACTGAGGAAGTGAAAAGCATGAATTTTGAACGTTCAAACTTGCCTACCAACTCAATAGCTTTCTACAAGAGAGATATAAATGTCAAAGTTTCGAAGAACAAGAAAGTTTTTGTTGCAAATTGAATGCAATTACATTGAATACTATGAATACTCTGCCACTCAAAAACACTTTCTGCCTTTGTTTCTCTATAATTCTCTTGTGCGTAATATTTTTTGAGTTTTAACTATGTTATTTCAGAGGATTAGTCTCTTCTTCTGTAACACTCTTGTATTCGAACGAATCAAAAGTTTGTGAAGGTTTCACAATTGGGTTTAAAGAGAGAATGTGAGTATCTCAGGTTGAAATACTTGTAAATGTCTTATTTGCACCTGGAAAGCAAGTGGTTTGTATTAATTGTGAGAAATAGTAAAAATTTAGGAGGGTTGCCTCAAGTAGACAAACACCATATTAGTGTAAAATCCGGTGTCTTTTATCCTTTTTTTTTTTTTTTTTACCTCTGTAACTCTTTCTACTCTAATTTTAAATATCCAAAAAACATAAAAATTGCAAAACCAACCATTCATCTCCTCTAGTTATTTTACAATTTTATTTTGTTTGATTTTTTAATCTCAAATTCTAATAATTTTTATTGGACTATTCTAAATAATGCATGATACTGATAATAATTAACTACATGATAAAATATGACATTGCAAAATGTAAAAAAAAAAAAAAAAGACCTTTCTCTCGAGAACTTTCTAAAATAGTAGAAAATTTATTTATTTATTTATTTATTTTACAAAGTATTAAGAAATTTATATGAAACTAGATGCGACAAGATTCAAAGACCCGTTACAGTAACACTCAGTCTTGTGAGCCTATGATCCAATAGACATCTCGCACCTAGACGTGTCAGCAGTTTGGGATCTATCTCCCTGAAAAGTAGACATGGTCTGACACATCGAGTGACCTTTATCGATAGCGAACTACTTGGTCAATGGCTTTCAAGGGCATTCGATACACTCTGGAAGACACAACCTTTTAATGTCGATAAGAAGCTAGTTGTTTACCGATAAAGAAGGAATATTTTGAAATCTAAGTGATAAGGAAAAAAATCTCATTGATTTGTTAAATTTCCTAAGTGATAGGAATTGTAAATCTCTCGAAAATATTTGATTAATGAAGTTTTGAGATTTTCGGATATCCTTACAAGAAAACTAAGGTTATAATACCTCGAGGACACATAACTCATGAGACATGAGCCTATAAAAACATTCTACATGCTGAAGTCCAGGTACGTTCCCTTGGAATATCTCACCCGACACACAAACCATAGGCCTCTCATACTCTGCCCTCTCCCTCTCTTGCTCAATCTGTTTCGTTCTTATCGAAAACTGCTCTTTCTGACTTGAGTGTTAGAGCTTTCCCTACCGAGCACCCTCTTACAGTTTTTTACAAATTTCTATTCACTCTTTGGAGTGATCGTTTGAATCTAAAAAGCCAAAATTTGTAAAGTCAAAACCTATCTCCAATAGATTAACACCATCCGTGAGAACAGGCTAGAGTAACCTCAGCGGACATCTCGAATTGACTAGCCATTATGTCACCAAAAAGAAAGACCAAGACCGCCTCTCTTGCTCAACCGCTCACCCTATTGATAACCTTGTCACTCATTCTTAGCTCCCTTACCCAAAATAGGCCTCACAACTTGCGCTCCTGGAGCACCCGATGTTGATGTCGCCTGAAAGGGCCAATTATCCCCAATTGGAAAGAATAAAATTTAGAATACAGAATATGAGTAAACAGCTAAAAGGATTCAACCTTGCCATTAGACCAAAGGGACAATCTTCTTCAGAAAGATCAAGTCGTGCATGCTCTCGACGGCTCGTGCCTCGCCTGAATTATAAACCTTCAGTAACCTCTCATCATGATCGTGATGACATAAGGAGACAAGGCGAGCAACTTAAACAAGCCAATACAAGAAAGAATGAAACCCCTATCTATCTATCCAGTATGTTGCCTTTCGCTCCAAAGGTCTCTTCAAAACTGATACCCCATAATATACTTCTGTCTCTCATGGAGAGGTACGATGAAATATCCGACCCCCGTGATCATGCGGCACACTTTGTGACAATGAAGGTCTCGAGAGACATGACAAATGCTGTTATGTGTAAGCACTTTTTTTACTACCCTCAAAGGCAATGCACCATCGTGATTCAACTCACTTCCACCACTCAGTATAAAAAGTTTTTCATAGCTTTGAGAACAGTTTGAAACTCACTTTGTGATTAATCGGGGAGTTAAAAGAAAGTCTACTTCTTTGCTGCCACTACGGAAGCGAGATGATGAGTACTTGAGAGACTTTCTGGATAAGTTCAAAGTCAAGATGATGAAGGTCCCAACTTTGGATCATTCTTTTGCATTGGCCGCTTTGCTTACAGGGTTACGCCCCTCGAGTATGAAAACATCTATCACCAAGAACTCTCCTTCCACCATCCAGAAATTCTATACCCGTACTGAGAAATACATAGCGGCTCGACAGAAAGCTCAAGGGTAAGCTGGAATTTTTAGTTCAAAGTAGAAAGGTGCAAAGGTTTATTAGTATGGAAGGGAGGAACATACCCTGTCCTGATCGTCATGCCTATCGCGGGAGAACGAACTGAATAAATGACCGATCACTCGACTACCACACAATTGATCGGATAGAGTGATCCTCTAGATCTATGAAAAATTCTCTCTTCATGAGGATTATGTCCCAGCTAGTGTCTTTCCAGTTTACAACTCAGACCCTCAAAATTATTGATGGAGGGACGAAGGTAAACGCATGGTCGCACCCATTTTCTATATAGCCAAGACGCCTCTTCTTACTCCGTAAGAGATACAAACAACTCATGTTGACAAGCAGCCCAAGGGCAAAAGACCGGTCATTGGCTTCACCGATGAGGATTTGGTAGGAGTTAATCTCAATCGTCATGACTATCTCGTCATTACCACCAAAATTGGCTAGTACGAGGTTAAAAGGATCTTTATTGATCAAGGAGCAGGGTATAACCTCCTTTATTGAAATGCCTTCCAACAAATGGGTTTCGATCTAATGCACCTCCAACCCCACGTAGGTCCGATCAAGGGAATCTTTGACAAATAGATATATCCCGAAAGTATTATATCACTTTTGGTTACTTTCCGCTCACCACTGAACTATGCAATGGCTACTACTGTATTCAACGTGGTCAAACTTCCCTCGCTCTATAATGTTATCTTAGGCAGGCCAAGTTTAAATGCCATGGAAGTTCTACCTATACTAAACACATGAAGGTTAAATTCAAAACCACTCTCAGTATCGGAACACTGTCTTGTGACTTGGAACCCTCAGAATCTATTCCTAAGTGATTATGACTCTTTCGTGACTGCAGGGTACATTTATATTGTTTTACTTTAAGCCTCTATATTATTACAATAGTATTTTCTATTCAGTGACTAGTATGCACAGCATCCTATCGTTTGATTCCTATCATCCGATTCCCTAACAAATGAAACGTGTTATCAATAAGGAACCTAACTTCCAGAATGGCAGACACTACCCATCCTATTGTTTGCTTCTTAATAAATGAAACGTGTTGTCAATAAGAGACTTGTCTCCAAGAAGGGCAGGCATAACCCATCCTATTATCCGATTCCTAGCAAACGAAACATATCGTCAATAAGAGATCTGACTCCCAGAAGAGTAGACACAGCCCATTCTATCATCTGATTCCTATTGAACAAAATGTGTCGTCAATAAGGGACCTGACTCCCAGAAGGACAGACACAGCCCATCCTATCGTCTGGTTCCTAACAAACGAAACATGTCATCAATAAGGGACTTGACTCCCAGAAGGGCAAACATGACCAATCCTATCGTTAGGTTTTAAACGAACACAAAACATATCGTCGATAAGATACTTGACTCCCAGAATGGTAGACATGACCCATCCTATCGTTTGATTCCTAACGTAAGGGACTTGACTCTCAGAGGGGTAGTCACGGCCCATTCTATCAACTATATCTTAACGAATATAATCTATCTAAGGGACAAGACTCCCGAAGGGTAAATGTATCTTGACCTATCAATTGGTCTCCTAACGAAGACAATGCGCCCCTAGGCGAGTAGGCATTTTTCTTTCGACCAAGCAATCTAAAACGAACGAGCATGACATATGATTTAGCCGGATCTCTAGGATGAATCTTACTGAAGGCACACAGATAAAGTCTATCTTCACTACTCGAATGATTAGAGAAATATCCCCCAATGATAGCACACATGAGAAACAACAGTACAAAAAAGTTCTCTATTAAAAGCTTAATAGTACAAAAACTATACAGAATCAGGGAGAATAGGAGGGAGTGCCAGAACCTCCTGAGGGGGAGACTCTACATCTACTCGAGCCACAGCCAACTCAAATGGAATATCTACAGGATCAGCAGGGGCTAGACCTTGGTTCGCTGCCTCTTGCCAACAACCTCTTCACCAGGGGGCAAAGCCCTATCCAATTTTGTTCGGCAAATTATCTCTTCGGCACAGCTTAGTCTCTCAGTTAGCCAACACGAAAGTACTTAGGATCTCAATTTTTCTGGCAAAAAACTCCCTGATCTCTATCACTTTCCATTCAGCGACCTGAACTGACTCCTTGCGCTGTCGAGCCAACATCTCAGAGGTTTGTAGATTTGCCTCGCGAACCTTCACTTTGGCTTCCAGCCTCTCACAACATTTCCAAGATAAGGCTAAATCAATCTGTAAACGCCTGATCTCTTCGTCCTTCTCGGCAAGCAAAACACTACAAGTCCTCTCCGCCTCCGTGTCTTTCTCCCTTTGTTTAAGGGTATCTTACAGTGCCAAGATTTGGTTTCCCAACTAATCGATATGTCTCTCTGAATGTTTCCTTCATTGCCTTTGAAATTCTGTCAAGGCCATCGACTATAAAAAAAGAACCAAGTTAACCAAAAGCAAAGCAAGAAGTAAAACAAGACAAGTCCAAAAGGAAAATGATATCGTTAAGCCAAGTGACTAAAGGGCTTTTTTGACCTATTCCAGGGACATCCTGTTTAACTCTAACTTCGAATGATAAAAATCAAATCGACATAGTTATACAAGTTGTCCACTATACAGATGGTAACTGTTCCCCTCTCTTATGAGCCCTTTTGACCATCGAATAACTGAATAAGAACAAAAAGAGAAAGAGCAGTCACATCCACTATTTTTACTTGGGGGCCATAGAGGCTCCGCAAATAATGATCCAGACGTCTCATCCACACTAGTATTGGAACACCCAGTTCACTCGGTGCTCCCACCTCTGTGGTAGGCATGGAGACATCTTCAAGTCCCTCCACTTTAGGTGCATCCCTTACCAGGACGTCTTCACCAGCCTTACTAGCCAGTGGGGATGCACGATTATCAGATGACAAGCTGTCGGCCCCCTCTGATCTAATAGTCACCAGTTCAGAATGTCTTGACGTGGTAGGAGACATATGTTCTTAGATTTCTTTGTTTTCCTCCCTTTCCGTAGAAGACTCGGGTAATTGAACTTTCCTCTTCTTCGATAAAGGGAGCACAGCCTTTGTTGATGGAACACCAGGTGACCTATAGGTTTCTTTCGAAGGCCCTTTTGCATTTGGCCTTACTTGTTTGTCAATTGTGACTTCTCTCAAGGTGGCATCCCCTACCAAAGATAGAATATTAACCAATTCTTTCCTCCTCTTTTGGATCAGAAGAGGTCTATCAATCTTTCTCTTCTCTCCTATTATAGACCCACCAAAGACAACATTTTGTTATCTACAAGAGAATCAATCTAGATATTTTTTTGAATAGACGAGCAGTAGTTGCCAACCAAATGCACGAACTGGGAATGACGAAAAGGAGTTGAAGGTTTTGACCCAAACAATGGCTCCTCGTCACCTCTGGGTAACACAGACATGAGATCTCTATTTGAGAACTCCACAAAGAAATACTTGTACATCCAACTCTTATCAATCGATTCTTTATAATAAAATCTCTAATTAGATTCGAACCAGGTTTGCAGCTTGTACCAACCTCGGGTGGAACCCTTACTCCTACATCTCCTCAATAAAAAGATGGTCGTCAGGATCTTGAAATCAAAGTGGAGGCAACAAAAACCTAACAGAGAGATCACAATGACAACCAAGCGCTAGGTAGGAGCAACGTCAGAAATATATTCCAATAGAGTATTATCTTACCAATCAAACCAGTGTACAGTGTTTTTAAACTGTACTTCACTGTTTGTTTATACATTGGTAAACGGCTCTTTGATGCCATGTTAGCTCTGTCTCATCTATGGCCGACACCAGAGTATAATCATTTCCTAGTAGCATATTAGTCTGAACCTCTTGGAGTTCTTCCCTAGTCATTGTGCTTCTAATATTGCTGATGCCTTGATGAGTTTGAAAAGGAGAACCCTTTACCATTTTCTCAAGAAAAATTTTCTCACAAAGGATTGATTCACAAGAAGAAGAGCGGTTGAAAGAAAATATGGAAGTGTCTGGTTCGCTCAGGCCTCTGGCTTTATAAAGCAATATGGGAACGATTCGAGGAACCTGAAATGGCACATGCTGCATGAAAAGTTTTACACCTTCTCGATGACCATTACTCATGGCACCTTTTTACAAAACAACACCATGAATCGGGAGAAAATGATGAGAAAAGATTCAAAGGCCCATTATGGTAACACTCAGTCCTGTGAGCCCATGATCCAGTAGCATCTCGTGCCTAGACGTGTCAACAACTAAGGATCTATCTCACTTGACACACAAACCACAAGACTCTCATACTCAGCCCTCTTGCTCTCTTACTTAGTCTATTTCATTTTTATCGAAAACTATTTTTTTGATTTGAGTGTCGGAGTCTTTCCCATTGAAATGCCCTCCGCTAGTCTTTTGTTAGTTTTTATTCACCCTCTAGAGCGATTGTTCAAGTCAAAAGAGCCAGAATCTGTAGAGTCAAAACTAACTCTAACAAAACCAATCTTTTATGAATTATTGCAAAGTCTCTTTGAAACTCCATGTGCCCTATGATTAGATTTAGCGGGTCACTACATTTATTCACTGGCAAATTGTAGTGGTAATGTAGCTTGCATCTCAGATTCATTGTAAGTATCACCTTTCTAATAAAAGGAGGATAAGCTGACTATATATTGTTCATGCAGAAGCTCGCGTGTTTAGTAGGATAATTTAAGCATCGGGTGACCTTTTGCGCTCACTACGCTTATTCAAGTTGAATTTCACAATCACATGATGATAAGCTAGATGCAAGGAATTTGGTAAATCACAATTCATCATTTCCTCACATTGCATATGTTTATACGTGTGTTTCAAAAACAAGTAATCTACTTTCAATGGCAGCCCAATTTCAGTCATGCATATCGTATAGTTGTTACATATTTGGAGAGGTTTGCCGATGCTATATAATGGTCTTTGCTACTTTTATTTGACAAAAACTTCCTTTTCCATGGTCCGAAGAGATGCAAGCTTTCCAAATTTGAGAACCACTTGCTTTGCCATTTCATTGCAGAAGTAAAGAAGATTATCTCCCACCGAAATAACATTGTGATGATGGTGCACAAGACAACCAACCAGTCAAATTACTAGCAAATCATTTTCCAGTTAGGTGTAATCCTCATACTATCCCAAGAGTTAATACCCTTTTGTAGGCCAAATCTCCTTCAACTTCGAGAGTTTGTGTGTGAATCTTATTGGTTTGGGATGCCCACGAGGGGCATTTCAGACAATTAGCATGGGGTTAGTGGGGTAACTCCCACTTATCCATAACTCCCATGATTCTCTCCAATTAATTCCCTCCAAATTATAGTAGGATTCTAACAGAAACTAACCTCTCTTTTTGTGAGATCTTTGGGGGAAGACATGAGTGTGAATGGCTTGAGAGAAATTGAACAAAAATGTGAGAAAATATACTTTAGAGAGAGAATATAGAGGGCTTGAGAAAAAATTCCAAGTAGGGAATTTTTCGTGTCATTCAGATCGTCGGACTGAGAATTGCGGCGTCGTGATATTGTGATGGTGGTTCGATTAATATCGTGATCACCATCCCGACCTCGAGATCCGATCGAAAGACATATGATTCGATCGATTTTTGGGACTCTACATATTGAGATATTTAATCCTATACCAGAAATTCTATTTTATTTTTCCTAAAAATTATTTTGTATGCTTCCGCTGTACATGTGAATCGATTAATTTCAACATTGGTATTAGAGTCAGGTTTGAGATCTCAGATATCACCTGCAACTAGTGATATTGTCTTTGAGACACTCTCTCTAAGATCTCTGGGTAAAGTCTTATGTGTAGATTGAATCTCATACCTGTACAGTGTTAGACAAATTTGACATATACCCTTTGAGCGATGGGAGAGTAATACTGTGGCACACGTTTCATACCGTGTATGATATGACGACCAGGGATAGTGTAAGTATTATTTGAGACATTGATATGATTTAGATTCTCGTTCCCACTATGTGAGACCCGAGATCTATTGGATGGGATCTTTTGTACCCTTATCACTTTCGGCTGTTTCTAGAAGACTTGACTCAGTGTTGTTACTTTAGTCTGTTTACTGATGGCCCGAAAAATAAATTACGGTCTGAGGGACAGTTCTAGGAAAGCAGCTGAATTGAAATTGATAGATTTGAATTTGGGAAAAGAAAAATCAATTGACATTATATCACTATGTTGTATTCACCGGCTAGCCTATTATGCTTATCCAGTTGGGATGTAAGTATAATAGGGGATACACAGTCGAGCATTTATTGGGGACTGCTTTTGATAAAGAAAATAGCTCGATGGATATAATTAGTTTTGGATCTGGGGTACAGCGAGTTATTTTTTATACTAACGATGGCTTCTCAATCATCCTAATAGGTACATCGAGAGGTCTTTGTTTGCAGGTGTACTCGTCGGTTGCACGACGTCCAATCCTGTATGAAAATCCAGTAAGGTGATGAGAAAGATCACATGAATTGTGATCTTATGACGGACATAAAATGCTCTCGCGTGCAAGTGAGAAATATTGGTTTGGAATGCCCATGAGGGGTATTTCGAACAATTGGCACGGGGTTAGTGGGGTAACTCCCAGTTACCCATAACTCTCATAATTCTCTCCAATTAATTCCCCCCTAATTGTAGTAGAATTCTAACGGAGACTAACCTCTCTATTTTTGTGAGATCTTTGGGGGAAGCCATGAGTATGAATGGCTTGAGAGAAATTGCACAAAAATGTGAGAAAATATTCTTTAGAGAGAGAATGTAGAGGGCTTGAGAAAAAATTCCGAATAGAGAATTTTTCGTATCATTCGGATCATCGGACTGAGAATTACGACATCGTGACACTGCGGTGGTGGTTCGATTAGCATCGTGATCATCATCCCGACCACGAGATCTGATCGAGACACACATGGTTCGATTTATTTTTAAGACTCTACATATTGAAGTATTTAATTTTATACCCGAAATTCAATTTTATTTTTCCTAAAAATTATTTTGTATATTTCCGTCACCCATGTGAATCGATTAATTCCAACAAATCTAATGGCTTCAACCCTTTCTATCTCTAATAAATATAGCTTCCTTGTGATAAGTGAGTGGCTTCTAGCAAACCATTTACTTATGATAAAGGGGTCACTCCTCCTCCATTGTTGAAGAGGTTAAATTTATTGATGTCTTCAACCACCGGTCTATAATTGGAGTTATGCTTGGTTGTCTATAATTTCGCATGATATTAGGTGTTTGAATTAATCTGAGGTTTATGGTTGCGGTTTTGATATTGTTTCTATTTTCTGGAGTATGTGACATGATATTAGGTCTGAAGTTTTGATATTGTCTATCCCACAATTGACACAGGAAGAAGATGGTGGAAATCATTTTGCCCATTTCTTGTTTTCTTGGCATTTGCATAACCTAACAATTTAATGCCCCGTTTGGAAATTTCAACTTTAATTTTGTTTATGTATACATATAAACACTGTCAGAAAAATGGATATCAACGACAAAAAAATCCGTCGCTGATATCCAAATTTTCGTTGCTAAGAAAATCAATCGCTAATTCGTCAAAAATTTATTAATATTTTTTTTAATTATTATTAAGTACCGACGGATTATTACTGACGGAAATATTTTCGTCGCTAATCCGTTGCTGAAGTGAGTAAGAGCAAACCCAAATACCCGAATCCGGGTGCCCGACCCGACCCGACCGCCTGGCCAACCTCGTCCGCACCTGGCCCCCGCCTGACCCGGCCGCTCGCCCCCGCACCCGGCCAGCCCGTCTTTAAATTGTTAGAAAAATGCTCAAAAATGCACCTGTTCAAGTTCGAACTTGAGTTGAGAAAGAGACACAAAGAGTTTTAACTATCATGCCACCATCACTTTTGTGTTATTAGTTTATTTTTTTTCTATTTCTTTACTTTATTTCTAACTCTCAATATTAAAAATACAATACCCTATTTTAAAAAAATATAAAATTATATTTAATAAAAACACAAAATTATATTTAATAAAAATACAAAATTATATTTAATAAAAACAATAAATTATATTTAATAAAAACACAAAAAATTACATTTAATAAAAACAATAAATTATATTTAATAAAAACACAAAAAAAATTATATTTAATAAAAACAAAACATTATATTTAATAAAAACAATAATATTTAATAAAAACAAAATATTATATTAATAAAATCACAAAAAATTATATTTAATAAAAACAAAATATTATATTTAATAAAAATACAAAAAATTATATTTAATAAAAAAATATTATATTTAATAAAAAAATTATATTTGATAAAAACAAAATATTATATTTAATAAAAACAAAATATTATATTTAATAAAAACAAAAAAAAATTATATTTGATAAAAACACAAAATTATATTTAATAAAAACAAAATATTATATTTAATAAAAACAAAAAAAAATTATATTTGATAAAAACAAAAAATTATATTTAATATAAATACAAAATTATATTTAATAAAAACGTAAAAAATTACATTTAATAAAAACAAAAAATTATATTTAATCAAAAAACAAAAAAATATATTTAATAAAAACAAAATATTAAATTTAATAAAATAAAAAATATTTAATAAAAAATTATTATATTTAATAAAAAATTATATTTAATAAAAACAAAATATTATATTTAATAAAAAAATTATATTTGATAAAAACAAAAAATTATATTTAATAAAAACAGAAAAAATTATATTTGATAAAAACACAAAATTATATTTAATAAAAACAAAATATTATATTTAATAAAAAAATTATATTTGATAAAAACAAAAGATTATATTTAATAAAAATACAAAATTATATTTAATTAAAAATTTATATTTAATAAAAACAAAAAATTATATTTAATAAAAATAAAAAAAAAATTGCGACGGATTTAGCGAAGAAAAAATTAGCGACTGATTTTTCTGTCGCTAAATCCGTCATTAATGGTTTTAGCGACGAATATTTTCCGTCACTAATTTCAACGACAAAAAAATTAGCTATTGATTTTTTCGTCACTAATCCGTCGCAAATCCGTCTCTAATAGGGATGGATTTTTTTCGTCACTAATTTCCGTCACTAAAAGTCAATTTTCTTGTAGTGAAATATATATCGACTAAAGTGAAAAATTATAAAATTTTTGAAATAGAAATTAATTTTTATATGGAAATAATTAAAATTATTATTATTATTATTCTTATTACACACATATATATTATATCAAGACCAACGGAGGCAGGATTGTTGCTGCACTTTACAAGTGTTTGATGGCTCATTGACTATGGAAACCACTTAAACCTAAATGATATTTTGATTTGCTTTGCCAATATTTATCGATGGGCAATGGGGAATGGAAATTCCATTAACAAACTCATCGGGATGAAGGGCTTCATGCTTTGCTCGTTAAATTTTGATCTCCTGATAATTACCAGTTGCAGCCACACAGAATGAGAAGAAAAAGAATAATTGGGATTTGATTGTTGTGGAAAAAAATGGCCCAAAAAAATAAAAATAAAGGATCATGGCAGTGTGTAAGAAATCTTACTGACTTAAGTGTCTCTCCCGAAGTTGGAAGTTTTCCCCGATGAATGAGGATCATGATCATTTCAGAATATTAACCTCCGAGATTCTCGAATTAGCTCGATAAGAAAGATAGGGTAGAAGACCCTCAGTGACACACGACTCTCACAGGTAGAAGAGATCTCAAAACCCTTGACGTCAGGTATGCTCTCTAAACCTAACACAGGGAGCACATTGATCACAGGGAACAATCTTTCCGTAACTCTCAGTCTATTTTCTTCCAATCGAAAATCGCTCTTTACTGACTTAAGCGTCGGAGTCTCCCCACCAGAAAATTCTCCGACGGTTTTTGCAGGTGAATCCGTCCATTGACGGCTACCGTTCAAATCAAGAAGGAGCTGGTATCTGTGGAGTCATAACCCACCTCCATCAGTAAATTCATGGTAATAGTTTGATTTTTCGTGATTATCATCCGATTACGAGTTTATTCGAGAAAATTTCATGATTTTCAGATTTTTTATGATTTACTCATTGAGTTATATCCTAAAATTATATCTATTTATTTTTTTTATGCTTCCGCTTATTTGTTCGTGGCAAATAAGTCTAACAGATGTCAATTGCTTCAATTTAACATCTTTAGGCTAGGGCAGTCATTTTTTATTTGTGGAGATGAATTAAAATTTGAAGTCCTGATAATTACCAGTTGCAGCACACAGAATGAGAAGAAAAAGAATAATTGGGATTTGATTGTTGGGGAAAAAAATGGCCCAAAAAAAATTAAAAATAAAGGATCATGACAGTGTAAGAAATCCAAATCTCTTGTTAATTTAAGTAACATGTCATTGTCATTTATTAAGGTCGCGGGATTCAACCTGCCATGTGAACCCAACTGCTAAACTCCAGAAGTTGCGTGGGATTTAAGTCCATTTGTCAAATATTTCCAACGGGGGACTATGGTGATTGGACGCCTGGAAAAGCCAGTCTTGGTCTTCGGGGGAGGGGACCCACACTTGGCCATACAAACAAGGGTCCATGATCATTGGCATTTTCTGCTTTCCTTTTCTTATTTTTCCATTCACAATCACATTATTTTCTCCGTTCCTTTCTGTCGTTTTCCTCTCTTAGGCTTAGTTTGGGTGTCTGGAAAAAAAAAAAAAAAGGTACTAGAAAAAGGGAAAAGAACTGAAAAGATATATCATTTTATCTGAGAGCTAAAGTAAAAAAATAAAAAAAAATAAAAAAATTCTTTTGTCTGGGAGTAAGAGAGAAATAAGAAAAAATTATTTAAGAGTACACTATTTTTACATTTATGCCCTTTCAATTTTAAAATTCAAAAAATTTTGTCAATGGTGAAATGATATTAAACCCTCTATATAATTTTTATAGTTCTGTATGATAAAATTTTGATTTTATAAATAAAATTTTAAATTAAAATATTATATATAATAAAAATAGATATAAGGAAAGATTTATTGTTTATCAAATATTTCCAACGGGGGACCATGGTGATTGGACGCCTGGAAAAGCAACACTCGGTCTTCGGGGGAGGGGACCCACACTTGGCCGCACAAACAAGGGACTAGGTAAATGGCCATTGCAATTTTTTGCTTCCTTTTTCCTATTTTTCCGATCACTATCACGTCATTTCCTCCGTTCCTCTCTGTCGTTTTTCTCTCGGCGGTACAGGGAAGAAAGGAAGAGGTAAGTTACCATAGAAAAGAAAAACCGAAAAGATATATCATTAAAAAAAGTAAAATTTCTTTGCCATAGGACCCGTTTAAAAGGCAGATACAAAAACTGTTCGGTATTGCAAAGCCTATGATCTAAATAGCTCTATTTGATCGATGTGTTAATAAATAAGGATTAATCTCTCTATGAGATAAATATGACTTGAAACATCAAACGATTGTTATCGACGATAAGTTGATTGATCCATAATCTTTAGATACCTCCAATATTCCAAAAGACAACTTTGCTTCCCCGCATCGATAAGGGTCGGAACATAATTCCTATCGACAAGAAGCTCTGTGCACACTTCTCAGATAAAAAAGAAAATTTTTAAAATCTAATCAATAAAGGAACAAAATTTCTTATATTAATAAACTTTCTAAACGATAATGATCTTGAATCTCTCAAGAATATTTGACTATAAAATTTTAAAATTTTCAGATTCTCTTATAAGGAAGTTAGAATTGTAATGCTCTAAATACATACGGCTCTTACGCCACCCATGCATAAAAAGCCTTCACATCACTGAATCCATGTATACTCTCTGGGACCCAACACTTAACACACAAACTACAGAAAGACCGGCTCTCTCTTTCTCTCTCTTTTGTTCTCAGTCTGCTTCATTCCTATCGAAAACTATTCTTTCTAACTTGAACGTCGAAACCTCCCCCGCCGGAGCACCTTTCAACAGTCTTTTGTAGGTTTCGAATCATTTCTTTAAGCAACCGTTCAAGTCAAAAGGAGTCGGAATTTGTGAAATTGAAACCAATTTTCAACAAATTGACGTCGTTTGTGAGAAACAGATTAAAACAATCATGATAGACTCCTTGGATTGCCGAATGACCATACCTCCAAAAAGGAGAACCAGAACCGTCTCGAAGACGACATCCACTGCAGATGGGTGCATTGCTACCCTGACTAATTCTGCTTTCCCAATGGTGTCCACTCACTCTACCGACAATCATGCCATTCATTCTCAACCTCCTTGTCCGGAGCAAGTTCCGCAACCTGCACCGCAAAAACCTCTAGTCGTATATCCTATGCCAGTATCTCTAGAACAGGCCAATAGCCCCCAACTGGAGAGGCTAGAATCTAAAATATAGAATATGAGTAAATAGTTAGAAGGACTCAGTCGTGCTATCAGAGCAAAGGAACAATTCTCTTCAGAAGTATTTGGACTTTCACGCCCCCGATGAAAGGTACCCCCACTAAACTATGAACCTTCAATGACCTCCCGTTATGATCCTAATGACCTGAGAAGACAAGTCGAACAACTTGTCGCTGATAAACTCAAACAAGCTAATACCAAAAGGAGCGATGCTCCCATGTATCCTTCCTGCATGTCACCTTTCGATCCCAAAATTTCTTTAGAACCCCTACCTCGGGACATACTTCTACCTCCTATGGAGAGATATGATGGTGCGTCTGACCCTTATGAACATGTGGCTCATGTCATAACGCTGATAATCTCAAAGGACATAACGGACGCTACCATGTGTAAACATTTCCCCATTACTCTTAAAGGGAACATGCAAACATGATTCAACTCTCTACCACCACTCAGTATCAAGAATTTCTCTCATCTCCGACAGCAGTTTGAGACTTATTCTGTGATCAGCCGGAGAGCCAAGAGAAAGTCCACCTCTTTATTATCGCTGCGGCAAAGAGATGATGAATCCCTGAGGGACTTCTTAAAAAATTTCAAAACAGAAATGATGAAGGCTCTAGCCTTAGATCATTCCATTGCGTTAGCCACATTACTTATGGGACTTCGCCCCTCGGGCATGAAAACATCCATTATGAAGAATCCCTCTACTACCATCCAAGAGTTCTACACCCATGCTGAAAAAGTATATCATAGCCAAAGACACTAAGACATTTGACCGATAAAAGAATCGGATATCCCAAAGAGAATGCAGCCAATCACCCTGGTCACTTTCGTCAAAAAAGAGTCGACCGGCTCCTCCAGATCAATAACAAGTCATACATCAGGTGGTCTCCTCGTTCTGTAGAGAATAACTCTAAGAAAGATAGGACCAAATATTGCCATTACCATCGGAATTACAACCACATAACCGACAAATGCAGAAAACTCAAAGACGAACTGGAGTTCTTGATTCTGAGCGAAAAGTTACAAAAATTCATCAGTATGGTAGAAAGGAACATGCCCTCCCTTGATCGGTATAATCCACCACCGAAGAATGGACCGAATGGACAACCAATCAATCGACCACTGCATAACAGACCGATAAAGTAATCATCTAGATTTATGACTAACAATCTCTACATGAGCCTTATATTTCTACCAATGTCTTTTCAGCCTATGACCTGGAGATTCCTATGCTCACTCCTAAGTAAACTTTGAACTTCTTTCTTTTAGCGAATGTTTTCACAGTGTTTCGTAGTGGACGTTTCTTATCCCTCAGTGTTTACATTCAATTCATTCATTACCGATTCTCTTTTATGACAATGCGTCCTAATGAATCGATCATGCTTCATGGAACCCCCGAACGGGCCTATGTCGCTCTGACCTATCATTAGAATTTATCTCTCTGAACAGGGCTATATCACCCAGACCTATCTTTGGGATCTACCCCAAAGTGGGCCTATATCATCCTGACCCATCGTTGGGATCTATTTTCTCGAACGGATCTATATCACCTTGACCTATCATTGGAATCTATCTCCTCGAATGGGTCTATGTCGTCCTGACTTATCGTTGGGATCTATCTCCTCGAAATGAACCCATGTCATCCTAGACTTTCATTAATGGGCATTTTTCCTCAATTGAAACACTATCATCAAGGCTCATAGTGCATGTACACCCCCTCGTTAACGAACGATATCCAGTCCATTTGACACACGGAATTCATTAGGCAAATCAATAGGGAATTACTCCCCAGAAGGGTAACTACACCTCGTTCTATCGGCTGCCTTCCGGATGAAAGTGATATATCCCTAGGCGAACTAATGACTTTCTCATAACAAATTGATCCCTGAGTTACTGAACGCTATGAATTCTGATAAAAGCCTACGAATGAAATCTACTTTCACTATTCAAATGACTAAAGAAACACTTTTTGTAAGACATGCACACAACATACTAATACAAAAGGCTTTTTGATTAAAAGGTTTTACAATACAAAAGTTACACAAAATCTGAAGGAATTAGGGGAAGCACTAAAACCTCTCGAGAGGAGAACTTCATCGTCGCTTAAGTCATGGTTGAACTAGCGTGGCCACTGACCAGAGCTGTAGGGACTGAACGCTGGTCCACCACCATTCGACCAGCTGTCTCTTTGAAAGGAGACAAAGCATCATACAACCTGACTTGGTGAGCTATCTTCTTAGCACATTTCAACTTTTCAAGCAACTTGCGTTGAGAATGCCTAAGGGCCGCAACATCCATAGTAATGGATTCCTCAAGATCAGATATCTTTTTTCTGGCCTCCCAGATAAACTCTTCCTGTAACCAAACTAACGTTTCAGCAGTTATCAGACTTGCCTTGCAGATTTGAGCTTCGCATTCTAGTTCTTTGCAATGCTTTTGAGATAAGACTAAGTCCTCCTGAAGATGCTTGATCCGCTCATCCTTCTCAGCGAGTAAAGCATTTGAGGCTTTCCCAGCCTCGGTATCCTCCTACTTCTGCTCAAAAGCATCCCGCAGTACCAAGACCTGGATGCCCAACCGGTTGATGTGCTTTTCTGATTGCTTCCTTTGCTGCCTTTAGAGTTCTACTAAGGCTGTAATCTGCAAAAAGAGAAATGAATCAGTCAAGGTTAAGTAGAAAGAAGGCAAAACGAGTCCCAACGAGAAGCAATACCTTTAAGCTGAGAGATTGAAGGGCCTTGTCGATCTATTCATAAGACATCTTGTACAACTCCAACTTAGAATGGTGAAAATCAAATCGATCGGCTAACCGAGATGCCTCGACAGAATCGATGCAGTTATACCGATAGCCCTCTACACAGATGGCAACCAATCCCTTCACTTGCGAATCCTTCTGACTATCAAAAGATCTAATGGTAATCAGTGAAGGAAGAGCCATCTCATTTGCCCCTTCCCATGAAGAGGATTAGGGCTTCTCAAGTGACTATTTGGACATCTCGCCCATGGGGGAAACAAGAATATTTGACTCAGTCGATGGCCTCACTTACACTGCTAGAATTGAAATGTCTGCCTATCCTCCCACTTCAAGAACCTCCCCAATCGGGACGCCCTTCTTAGTATCCCATGTCAATGAAGAAACATCTAATGACAGGCTATCAGCTCTCTCTAGCCCTACTCTGGCTGGTTCAAAATGCCTTGACACTGTAAGAGATATGCGCTCCTCGACTTCATCAAATTTTTCCTCCTCCTCTACTGTAACACTGATACTGCGGTGTCCGTACTATTGTACTCCTGTTCATGAATTATATAAAATATTTCTCAGAACATAGAGAGAAATTTTTATTTATATTAATTTTCGATTTTGAGGTCTTTAAATTGAAATTTTTGGTATATTTAAAGTATCCGTATTTTCGATTTGAAACATATCCTATTTTGTTAAAATTGGAACCTTGAAAAATAAAGACTATTAAAATAAAAAAAAAAAATGAATGAAGATGCAGTGTTTTGACCCAAAACGCTATATCTCCCCCAAATTAGAATTAGGGTTAGAAAACCCTAATTCTTATCTCTCTCTCTCTACACTCTCTCTCTCCCGCGGCTCTCTCTTCCTCTCTCGATCTCACTCCACCACCTTCTTCCACTCTCACCCTCCACCGCGATTAACCATTTCCTCCGCCACCACCACCATCGTCGCCGCCACTCCCACTCTCTACCTCCCTTTTTGTTCTCCCTCTCTTTTGTCTCTCCCTTTCCCAAGCTCTCTCTCTCTCTCTCTCGCGATTCTCTCTTTCTCTCAATCTCTCGCCCTCTTTCGATCAAAGCCGATTCTTTCACTCTCTCTGCCTATTTTCGCCACCACCCACGGCCACCACCACACACCACCACAGCCACCACCGTCTCTCTCTCTCTATCTCTTAACCTCACTCACTGTCTCTCTCTGTTCCTCACTCTCTGTCTCTCGATCTCATTGTTTCTCTCTCTCTATTCTCCCTCACTCTGTATCTCCCTCTGTTTTCTCCCTCTTGCGCGTGAGATAGCCCTTCTCTCTCTCCTTTGCTCGCTCACGTATGGTGCTCGCTATGAGCACCTCTCTTTTTCCACCTCTACAGACGACCTAAACTGGCGCTCTGTGGACGTTAGTGAACCCTTGTTGTGCATCCATCAGTTGACCCTCGAAAACCCTAGGCCCAAATTGCCCTCCTTCTACGCAAGTAAGAGTGAGATTTTGATTCGGTAGCTCTAGGTTTTTGATTCTTTCATGATTTAAGCTTAATTGCTGAACCTTGCTTCGAATTTGAAGCATTGCAGGTCTTGGACTGAATTGAACGACGCTTGGACCACGGGACTGTGAACTGCGAAGACCCTAGATGAGAGAAATGCTACCTCTTCAACATTTAAATTAATTTTATCGAATTTACGTTGAAATTAGAATCGGAAGCTATATATATACATATTTTGAAATATGTTAGATTCGAAGGAAATGTATTTTCCTAAAATTTTGTATGAAATTATTTAGATTAAGCTTAGGATTTGATATAAATTGGGCTGCGTAGCATGATAGAATGTGTTAGATAATGATAGAGCTTTGTTTGGCTTATTTGTATAGCTTCCTTTGAAATTTGATTGAAATATGCTTGAAAAATTAAAATTGAGTTATGTAAATTCGAGAAAAATTAGAAAAATTGAGAAATATTGGGAATTAGGTCATTGGTGAGCCAAATGATTCGAAATTGATGAAACGGGAATTTAGAAAGGTGATTGTGTAAATTAAGGTTGTATTAATTATAAAAAAATAATAATAATAATTTGAAAATCCTTTAATAGGCTTTTAGTTGATGATAAATTGTGATGGTTTGATTAGGTTGACCTTTTTGAAGATTCGAGGAGTCAATTTGGATTAATTGTGAAAATATGGAGTGATCACCCTCCCTAGAATGTAAGTAGGACCCTAATCTCTTGTATAAAATAGTGAAACTTGTTTTCTGCCATGATTTCAATAAAATATGCTTTTGATATGCATTGACTCAACGTATGATATTAAATTTCAAATTTGTTTTATGACTTTTGGAGTGTCGTAAATTTATGTAAATTTGTTTTATGACTTTTGGAGTGTCGTAAATTTATGTTTCCTATGACTATGCATCCATAGTTTAAAATGAATTAATATTGTGTCATTATTTGAGAACTAGAATGTTTTCTATACTACCATTGCATTGGTATGTTGATTTGAAATGATTTTGATGAAATGTATTGGCACGCGAATTTGAAATGTTTTGATGAACTATGTGGGTTGGATGCCTACTAGTTATGAGATAATATAGTTATGTGGGTTGGATGCCTGCTAGTTATGAGATGATATGATGATATGATATTACTTGATGGATTCCGTAGCTACGAAGGGCATTTGTAATGGCACCGGGATGCCCGGATACGCTTCTACAGGAGGTATCCACAAACGTCATCGGTCTAAGGGCTATAGGCGTGGCCGGTTGAACCAACATAGGGGGAGGACGTGTGTATTGTCACTGTCTAGCACCGGGTGGGGTCCTATACATGATTACGAGCTAGCCCTAGTGAACTCATGGCCAATGTCGAGGTAGAGAGCAACTTTTGAACAATCTTGCATAATAAAACCCCCGATGCACCTGTTCTTGGTCATGGTTGACCTTTCTCAAGATCATTTTTAACTTGCTCTAAAATGATACTTGATTTTTAAATGGATGCATATATGTATGATATCGTGTGATTGATTAAATGAGTTCGTTTTACTAAACATACCATGTTTTACTGTAAATCATGAATTATTGTTTACGAATAATGTTGTTTGACACTCCAATAGTTCACCTATACTATTTGTGCTTGACATTAATCCCTTCACTCACTGGGTATCTTCATTGATACTCACCCTCTCATTTCCTTCCTCAGACAAGGTTATTGTGATAGAGTGACGCTACAAGCTCTAGAGGTTTTGGAAGCTTATTATTAGATTTGGGTGTTCACGTACGGTGAGATTTAAATTTTAATTGAAGTATGAATTCCGTACTTTATGTCGACCCTGCGAGATCTTGATATTGAGTTCCGTAGTTGACCGTGTACATATTATGGAATGACTGTATAACTTATGGACATTTATTTATGAAACTCTCATATTATATTTGCATTGAGACACTTGTAAATATTTAAAATGTTAACTTGGGAATTTGTTATACATTTGTATAAAACTTAGGCCAACTCGGTGTGACGGCTGCTCATGCTCTAGTTAGGTATGACAGTAGAGGTCTGTGGGTAGGATTGTTAGTATTGATGATAGCCTTACGTTGTCCTAATTGTCCACTGTGAATGTGGTTAATTGTTGTGAGGCAGAGATGACCCATTTATTTATTTGACAGGATGGATATCCATTTTACAGGTTGATTTGTACATGGGAGACCTCTGAAATATGGGGAGGTTCTGTCCGATTTTCTGTAAAAATGCAACGGGCGGCTGCTCATGACCCTGATTCGGGGTGTGACATCTACAGGCAATTCTTGCAATCGAACTTTTTTCCTCTTTGATGAAGGGAAAGAGAACTTCAACAATCGAGCCCCGGAAGGCTTATCAACTTCCAATGAAGGCCTTTTGCCATTTGACCTCACCTACTTATCGATCGAAACTTCCTCCAAAAAGGTGTCTTCAACGGAAGTCAAAACGTCAACCAATTCTTTGTCTTTCTACCTCAGTAAAACAGGCCTACCGATTTTCCTCCTTTCATCGACTAACAGGCCCGCCAAAAGCAGTATTTGGTCCTCTACAAGAGAGTCCACCCAGATGTTTCGCTGGGTAAACTCGCAATAGTGGCTGACAGAATATAGAAAAAATGAGAATAACGAGTAGGGGTAGGAGGCTTTACCCCCAGTAGTGGCACCTGATTGGCATTCGGTAGCACTGGCAGGAGGTCCAAATTCAAAAACATCACAAAGAAATATTTGTACATCCATTGCTTGTCCTTCGACTTACTGTAATAAAACTTCCAGTGAGATTTATGAAGGGTCTATAATTTGTACCAGCCCGGGGTGGAACCTTTGCTTCCACACCTCACCAACAAAAAAAGAACTGCTAGAATTTCCAAATCAAAGTGAAGGTAACAAAACCCTAATAAAGAAATCACTGCGATCGCCAAACGACAAGCATTAGGGATGAGCAAAGTGGGATAAACATTCCCATAGTACATCACTTCTCCAACCAGGCCTGTGTATTGGATTTTCAAACTATACTTTACAGATTGCTTATACGTTGTGACACAACCGTCGGGCGCCCTATTTGCCCTATCCTTATCAGTAGCTAATACCAATGGACAATCGCCCCCCAGTGATATATCAGCCTGAACTTCTCGAAATTCCTCCTTAGTCATTGTGCTCTGAATATCGTTGATGCTCTAGTGAGAAGAGGAATAGGAACCCTTTGGCATTTTCTTAGAGAAAATTATCATATGAAAGGAGTAATCCATAAAGAAAAAGGAAGATATAGAAGTGTACGATACAACCTAATGCCTGGCTTTATAAAGAGTATTGAGAACGAGTCACGAGAATCGAAATGGCATATATCGTATTAAAAGTTTCACGTCTTTTTGATAGTTATCTCTAATCACGCTTTTCTCACGAAATGACACCATGAGTCGCAGACAAATGATGAAATCCATTTAAAAGGCCCAATACAAAAAGTGCTCATGTTGCAAAGCCCATGATCTAGAGAGGCCTCTTACGTCCAGACGTGTTAACAAATGGGATTAATTTCCCTGAAGGGTAGATATCACCCGATACATCAAGCGATTGCCACTGGCAATAAGCTAATCGATCCGTAATCTTCATATGCCTCCAATGTTCAAAAGACAACTTTGCTTACCCGACATCAGTAAAGGTCCAAACATAACTCCTATTGGCGAGAAGCTCTATGCTCACTTCCCGAATAAAGAATGAAACTTTTGAAATCTAATCAATAAGAGAAAAAATCTTCTCATATTGGTAAACTTTCTAAGCGACAATGATCATGACTCTCTCAAGAATATTTGACAATGGAATCTCGAAATTTTTGGATCCCCTCACAAGGAAACTAGAATTTTAACATTCTGAAAACACACGGCTCTTACGGTACCCATGCATAAAAGTCTTCCCATCACCGAAGCTCAGGTACGCTCTCTTGGACCCAACACTTGACACACAAACCATAGGAAGACCAGCTCTTTCTTTCTCTCTCTCTTTTGCTCTCAATCTGTTTCAATTTTATTGAAAACTGCTCTTTCTGACTTAAGCGTTAGAGCTTCCTCTGCCGGAACACCCTCCAGTTAATTTTTGTAAGTTTCAAATCATTTTCTCGAGCAACCGTTCAAGTCAAATGGCGTCAAAATCTATGAAGTCGAAACCTACCTCCAACACTTTGTTTGGAGTCGAAGAAAAGTAAACCAGAAAAGAAAAAAGAAATTAAGAATACACTATTTTTTACCAGAAAAGAAAAAAGAAATTACAGATTCCTCAGAGGGGGAAGTCTTCGAATTCAAGATTTTGCACATAATTTAAGTGGTTACACAAATCTTCTTACTAAGTTGCTTATAATTTAAAGTTCAATTTTTGATTGTTTTGTTATTCAGTTACAAGATTTCTATTATTAAAAAATCTAGAATGCTTTCTATTTGTGCTAAATTTAGTAGTAAAGATCTCATTGCAAGGTGATGATGCTTTTGCTTGAAGAAGAAATCAATGTTTTTTGGGTGGTTTGTGAGACTAACTTGTAACTTATTATTTATAGAATCCATTATCTCTCTGCCTAATATTAGAAAACGGTATTAGAATAGAACTAAATGAGTGATCCTAGTCAAAGAAAAATAATCAATTATAAAAAAAAAAATGCCTTTTTAACGAGACATAGTTCAAAGTTTTTGTATTGTACTTTATTACTTTCTTTTTAGTAATTTTTAAATTTGTGTTACATAAAAAATAATTATAATAATAAAATTGAAAATCATAAGAGAGAGGTGATGGCTAAAATCAAGGGGTAGGGAAATTAAGCACACAAAAAGTCTCCCGCGGTCAGAAATTAAGCATTTGAGATACAGTGGTGCTTAATTCACGGAAACCATCGTAAATTGGGTGCAATGAAAAGGTTATTGTATTTAGTTTTCAAGAATTCGGTTTTGAGTTTTTTTGACAACTTAAAATAATCACGGTAGTAGATCTCTTCACATTCTGGACTCAACAGAAGGTTGATCTGATTTAATCAGATACAACTCTGAATACCGGATGATAACTAAATCAGGATCAAAAAAATAATAATATACGGAAACTTCTCAATATTAATATTTTTCTGTTTTGGAAACATTTACCATTTCAAAAACATTTCTGAAATATTTTAACATGTTAAATTAATTTATATTTATATAAAAATATTTAGATTTTTTATAATTACATAATTTTTCATATTTAATAAATTATTTATTTAATTATAATTTTTTTTATATTAATTATCTTCTAATCGATAATTATATATTTGATTATTTTAAATTTTTGTTATAAAAAATGATTATTATATTGTTTTCATAAAATAATTAATATTTACATAAAAATCTATATAATTTTTATATTTACATATTTATTTACGTTTTTATTTTTTATATTTTTACAAAATATAATTTTGTCATATTTCTATTTTTATGCAACATAGAAATGGTGCTGGATGAGGGATGGGGCCGCCGGACAGAGGTGAAAATTTTTCCCTTGTGTGATTTGCAATTTTGGTGATATTTGATGTTGTTGGTAAATATCCACGTAGTGATATTTTACCACAGTTAAAAGAAATTTAAATTTGAATAAGTGGTTAACTACTCACTTTTCTCCCCACTATTATGATGTGAGTGTAATTAGAATTAAACCTCTCCTTGAATGAAATATGCTCTGCCGCGAAAAAGAAATAGGGCATATACACATCATTAAGAGGGTTAGCACATTTAAATTTTAAGTAGGGAATTCTCATATTCAGTCATCGGATTTTGGATCATGGCATTGTAGATGATAGGACATGACTCAAGATCCAAATCAAAGGAGTCAATTTTTTAAAGGCCCACAAAAGGTGCCTGCCGATCGGTATCTAACGTCCACAATAACAATTTATCGAAGGGTCATAGTCGCCCTAATCGATCTGCTAAAAGACCTTAGTTACCTAGGTGTACCGAACGATAGAGTCTCAGTCACCCCGTTAACCAATCGTGACTCATCGAGCAGATACAGTCTCCTTGACCAATTGAGCAAATGTCAACCCTCTAACCGGGCAAGTCTCGAAGGCCCCTTATCGGTCATGCGATCTAACAGTACGCGACACTCCAAACAATTCTAAAGGAATATCAGAATTTTCCTAACTATAGCCTCCTATTTCATAACGACAAGTTTTGGATCTTCCAGATAAGGAAGACATCCCTCCGAAAATTGGAAGTTTTCCCCGATGAATGAGGATCGTGATCATTTCAAAATATTAACCCCCGAGATTCTCAAATTAGCTTGATAAGAAAGGTAGGGTAAAAGACCCTCAACGACGCACGACTCTCACAGATAAAAGAGATTTCAAAACCCTTGACGTCAGGTATACCCTCTAAGTCTAAAACATGGGGGGACATTGATCACAGGGAATAACCTTCCCGTAACTCTCAGTATATTTTCTTCCAATCGAAAATCGTTTTTTACTGATTTGAGCGTTGGAGTTTTCCTGTCGGAGAACCCTCCGGCGGTTTTTGCAGGTGAATTCACCCATTGACAGCTATCGTTTAAATCAAGAAAGAGTTGGTATCTGTGGAATCATAACCCACCTCTATCAGTAGATTCATGGTAATAGTTTGATTTTTTGTAATTATCATTCGATTATAAGTTTATTCTAGAAAGTGTCATGATTTTCAGATTTTTTATGATTTACTCATTCAGCTATATCCTAAAATTATATTTATTTATTTTTTTTATGCTTCCGCTTATTTGTTCGTGGCAAATAAGTCTAACAGATGTCAATTGCTTCAATTTAACATCTTTACGCTACGGGGCAGTCATTTTTTATTTGTGGAGATGAAGGGCTTCATGTTTTGCTCGTTAAAATTTGAACTCCTGATAATTACCAGTTGCTGCACACAGAATGAGAAGAAAAAGAATAATTGGGATTTGATTGTTGGGGAAAAAAATGGCCCTAAAAAAAAATAAAAATAAAGGATCATGACAGTGTAAGAAATCCAAATCTCTTGTTAATTTAAGTAACATGTCATTGTCATTTATTAAGGTCGCGGGATTCAACCTCCCATGTGAACCCAACTGCTAAACTCCAGAAGTTGCGTGGGATATAAGTCCATTTGTCAAATATTTCCAACGGGGGACTATGGTGATTGGACGCCTGGAAAAGCAAGTCTTGGTCTTCGGGGGAGGGGACCCACACTTGGCCATACAAACAAGGGTCCATGATCATTGGCATTTTCTGCTTTCCTTTTCTTATTTTTCCAATCACAATCACATTATTTCCTCCGTTCCTTTCTGTCGTTTTCCTTTCTTAGGCTTTGTTTGGGTGTCTGGAAAAAAAAAAATAAGGTACTAGAAAAAGGGAAAAGAACTGAAAAGATATATCATTTTATCTGAGAGCTGAAGTAAAAAAATAAAAAAAATAAAAAAAATTCTTTTGTCTGGGAGTAAGAGAGAAATAAGAAAAAATTATTTAAGAGTACACTATTTTTACATTTATGCCCTTTCAATTTTAAAAATCAAAAAATTTTGTCAATGGTGAAATGATATTAAACCCTCTATATAATTTTTATAATTCTGTATGATAAAATTTGATTTTATAAATAAAATTTTAAATTAAAATATTATATATAATAAAAATAGATATAAAGAAAGATTTATTGTTTATCAAATATTTCCAACGGGGACCATGGTGATTGGACGCCTGGAAAAACAAGTCCTGGTCTGCGGGGGAGGGGACCCACACTTGGCCAAACAAACAAGGGACTAGGGTAAATGGTCATTGGCATTTTTTGCATTCTTTTTCTTATTTTTCCTATCACCATCACATCATTTCCTCCGTTCCTTTCTGTCGTTTTTCTCCCGAGGTCCAGAAAAGAAAAGATAAGTTATGATGAAAAAGAAGAAAAGTAAAAGGATATTGATAGGATATATTTTAAGAGCTAATTTAAAAGAATTAAATTTTAAAGAATCTATAAAAAAGAATACTCTATCGATTAATATCTAACAATCGCAATAATAATCTATCGAAGGGTCATAGTCACCCTGATCGACCTACTAAAAGACCTTAGTTGCCCAAGTCTACCAAACGATAGGGTCTTAACTGTCCAGATTAATCAATCGTGACTCATCAAGCGAAGATAGTCACCTCGATCAGTCAAACAACCGAACGAGGGACAACACCTCTATCAATTAAAAAAGGAAGGACAGAACTTCCTTGATTTCAGACTCTTATTTCATAACTAAAATTCCAATATCTTTCAGATAAAAAATGTATCCCTCCCGAAGAGGAAGGTTTCTCGATATATGAGAATCATGATCAATTCGTAATATTGACTTCCGAGATTCCCATGATTGGTTCGATAAGGAAAGTAGGGTGTAAGTCCCCCAGCGACACACAACTTCTCACAGGTATAAAGGATCTCAAAACCCTCGATTTCGGTACGCTCTCTAAGCCTAACACAGGGAGCACATTGATCACATTGAACCACTCTCCCTCTACTCTCAGTCTGTTTCTTTCAAACGAAAATCGCTCTTTACTGACTGATCATTGGAGTCTTCCCACTGGAGCACCCTTTGACGGTTTTTGCAAGTGTATCCATCATCGACGGCAACCATCGAGTCAATAAAGAGCTGGTATCTGAGAAGCCAAAACTCACCTTCATCAGATTGGCACCTTCTGTGGGAAGCAGACTTGAGAAGTCTATATAACCATACCTCCAAGAACTAAAGCGTCTTCTAGAGCCGCCCCCTGTAGAGGGGAACATCCCTATGCCCGCCGAGCCTGTCATTCCCCCGATAACGAATCCTCCAATCCACAATCTTGTATTTTCCCCCCGACTGTCGCATTCGGAGCAAATTTCGCGACATGCAAATTAGGGACAGCAAATCATGACCCCAGAACCAAAACAGGCATAACAGTCCCAAATGGAGAGATTGGTATCTGGAATTCAAAAAATGAGCAAATAGTTGGAAGGACTCAGTCAAGCCCTTGGATCGGACAACCACTCATCTGTTGCAGAATCTGAATATAAACAACCCCCTGTATGAGAATTACCGGAACCATCGGCTGCCTCCCAATACGACCCCCAAGGCCTAAAAAGGCAAATTGAATAGCTCGTGACTGCTGAGCTAAAACGAGCAGGAGTAAAGGACAGGGAAGATCCCCAACGCTCCCTAGGCGAATCGTCATTCGATGTAAAGATCATGTCAGAACCGACGCCGAGAGATATACTCCTGCCTCCCATGGAGCGGTACGACGGGACAAACGACCCCCGCGACCATTCCGCTCATTTCATAACATTGATGGTCTCTAGAGATCTCTTGGACACCGCGATGTGCAAGCACTTCCTTACCACCCTTAAGGGTAATGCCCTAACCTGGTTCAATTCTTTCCCCCCGCTCAGTATCAAGAGTTTCGCACAATTTCGACAACAATTCAAGGCCCACTTTGTAATCAGCCGAGGGGTTAAATGGAAATTGACATTTCTCTTATCATTACACCAACGGAAAGAGGAATCTCTCAGGAACTTCATGGAGAGATTCAAGTCAGAGATGTTGAAAGTCCCTGATCTAGACCATAATATCGCCTTAGTCGTGCTCCTCTGATATGAAGGTCTCCATCACAAAGAAGCTTCTAGTATCCATCCAAGAATTCTACTCTCGAGCAGAGAAATATATTGCTGCAGAAAAAGCAGAGGCCTTCGATCGACAAAAAGGCCATCATAGTAGAAAAGAATGCAACCGGTCGCCACGCCCACATTCTCCGAAAAGAGGTAAACCTGGAACCTCACCTTCGCAAAGGTTTAGCATTTACACCCCACTGAGCGAAACCCCGAGCTGGGTTTTGTATCAAATAAAAAACAAGTCATATGTCAGATGGCCCCCTTGTCTGGCGGAGGAAGATCGTAAAAAAGACAAATCCAAATATTGTCATTTCCATAGGGACTACAGCCACATGACCGATGAGTGTAAAAGACTCAAGGAGAAACTGAAATTTTTGGTCCACAACGGAAAACTAGAAAAATTCATCAGCTTAGAAGGAAGAGATCTGCCTTCCCCAAATAGGCGTGACGCACCAAGGGAGAACGAGCCACTTCATAGGCCAGATCCCAGACCACCGCGCGAGGAATCAGGAGGGGTGATCCTCCAAGTCCACCATGGAGACGGCAGGCACGAGCCTTGTGTTCCCGTTAGCGTCTGTCCAACGTATAATCCGGACTTCCCGACACTCTTCTTTTAATAAAGATTTCGATATTTGTTACTACTCATTGACTACGCATAAGCCTAGGGCTTCAAATTACCCTCAAAGATGAAACTTCTCGAACGGGCGGACACGACCCTTACTCCTAAAGTCTCTAATCGACCATAGGGTTTCAGCCGCCCAGATCTTCCGAATGAATGTGTCGCTAATATGGGATAAAACTCCTCGAACGGGTAGACACGACCCTGACTCCTAAAGTCTCTAACCGACCGTAGGGCCTCAGCCGCCCAGATCTTCTAAACGAATGTGTCGCTAATATGGGATGAAACTCCCCGAACGGGCGGACACAGCCTTAACTCCTAAAGTCTCTAACCGACCGTAGGGGCTCAGCCGCCCAAATTTTCCAAACGAATATGTCATTAATATGGGATGAAACTCCCCGAACGGGCGGACACGACCCTGACTCCTAAAGTCTCTAACCGACCGTAGGGCCTTAGCCGCCCAGATCTTTCGAACGAATGTGTCGCTAATATGTGATGAAACTCTCCGAACGGGCGGACACGGCACTGATTCCTAAAGTCTTTAACCGACCGTAGGGTTTCAACCGTCCAAATCTTCCGAACGAATATGTCGCTAATATGGAATGAAACTCCTCGAATGGGCGGACACGGCCCTGACTCCTAAAGTCTCTAACCGACCATAAGGCCTCGACCGCCCAGGTCTTCCAAACGAATGTGTTGCTAACATGAGATGAAACTCCCCGAACGGGCGGATACGGCCCTGACTCCTAAAGTCTCTAATCGACCGTAGGGTCTCAGCCGCCCAGATCTTTTGAACAAATGTGTCACTAATATGGGATGAAACTCCCCAAACGGGCGGACACGGCCCTGACTTCTAAAGTCTCTAATCGACCGTAGGGCTTCAGCAATCCAGATCTTCCGAACGAATGTGTCGCTAATATGGGATGAAACTCCCCGAACGGGCGGATAGGGCCCTGACTCCTAAAGTCTCTAATCGACCGTAGGGACTCAGCCGCCCAGATTTTACGAGCGAATGTGTTGCCAATATGGGATGAAACTCACCAAACGGACGGACACGACCCTGATTTCTAAAGTCTCCAATCGGTCGGAAGACTTCAGTTGCCCGGGCCTTCCAAAGAAACACCTTTGAATCGACCTCCTAAGAGAATACCGAAGCATGCTAGAATGATCACATCATCAGAGGAGATTCCCCCCGCCCTCGCTTGATCAGTAAAAATATCTAAAATTCTTTGAAAATTATTACATTCCAATGAATCAGGGAATAAAAAATCCTCATGGCACAAAACTACAAAGGGATAGAAGGTGCACAAGAAATAGCAGGGGCAGAATTTGAATCCGTTGATCCTTCAAGTAGGGCCAGAGTCTCGTACCGACCAACCTCTCGAAGAATCTCTTCGGCATATTTCAGACGCTCATGCAACTTACGTTGAGAAAGTTGTAAGGCAACAGCATCTCTGACAGCAGAAGCCTTGAGGTCAGCTTTCTCTTGGTCAGCCCTTTGAAGGGATTCTTCTGGCAAACGGGCCAACGTTTCAGCAGCTGTTAACCGCGCTTTCCGAGCACATTCCTCTGCTTCCAATTCCTTACAACGAGCTCGAACGGAAACAAGGTCTTCCTGAAGATGCCTAATCTGCCTGTCTTTGGCCTCTCCAATGGACTTCTCTTGGTTCTCCAAGGCATCCTTCAGTGCCAACACTTGATCGCTCATGCGGGAGAATTTTTCATCTCTCTTAGCCCTCAACTTTCTTTGAAGCTCAGCTAGGGCAGAAGTCTGGGAGAAAAGACACAATGGTCAAAGTCACGAGATAGTAAAGATTTAGCTTTGACTCACACAGAGAAAATACTTACTGTAAGGCAAAAAGATTGGATAACCCTGTCGGTACACTCAAAAGACACCTTTCGAAGGGCGGACTTCGAAAGAAGTTAAAAACGCTTAGCCAACTGTGACCCCTTCTGGGGATCAACAAGATTAAAATCGTGGCCCCCCATGAAAACCACCACTGACCCTCCTTCGGTACTCCATCCTTCACCAATCAAAATAGGTGGAGGAGCACAATATTCATCTGGTACGTCAACCAAAAGACACTGAGACCCCCGATGGGACTGTCCCGAAATGTCGTCAGGAATGGAAGCGGAAGGTTGCGTCACAGGAGACTCTTTCAACTTTTGCTCTCGAACCGGAATGCCCTCGGTCCTCTCAAAGAATCCCTAGCCGGAGCCACCTCCTTCTCCAATCCCGGTCGATGCACCAAAAGTTTTATCAAAGGCTTCGCCAACTAAATAGTCCCCTCCGGTTTCAGAATGTTCCTGCGATAGCACATGCCCTCCGTATTCAGTTTGCTCTCCTTCCCCAACAGGTAGACTGGACGCCCTAGTCTTAGACTTTTTTCACCGGGACTCAAGGGAAACATCAATCGCCTTCCTCTTTGCATGGGACTGTATTTCCCGTTCAGTAGAAATTTCATCAAGAAGACGGACATCAATGTCCAACATAGTATCGACCAAGTCTTTTCCCCGTTGTTCCAGCAGGAGGGGCTTGGTGATTTGGATTGACTCATCCATGAGGAGACCAGATAGTATCAACATGTCGTCTCTCACCAAGTTATCCACCGACAAGCTCCTGCAACTAGCCTTACAATAACAAGCCACTACACGCAGAAAACAGGAGTGGCGAAGAAGAGATGGGATTTTCTCATTCAAGAAAGATGCCTGGTTAGCATCTGGAAATATTGGAAGAAGATCCCTATTCAAAAATTTGAAAAAGAAGAACCTCTGCATCCAGTGCTTGTCCTGAGACTCACTATAGAAAAACCTCCAGCGAGACTCTCGACGAGTCTGGAGTTTGTACCAACCGTGAGTAGATCCTTTGGAGCTACATCACCCCAAGGAAAACAGGGCCCCAAAAATCTCCAAATCGAAACGAATACGAAGAAACCCTAACAAAGAAACCAAGGCAATTACAAATCGCCAAGCACTCGGGATGAGCAGCGAAGGGTGAATGTTCCAATACCTCAGGATCTCCGTCAGTGAGCCCGTATAGGGAATCCTCAAACCATATTTCACGCACTGTTTATACATAGGGACACAACTCTCGGGGGCAAAACTTGCTCTATCCTCCTTGCCAGGCAATACAAACTTGAAGTTACTTTTGAGCGACATTTCCTTCCGGACTTCTATCAGATCCTTTTCGGTCATAATACTTTGAATGTTGTCTATGCTACGTGATGAAGAAACGTCTGTCGACATTTTTTCACTGAAAAAAAAAGCTTCGTGGAGAAAAAGGGAGAAGAGGTACTTTCTAAGAAACGAAGACTCTTACAAAGCGTATATAAGACGGTTCGTGGAAATCGAAGCGACGAATGCCAAAATAAAAAGGGACATCCCTTTTCGAGGATTATCACTTATGGCGCTTCTTCTTTTGAGAAGATCATGAGTCGGGGGCAAATGATGGGACGTATTCCAAGGCTCAGTTCGAAAGAGTCAATTCTCAAAGGGCCTACAAAAAAGGAGGGTCTGCCGATCAATATCTAATGACCGCAACAACAATTTACCGAAAGGCCATAGTCGCCCCGATCGGCCTACTGAAAGACTTTAGTCACCCAGGTCTATCGAACGATAGGGCCTTAGCTGCCCCGATTAACCGATCGTGACTCATCAAGCGGAGATAGTCACCTCGATCAGTCAAGCTGTCACGCCCCGACCCACACCCGAGTCGGGCACGTGACCAGCCTGCCGCGACACCTCGATGCACAGGCACCACGTCCCGCACATCGAAGCACCGTAAGACTGTCGATATTCACAAAATCCAGGTTTCCAAATCACAGAGATCCCCAAGAAATAAAAATAATACATGTATGCCTCAATGCAAATTAAAACAAGTGAGAGTTAAACTTATACAGACTAGAAAAATTTTAAATACAGTCATCCCAATTTAAACAAATATAATGGTCATTCTAACTTCCTCAAATGATACAATAACCTCAATATATATATAGCGAAAGAGCGGGTAGTCATACCTCAGCCCAGTAGTCTCCAAGAATATCCAATACAACAATGCGCACAAATCTCTCAGTTCGAGTCTACACCTGTAGGAGGGAAATGTGAGGGGTGAGTACCATAGAGAGGGGGGTTGGTACTCAGCAAGTCGGGGGGATGACATGCTACAATTAATTTTTGGGTGAATTAGGAGTGTCAAAATTATGTCCCAATAAATCCATGGTATGCAAAAATATTATGACATCTCAATAAATCATTCACGGCATACATATCAAATCAAATATGCATCCATTATGCATGTCCGTCATATCCTGTAGAGCCGGCCGAAAATATCCCGGCAAAGGCCAACCATGGCCAAGGACGGGCAACATTGGGGGTTTTCATTGTGCAAGTAATAAAATAAGACTCTCCACCCCAACGTTGGCCACAGACTACTCCAACTAGCCTGTATATATATATCGCACACGTATCAAGGATCAAGCATGTATGGAAACCCGCCGGTGCTAGACCTACCAAGGTCCTCCCCGAAGTGGTTCAACCGACGACTGTCCGTACAATATGTATGACAATCTGGCGGATACCCCCTGCAGAGGCGTATCCGGGCACAACAGGTGCCTTTACCAAATGTCCTTCATAGCTACGGAATGCCATAGGAAGCATATCATCATAGTATCCACAGGGGCATCCAGCCCAAATCACATATCTCAAGCCAAATCTCAAGCCATAACATGTCAAAATATGTGCCAATATGCAATGGAAGTATAAAATCATGTGAATATATCAAAGTGTGGCACAATCATCAAGTGTCAAAATCATGGATGCATATCGATATAAACAAGTTGGGACACTCCATATATTCACAAAACATTTTCATAAATCCAGGGAAATAGGTCAATCATACCATTTTAAATCATGCCTTTGAAAACTTTTTAAAACACAGTATCAATTAAAAGTAGATGTCAAGTCCCACTCACAGTTAGGGGAGGATAATGCACTCCCCAATATCTCCACAAAGCGTAAATCAAGTGCTCCCTCCGTTCAACTCAAATAACTCTTAGGGAGACAGTCTGCAGATTTTTTTTTGACCTGCGCAGTCATGGAAAATAGACTATAACTTTGGATATACCAATCCAAATCAGATGATTCTTATCTCATTTTAAATCTAAGAGATAGCATTATAACTTTCATTTTGCACACTTCCTCAGATTCAAATCACAGAATTCCCGGTAAGCCTCATTTTGTTACTGTCATATTTAAGTTTTGGATTCTGTCCAGTTTTTGTGCAGAAGCCATAACTTTCATTCTACTCACCAAAGTCTAATGAAATTTTAACATGTTATAGATAAGATGTAGATCTACAACTTTCATGTTTTGATTTTTATCCAAATATGCCTGTAAGGGGTTCAACAAAATTCATGAACAGGACTGATACATTTTAGTGAAACATAAAGTTTCTGTCAACACAGTTTTAAGGAAAATTGTATAACTTTCAATTTCCTCGTGCGAAATGGCTGAAATTTTAATATATTATAGGCAAGAAGTATATCTATAACTTTCATGTTTTGTGTTTCTTCAAAATAAGACTGAAGAGGGGTCGTTTTTACTCACTACTGTCAAGGTTCGAAACAGAACACTTCTATGTCGAGTTTCAGGAAAAGTGCCATAACTTTTGGCACAGGCATATGATTTTGGTGATTCTTATCTCGTTGGAAAGATAAGACTTTGATCTAAAATTCATATAAATATCACATTTTCAAATTCTGGCTCTAAGATGCCTTAAAACAGAGATGAATTCACGGACAGAAATAAAATTTAAAGTGAGACAGGATAAAATTTCTTACCTCACTTTCTTAGTCTTCCTCTCTTGCTTCTCTCCTTGTTCTCACGAATTGGGAAGAATGAACAAGCATTCTAAGGCCTTCTTCTTTTATTATTGTGTTAATACCTCACCACCCTAGGATCAAATCTCCAATTAATCTAAACCATAGGATCATTTTGACTATTGCATGTGTTCTCATTGGTTTTCATGTGCATGTGTTCTCATTGGCCCACCTTGCCTTTCTCATCTCCATTTGGCCAACACTTTTCCTCCTCACTATAACACTTGTTCAATACAAGAATACACTTGTCACATTTCATTTAAGTTTTGTTAATTGCTAACAAGTCCTTTGACTTATAAAAATTCTAATTTGACCCCTAAAATTTTCATAATTACACACTAGGCCCAAAATCTTATATTAGACCTAATTAAATTTATTTAATGTGAAATTAAGGTTTTGAATCTCTTTGAGTCAAAATTGATCCGATTTGTATTTTATCGTCAAATATCTAAGGTTGATTTACTGGAAAAATTTTCTTAGTGAAAATTTATGAATATAGTAGTAAAAACATCATATATATATATATATATATATATATATATATATATATATATGAAATGGAATTCACTATAGAATACACCGAGAGTCGGTGTTACACAAGCAACCGAACGAGGGGCAACACTCCTATCAATTAAAAAAGGAAGGACGAAACTTTCTTGATTCCAGTCTCTTATTTCATAACAGTAATTCTGAGATTTTTTAGATAAAGAAAGTATCCCTCCCGAAGAGGAAGGTTTCCTGATATATGAGGATCGTGATCAATTCGTAATATTGACTTTCGAGATTATCAAGATCGATTCGATAAGGAAAGTAGGGTGTAAGTCCCTCAACAGTGCATAACTCTCACAGGTATAAAGGATCTCAAAACCCTCGACATTGGGTACGCTCTCTAAGCCTAACACATGCGACACATTAATCACAGGGAACCACTCTCCCTTTACTCTCAGTCTGTTTCTTTCAAACGAAAACTGCTCTTTACTGACTTGAGCGTCGAAGTCTCCCCGTCGGAGCACCCTCCGGTAGTTTTTGCAGGTGTATCCACCATCGACAGCAACCGTTCGAGTCAACAAGGAGTTGGTATCTGAGGAGCCAAAACCCACCTCCATCAGATATATCATCAAAAAATTAAATTTTATTTGTGATGGGATCTGTTCAAAAGGGACAATATACAAAAGTGTTCAATGTCACAAAATCCAAGATCTAGAGAGATCTATCACACCTAAGCGTGTTAACACACAGAGATCAATATTTTCGAATGATAAATATGACCCGATACATCAAGCGATTGTTATCTACAGTAAGCTGATCAATCCATAATCTTCAAATGCCTCCGATGTTCCAAAAGATAACCTTACTTTCCGGCATCGGTAAGGGTCCAAACATAACTCCCATCAGCAAGAAGCTCTGTGCACACTTTCCAGGTAAGAAAAGAAACTTTTCAAATCTAATCAATAACAGAAGAAATCTCCCCGTATTGATAAACTTTCTAAACAATAACGATCATGAATCGCTCGAGAATATTTGATTATAGAATTCCGAAATTTTTAGATTCCCTCATAAGAAAACTATAAATATAATGTCCCAAGAGTGTACGACTCTTACTACACTCGTACATAAAAGATTTCACATCATCGAAAACTAGGTATGTTCTCCAAAACCCAACACTTGACATATAAACCATAGAGAGACTGACTCTCTCTTTCTCTCTCTGTTACTCTCAGTCTGTTTTATTTCTATAAAAAATCACTCTCTTACTTGAGTGTTGGAGTCTCCCCCGTCGGAACACCCTTCAACAGTTTTTTGCAGGTTTCAAATTGTTTTCTCAAGTAATCGTTCGAGTCAAAAGAAACCAAAATCTATGAAACAGAATCCCACCTCTAACAGATTGACACCATTTTTGGAAAACAAATTAGAGTAATCTTTGGCCTCCTCTGACCTTCCTCTCACCGGTACAGAGTGTCTTGATGCCATACTCGGTGAGGGCTCTCTAGCCTCTTCGGATCCCTCTTCTCTGCAGATGATTCGAGCAATTGGACCTTTCTCCTCTTTGATAAGGGTGACAAGACCTTTGTTGGCCGAGCTTCAGGAGACCTATCGACATCCTCTGCAAGCCTCTTAGTGTTTGGTCTCACTCGCTTGTTGATTGTAATTTCTCTCAGGACAGCCACACCAACAAAAAGCAGAACATCACCAAACCTTTCTCTTGTTTCTCCATCAGAATAGGCCTGTTGATCTCTCCCTTCTCCTCGAGTAATAGGCCCGCCAAAGATAACATTTGGTCCTCCACGAGGGAATCCACCAAGATGCTTATCTGATTGGATTCACAAAGTTGCCAACAAATCGCATGAAGTGAGAATGGCGAGAAGGGATTGGAGGTTTTACCCCTAGCGATGGCCCCCGATCAGTGATAGGCAGTACATGCATGAAGTCCCTATTCAAAAACTTCATGAAGAAATATTTATGCATCCAATGTTTGCCTTTCGATTTGCTATAATAAAGTGTCCAATTGGACTCGCGATAGGTTTATAACTTGTACCAACCCCAGGTAAAACCTTGCCCCCACATCTTGTCAACGAAAAAAGAACCGCCAAAATCTCTAGGTCAAAGCGAAGGTGACAAAAACTCAATAATGAAATCACTACGACCACCAAGCGCCAGGCGCTAGGGAGGAGCAGTGCGAGGTAAATATTCCGATAGTGTATTACTTCTCCAACCGAACCCATATATGGGACTTTCAGACCATACTTTATAGATTGCTTATAGATGGAGACGCAACCCTCTGGTGCCCTATTCACCTTATCATTGTCTATGGCCGATACCAGTATGAAATCGTTCCCCGCAACGTATCAGCCTAAACTTCTTGGAGTTCCTCCTTAGTCATTTTGCTCTTAATGTTGTCGATGCTCTGATAAGATAAGGAAAAGGAACCTTTCAGCATTTTCTCAAAGAAAATTGTTGAGGCGAGAAAAGTGATCCGCAAAGAAAAAGAAAGATACAGAAGTGTTTGATATGCTTAGATGTCGGGCCTTATAAAACATGCTCGAGGCGATTTGCAAAATCCGAAGCGGCGCTTACAACATTAAAAGTTTCATGCCTTTTTAGTAGTCGTCACTCCTGACGGCTTTCTCACGAAATGACATCACGAGTCGGGGGCAAATGATGAGAACTAGTCAAAAGGCCCAATATCAAAGATGTTTGGGTATGCGAAGCCCATGATCCAAGAAGATATGTTACACCTAAATGTATCAACAAATAGGGATCAATCTCCCTGAAGAGTGGACATGGCTCGACACACCAAGTGATTGTCATCGGCAATAAACTAATCGATTTGTGACCTTCAGAGGTCTTCGATATACAACAAGACGACATTACGCTTGCCGCATTGGTAAGAGGCCGATCGAAACGCCCATTGGTAAAAGACCATACACGCATCCTCCGGATAAGGAAGGAGACCTTCCATATCTAATTGATAATGGAAGAAATCTTCCCATGATGTCAAACTTTCTAAGTGATAAAGATCACAAATTTTCTATGAATAATTTATTAAGATAGTCCTAAGATCTGTGGATCTCTCCACAAGCAAACTAAGGTTACAATGCCCCGAACATACACAACTCCTAAGGTACCCTTGTATATAAGCATTCGGCATACCGAATCCCAGGTATGCTCTCTGAGATCTCTACACTTGACACACGAATCACAAAACTCTCTCTAGCTCTAAGTCTATTTCATTCTTATCGAAAATCGCTCTTTCTGACTTGAGCGTCGAAATCTCCTCCGCTGGAGTACCCTCTGGTATTTTTTGTAGTTTTCAAGTTATCTTCAAGAGCAACCGTTTGAGTCAAAAGAATCAGAATCTGTGGATACAAAATCTACCTCTAACACTAACTAAAAAAACTTAAAAGGTTGAAAATTGACTAAAACAATCAAAGGCTAATGAGTTCCTTTCACTTTTTTGAAAAGATCTCGCATAGTCCAATAATTATTTGAAAATCTATCCTACATCTGGTTGAGGGAAGTGTTCAAAATCAAGATTTTGCACATAATTTAAGTGGTTACACAAATCTTATTACTAAGTTGCTTATAATTTAAAGTTCAATTTTTGATTGTTTTGTTATTCATTTACAAAATTTCTATTATTAAAAAAACCAGAATGCTTTCTATTTGTGCTAAATTTAGTAGTATAGATCTCATTGCAAGGTGATGATGTTTTCGCTTGAAGAAGAAATCAATGTTTTTTGGGTGGTTAATGCGACCAACTTGTAACTCATTAGTTATAGAATAGATTATCTCTCCACGTAATATTTGATCCATTCAATAGTTTTTTTTTAATAAAATATTTAAGTATTAACAATCACGTTTACAATATTAATTTGTTGCGTACTGAAAAAAAAATAATAGAAAAACATAAGAGAAGTAAAAGAGTGATACTAGTCGAATAAAAATAATCAATTATAAAAAAAAATGCATTCTTAACGAGACATGGTTCAAAGTTTTTATATCAATTATAAAATAAAGATAAAAATGTCTTCTTAACGAGACATGGTTCAAAGTTTCTATATTATATGTTGTTACATTTTTTTTTAGTAATTTTTAAATTTATGTTACATAAAAAATAAGAATAATAGAAAATTGAAAATCCTAAGAGAGAGGTGATGAAAGAGTGGGTATCGGCCTTTTGGCCAAACTCAAGGAGTGGGGAAATTAAGCACACAAAAAGTCTCCCACAGTCAGAAATTAGGCATTTGAGATATAGTGAGGTGGGTCATTTGCAATTTAGGTGATATTTAAGGTCAATTGCCTCAATTTAACATCATTAGGCTAGGGCAGTCATTTTTTATTTGTGGAGATGAATAAGGGCTTCATGTTTTGCTCGGTAAATTTGAACTCATAATTACCAATTGCAGCCACAGAATGAGAAGAACAAAGAATAATCGGAATTTGATTGTTGGGAAAAAATGGCCCCAAAAAAAAAAATAAATAAAGGACCATGGCATGGCAGTGTGGAAGAAATGCAAATCTATTGTTAATTTAGGTAACATGTCATTGTCATTTATTAAGGTCACGGGATTCAATCCCCCATATGAACCCAAGTGCTTTTGTCCTGAAGTTGCGTGGGAGATCATTCATCTCTCTCTCTTCACATTCACATTGGCCTATGATCATGAGAATTGTGGGGGTTTCATTGCCTTTGATGCTCTCGCCAAATTTCCCATTATATTTATTGGTTTAGGATGTCCACCAGGGACATTTTAGACATTGGAGTAGGGTTAGTGGTATTGATTTGATATGCCTTTAGAGAAATATTTTGATAATTGTGAGGGGTTACTGGATCCCGCTAATCAAAAACTACCACAACATTACTCTCTTATGTCTCTCCACGATAAGTGCATCAAGGATATTGAAAGAGACTAACCTCTTTCTTCTAGGATCCTATACATGAGATTAACAGAACCATGAGAGAATGGCGTGAGAGAGAAATAATTTTTCTAAAGTGAGAATAAAATGAGAGTTTGAAAAAAAATTTGAGTAGAGAATTTTTCCCATCATAACGATCACTGGACTGAAGATTGCGACGTCGTGAATTACGGTGGTGGTTCAATTAATATCGTGATCATCATCCTGACCGTAAGATCCGATCAAGGGACGTATAGTTCGATTGATTTTTGGGACTCAACATATTGAGATATTTAACCCTACACCCGATCTCTATTTTATTTTTTTGAAAATTATTAATTGCTTTTGCTCTGCATATGAGAGTCACTAAAAAATCCAATAATATTAAAAAAAATAAAGAAAAAATTAATACCAATATTTAGTTGGTTTCATGATTGAATATTAATATTTTTTAAATAAAATTTTAAATTAAAATATTATGTATAATAAAAATAAATGTTAAAATTGATATGTTTTTTAAAAATATTAAGCGCGTTGAATGTATTTCCAAAGGGGGGACTATGGTGATTGGACGCCAGGAAAACCAAAGTCTTGATCTTCGGGGAAGGGGGAGGGGAGGGGACCCACAGTTGGCCACACAACCAAGGGACTGGGGTCAATGGTCATCGGCATTTTCTGCTTTCTTTTTATTATTTTTCCAATCACAATCACGTTATTTCCTCCGTTCCTTTCTGTCGTTTTCCTCACTCAGACTTAATTTGGGTGCTTAAGAAAAAATAAATGATGAGGTATTAGGGAAAAGAAAAAAAAAAGAAAAAAACTTAAAAGATATATCATTTTATCTGAGAGTTGAAAAAAATAAATAAAAATTATTTTGTATGGGAGTAAGAGAGAAATAAGAAAAAATTATTTAAGAATACACCATTTTTATATTTATGCCCTTTTAATTTTAAAATTCAAAAAATTTTGCTAATGGTGAAATGGTATTTGACGGATCATAAACAAAAACCCATCGTTTCCAGAGTTGGAGCCTTTGGAGTCTATGGTCCACTAAATGCACTATAGTCAGAAGCGTATTGTCAATATGAAATTTATCCTTTAGTTGGATAGACACGGTTCATCCTCTCGGTACATGACAAACGTCCCCATCTTGATAACAACCGAACCAACTCTCAACCCTTCTCGGTGTTCCATAGTTCTACTCAGTTGGAGACTATATACATCTCCCATTAAAGCACAAAACCAATCTCCCGCACTAGAAAAGGGATTTTGACAGCTCGTGATAAGGAAAGGATTTTTTTTTTTTTTTGTAATTCAGCCTTCCTCGAATAGTGGCATCATAAATCTTTAGCAATCTCTTATGGCGATTTCCATAATCTCAAATATTTCTATTTGGAAACTAGGGTTTTAACACCTTAATAACACATGACTCTTATGAGTGAAAAGTTATAAACACATCACCAACCAGGTGGGCCATGTAAATCCTTCTTTCTCCTCTCAGCAGAGACATAGCACACGCGAGCACCCTCTTCTTTCTCAGTCTGTTTCTTCCCTCTTCGAAAATCCTTCATTGGTTTGAGTGTTGGAATATCCTCCACCGGAATATCCTCCCGGGTTTTTTGTAAGGTAAATGCATCGAGACCGTCAGATGACTTTTCAAATTGTTCGAGTCAGTAGAGTCAGTATCTGTGGAGTTTAACCTGTCTCCAATAGATTGATGCTGTATGTGGGAATAGACCAGAGATAGGGAAGTTCGCCTCACGTCTCGTTCCCTCAAAGGTTATGCCTCCTAAGAGAAGGATTAAAACTACGTCCAAAGTCGTAGTTGCAATGGAAGGACGTACTACTACCCCTCCAGACACTGTCCGACCTGTAGCACATGATAACCTTGTCGAGTGACATGTCAGGCTCCCTGCCACTCTTGATCAGCCTGAAATCCAATCACAGGCCTCGTAGCTAGACCAATCGCTCCCGCCCCTTGCTCCGGCCTCTTAAGAGAAAGTCACCCGACTTGAGATGGTAAGACTAGAGTCTAAACTGCAAGGTATGAGCAAACAATTGGAAGAATTTAAACTGCGTTATTGGATCGAGAGTGCAATCTTCCTCGCACGGATCTGGTCACATGCGTCAACGAAGACTCGCCTCCAAAGAACACTGAGAACCTTTGGTAACCTCTCAACACCATTTGGATGACCTAAGGAAGTAGGTCGAGGAACTTGTTGCAGATGAGCTTAGTCGTGCTAACATGAGGAGAAACGAGTCTGTCCAATATGTTGTCTGCTCTCACCATTCGACTCCAAAGTTTTTATTGAGCTGATGCCCCGCGATGTGCTTTTCTCTCCTTTGGACAAATATGAAGGTACTACTAACCCCCGAGACCACGTAACCCACTTTGTGATTGTGATGATCTCAAAAGACATAACCGAGGTGGCCATGTGTAAACATTTCCCTACAACCTTGAAGGGCAATGCTCTAACTTGGTTTAACTTGCTTCCTCCATTCAACATTAAGAGCTTCTCTCAACTCTGATAACAATTCGAGATACACTTTGTGATTAGTGGGGGAAGCAAGAGAAAGTCCACGTCTCTCCTTTCTTTGCGCCAATGAGATGATGAGCTATTGAGAGATTTTCTCGACAAGTTCAAAATATAGATGATGAAGGTTTCGAATCTAGATCACTCTATCATGTTAGCTGCGTTGCTTGCTGGACTGTGGCCATCAAGAATGAAAACATCCATCACAAAAAATTTCTCATCCACTATTCAAGAGTTTTACGCTCGTGCAAAGAAAAACATCACTGCAGAAGACGCGAAAGTGATCGACAAACGATGAAGCCGACCAGCCCGGAATGAGTGTAGTTGGTCACATCGACAGCCATCCCCTAAAAGAGACAAGGACCTCCTCCGCAATATAGGTTGACTCGAAGAAGGACAAGACATGATACTATCACTTCTATCAGAATTATGGCCATTTAATAGATGAATGCAAGAAACTCAAGGACGAGCTTGAGTTCCTTGTTCGGAGTGGTTGTCTTAAGAGGTTCAACAGTGCCGAGAGGGAAACCCTCCTTCTTCAAGGTTCGTATGCTACAAGGCATGAAAATGAGCAACCAACCCCAACAGGTCCCCGCAACGGACTGATGGAGTGATACTTCAAGTACAAAGTGAATATGATCTGCAGATCCCTCCCTTCCAGCCCACGTCTTGATGATGCTGTACGACCAGGGGTATGTGTGGTCAAAGGAAACTGCATAGATGGTAGCCCTAATTTTCATAAAGCCAAACCATCGAGCTCCTCGACCAAAGAAATCCTAGCCGCACGCATTGAGAAGCAACTTAAGAAGAAAAGGCCAATGATAAACTTCAATGACGATGATTTGATAGGGTTGACCCGGATTGACACGATTCTCTTGTTATCACTACCAAAATCAGGTAATATGAAGTAAGGAGAATCTTCATAGACTAGAAAGTTAGATGTCATTTCACTCTCTATGACTCTTGGGACTCCCCCTGACCATGCCACTACCACTGCGATGTTCAATGTAGTCAACCTGCCCTTGCTATATAATGTTATTCTAGGCCGCCCCGGGTTATATACCCTGGAAGCATTTCCAAGCACAAAGTATATAAAGATCAAGTTCATGATTTCAACTGATATTAGGACCCTACCCTGTAACCCGGAATCCCCGACGAGTTTTCCCAAGTAATTTTGAAACTCTTTTTCCCTTAAGATCCCTATCGTAGAACTACCAGTTTAACATCCTGTTGCTTGTCGCATCGATTACAATATGAATGCTTTATTTATAATGGATTGTTTTATTGATCTCTTATGGTATATTAATCGTGCCGAACACTCGTCGCTAAGTTCACTATATCAAATGAATGTATCGACAATAAGTGACGCATCTCCCTACTGGGTAAGTATAGCCCCCTTTATCAAACTAGTGCACCGACAATAAGGAATACGTCTCCTACCTGGTAGGTATAGCCCGCTTTATTGAATCAATGTACCGACAATAAGGAACGCGTCCCCCTACCGAGTAGGTACAGTCCGCTCTATCAAACCACTGTACTAACAATAAGGGATGCGTCTCCTACTAGGTAGCTATAGCCCCCTCTATCAAATGAATGCATTGATAATAAGGGATGTGTCTCCTACTAGGTAGGTATAGCCCCCTCTATCAAATGAATGCATTGATAATAAGGGGTGCGTCACCCTACTCTATTGAATGAATATACTGACAATAAGGGACGCGTCTCCCTGTCGGGTAGGTACAACCCTCTATCGAATGAATGTATCGACAATAAGAGATGCATCTCCCTGTTGAGCAGGTACAACCTGCTTTATCGAATAAATATACTGACAATAAGGAACACGTCTCCCTGCCAGGTAGGAACAACACCCTCTATCGAATGACTGTATTGACAATAAGGGATATGTCTCCTACTGGGTAGGTAAAGTCCCCTCTATCGAATTACTATACTGGCAATAAGGGACGCGTCTGTAACGCCGACTCTACGGTGCTGTACTTTTGTACTCCCGTTTCTGAATTTAATGAAATATTCCTCAGTTTATTTATATAGATAGAGAAATTTTATTTTATATTGATTTTCGATTTTGGGGTTTTTAATTCAAATTTTTAGTATATTCAAAAGTGTCTGTAATTCTTATTCGAAATATGAATCAAGTATAAAAAAATAAATTTCATTTATTAAATTTTTTTTATCCCCTCTTTTATTTATTTATAAATCTATTCTTATAAAAATAAATATATATATATGTTAATAATAATAATAATAATAATAATAATAATAATAATAATAATAATAATAATAATAATAATAATAAATAAAAAAAAGGGAGAGTTAGGGTTAGGAAACCCTAACCCTTTCACATTTCATCTCTCTCTCTCCCTCTTCCACTCTCCGTCTCCGCCTCTCCCTCAACGAAACCCTCATTCACCGCCGCCTCCGCCCTGCCGCCGCTGCCCTCCTCCGCCACTATCAGCCATCCACCACCGTCTCTCTCCACCTCCCCTTCTGTTTTCTTTCATCTTACTTTCCCTCTCACTGTCGCTCGCTCTCTTCCTCCCGATCTCTTCCTCTCCGCTACTGTCGGCAGCCATCCATAGCCACCGCACGCACCACCACTCACCGTCCCACTTTCTCTTGATTCCATCCCTCTCTGTTCCTTTCTCTATCGGTCTCATTCTCTCGATCTCCCTTTCGCGGTTTCGATCTAGCGGACTCTCTCCCTCTGTTTCATCTCTTGATCTCGGTCCTTCTCAGTCTCTCTCTATTTTTCTTCCTCAATCAAACCCTCTTTTTCTCTCTCGATTGCTCACCCTCGGCCCCTCTCTATTTTTCTCTCTCAGATCTCGAGCTCTCTCTATCTCATAGTTCTTTCTCTCTCTCTCTCTCTCTCTTTCTTTCTCTCTCTCTCTCTCTCTCTCCCCGCCGCCGCGCGCGACAACCCCCTCCTACGCGTGCCAGCGCACGAAAGCCCCCTCTTGCGCACGCCAGCACATGACAGCCTTGCGCGCCCGTGCAGCGCGCGATAGCTCTAACGCGCGCCAGCCCCTGCGCGTGCGACAACTCTTGTGCGCACGGCTGTAGCGCTCCTTCCCTACTCGCACGCTGGCGCACCTTCTGCCACTCTTGCAGAGCCCCAAATCGGCAAACTTCAAAACCCTAGGCCGGGTCTGCACTCATCTCCTGTGCAGGTGAGGACCAATTCCTAACCCTAGTTCTAGGGTTTTGAACTTTCTGAGTAATTAGGGTTAATCGCTAACATTTGCTCCGAATTTGAAATGTTACAGGTTTTAGACTGAACCGAATGACGAACGGAGGCTAGATCTGCGAATCGAGAAACCCTTGGTAAGGAGATTTTTGGCCTTTTCATTAATTGAATGAAATTATAGTGAATTTAGGGTGAAAAGTCTTATATAGGTTTAGAATGTATATTCAATTGGAATAGAATGCATTCTGAAATTCTATACTTGAATATTAAGGTTAAGTCTAGTGTCTGATATGAAAGGAACATGTTAGAGGATGAAGGATTCTTGTTAAGTTGATTTAAAATAGTTTTTCTCAGAGTTAAATATTGAAATATGCATGAAAATAGTCAGAAATTGGATCTAAGTTTAGGGATTAGTACCATGTTTTTCATTTTAAGTTATCTTGCATATAGGAAATCGAAATACAATTTCCGTAATATGAAAATAGGTTTCAATACCTTTAAAATAAGATATGGTTTGAAGAAATCGGATGAGAATTGAAAAGTGTATTAATTTTCAAAGATTTTTCTAACTTGTAGGAAATTTATGTATTTTAGACTTATTTTCGATTTTGAATGGTTTTAGCTTTGAATTTAGCTTGATTTTGATTTCGCTATTTACTTATAATGGAATGAAATTAATGACATTGGAGTATATTTATAAATTGAGGAATTAAGATTTATACAAACTTATGGAAGATAATAAACCCTAAGAATAATTGGAAATTTGATGACAATTGTGATAATTTGATTAGGTTGATCTTGTTGGAGACTCGAGGAGTCAATTTGGATTTATTTTGGAAATAGGGAGTGATTACCCTCCCTAGAAAGTGAGTGAAACCCTAATCTCTTGCATGAAATAGTGAAACCTGATTTTATCGTATTTTTAATAAAACATGCATTTGATATGCATTGTCTCGATGTATGGAATTGAAATTCAAATCTCTTTTGTGATTATTGGAGTGTCGTACTTATTTTTTTTTTTACGACTATGCATCCATATTTGAAAAGAAATGAAATTGTACCATGATTTGAGAAACGAAATGTTTTCTATTCTACCATTGCATTGGTTTATTAAATTTAAATGATTTCGATGAAATTGTATTGACACACAGATTTGAATTGTTTTGAGGATATGATCAGATGATTTGGCTATGTGCGTTGGATGCCTACTAGCTTGAGATGATATGATGATATGACATTATTTGATTGATTCCGTAGCTACGAAGGGACTTTGTAGAGGCACGGGTTGCCCGGATACGCTTTTGCAGGAGGTATCCGCAAACGTCCAGTTTATATTTATTCATAGGTGCGGCCGATTGAACCCACATTGGGGGAGGACGTGTGTGACGCCACCGTCTAGCACCGGGCGGGGTCCTATTTGATGAGTCTGGGTAAGCAAGGGCTAAGTCCACGGCCAACGTCGGGGTAAAGAGCTACTTTTGAAACACTTTGCATAATAAAACCCCCGATGCGCCTGTCTTTGGTCATAGTTGACCTTTGGCAAGATCTTTTCGGCTTGCTCTATGATCTACTTGATTTTAAATGGATGCATATATGTATGATATCGTGTGAATGATTAAAAGAGTTTATTTTATCGAACATATCATGATTTACTACAAAATTTGAATTATTGGTTATGAATGATATTATTTGACACTTCAATGTTCACCTACACTATTAGTACATGAGATTAATCCCATCACTCACTGAGTATCCTCCCATAGATACTCACCCCTCTTCTTTCCTCCCTCAGACAGGATCGTTGTGCTAGAGCGACGTTTCAGACTCTAGAGGTTTCGGTTGATCATTGGCGGGTTTAGTTCTTCTTGACCGTGAGACTTAAGTTTAATTTGAAATACAAATTACTCACTTTGTTTCGACCCTGCGAGATCTTGATATTGAGGTTCGTAGTTGAACGTGTATATTTTTATGGGATGACTATAATAATTATGGATATTGTTGTGAAACTCTCCTATTATACTTGCATTGAGGTGTTTGCAAACATTTAAACTCTCTACTTGGGAAATTATTGTATATTATATAAAAACTTAGGACCGCTCAGTGTGGCGGCTGCTCATGCTCTAATTGGGCATGACAGTAGAGGTCAGTGGTTAGGATTGCTGGTAATTTACTTAGCTTGGCATTGTCCTGGATGTCTGCTGTGGTTGGTGGGTTGTTGTGAGGCCGGGATGACCCTCTTATTTTATTTACAGGATGATTTTAAATTATACAGGTTTATTTGTACATGGGAGACCTCCGATTTATGGGGAGGTTCTACCCGATTTTTTGTAAAAATACAACCGGCATTCAGGATAACGGGCGGCTGTTCACGATCCCGGTTCGGTTGGTATCAGAGCTCTAGGTTGAGAGCTGTGTTTGATAAAATAGTTTGAAAGTATTCCCAAGTATGATTTAAAAGTCCTCAATGCATATGAGAGTTTCATTACAGTCATGAGATCCCAGTACATGGTCTTAGGCATATGAGTTATTCTTTTTAAGGGGTTAGATATGATGCATATCTAACCTAGCATATTGGTTCTATTAGTTCTTAAACTTATAATTTTATTCATTTTAGAGGGTTAGTTACTTTGTAACTAACCTCAATCTTTGAATCATATCTAATTTAAATTCTTTCTTTGTAAGATTATGATTACTAGACGAGGTATTAGATTTGTACCTAAGACATCTAGAGTACTTGAGGATGCAGGTGTACTCTTCTAGCACTCTCTCAGCTAGCTATTATAGCTACGGTTCCATTACCATCATTTGATGCATTTATGCAGATGTATGAGTGGTACACCTCCCATTGGATTCGAATGCCTTGATTCATAACCCAAATTCTTTTTAGGGGGTTAGTTACTCCGAAACTAACCCTAATCCTTGATTTCCACTTAATGAAAAGGTGCTCTGTTTGCAGAACTATGCCGCCTAGACCTAGTAGGCGTGGTGCACCACTAGAGAGTCCCTCAGTGTTTGATGCACTTGTGGCACCTGAGACTTCACGAGTACCAGAGGATGCTTCCTCTTCTCACGCACCTTCATCAGTGCCACCCCCAGCACCTCTACCGGCTGCTACAGCCGAGATTCCTCCACCACCACTCAATGCCTTAAGGCAGTGGCAGCAGTGGTACCGTAGATATGGAGTATAGATGACACCACCTCGACCACAGAGTTTCGGGGCACCAGCCCCTAGTGTCACTACACAGTCTATGGCACGGAGACGACATTTCTGCCGTAGATGCGACAAATATCATGCACCTGGGTATAGAGCACCGATTATTTGCTTCCAGTGTGGGAAGAAAGGTCACATTATGAGTGTCTACCCAGATTTAGGTCGAGGAGGACCGACTTTGCGGAGTCGTACTAGGTTTTCTGGCACAGGCCAGTAGGGGGCACCTGTGCACTCAGCTCTTATAGCTCCTCGGACTGTAGCCGGGAGTAGTACAGTGTCAGGACCGTCGCGACAGCAGCCTAGGGCCCAGACTCATGTGTCTGCGATGACCTAGGAGGACACACAGGTAAACCCCGATGTTATTATGGAAAATCCTCCCGTAGACCCCTCCGTGTAGTGTTTTTTATTATACTTTCTTTATGGGATCTAGTATATCATGATGTTGATATACAGTTTTAGACTGGTTAAAGCTTTAGAAGCTTAACTAGTTTGATATATATATATATATATATATATATATATATGTTTTTGTCTATTTTTCTTTGCATTTTAAATATTTTTAATCTCTTTCCCTTCCTTACATTCAGGGATCATGAGGATATTTGGAGTCGACGCCCGTGTCCTTATTGACACCGGGTCGAATTTCTCTTATGTGAGAGCGTCTTTTACCCGCCAGATGGGTAAATCCTTATTGCCACTTGATGAGAAAATAATGGTTATCACTTCTCTTGGTGAGCACCTTCATAGAGATTCAGTCTATAGTGGATGTGAGGTCATGATAGGGGATGTGTTACTCAAGGCAGACTTAATTCCCCTTGAGATGGCGGATATTGATGCCATCCTCGGGATGGATTGGCTGAGCAGACATAGAGTTTCAGTGGATTGTTTCACCAAAGAGGTTGAGTTCCGGAGATCAGAGGGATCCCCTTTGAGATTCTCTGGCGAGAGGAGAGTATTACCTCGCTGTGTCATATCAGTGATGGAAGCCAGGAGGTTGATATGCCGAGGCTGCATGGCGTACCTGGCTCATGTCGTTGACACCACCGTTAAGGGACCGAGACTTGAGGATGTCCCTGTGGTGCAAGAGTTTCCAGACGTGTTCCCCGAGGAACTTCCCGGATTACCACCAGTTCGGGAGTTCGATTACGAGATTGATCTAGTGCCGGGAACCAATCCTATTTCTATTCCGCCATACAAAATGGCGCCTGCTGAACTGAGAGGACTTAAAATTTAGTTGCAGGAACTTCTTAATAAGGGATTTATTCGCCCGAGCACTTCACCCTGGGGTGCTCTAGTGCTGTTTATAAAGAAAAAGGATGGTACATTTAGACTTTGTGTGGATTATAGGTAGTTGAACAAAGCCACCATAAAAAACAGATATCCCTTGCCACGTATCAATGATTTGTTTGATCAGCTGTAGGGAGTCAGGGTTTTCTCTAAGATTGATCTCCGTTCGGGTTATCATGAGTTGAGGATTCGGGCCGATGACGTGCCCAAGACAGCCTTTCGCACCTAATACGGTCACTATGAGTTCTTAGTCATGCCATTTGGGCTGCCTAATGCCCCAGCTGCTTTTATGGATCTAATGAACCGAGTTTTTCACGACTACTTGGATTGGTTCATCATCGTATTCATCGATGACTTCTTGGTGTATTCACGGAGTGATGAAGATCATGTTCAGCACCTTCGGGTGGTATTACGGATACTCCGTGAGAAGCAGTTATATGCCAAATTCTCAAAATGTGAGTTTTGGCTGAGACAAATTGGATTTTTGGGACACATTGTCTCCGCGGAGGGTATTTATGTTGATCCGCGGAAGGTTGAGACTATATTGAAGTGGGAGCAGCCGCAGACAGTTATCGAGATCCGTAGTTTTCTCGGTTTGGCCGGGTATTATCGCAAATTTTTAGAGGGATTCTCTCGGATAGCTGCTTCGTTATCTAGATTGACCCAGAAAGGAGTCAAGTTTGTTTGGGATGACCGTTGTGAGGCGAGCTTTCAGGAGCTCAAACGACGGTTGACATCCGCTCCTATTTTAGCCCTTCCCACTAGCAGTCGGGAATATACAGTGTACAGTGATGCTAGCCGACAGGGATTGGGTTGTGTTCTGATGCAGGATGGTCGGGTTATTGCGTTTGCCTCGCGACAACTGAAGAAACACGAGGTTAACTACCCGACACATAATTTAGAGTTGGCAGCCATAGTCTTCGCGTTGAAGATATGGCGGCATTATCTTTATGGGGTGACCTGCAGAGTATTCACAGATCACAGAAGTTTAAAGTATCTCTTCACCCAAAAAGAGCTGAATTTGAGATAAAGGAGATGGTTAGAGCTCCTCAAAGATTATGATCTCATTATTGACTATCATCCAAACAAGGCAAATGTTATAGCAGATGCCTTGAGTCGGAAGTCAGCATCATCCTCACAGTCGATAGAGAAAGCATATCTCTCTTGTTTGGTAGGACTCCGAGCCTTAGGAGTCAGTTTGACTAGTGATGATCAGGGAGGCTTACTAGCCAGATTTGAGGTCAGGCCGACTTTGTTCGACCGTATCAGAGAGTTCCAGGATACAGATGAGGAGCTTCAGGGTATTGCGAATAGAGTCCGCAGAGCTGAGGGCGGAGATTTCCGGATCCGAGATGATGGTTTATTGGTATTCAGGGATCGAGTTTGTGTTCCCACTGATACAGAACTCAGCAAGGCCATACTTGAGGAGGCACACTCCTTTGCTTATGCTTTGCATCCGGGTGGTACCAAAATGTATCGGACCATTCGGGATAGTTACTGGTGGCCTGGTATGAAACGGGAAATCGCGGATTTTATGGCTAGGTGTCTAGTTTGCCAGTAGGTTAAGGCCAAGCATCAGCGGCCGGCTAGTACATTGTAGCCCTTACCCATTTCTGAGTGGAAGTGGGATCACATTACCATGGACTTTTTGACAGGGCTACCGCGGACTTCATCACGGCATGATGCCATATGGGTGATTGTAGATCGACTCACCAAGTTCGCACATTTTCTTCCTATTCGCAGCGACTATCCTTTGGAAACCTTGGCACGTCTTTACATTGATACAATAGTCCGGCTGCATGGTGTTCCTGTATTGATAGTATCAGACAGGGACCTGAGATTCACTTCCAGATTTTGGCCCAAGTTGCAGGAGGCAATGGGCACGAGGCTGAGTTTTAGCACAGCCTATCATCCGCAGACTGATGGTCAGTCAGAGAGGACCATTCAGACACTTGAGGACATGTTGAGAGCATGCGTAATGGATTTCAAGGGTAGTTTGGATCGTCACCTTCCTTTGGTCGAATTTGCATATAATAACAGCTATCAGGCCAATATTGGGATGCCACCATATGAGGCTCTGTATGGTAGGAAGTGTCGCACCCCGATGTGCTGGGATGAGGTCGGAGAGCAACGTCTCAGCAACGTTGAGTTGATTGAGGAAACGAAGGATAAGGTCAAGGTCATCCATGAACGGATGAAAGCCATACAGGACAAACAAAAGGCATATGCTGATCGTAGGCGGCGACCTCTTGAGTTTGCTACAGGAGATATGGTTTTCTTGAGAGTATCTCCTTTAAAGGGAGTTATACGGTTTAGGCAGCGGGGTAAGCTGAGCCCCAGATATATTGGACCATTCCGTATCCTTGAGAGGGTCGGGAGCGTAGCATATAGATTAGAGCTGCTATATGAACTCTCCCGTATTCATGACATCTTCCATGTCTCAATACTCAGCAAGTACCTAGCTGATCCTTCTCATGTACTTGAGCCTCCACCTGTTGAGTTACGAGAAGACCTCAGTCTTCCGGTTCAGCCAGTGGCTATTCTAGATCGACAGGTCAGAAAGCTGCGAAGCAAGGAAGCTTCTTTGGTCAGAGTTTTGTGGAGGAGTGATCAAGTTGAGGAAGAAACCTGGGAGCCCGAGGAGGCTATTAAGAGACAGTACCCCTATTTGTTTGCTGTATAGTTTTCTTTTAGTTTTAAGGACGAAACTTGTTTTTTAGGGGGTTAGAAAATGTAACGCCGACTCTGCGGTGCCGTACTTTTGTACTCCCGTTCCCGAATTTAATGAAATATTACTCAGTTTATTTATATAGAGAGAGATTTTTTATTTTATATTGATTTTTGATTTTGGGATTTTTAATTCAAATTTTTAGTATATTCAAAAGTGTCTGTATTTTCGATTCGAAATATGAATCAAGTATAAAAATAAATTTCATTTATTAAATTTTTTTTATTCCCTCTTTTATTTATTTATAAATCTATTCTTATAAAAATAAATATATATATATGTAAATAATAATAATAATAATAATAATAATAATAATAATAAATAAATAAAAAAAGGGAGAGTTAGGGTCAGGAAACCCTAACCCTTTCACATTTTATCTCTCTCTCTCCCTCTTCCACTCTCCATCTCCTCTTCTCCCTCACTGAAACCCTCATTCACCGCCGCCTCCGCCCTATCGCCGCTGCCCTCCTCCGCCACTATTATTCGTCCACCACCGTTTCTCTCTACCTCCCCTTTTGCTTTCTTCTGTCTTACTTTCCCTCCCACTGTCGCTCGCTCTCTTCCTCCCGATCTCTTCCTCTCCGCCACTGTCGGCAGCCACCCATAGCCACCGCACGCACCACCACTCACTGTCCCACTTTCTCTCGATTCCATCCCTTTCTGCTCCTTTCTCTATCGGTCTCATTCTCTCGATCTCCCTTTCGCGGTTTCGATCTCGCGGACTCTCTCCCTCTGTTTCATCTCTCGATCTCGATCCTTCTCAGTCTCTCTCTATTTTTCTCTCTCAATCAAACCCTCTTTTTCTCTCTCGATTGCTCACCCTCGGCCCCTCTCTGTTTTTCTCTCTCAGATCTCGAGCTCTCTCTGTCTCACAGTTCTCTCTCTCTCTCTCCCTGCGCACGCGACTGTCGCATGTGATAACCCCCTCCAACGCTTGCCAGCGCGCAACAGCCCCCTTCTGCGCGTGCGCCAGCACGTGACAACCTTGCGCGCCCATGCAGAGCGCCATAGCTCTAGCGCGCGCCAGCCCCTGCGCGTGCGACAGCTTCTGCGCGCGCGGCTACAGCGCTCCTTCCCTGCTCGCACGCTCGTGCGCCTTCTGCCACTCTTGCAGAGCCCCAAATCGGCAGACTTCAAAACCCTAGGCCGGGTCTGCACTCATCTCCTGCGCAGGTGATGACCAATTCCTAACCCTAGTTCTAGGGTTTTGAACTTTCTAAGTAATTAGGGCTAATTGCTAACATTTGCTCCGAATTTGAAATGTTATAGGTTTTTGACTGAACCGAATGACGAACGGAGGCTAGATCTGCGAATCGAGAAACCCTTGGTAAGGAGATTTTTGGTCTTTTCATTAATTGAATGAAATTAGAGCGAATTTAGGGTGAAAAGTCTTATATACGTTTAAAATGTACATTCGATTGGAATAGAATGCATTCTGAAATTCTATACTTGAATATTAAGGTTAAGTCTGGTGTCTGATATGAAAGGAATATGTTAGAGGATGAAAGATTCTTGTTAAGTTGATTTAAAATAGTTTTTCTCAGAGTTAAATATTGAAATATGCATGAAAATAGTCAGAAATTGGATCTAAGTTTAGGGATTAGTACAATGTTTTTCATTTTAAGTTATCTTGCATATAGGAAATCGAAATACAATTTTTGTAATATGAAAATAGGTTTCAATACCTTTAAAATAAGATATGGTTTGAAGAAATCGGATGAGAATTGAAAAGTGTATGAATTTTCAAAGATTTTTCTAACTTGTAGGAAATTTATGTATTTTAAACTTGTTTTCGATTTTGAACGGTTTTAAATTTGAATTTAGCTTGATTTTGATTTGGCTATTTACTTATAATGGAATGAAATTGATGACATTGGAGTATATTTATAAATTAAGGAATTAATATTTATACAAATTTAGGGAAGATGATAAACGCTAAGAATAATTGAAAATTTGATGACAATTGTGATAATTTGATTAGGTTGATCTTGTTGGAGACTTGAGGAGTCAATTCAGATTTATTTTGGAAATAGTGAGTGATTACCTTCTTTAGAAAGTGAGTGAGACCCTAATCTCTTGCATGAAATAGTGAAACTTGATTTTATCATGTTTTTAATAAAACATGCTTTTGATATGTATTGTCTCGACGTATGAAATTGAAATTCAAATCTGTTTTGTGATTATTGGAGTGTCGTACTTATGTTTTTTTTTTTTCGATTATGCATCCATGTTTGAAAAGAAATGAAATTGTGCCATGATTTGAGAAATTGAATGTTTTCTATTCTACCATTGCATTGATTTGTTGAATTTAAATGATTTCGATAAAATTGTATTGGCACACGGATTTGAATTGTTTTGAGGATATGATCAGATGATTTGGCTATGTGGGTTGGATGCCTACTAACTTGAGATGATATGATGATATGGCATTATTTGATTGATTCCGTAGCTATGAAGGGACTTTGTAGAGGCACGGGTTTCCTGGATCCGCTTCTGCAGGAGGTATCCGCAAATGTCCAGTTTATATTTATTCATAGGCGCGGCCGGTTGAACCCACATCAGGGGAGGACGTGTGTGACGCCACCGTCTAGCACCGGGCGAGGTCCTATTTGACGAGTCTGGGTAAGCAAGGGCTAAGCCCCCAGTCAACGTCGGGGTAGAGAGCTAGTTTTGAAACACTTTGCATAATAAAACCCCCGATGCACCTGTCCTTGGTCATGGTTGACCTTTGCCAGGATCCTTTCAGCTTGCTCTATGATCTACTTGATTTTAAATGAATGCATATTTGTATGATATTGTGTGAATGATTAAAAGAGTTCATTTTATCGAACATATCATGATTTACTGCAAAATTTGAATTATTGGTTATGAATGATATTATTTGACACTCCAATGTTCACCTACACTATTAGTACTTGAGATTAATCCCCTCACTCACTGAGTATCATTCCATAGATACTCACCCCTCTTCTTTCCTCTCTCAGACAGGATCGTTGTGCTAGAGCGACGTTTCAGACTCTAGAGATTTCGGTTGATCATTGGCGGGTTTGATTCTTCTTGACGGTGAGACTTAAGTTTAATTTGAAATACAAATTACTCACTTTATTTCGACCCTGCGAGGTCTTGATATTGAGATCCGTAGTTGATAGTGTATATTTTTATGGGATGACTGTAATAATTATGGATATTGTTGTGAAACTCTCATATTATACTTGCATTGAGGCGTTTGTAAACATTTAAACTCTCTACTTAGGAAATTATTGTATATTATATAAAAACTTAGGACCGCTCAGTGTGGCGGCTGCTCATGCTCTAATTGGGCATGACAGTAGAGGTCTGTGGCTAGGATTTCTGGTAATTTACTTAGTCTGGCGTTGTTTTGGATGTCTACTGTGGTTGGTGGGTTGTTGTGAGGTCGGAATGACCCTCTTATTTTATTTACAGGATGATTTTAAATTATATAGGTTTATTTGTACATGGGAGACATTCGATTTATAGGGAGGTTCTGTCTGATTTTCTGTAAAAATACAGCCGACATTCAGGATAACGGACGGCTGTTCACGATCCCGGTTCCGGGCGTGACAGAGTCACTCTACCAGGTAGATACAGCCCCCTCTATTGAACTACTATACCAATAATAAGGGATACATCTCCCTGCCGGGTAGGTACAGCCCGCTCTATCGAACGAATGCATCAATAATACAGGACGTGTCTCCCTGTTGAGTGGGTGCGACCTGTTCTACTGAACACACTCATCGATGACCGGGGACATAATCTTATTAGACTATCAACTAACTGACTAAAAGGAAAACATTTAGACTCTTTGATTAACCCATCCAAGGACATGTGAAAGTCGAGAGAAAACAAGAGTATAATTAAGGAAGAGAAGAAGATGGAGCAATTGAGGACCCTAATTCTACTTGAGATGATTGAGGCGCATCAATTAGGGTATCTTTTGGGGGGAAACTACTCGTGGGAATGTTTGTAAGCTCGCTGTTAGGTGCTTCAAGGCTGGCCCTCTCTGTACCTAAGGGCATAGCCCCTGAGATCCCCACACGTTCGATGATGTTCTTGACACACTGTAGCCTTCTACCTGTGCCGAGCGCACGTATACTAATCAACGGCCCTTGTAGCGGCCTCTCTCAACTCCAGAATCTTTTGCTTAATGGCCTTTAAGGCCCGACCATGCATCTTGACTAAACTTTATGCGGTATGTAGGTGAATCTTCTGCTCCCTGGCTACTGTCTCTTACTCTTGACACATCTTAGAAACGACCTCGCACCATTGAAATGCCACATCTGGCTTGATGTCCAACCATTCACCTCCTTGTCTTGGGCATTCAAAGCAGCTACAGACTTTCTCTCCTCCTCGATCTCTTTCTCCCTCTAACACAGAACATCCCACAATCGAGACACTTTTGTACCCATCTCGTCAGCTTGGTGCTTCAGATGCTCCATTGTCTGCTCTCTCCTCAATCTTTGAAATTCTACCAAGATAAGAGTTTGCACAAAGTAAGGGAGGTCATAAACCAAGAATCAAGGATGACAAAACATGCTCTAGAGCAATCATACCATAAGGCTTGAGGACACGAGGGCCTTATCATCCTACTAAAGGGATAGTTTGTTCAGTTCCAAATTAGAGTAGAGAAAGTCCACCCGATCCGTGATCTTCCTCACTTCATTATCATCCACATAGTTGTAGCGATGGTCACCGGTGCTAATGATAATGGTCCCATGTTCCCACAGCACACGCCAATCATCGAAGGATGAAACAGGAATAAAAGGCTCAAGAGCAACTCTCCTGAGCACCTTCTGCTTGCCTAACATCAACGGAATGGCCGGAAATGGCCCTACGTTAGGTCCCTCTGTCGATTGTGGGGGTACAATCCTTAGGCTCTTAGTAACCCCTCCGAAGTCTTTAGGGAGACAACACTCCACTCCGTCCTCCCCCTTCCTCCCTCTCTTCAGCATCCTCTTCAGTAACCTCATCTCTTGTTACCTCGGTATCCTCATCAGCGGTCTCAATATTTTCTGAAGGCCCTACCCAAGCCTTGTCTCCTTGTGTTTTAGGTTCAGGGCCTTTAGCCTTGCTGGTCCTTGACCTACCTATGGTCCCTTGCACTTTGTGTCTTCTCGAGGCCTCGCCCAATAAACTCGATGGATGAGACCTCTTTTTTCTTTTACACCAGTGTCGAAATAGGAGCACTATCATCTCCGACATCAATCTCAGCGGCCCCTCTCTTTGACCCAGGTCTCATTCGTTTGACCAACGTAAACTCCTCAAGATCCCTTCCTCGGGGGAGGCAAGGATGTTTACAAGACTTTTCCCTTTCTTCTCCATAAGGAGAGGTCTTTCAATCTTGCTCCTCTATCCTAGCAGAAGACCTGATCGGGCTAACATCTCATTAGTTAGAAGGGCCTCCATGCAAATGTATCGATCCTTGGCCTTACTAAAACCTCTAACTGAGCGAACGAACCGCGAATGGTGAAAGGAGTCCATGGCCTTCAACCCAAGGAGGGCTCCTTATTGGCCTCTGGCAGCGCGAGCATAAAATCCTTATTCAAAAACTTAACAAAAAAATACTTGTGTATTCAGTTCTTGTCAATCGTTTGCTTAAAAAGAAACCCCCAATTAGACTCTGGCCTGATTTGCAAGAAAGACCACCCTTCAGTAGGCCCTCCCCGAGCACATCTCTTGAGGGAAAAAATCAACGCTAAAGCTTCGAAGTTGAAATGAAGATGACAAAATCTCAACAACGATATCATAGCCACCACAAGCACCAAGCGCTGTGAATCAATAGTATTGGAAAAATGTTCCAACTGAGCAGGATCTGGGCTAAAACGCCCATGTACGGCACCTTTAAACCATATTTGACATATTATTTGTATATTGGAACACAAAGGCCCAACACCTTGCTGGCCCTATCCTCGTATGTAGTCGATCAAATGACATAATCATCTCCCAACAGCATGTCGTTATGGATACCCAAAAGATCCTCCTTTATCATAAGACTTCGTATGTCGTTAATGCTCGGGTAAGTGCGCTATGATTTACCCTTCACCATTTACAACTCGTTTCCTTCTCTAGGTAACAATTAGGAGTTTCGGAGGGAGTGGTTTACGAATCACCCTTTTTATCAAGAAAAGAAAACCATCAAAAGGCAAACATGATCGTGTATGAACTAACCCGACACCACGTCTGAGGCGGGGTGAGGATGTCTCATGGGAATCAAAGTGGCACGCGCAGCATTTAATGAAGAGCTTCAAAATCCCTTTTGTTTGATGTTATTCCTGAAACCTTTCCTATGGAACGACCCTATGAGTCAGGGGAAAGTAATGAAAGATAAACAAAAACCCATTGTTTGCAGACTTGGAGCCTTTCGAGTCCATGGACCATTAAACACAGTACAATCAAAAGCGTGTCGTCAATATGGGGTTTATCCCCCAGCTTGGTAGACATGACCCATCCTCTTAGTAAATGACAACCAACCCCCTCTTGATAACAGCCAAACTGACTCTCGACCCTTCTCGGAGCTTCATAGTTCTGATTGGTCGGAGACTATAAACATCTCCCCTTAAAACATGGAACCAATTTCTTGTAGTGGGAAAGGGATCTTTGACAGCTCTTGATAAGAAAAAAGATCTTTTGTGATTCGGCCTTCCTTGAATAGTGGCGTTTTAAATCTTTAGGAATTTCTTATGGCGATCTCGTAATCTCGAGCATTTTCATTTGGAAACTAGGGTTTTAATACCCTAATGGCATAAGATTCTTACAATTGAAAGTTACAAATACATCGCCAATCGGATGGTCCAGGTAAGTCCCTTTTTTCTCCTCTCAACAGAGACATAACACATGAGAGCACCCTTTGCTTTCTCAGTCTGATTTTTCCCACTTTGAAAATCGCTGACTGAATTGAACATCGAAGTCTCCCCCGTCGGAACATCCCAGTTTTTTCATGGTAATGCATCGAGATCGTTAGACAATCATCTAGATCATTCAAGTCAGTAGAGTCAGTATCTGTAAAGTTCAATCCGTGTTCAATAGTATTAAACCCTCGATATATATATGTTTTATAGTTTTGTACGATAAAATTTGAAATATTTTTTTAATGAAATTTGAATTAAAATATCATATATATATATATATATATATATATAATATTGTTTATCAAATACTTCCAAACGGAGACTATGGTGATTGGACGCCTGGAAAAGCAAGTCTTGGTCTTCGGGGGAGGGGACCCACACTTTGGCACGCAAACAAGAGTCTAGGGTAAATGGTCATAGGCATTTTTGGCTTTATTTTTCCTATTTTTCCCATTTTTCCCATCACAATCACATCATTTCCTCCGTACCTTTCTGTCGTTTTTCTCTCGGAAGTTCAGGCAAGAAAAGAAAAGGTAAGTTACGTGATAGAAAAGAGAAAAGGTTAAAAAATATATCATAAAAAAAATAAATTTTCTTTGTTTGGGAGTCGAAGAAAAGTAAAAAAAAAAATAAAATTAAGAATACACTATTTTTACCTTAATATCCTTTTAGTTTTAAAATTAAAAAAGTTTTACCAATGGTGAAATAGTATCAAACTCTACTATAAGATTTGTACAATTTTATAAATATTATTTTGTTAATAATTGATAAAAAATTAAGTGATCCAATATTTTTCTGAACTTTACAATTTTTAATTTGAAATACATGAGAATTGGACAATATTTTATATATATATAGAATATAATGGATATAAATTTATTTTATATTACCTTTTTTAAAGATAAAATTTGTATATTGAAATTTTTATTTCTGGTCCATCGATCTTTTCATTCGTTTCTTTTCATTTTTGGGAGAAGTTTTGAACTTTCGAACCGACCCTAATCACTGCTTCAGCTGTCAAATAAGGACGAAGTCTTTGTTTTTTTTTTAATCTCCTTGATCATTCGATGCTGCCTATGCACAATGGGATTGGAATTTGGGACCCTCTCATGTTTCCGTGTCCTTTCTCTCTCTCTCTCTATCCATTAACAGCTGCTGGTGTACACGATAAAGATTTTCTAAGGAGCAGTGATTCTATTAGAACAAAATTCTTCCTGCTAAAATAACTTTTACTTAAATGTTAATTTTACTCTTAATTAATCAATAAACCCCTTTATACATTAATTATTCACTCCCTTCTTTTCATCGTACATTAATTACTCTATCTCTTCTTCCCATTATACATTAATTATTCTTTTCTCATTTCGTTTAATTATCTATATTATTATATAATTTATTTAATAATATATCTTTAATTATTTCTTATATTATAATTCTTTCTTTCTAATATTTATTTTACCCTTTCATATAAAAATATATTATTATTTTTTTATTTTTTATATTTACACTTAAAAAGTTATTTCTATGATTAAAATTCTAATGTCACAAATAAATAATATAAAAAATTATCTCGATAATACTCTTTTATTTTAGTAATTATTTTTATTTTATTTAGAATAATGTTTTTAAGAATTTGATATATTAATTTTATTCTATAGTTAGCTTTGTATTTTTTTTAGGAGACTAATTTTATTTCATTTATTTTTATAATCAGTAGTGAATATTTGATTTTGTGATAATAGCAATTATACGATAGTCTTGACAATTTTATAAAAAAAAATATTATTGATTAATTTATGATAGATAATGATTTTTTGATTTTATGGTTACAATAATTATTAATTGTATTAAAATGTTGTGAAAATGCTAATCTATAGTTAGTTATGTATTTAGTTGATACATGTTTACCATATTAGAGAGAAGAATTTTATCTTAAATTAAATATTTTAAAACAGAAAAAAATTTAATTCATAAAAGAATCTTATATTAATTATTTTTTTTCACTTTTTTTTCTTAACAATAAAAAGGAGGGCCAGGATATTGCAGTGACAGCATCATTGCACTTTACTTAATGAGCAAGTAAAGGCCGAAACAGAAAGGAATTTTCGTGATGACCACGTAGAAACAATCATTTAAACCCCCCCTTACCCAACAAAAAAAAACCATCACTACAGCTACTTATCTCCACTCACTCACTCTCCCATTGTCACACTGAAGAGAAGTAGAAGAAAAAAAGAAGGTCATAATTATGGATAACCAAGGAGGAGCAAGGGAGGGCTCGAGACGAGGAAGAGGAAGAGGAAGAGGAAGAGGAAGGGAAAGTGACTATCATCATCATCATAGCACACCAACTAATGGCGGTGGTAGTAGAGGAAAAGGGAAACCTGGGTTTGCTGGAAGACCTGTGCCCGTGGACCACCCTCAAACTCGATTTCCTGCTCGCTCTTCAACCTGTACTCTCCCACTTTCTGGTATTACTTTCTTGCTACCATTCTTCTATATTTGATTCATTTGCCCAGGGAAACTCAAAAATGGGTCAGATTGTTGAAATTTGAAATCTTGATTACTAGTTCTTGCAAAAAAAAGGGGAAATATTGTTGGTTTTAATTTAGTTGTTTAATTGATCTGGGATATTCTGTACTAAAAGGAGGAATTTCACAAACTTTGTACAGATATTCACCACAGAAATTTCAGAAATATTTTATTTAAATAATAATAAATATTTATATCAAGAAAGGAAAATGCAGTCATCATGTTCTTAATTTGAGTAAAATTAAGTTATGTTGCAAGGAAATCTGTTTCCTTTCCAAAATAAAAAAAGGAAAGCGTTAATTATTCATTTTCCAACTTTACCCCTGTCTGATCTTATCAAATGCTTAATTTTTAGCATGATAAAGTTGACTTTTCAAAGAGCACTTTAATATAACTTTCCCAGAAATTATGCTTATTCAATCATCTTCTTAATCTAATGTTACTGAATTACATGAAAATGGAAGACTATACATTACTAATACTACATGGAAATTTTATGTGTTCTGGCATTGGTTCATATTAGGTGTAACAAATATTACATATATGAATTATAGAGAAAATACATTGCTTGTAATTTAATTTTAGTAAAATGTCATCTAATAACATAAATGTTCTTCAACTTGAGACGATTTAGTTGGTTTAAAATTTTATTTTGTTTAATTTTCTTCTAACCTCGAATTCTAATAATTTTTATTGAGCAATTATGGAATAATGCATAGTACAGATCATAATTAACCACGTGATGAAATATGACATTGCAAAATATTCAAAAATTTTTAACCTTTTTCTCGAGAACTTTCTAAAATAGAGGGATATTTATTTATGTATTTATTTTGCAAAGCATTAAGAAATTCATGTGAAACCAATCTTCTACGAATTATTGCAAAGTCTCTTCAAAATTCCATGTGTCCTACGATTAGATTCGGTGGTTCACTACATCTATTCGCAGGCAAATTGTAGTGGTATTGTAGCTTGCATCTCAGACTCATTGTAAGTAGCACCATTTTAATAAAAGGAGGATAAGCTGACAATATATTGTTCATGCTGAACTTTGTGTGTTTAGTAGGATACTTTAAGCACCGGGGGTGATCTTTTACGCCCACTACGCCTATTCATGTTGAATTTCACAATCACACTATGATAAGCTGGATGCAAGGAATTTGGTAAATCACGGTTCATCATTTCCTAACATTGCATATGTTTGTCTGTGTGTGTCTGTTCGAAAACAAGTAATCAACATTCAATGGCAGCTCAATTTCCGTCAAGCATATCGCATAGTTGTTACTTATTTGGAGAAGTTTGCCAGTGCAATGTAATGGTTTTTGCTGCTATTATCTGTCAAAAACTTCCTTTTCCATGGTTTCCGGTACTGAAGAGATGCGAGCGTGCCAAATTTCAGAACCACATACTTTGCCATTTCATCGCAGAAGTAAAGAAGATTATCTCCCACTGAAACAATACTGTGGTGATGGCGCACATGACAACCAACAAGTCAAATTACTAGCAAATCATTTTCCTGTTAAGTATAATCCTCAGACTATTATAAGGCACTATGATGTAGAAATCCAGCAAGAGGTGCAGTCCAAGAATGGTCCACTGGCAAAAACACTGAAGTCCGATCTTCATAGAATCTGGGAAGAGTTATTCTCTCATGCTTTTGATAAATTTCCCTTGTCAAAGACCGCATATGATGGAGAGAGAAATCTTTTCGGTGCAATTGAGCTGCCAACTGGGTCATTTAAATTGGTGTTGGAGGATTCAACTGGGACATCTTATCAGGAAAGCAAGACCACATTCAAAGTCATTATAAGGCATGTAGCTGATCTTAAGCTCTGTAAGTTGCAGGATTACTTGCATGGACAAGTCCTGAAAATCCCACGTGATATACTGCAAGGACTCGACATTGTAATGAAGGAGAATCCTGCAAGGAATATGATCTCTATGGGCAGGAGATTCTATCAAAAAGCAACCACACCCGAAGATTATCTTGGACATGGCATTACATTATCTAAAGGCTTTCAGCATAGTTTGAAACCCACCTCCCAGGGTTTGGCCTTGTGCTTGGACTATTCTGTTTTGCCATTTCGGAAGCGAATGCCTGTCATTGATTTCCTGAAGGAGAACATTTGTCAGTATGTTATAAAAAGTTTTGGAAGTTATCGAAAAGAAGTAGTGGCTGCCCTTAGAGGTCTGAAAGTTAGAGTGATTCACAGGCAAACTACCCGGAAATCCACAATCATGGGTTTGTCTGAGAAAGATGCCCGCCAAATTACTTTTGATTATCAAAATCCTGATGGTCAGGGCCCCTCAAAGCAAGTCTTCCTCCTCAACTATTTCAAAGAGAAATATAGCATTGATATTGTGCACAAGCACCTTCCATGCTTGGATTTGGGCAGGAAAACTTACGTTCCAATGGAACTTTGTATCTTAGTTGAAGGACAGAAGTATCCATCATATTCCTTGGATAAGAAGGCTGCACAGAGGCTGAAGAAGGAGTCACTGGTCCCACCATATGCCAGAAAGAATTTTATTTCTGACATGGTGCAATCCAGAACTGGACCTTGCGGGTATGTATATATTAAACATTTTCTACTTTTAATGCATATACAATAACATATCAAAATTTCAAGTGTTGAGTAAGTTAGCATGACTCGCCATATATTTGATTGCAGCTCCATTGTCTACTGTTTTATGTTTAATGGATTGTGATAACAAACACTGTGCTTGATGTTTAATTTGGATGATGGATTTAGCTTTACTCTTGGTTGTATTTGTTTCCACAAAGGAAATGTTTTTAATAATAGTTGTTTTAATTGAATCGTTAAATTAACTGCAAAAAGACCTGATTATTTGCTGCTGTGTGATGCTATTGTAAATCTCAGATCCATATGAGTTGCTTGTTCTCCAACAAAAATTTGACATACTAACATTTCTTGTTTCCTCTTTGCAGTGGAGATGTCTCTCAGAATTTTGGAATTGAAGTTGATACAGACATGACAATGGTGTCTGGGCATGTCATTGAGCCCCCTGTATTAAAACTCGGTACTCTAAATGGAAATTCTAGTAAAACAATTGTTAGGAAGGACAAATATCAGTGGAGTCTTGCTCACAAACTCTTGGCAGAAGGGAGTTCAATTGAGCGGTGGGCCGTCCTTGACTTCACTGCTGGAGAGCAATTTGACAAATTAAATTTTGATCAGTTTATCACAAATCTGTGGGATGCATGTTCAGAGCTAGGAATCCACATCAAGGATAATCCTCTCCATGTGCCTGCTCAAATGCAAGTCTTTCATGATGTATATAAGTTGCGGGAGCTTATTAAAAATGTGGTCGACAAGGCGTGCACAGGGGGTGACGTGCAGAATTTGCAAATCCTTGTTTGTGTGTTGCCCTGGAGTGGTAATGGCTATAAGATTCTCAAGTGGATTTGTGAGACTGAAATTGGTGAAATTGGTTTGGTGACACAATGTTGCTTGTCTTATGAAGTCAACCGAGCCAAGCATCCATATTTCACAAATCTGGCTCTCAAGATCAATGCAAAACTTGGTGGCAGCAACTTTGAGCTTTTTGATTGCCTACCTGGTTTTGGTAAGGGAGATCATGTTATGCTGGTGGGTGCAGATGTTAATCACCCTGCTCCTGGAAACGCAACTAGCCCTTCAATTGCTGCTGTTGTTGGTAGTATGAACTGGCCTGCCGCAAATCGCTATATTGTAAGACTCAGACCCCAAGCTCACAGGCTGGAGAAAATTCTGAATTTTGGCAAAATGTGTTTGGAGCTTGTGGAAAACTATGCTAGTGTCAATGGGGTGGAGCCTAAGAAGATAGTGGTCTTTCGTGATGGTGTGAGTGAGAGCCAATCTGACATGGTTCTTAAGGAAGAGCTGGGGGATTTGAAGAGTGAATTTCATAAAGCATTTTACTTCCCGACTATCACGTTGGTTGTGGCCCAGAAGCGCCATCACACCCGCTTGTTTCCAGATGGAGAGGGAGGCAATGTGCTTCCAGGGACAGTTGTGGATAGAGACATTGTGCAACCATCTAAGTCCGACTTTTATCTCTGCAGCCATTATGGATCCATTGGAACAAGCAAGCCTACTCACTATCAACTTCTTTATGATCAGAACGGGTTCACTTTGGACTCAATGCAGAGGCTTATTTACTATTCATGCTTTACATTTGCAAGGTGCAACAAACCTGTCTCGCTAGCTCCACCAGTTTATTATGCTGACCTCGTTGCTTACAGGGGGAGGATGTACGAGGAAGCATTGGTTGAAGTGCTGCTTCCAGTGTCGGATGCAGCATCCTCTTCTTCAGAATCAACTTCATCATCCTCATCTGCAGCTTTGCTTGATGAGAATTCATACAAGCTGCATGTGGATGTCAAAAATGTCATGTTCTTCATCTGAGGGACCTTTAGGGGTCCTGTGAGCTCCTTCACTCCAGATTTTAGGCTAGGGGCCTATTTCTATAATCTCGAGTTTGTGTGTGAATCTATAATGGCTTTCAACTTTGTTATCCATCATCATCATCATTGAAAGATTTTCCTCATGATGGAAATTGGCTTTCAAAGACCCAGCGAAGTTTCCAGCAGGACTCTTTTAAGGGTGATATTTTGCCACGGTATGGCAAAGCCCTCCACCACATACACCACATACGGCAGTTAGGCTGGTTGTCCGTACCTTACGTTATGTTGTTAAGTCATCCCGGATTGGTATGTTATCTTTATGTTCCTGCGTTTGGAGTGGTTTGAGTAATGTCTCTGTTGTGTAAATCTTGTCAAACATATGGAAGCTAGAGTTTGTGTTGTGTTGTGAGTTGTGTTCTAATAAGGAAGCTTCCTGATGTCCATGTGTTCGTGTCTATTAATATTATGGGTGTTGTGTTTAATATATGTTTGTACGTTAACTTGCATCTCTCACATATCTGGTTCCCCCCCCCCCCCAAAAAAAAAAAATGGTGATGGCATTGCTAAATCGTCATTTGCCTTTGTTTCCATGCAAAGAAGGATATTGTTATTATCCTTCTTGCACAATGTTTGGAGGTAAAATCTCGAAGAAAAGCAAAAATGCGACATGAACTTAGTGTCAAATGCAAACAACCAATAATCCTTTCTCCATTTTTTTTTTCTAGTGTAAAAACCTTTCTTCAACTAAGGAAGATTACAACTTTTAACACTTTGGTTCACATTCTATTCTCTTCTTCTATTAAATACAACAACAATAATAACAAACAATCAAACTTTTATTTCACTTAACAATAATAACAAACAATCAAACTTTTATTTCACTAAGTGAAATGGGTTATATAGATTATTCTATGATATTACTCAATTTCATATTGGATATTTACCTATATAATTATTTTCTTTACATGACCACAATAATCGTAATTTTATTTCACTAAATAGAGTTAGCAAAATGGATATTTCTATACTATTGTATTGTATCATATTTTTATTTATATTTAAATAATTCACATAATATTTTATTGTCATTATTAATATATATTTTTTTAAATCTCACTCCCTCTTGATTAATATAAATATTTATCATAATCTCATACTATCTAATTGGAACCTCCATCGATCACCTATATATGTATCCATACCATCTTAATCATATTTCCTTCAATTTTTTCTCAGTAGATGCAATTCCAACTTTCTCCCTAATATGCTTATTTTTTATTTTGTCCATTCTCATGTGTTTACATATCCACTTTAATATCATCATCTCCACAATTTTCATCTTCTGCTCGTGCTTTTAATTCGTTGCTCAATATTTAGATCGATACAACAAAACAGATCTAATTACCATTCTATAAAATTTTTCTTTAAGTTTTAGAGATACTTTTCGATCACATGTAATACCCGATACACTTCTCCGTTTAACCATCTTGCTTATATTCTATATGATACATCTCTATCAATCCCTCCGTCTTTCTATAAAATTGATACAAGGTATTTAAAACTCTTAATTTATCAAATTTTCATAGCTTGGGGCTCATTTGATGAGATAATAGAATTACTATTGATTCTGGGGTTTTCTAATTTTGTTCTGACGTGGTGAGAGAGGGAGCAATTTCTCCACCTCTTTAGTACCTCTCTTTAGTTGATGAATTTCTTTACATGACGCTGATATCTCTGATTTGATTAAAAGTAGAAATCATGACTTTTGTCACATAAGGCTTCCAATTTCAATTCACTTTTTTTTTCCTGATTTGTTGATTGATTATTTTCGATTTCAATTCAATTTAATAGTGTGCTGAGTTTTTACAATTTGGGTGTAGATTTGGTTTTGATTTATGCTCTTTTGTGGTTAGCACATGTTTTACTCACTTGACTTCAAAATGCAACACTTAAGGATTCAAATTTCAAAAAGTACAACAAAATAATCCCTTAATTAGTAATGGTGATACGATGTCCGTTAAATGATGATCTGACATTATGTGGCATTAGATGTAAAATGACAATTACTAATTTAGCATCACAAATAGAACAACTTGTTGATATGGCAGGTGCCATGTCATTCAATTTGACAATCATCCATGCCACATAAGTGAATTACTAACGTGGTAGGTGACACGTTAACAATTTAAACATGCACTAATGTCACATCATCAAAAATTTAATTTTTAAAATTAATTTTTAAATAATTAATTTTTTAATTTTTAATTAATTTTATTATCTTAATTAATTTTAATTCTATCATCTCTCTCTCTTTTGCACTCTCTTCCTCCTTCTCTCGATTACACCTCATTCTTTGTGAAATCTTACATTTCAAACTCTTCGATCTCCTTCCTTTTTTCCTACTTTTCTTTGATTTCACATTCAAACAACAATTCCTGATTTCAAAAGCATGAGTCATCATTTTCTTTGCCAATTGCCCTTCTTCGTTCAGTCCATAATCGACTAAATTTGATTTTGAAGACAACAGGGGAAATCAAATGTGAAATGATTTGATAATGGTGGAGATAGCTGAATCAAAAATGGACATGGCGAATTGAAGATGAAACAAATGACGATTAGGGTGAATTAAAAATGAAGAAGTTGAAGCATGATGAAATTGGGAATAGAGGCAAATGTGAATGGTGCAAATAAGGTTGTGTAGGAGACTAGGTTTTATAGAAGGAAAGTGGAACAAAAGCCCCAAACCATGAAATTTATAGATTTTGGTCATGGTCTCCCATTTTCAACCATTAATTTCGATGAAAAGCTTCATCTACTGTTGTTCTGCAACTTCTCCGCTTAACCAAGTTTGACTAGCCGCTTCAGCACTTTGATTTCTGTCTTTATCACTGTTGACAATGGCCATCAGTCTTTAAAGTTCGACTAGCCGCTTCAGCACTTTGATTTCCGTCTTCATCACTGTTGACAATGGCCATCAGTCTTTAACTGTCAACTTTGTCTATTCTTTGCCTTCGAGTTGTATTCTTCGAATTCTTTGCCTTGGAAATTGCTATCTCCACATTAATTCATTTGTAGTCCTTGATTTCAGTTCCTTCATCATTTGCCTAGTTTGCTACATTATCTCCACTTTCAAAGTTCGTTCAATCATCGTTGCAGCCTTTGAATGGTGTAGACATCCGTTGAGAGGAGCATAGACGACCCGTCACCCCTCAATTGCCGATGTCCAATCATCTATCATCTTCTTCGGTCGTCACTGGGAGTGTTGCCTTATCGATCGTAATCGTGGACTTCATTATCATCGTATATCTTGATAAGACATGAATTTGTGTAATAATTCTAATTGATTTTGTTTGATTTTTGAATAATTATTACACAAATGACTATATTTTATGATATTTGACATTTTAGGAATGATGAAAAAGAGTTATAAAGAAAAGTGGAAAAAGAGGAGCTAAATTAGAGCAGTAATGCATAGAAGGAAGAAAGGTGGACAACTGTGCTCTTATATTAGTGTGTAGGTATATGGATTTCGGTAATTTTGTAAGACTTTCTTGGAGACCGAGTCAACATATTTCATTCCTATTTGTAAGTGAATTCAAGAAAAATTTGAACTTGATTTGGAAGCATTGAAGATTCTCAATATGTTGATTTCTTTCTAATATTTAGGGATAGCTTTTTAGAAGTTCAACTTTCAAAATCTTTTATCTTTTAAGATTTTTTTTTTGAAACCAAGTAGAATATTTTCTTCTAGTAAATGTATTCTTTTTTGTAGTTAGAAAGATTTAAAAAGACTTTCTTTTAAAATAAAAGATCCACTCCTAAAAAATAGGCATAAAGCCCTTTAAAGACATGTTTTTTGTATTCTTTATTCTAGCACATGTTTTCATAATTCCTTCTTCGAGCATAATTTATTTCCTTCGTGAGTTCTTATTTCTTCATGCCTTCATTCTAAATTTATTTTCTAGTTGAAAAGGATAATGAAGTCTTGAATCTCTAAGGTTGTGAGATCTAATTGAGTATATTGTATCAACATCTCATATGTATTTATTTAATTCCTATACTTTAGTGATTATAGTTTTTGGGGTTTATTGAATAAAAGACCTATATTTGATAATCTTTGAGTAGTTTACAACTAATTAAAATGGAAAATCTATAATTATTTATTTGTTTTAATATAATGGTGCATGACATAAATTTATGGCTTTGCAAATAGTCTAATTTATGTCATGAAATTAAATAATTTAATTTAAATGAACCCACTTATGTGTTTGTTGATTAGCATTAAGTTTCTCTAGATTTTAACGTTGTCGAAACACTACACCCTACTAGTTTCTCTAGTATTGTCTTTCGATTATGGAAATAATTAACGAGTTTCACCTAATTATCGACAAAATAAGGAAAGATTAGTTGTTTTGTGGTTGTTGAATGATTATAACCAATTTATTTATGATTTGTTGAACTCATTAGGTAGATTGATGATCAATCAACCCAAAAGAAAGTGGATATAATTCCTTTGACTAGAAATTGTTTTCCCATTACTTTTCAATTCTTTTATTTTTGAGTTATTTATTTATTTTTAGTCAATTATTTTTTAAAAAAAATTAATTTATTAGTTTAGTTAATCTTCAACAGCCCATATTTTATTATTTTTATTATTTTTAGTAAAATAGGTTAATTTATTTTTAGTAGTTTGATAACACACCACATCTCCTCTGTTAGAGAGAGAGAGAGAGAGAGAGAAGCATATTCTGGGCTTCATTATGGGGAGTCGCCATCAATGCTAGTGACAACCCAAGGCGGAGAAAAGAGAAGCATGATTGAGACAGAGATTGGGGAAAGATCTAGTCTAAGGTTGGGGAACAGGTTTTGATTAGCTTGAAAGGGATGCAATTGCAAGAGGGGGATTGCAATTTTTGAGGGTGAAAAAGAGGGAAAATTTTCACACGTTGTCAGTGAAGGTTTAACTATTAGGCTAATAATGGTAAAGGAAGCCATATATAAGGATGGTGATGGTGATGGTGGACGAGAGAGAGAGAGAGAGGACTTGTAAGAAAGACAGAGGAAGATAGAAGTTAAAGGACATAACATAAGGACTCTCACTTTCAAATTTAAGTACTCAAGGAGATTTGGTCCCAAAATTGGTCTCTAGAACTGCCGGTGGTCAATTATAAAAAGAAAAAGGACTCTCTTTCTCTAAAAGACTCTCTCTCTCTCTTTAACACTGACTTTCCCAGTGTCACTTGCTTTATTATTGTCTCTCTCAATTTAAATTATAGAAGTTAAACTAACAACTTGATCATCTTTGACGTGGCATCGGCATGAGGTTGATATGGCAAGAGAGGTTATAGGACTTATTGATGTGGTGCCTACCATGTCAGCATGACTTGCTAACACAACAAAAAAATAAAGCTTTCGCAACCTTATTATTATTTACCTTTGTCCATATTTATTAACATTGACGCAATAGAGAACATAGAGAAAATAATAGTCGGGAAAAATGGCGCAATGTTTGTTCATAAGCATCAGATAGAGATTCACTTTTGCTGACATTTTAGTAGAAACGTCATGAAAACTGTATGGATTTCCTAAACATTTATTGATGAAATGTTATGAAATCCTTTTAACTTTTGCCGACGATTTGTCATAAAGGATAGAGACAAGACATCCCTTTCTTGACGTTTCTTTAGGAAAGTTGGGAAAAGTGGAGCCCTTTCCTTATGTTTCTAGAAAAAATGTCGAGAAAAGTGTAACCCTTTCTCTATTATTTTTTTTTTGTTGATAAAACGTCAACATAGGTTGTAACTTTTACCAACATTTCTTCAGAAACATTTGCAAAAACATAGATTGCAATGGGAATATTATAGATTGTGATGATTTGTCTTGTTAATCATCGTGAAATGCATATGCTTATGGTGATGTTTTTAGTATTTAAATGTTGGGAAATGTTGGATATTGCAACATTTTTTATCTACAAACATTAGTAAAAGCCTGGCGGTACATTCTCATCCATTTCATACCTATATTATTTCAGAAAATTTGCTTATTTTCATTCATCAACAATAATCCAAATATTCATTTTCAAACCAGTCATAAAGTAAAATATCTGTTGGCAAAGATATGTTTTGTGAGCAAAACTAGGTTGATCTCTTATGAAGTGATATCTCACTTCAATATGTTAGGTTCTTGAGTGGTAGACTGGATTATGATAAGCAAAGCAAAAGTAGGTTGTGATAATGAGTAAAGACTAAGTTTGATGATAACCAAAATAGGTTGGATTAATGAGAGAATAGTTTAGAGGAAAATAGGATGAGTTGGGAAGTTAGGAATGAAATAAGACACACAAATGACTCACAACTCACTTAGTGCTCAACAGAAGTCGACTCACCCTCATACATTAGTCAACTTACTTATATTAGAATTACCTTAAGCTTAGATAGAATATTAAGATAGTCAACTTATGAAAGAACACGAGTCGACTCACTGTAGATAGACAAAAAAATTCAGGCACAAGACACTAAGAGATGTGATAAGCCACACCTCATACCATTGTCAGGAAAACTGCCAAATAACGTTCATTAAGACAACATCTGAATGTTTCTAAAACATTCTTTCAATGTTAACATATATCCAAATTCAAATTTGAGTAATTTCCCGAGAAATGTCCGAGAGACCTTTTTAGACATCCATAATCACTATACCACATGTACTACACTTATAAAAGCAATTATAACACCATAAGTCAACCTTTGGAAGTTATGTGCTCCCAAGTCGACTTGATAGGACCCCAAGTTGACCTATCTCCTAAGCAGTCATTCTTTCACTATCGATGGTGACAAACAAAGTTGTCTGGACCAATCGTAATAAAACTTCACTATTTTTAGTATTCATGAGCTATTTGTAACAATTTGATGATTGCTCGTGGTAGTTTTCCCAAATAATTATAATTGCCCATAGTTGCCCATGTTTTCCACCACATGGCACTCAATGTCGGACCAACTCCTATGTCATCTTCTTGGTTCGAGCCAACCTTAATAAAACTTAAATCAAATCTCTTATTTGAATCATCCTTAGAAATGTTACAAATTGCTTGGAACCAAACATTAAAATACCTTTAAATGTACAAGGTTGCTTATGAGCCTAAGAGTATGACTTCCCATAGTATACAACAGATGCCATGGCACAAACGTTGACATGCCAATACCAATATCTCCAAGTTCCAACACCAAACACTATTCACATAGGCACACAAGCTGCAATACATGCCATGAGCCATAACATGCCCTCATACGAGCTACAACACATGCTATGATCAACGACACAGGTGTTGGTGTCTTGTTTGGTTAAGGATTTGGGGTGATGAATGTGGTACAAATAGTCTTCACATAGTACCTATGTCATGTGTGAAGATGGCCATGTAATGGTGGTCTTTGTGGCGGCTAGGATTAGGGTTTTGTGTGGGAATAGTTGTAGCCTCTCTCAAGCTTTAGACCTAATTGAGAACCTCTCCTTTTTACACCTGAGGATCTCTCAAAAGAAGGTGTAACACTTAGGAATTAAATTCCTTTGTTCTCCTTAAAGAATAGATTGAAAGAATAAATTACTTCTCTTGAATTAATTTAAAAACCATGGATAACAGTTTTCCCTTTAGGCATTTTATAGGAAAACTTTAAGGAGTTGTACAAGGATGAAATTTTAAACCCTATATATAGGTTTAACAAGAAAATTATAGTTCTACCATAAACAAAAAGGTCAAAACAAGAGTCCTACTTGGAAAAGGAGTCTAAAACAAGGAAATTACTAAAGAAACCTAACAAAACAATGGAGATTTTTGACAAATAAACTCCCAAGCATTTTCCTTGAGTTCTCTCCTTGATGGGACATGTGTTGGGTCTGAACTTCCCGCACGCAACTAGGGGGTAAATCTCTATTTTCAAGGGATTTGAGATTCATCGAGCAATTCTTTGATTTTCTTTCTGATTTTTGGTATTCTGAAGTTTTTTACTGATGGACCCTCTTTTTGAAGGCCTTACTGGGTAAAGTGGGCCTCCCTTTCTTTTGATACCAATACACTGAAGCAAGAATGGGGCTGTGTCGCCCCGGTTCACTAAAGAGATTTATTCTCGTGAATGGGCCTCAGTCGCCCCGATTACTCGAAGGGACTTGCCTCTCTAAAGGGCCTCAATCGCCTCGTCTAACTGAAGGGATCTATTGTTTAACTCGATTTACAAAGGGAACCAAACATCCTTAACTGATAGCTACCAAAGGGGCCGGATGTATCCGTCTCACTTGGCCATTAGTACCCAGTCAGTATTGCTTAACTAACTGAGTTCTCTACTTCAGCACGTAACATGTCTTCCATACACAGAAGGAAAACTAATAGATCTAATTGATAAGGGAAATAATCTCCCTGTATAATTCAATCGCCTAAGTAGTAGCAATATCGAATCTTTCAAGATCATAGATCTAGAATCCCTGGACAAATTCTTTAAGGAAACTAGGGTTTCACAGAGCCCGCAGTGGCACGGATCTAAGAAAAGCATTATATAACATCAACGGAGGCATTAGTCCAGATAAGTCCTCTAACCCTACACAAGGCACACAAAGTACCGAGGGAGATCCATCTTCCCTCCTCTCTTAGTCTATTTATCTTTCCCTTTTGAAAACCACTCTTTCTGACTTAAACGTCGGAGTCTCCCCTGCCGGAGCACTCTCCGGTGGTCTTTTGAAGGTCTCAAGCCTCACAACCAGTTGTCCGAACGAGTCTAGGAAGAGCCAGATCTGTGGAGACAAAACCCACCTCCAACAGATTGGCGCCGTCCATGGGAAACAAACTTGAGAATCCCTGCTAAACATTTGAAAGCATCAAAGAGGACATTCCTCTGAAATGGAGAACTAGAGTAGCTTCAAAGGCCGCATCCGCGGTAGACAGCCACGCCGTTACTCCCATTAACACTACCCCTTTGGTGGCAGCAGTTCGATCAACCGATTTTCTTACTCATGATCGACCTCCGCGGTCAAAACCAGTCCTGCCACTTGGAAACTAGGAACGCCCAGTTGTGGTTCCTGTGCCAGTACCTCCAGCGCCGGCCAGCCAACCCCAGATGGATAGGTTAGAGTAAAAAATCCAAGACATGAGCAAATAGCTCGAGGGGCTTAGCCATGCTGTGAGACCCGAAGGTCATTTATCTTCAGGGGTATCAGGTCGCGATTGCCTCCGCCGACAAACTTTACCATTTAATCACGAGCCCTCGGTGACTTCTTATAATAACCCTGATGACCTCCGAAGACAGGTCGAATAACTTGTTGTCGACAAACTCAAGCGAGTCAATGCTCAGGGCAACTAAACACCCCTTTATTCTAATGCTTCAAATTTCGATCCGAAGGTCTCCTCAGAGCCTATACCTCGTGACATACTTCTGCCTCCTATGGAAAGATATGATGGGACAACAAACCCCCGTGATCACACGGCCCATTTTGTGACAATAATGATTTTAAGGGACATGACTTATGGGCCATGTGCAAATATTTCCCCACTACTCTTATGGGGAACGCGCTAACTTGGTTCAACTCATTCCCGCCGCTGAGCATAAAATCCTTCTCCCAACTTCGAGAATAGTTCGAGACACATATCGTAATAAGCAGGGGGACTAAGAGAAAGTCCACTTCTTTATTGTCATTACATGAAAGGGAGAACGAGTCCTTGAGGGACTTCTTAGAAAGATTCAAAGCAGAAATGATGAAAGTTTCATCTTTAAATCATTCTATCGTGCTAGCCATGCCACTCACCGGGCTGCACCCTTCGGGTATGAAAGTCTCAATCACGAAGAAACCTCCATTCACTATCCAAGAGTTCTATTCTCGCGTTGAAAAGTACATTGTTGCCAAAGACACTGAAGCTTTCAATCGAAACTAAAGCCAAACATCCAGGAGGGAACGTAATCGATCACCACGATGACCTATGCCCAAGACAAATCAATCGCTTCCTCCGCCTCCCCGGTGATTCAATACTTACATCCCTTTGAATAGAACCCCCAGTCAGATTCTATTCCAGATCAGGGACTATCCTTACATTCGGTCGCCCCTTCAACCTACAGAAGATGACCCTAAGAAGGACAGAAGTAAATATTATCACTTGCATCACGATTATGGTTACACGACTTAAAACTGCAGAAGGCTCAAAGATGAACTTGAGTTCCTTATTCGAAGTGGGAAATTGCAGAGGTTCATCAGTAAACAAGTTAGGGACGGACCAAACCCCAACAAGCAAACATTGAGGCTAGATGAGCAAGGCAACCGACTTGTCGACCCATCATCGACAAACCACCAGGATGGAACACGAGAAGAAAACCCCTTAAACCTCTCTGCTTCCATCGAATATCTCGAACTATCCAGATGACACATGAGAAGACATGATCGAGTGCCTGATTGCACCTATCTTTTACTCACCTAACGCTCCTGTCTCCCCTATGCCAGAAGTACTTGCAATTCACACTGAAAATGAAACAAAAGGCAAGTGACCGATCATCGAGTTCATCGACGAGGAGCTAGTCGAAGTAAATCCCAATCGCCATGATTCGTTAGTCATCACGGCCAAGATAAGCCTATACGAAAGGTGGAAAATTTTTGTTGACCAAGAAGCAGGGTGGACCTTTTATATTGTGACACTTTCAGGCGAATGGGTTACGATCCTTCACATTTGCAACCTCACGTGTGTAACACCGACACTGCGGTGTTCGTACAAGTGTAATATTCATGGAATATATATAAAATATTTCTCCGTTTATATATATATATAATTTTTAATTTTATTGATTTTCGATTTTGAGGTATATAATTTGAATTTTTGGTTTATTAAAAGTATTCGTATTTTTGATTTTTGGGGTTTTTAAATTTAATTTTTGGTATATTTTAAATACCGTTTTTGGGATTTGTAAAATAAAGTTAGTATAAAAATATATATATATATTTGTTCATTTATTAGTTTATTATTTACTTATTTAATTATTTATAAATTTATTATAAAAAAAAGAAAAGAAATATATATAAATAATAATAATAATAATAATAATAATAATAATAATAATAATAATAGTAAAAAAAAAAAAAAAAAAACCGGGTTAGGGTTAGAAAACCCTAACCCATTTCACACTAATTCTCTCTTCTCTCTCTCTCTCCCTCTTTCTCTCTCCGCCTCTCCATCTTCCCGCAGCCATCTCCCCTCGCCGCCGTTGTCTTCCGCCGCTGTCTTCCACTGCAACCGCCGGCAACCACCACCGTAGCCACCCTCTTCTTCTATATCCCTCTCGGTCTCACTCTCTATCGCTCTTTCCCTCTTTATCCCTCGCGGTCTCGCGAGTCTAAATCTCTCCCTCTCGCGGTCCTCCACCGTGTTCCGCCACCATCACCGCCGTGCAGTCGACATCCCCTCTCTATCACTCTCCGTTTCTCTCTCTACCAGTCTCTGTCTCTCTTTCTTCTTCGCGATCTATCTCACCCGCGGCTCTCTCGATCTCTCTGTCCCTCTTTGTTTCGCTCTCTATCTCACGATCTCTCAGTCTCCCTCAGTCTCCCTCGCTCTGCTCCCTCTCCTGCGCGCGCGCGACTGCTCGCGCGACTGCGCACAACAGCGCGCGTCTGCTCGCGCAAGACTGCCCTTGTGCGCAACTGCTCGCGCGCTGACAGCCCTCCTGCGCGGGCTCCAGTGTGCGATAGCCTCTTCCTGCGCGTGCGGCTGCAGCTGCCTCCCTGCTCGCGCGCCTTCTGCCACCTGCGGAAGCCCCAACCGAAAGCCCTAGGTCGACTGTGCCTTGTCCACTGCAAAGGTACGATCAAACCCTAACCCATATTCTAGGGTTTCGATTCCTTGGTAATTATACTAAATTACTGACTTTTGCTTCAAATTGGAAGCATTGTAGGTTTCGGACGGAATCGAATGTCGCACGGACGTTAGGGTTTTGGACCGCAGTGAAACCCTAGGTGAGGTAAAATACTAACTCATTCAATTTATTTAGATGAATGTTGGGTAAATTAGAGTAGGAATATATTGAATATGTGTAGGATGTATGTTAAAGTCAATTGGAAGACATTATCTGGTCGTTTTGTGTAATTATTTAGGTTAAATATTGGAATTTATGCTAATTGGGCTGTTTCGGATGATAGAATTGAGTTAAAGTGATTTAAATGGTTTCACTTAGAGTTTAATTTGACATATGCATGAAGATAGTTAGAATTTGGGATTTAAGTTTAAGAATTTATGCAGTCTTTTTAATTATAAGTTGTCCTGCATATAGGAAATCAAAATACTATTTTCGTATGATGAAAATAGACTTAAATACCTTTAAAATGACATATGGTTTGAAGAAATAGGATGAGAATTGAAAAATGTATGAATTTTCAAAGATTTTTATAATTTATAGGGAATTTATGTATTTAGACGTGTTTCGATTTTGAACAATTTTAGATTTGAATTTAACTTGATTTTGATTTGGTTAATTAATTATAAATGGAATGAAAATTGATGGTATTGGAGTTTATTCATAAATTGGAGAATTAAGGTTCGTACAAACTTAGGGAAAATGATAAACCCTAAGAATAATTGGAAAATTTGATGATTATTTTGATAATTTGATTAGGTTGATCTATTTGAAAACTCGAGGAGTCGAATTGGTTTGATTGAGGAAATAGGGAGTGATTACCCTCCCTGAAATGTGAGTGGGACCCTAATCTCTTGCATGAAACAGTGAAATCTGATTTTTATCATGATTTTAATAAAGCCTGCTTTTGATATGCATGATCTCGACGTGTGAAATTGAAATTCAAATCTGTTTTGTGATTATTGGAGTGTCGTACTTATGTTTTCCACGATTATGTATCCATATTTGAAATGAAATGAAATTGTGCCATGATTTGAGAAATGAAATGTTTTCTAGTCTACCATTGCATCGGTTGTTGATTTGAAATGATTTTGATGAAATATATTTGGCACACGGATTTGAAATGTTTTGAGATTTGTGATGGTTATTATCTGCGGGACGTTCTGCCCTTGTGATACTGTGATGATGACATTGATGATACCGTAGCTACGAAGGGACTTTGTAGAGGCACGAGTTGCTCGGATACGCTTCTGCAGGAGGTATCCGCAAATGTCCGGTTTATATTTATTCATAGGCGCGGCCGGTTAAACCCACATCGGGGGAGAACGTGTGTGATGCCACCGTCTAGCACCGGGCGGGGTCCTATTTGACGAGACTGGGTAAGTAAGGAGCTAAGCCCACGGCCAACATCGGGGTAGAGAGCTATTTTTGAAACACTTTGCATAATAACACACCCGATGCGCCTGTCCTTGGTCATGGTAGACCTTTGCCAGGATTCTTTCGGCCAGCTCTATGTTATACTTGATTTTTAAAATGGATGCATATATGTGTGATATCATGTGACTACATAAATGAGTTTATTGTATGGAACATATCATGATTTATTGCGAAACTTGAATTATTGTTTACGAATGATATTATTTGACACTCCAATATTCATCTACACTATTAGTACTTGAGATTAATCCCCTCACTCACTGAGTATCCTCCCATAGATACTCACCCCTCCTCTTTCCCTCTCCAGACAGGATTTTTGGTGCTGGAGCGACGCTTCAGATTTTGGAGATTTTGGTGGATTTGGGTGATTCAGAAAGGTGAGATCTTAAGTTTAAATTGAAAGATGGATTATGTATTATATTTCGACCCTGCGAGGTCTTGTTGAGATCCGTAGTTGGCCGTGTACTTATTTTGGGATGACTGTATAATTTATGTATGTTTATTTGCGAAACTCTCATATTTCGTTTGCATTGAGACGATTGTATGTATTTGAATGTTACTTGAGAAATTTGTTATACATTTGTATAAATTTAGGTCCGCTTGGTGTGGCGGCTGCTCATGCTCTAGTTGGGCATGACAGTAGAGGTCTGTGGCTAGGATTGCTGATAGTTTATTTAGCCTGGCGTTGTCCTGGATGCCTGCTGTGGTTGGTGGTTTGTTGTGTGGTTTGTTGTGAGGCCAGGATGGTCATTTTATTTTAATTTCAGGATGATTTTAAATTTATACAGGTATACAGGTTTAATTGTACATGGGAGACCTCCGATTTATGGGGAGGTTCTGCCTGATTTTCTGTAAAAATACAGCCATCATTCAGGGCAACGGGCGGCTGTTCACGATTCCCGGTTCGGGGCGTGACAACGTGGGTCCTGTGAAGGGGCTCTCTAGCGAATGGATATATCTCGAAAGAATTATCTCACCACGGTCACTCTGGCTAACCCCCTAATCACACGACAGCCACAATGGTCTTCAATGTGGTTAAACTTCCTTCGCCCTATAACGCAATCTTAGGGAGACCAGGCTTGAACACCCTGGAGACCTTACCTAGCACCAGACACATGAATTGAAAGTTTAGGACTTCACTTAGAGTAGGGACCTTGTCCTACGATCGTGAGCCCCCAGCTTCCGCCTCGAATAGCTCCCGGGTACCTTTTCAATAAGCTTTGCATAACTTTTGTATTCTCGTCATGATGGTCTTCCACTTAGTAATAAATGTAACTTTTTCCTACCGCATTCCACTGAATTTCTATCTTATATGAGGGAAATTTCATTTGAAGGGATCTATCTCCCCGAAGTGCCTCAATCGCCCTATACATTCGAAGGGATCTATATCCCCGAAGGGCCTCATTCGCCCTGTACATCCAAATGGAACTGTCTCCCCGAAGGGCCTCAGTCGCCCCGTACATCCAAAGGGATCTATCTCCCCGAAGGGCCTTAGTCGTTCCGTATATTCGAAGGGATCAATCTCCCCAAAAGGCCTCAGTCGTCTCGTACATTCGAAGGGATTTATCTCCCTGAAGGGCCTCGGTCGCCCCGTACATTCGAAGGGATCGATCTCCCTGAAAGACCTTAGTTGCCCCGTACATTTGAAGGGATCTATCTCCCCAAAGAGTCTCAGTTGCCCCGTACATTCAAAGGGATCTATCTCCCCGAATAGCCTCAGTCGTCCAGTATATTTGAAGGGATCTATCTCCCTGAAGGGTTTCAGTCACCCCGTACGTTAGAAGGGATCTATCTTCCCAAAGGGTCTCAGTTGCTTCGTACATTAGAAGGGATCTATCTTCTCGAAGGGCCTTAGTCACCCTGTACATTAGAAGGAATCTATATTCCTGAAGGGCCTTAGTCACCCCGTACATTCGAAGGAATCTATTCCCCCAAAGGGCTTCAATTGTCTCGTACAATCGAAGGGATCTATCTCCCCAAAGGACGTTGGCAGCCCTGCTTAATGGAAGGAGTCTGTCTCCCTGAGACTACCAAACCTAGGAATTTATTCGAAATCGCCAATCATCAACACATGTTGAACAAAAGCAAATCTTTATTAAGAATCATTGTGAGCTGTGAGCATGAAGTTATGGGGGCCTTAGAAGTATAGATATCAACTGAACTCATCTCAATCTAGACATTGGCTGATCTAATGGGAGTTACACCTCCACCTGCCATATTTTGGCCGCTTGCCTCACTGGTGGGGAGCAAAGCGCCCTCCAATCCCAACTGACAAATCATCTCCTCAGCACACCGAAACTTTTCCATCAATTCACACTGCGCGTCTCAAGCAGAAGCAACACACTATAACAGAGCTCTTTCAGATTCAAACGTCCTCTTTTCTGCCAGCCGGAGAGACTCCTTAAGCAATTGGGCCAATACCTCGGCAGAGTGCAACCGTACCTCAAGAGTCTTCTTTTCAGATTCCAACTGCTCACAATTGCTTCATAGGCCCTTAACCTTTTCTTTGGTCGATGAGACTTTCAACACCTCCATTTCCATCCCCTTTTCTTTTCGACCAAAAGCCCAAACTTGGGTGCTTAATTGGTGAACCTTTTCATCTAAAAGACCAATAGTCTGCTTCCTCCGTCACTCTTGAAATTCGGCGAGAGCCATCGTCTGTGAAAAAACAAAAGTTACGTACAATGAAAATAAAGAAATGAGAGAATCTGCAAGATAGTACCATCAAACCAAGGGACTTAAGAGCCCTATCGGCCTGCTCCACAGAAACCCTATGTAATTCCACATCGTAATGATGAAAGTCAAGTCAATCGCTTATTCTTTCTGCCTCCGACAAATCTATATAACTATACTACTTGTCTGCAGAGCTAATGGCTACCGTCCCTCTCTCTTTTGAGCTCTTGTTACCATGAAAAGAATGAATGTGAATAGAGGGAGAGATGGTGTAACACCGAAAATTCGGTGTCAGAGATGTTCTGTAAAATATCTTGAAAATTATAAAAGAAAATTTTAAATTTTATTGATTTTCGATTTTGAGGTATTAAATTGAAATTTTTGGCATATTTAAAATATCTGTGCTTGCAATTCGTAGTATATTCTATTGTTGGTAAATTTAGAGTTTTAATATAATAAGAACATATATATATAGATTTATTTATAAAAAAAAATAGAGAGAGAGGAGACGCAATGTTTTGGGGCAAAACGCTGCATCCCCCTTTTTTGGGAAATTAGGGTTTGAAAAACCCTAATCTTTCCCTCTCTCTTTCGTCTCTCTCTTTTCCGAATCATTCTCGTCTCTCTTTCGAATTCTCTCTCACTCTCCGCCACACACTCTCTCTCTCGCTTCTCTCTCTACCTCTCACGGTGGCATCTCCGACCATCGTAGCCGGCCATCATCATGGAAGTTGCTCTTTCTCTCTTTTTCTCTCTTGCGCGTGCGACAGTTTCCTCTTCTCTCTCCCTTGCTCGCTCGCGTGGTTCTCTCTGCGAGCACCTTTTTTCTATAACCTGTACTGAAGTCCCTAACCCGACGACCATCATTAGACTTTGAAAACCCTAAGCAGCGGTTCCTGCGATTCCTTCTCTGCGTAGGTAAGGGCGGATTTCTGATTACTAGTTCTAGGGTTTCAATTTTTCATAGTGATTAAGTCTGATTACTGAACTTTGCTTTGGTCTAGAAGCACCGCAGGTCCCGGACTGAATTAAATGGCACACCGACCACAGGACTGCTAACTGCGAAAGCCCTAGGTGAGAAAATTTTTAATCCCTTCGATATTCGAATGAATTCTTATTGAATTTAAGGTGAGAAGACTTGTAATATGCGTGAAAATATTAGGGTTGTACAAAATTAGGGAAAATTAATAAATCCTAAAAATAATTAGAAATTGATGATAAAATTATGATTGTGGATTTAGGAAAATCAATTGAGGATCGGAGTAAGATTTTATTGGACTGAATTGTGAAAATAATGAGTGAATACTCTCCCTGTAGGTGAGTGGATGGTTATGTATCATATGAATGAGTAAATGATTTTAAATACGATTTGAAAACTTGATTTTGAAATGAACTTTGAAATGAATTTATAATGTTTTGTGATTGTGGTGAGTCTGAAATTAATTTTGTGATAACTCCATGACTTGTGAGTTGAATATTGATTTGTTTGCACCATGTTACATTTGTATACACATATGAATTGTGAAATATTGCTTTATTTTATACATTGAGCATGAATTGATTTTGATATTGATTGTGGTAACGTGGTGCTGGAAAAAGACTATAGTCTGAGTCCTGCCACGGACCTGGCCAGCGGGGCGGCGTGGTTTGGGCTAACTTGTGATTAAATTAGAGGCTTGGAAGTGGCAGGTTGGAGAGCTACTCAAGTCGGTCGGATGACGTGGTGGCACCCCACGAAAAAATTTCCGGGCCAACGCCAAAGGAAAGGGGATTTTTATGCAAAAATTGAAGAAAATCCTTTGGCAGATCCTGCCAACGGCCATTGGTAGGATAATATTTTTGGCACACCCCAAAATTATGGAAAATGAATTTGGATTGTTTGATTTGATTATATGAGTCATGGTGGTTTGATATAAATAATTTTATGTGAATGAATTTTCTTTATTGCATTAAATTATATTTGATATATATATTTGGCATCACCACCCTCACCCCTCATTTATATGCTACATATCGTTACACTCCACTCACTGGGTATTCCCAATACTCACCCCCTCCTTTATTACTTTTCAGAGGAAGTGTAACTTAAGGGCGACTTTCTAAATTGTGCGAAGAACTTTTGTGGTACTTTGGGTAGGTATGATTTATGTTTTATTTTGGGAGTTTGTAGGTCGTGGATCATGGAAAGGAAATTCTGTACATCTCATACCATGCGGATTTTACTGATATTGGTTGAATTCTCCAAGTAAGTATTGGTAAAATCTGACGATTATGATTTGAGACTTCATTTTTGTTGAAATTATCTTTTGAAAGACGTTTTATTCTGTACTCGGACATTTGGAATATAATGTTGACTTTTGATATTTTCTTTCAGTATTTGAAGTTCTATACATCTCATACCATTTGAACTTTATTGATACTGGCTTGTTTTCTTTGAGTAAGTATTAGTAAAATCCGTACGACTATGATTTGAGACTTCCTACATTTTGATTGGATTATATTTATAGATTTTAATATTTTACTTCAAATTTGTGAATTATGGAATGATTGAGAACTCTGAATGGCTGGGATGGCCATACTACATGCATGCATATACAGGATCCCCTCCCTAATGTGTGCTGATGTATGCTTGTATGTACATGGATGGACCGGATGAGTTCTTGCATGCGTATTGTTTATATGATTTATTATTTTGATGAGTTTTATGTTTTTAAAGATTTATTATACAATTGGAATGCCTTGCGCTATCTCGGTATATGGGGAGGTCATGTCCGTATGCCGAGATAACGCGACGGCTATTACGTGCTCGATGGGAGAGTCGGGGCATGACAGATGGATGTTCCATCAGATACCTTACGCTTTCCCTTGCGGGAAGGCCATAAAGGAATCGCACTTGATGAACTGGACAACTTCTGGATCAACACTCTTGCTGCTTTCGATGCTTCGGTTTCCATATCGGTCAATGGATTTTTGATAGGCCCTTCCAAGGGCAAGGCCCCCCCATCCCCAGCTAGCAAAACATAATCAGTATTACCCGACTCTATCAGTTCGCCTTTGAACCCCATGGATGGAACTGAAGGGGTGCATCCCCCTTTTTCCTCACTTACTTCATGATCTACCTCTAGTAGAGAATCAAGACGAACCAATTTCCTCTTCTTCGGTGAAGGAAGTACTGCCAATGGTGGGGCCTTAGTTGATCCACTAGCCTCGGCGGAAGGAGTCTCGAGGGGTACGTCCTTGTCAATTGTAACCTCCCTTAACACGGAGTCATCAATGAAGCCAGAGATGTTCATCAACTCTATGACCCTCCTGTCAATAAGGAGGGGCCTATCTATACTTCTCTTCTCCCCTATCAGCAGGCCCGTCAACGAAAGCATCTGATCATCTGTTAAAGCATTAATTAAAATAACCCTTCACGTGGAATGGCAGTAGCTACAAACTAAACATATGAAACGAAAATGGCGAGAAAGGTTTGAAGGCTGTAACCCAAATGCAGGCCTTCCCTCAGCGCTAGGAAGCATTGGCATGAGGTCCTTGTTTTGGAATTCCACAAAGAAATACTTATGCGCCTAGTCACTGCTAGTAGCTTTTCCATAACGGAATCCCCAATCAGACTTCGGGTGAGTTTGCAGTCTATACTAATCTTAGACTAAACCCTTCCTTGTACATCTTACCAGAGAAAAAAGTACTGCTAGAATGTTAAAATCAAAACAGAAGCGACAGAACCCTAACAAAGAAATTACAGTGACAATAAGACGCCAGGATCCGGGAGTCAAGAAGGTTGGGAATATATTCTATCGTTGCAATACTTCAGTAAATGGGCCAGTATATGGCACCTTCAAATCAAACTTTACCATTTGTTTGTACATCGGGACTCAGGAGCCCTATTCGCCCTATCTCCATCAGTAGCAGAGACTAGGGCATAGTCATCGCCTACTAGCATGACAGTTTGGATCTCTTAAAGCTCTGATACCGACACGGTACTCCTAATGTCGTTAATGCCTTGAGCAACATGACTCTTCATCATAAGTTTCGTAGAAACGTTTCAATGTATGGGGGAAATTTGAAAGAAAGAATAAGCACGGAGCAATGAAAATGACAGACTTCGTCTCATGTAAGCCTTTATAAGGATAGTTAAAAGATGGTTTACAGAAGCCGAAGAGACACTCTTTACCTTAAAAGATTGGCACCTATTTTGAACAGCCACTACTCATGGTGCCTTTCTCACAAATGATGTCATGAGTCGAGTGCAAATGATGGACCCTCTTTTAGAAGGTCTTACTGGGTAAAGTGGGCCTCCCTTTCTTTTGATACCAATACACTCAAGCGAGAATGAGCCTATGTCACCTCAGTTCACTAAAGAGATTCATTCTCGTGAATGGGCCTCAGTCGTCCCGATTACTCGAAGGGACTTGCCTCCCCGAAGGGTCTCAGTCGCCCCGTCTAACAGAAGGGATCTATTGTTCGACTCGATTTACAAGGGGAATTGAACATCCTCAATTGAAAGCTACCCTTCAGGGAGGCAACATTGAATTTTTTAATATCATAGATCTGGAATCCCTGGACAAATTATTAAGGAAACTAGGGTTTTACAGAGCCCGCAGCGGCATAGATCTATGAAAAGTATTATATAACATCAATGGAGGCATCAGTCTAGGTAAGTCCTCTAACCTTACACAAGGCACACAGAGTACCGAGGGAGATCCGTTTTTCCTCCTCTCTTAGTCTGTTTATTTTTTCCTTTTAAAAACTGCTCTTTTTGACTTGAGCGTCGGAGCTTTCCCTGCCGAAGGGCTCCGATGGTCTTTTGTAGGTCTCAAACGTCACAACCAGCTGTCCGACTGAGTTCAGGAAGAGCCAGATCTATGGAGATAAAATCCACCTCCAACATTTACCATTCTAAGAAGAGCACTTGAAGCAAATTTGGAATCGCACAAAGGGTTCTCGGTGCTTCTTTATTAAAAAATCTCATTCTTCTTCTTGGTGCCATGCTCCAATAGCATAGCTCAACGCTAGGCATGGGCTCGAGCATGAGCCTTCTTCCATGGCTACTACTATAGGGTCATTTCTAGGGCATCGACTACATTGCTTTGTTGGCTCCTCTTGGCTGGTATTTTGGCTTGATCTTGTGTATTGCACAAGGCTTTTCACAAGTTTGTAATAATAGGCCATGACACAAGTCATGACATACGCCGTGGCATAGGCCATAAGACATGACATGAGTTGTGACACATGACAGAAGCCCTGACACTAGCTTAACACTTAGCATAACATATGTCATAATACATAGCATGTTTCATGTTGCAATGCATGTCATGCCACATGCCAAGATATATGTTAAGCCATAAATCAAATGTATGTCATAACATGAGCAGGACACATGCCATTGCACCACATTACACACACATGTTGGCATTAGTTGACTTGCTTGAGATACCAAGTCGACTAGCTCGTGTAGAGCATAGGGAAACTTGACAATCATATGCAAAGGCACCAACACTTGGAGACAGAAGTGTCAACACTACTTGGCTAAGAACATAGTGTAGCTTATAAGACATCAAGGCTAGTCGAGTTGCACTCTACTGGAAGTCAACTTAAGCACTGAGCGCTTAGAGTATTGCATGAGCATAGCACATGTGTGACATAAGCTTAGCATGAGCATTGCATGAGTGTAACATTAGCATGGCACGAGCATTACACTAGCATGGCATGAGCATGACACTAGCATCGCACGAGCATGACACAAGCCGTATGCTACAAGCCATTGCATTAGGTCATAACACGTATGAACACATGAGGCAAATGGGCAAGTCAACTTGCGATTTCACCCCAGTTGACTTGGATCATTATAACTTAGAAAAATTCTAAGTATGGTAGTGAAGTACTGACACTTTAATGTTTGGGTATTGATACTCCCATGTGCAAAACATGGGCAAGTCGACTGCCAACGAGGCATTAGTCAACTTGCATAAAGATTAATTTACGTAGAAAACTTTGCAAGCCTGAGGACATGAATAACCCTAGTTCATAATGCCATATGACATATACTCCAAGCGCAATGCACTATACCACATACATTGAGCCACAAACTTAAGCAGGTTCAAGTGCTAAGTTGACTTATCAAAATATGACTACCACAAGGCATAAAAGAGTGAGTTCTGACACTTGATCTTAAGAGTATTGGTAGCACTATTCAAGGCTAAAATTTGACTGTGGCCCAAGAAGCAATCGACTTGTAGAAGTGGCTTGATCAAACCAAGCCTCCGTAATTTTTGAATCTCCCTATCGAATGGCCTATTCTCCTCGGGCGGAATAGCGGTTCAATCCCTTCCCTTAGAACCATACATGAGAGTTTCCTATCTCATATGGCTCAACAGTCAATTCTTTCAGTGTTCCATTTTAATCTACCATATCTAACTGAATGAGAATTTTCATGGATTTACCCCGAGTTAAAACTAAAAAAAGTTAACTACATGAGATTCAAACTTGTATTTTGATTAATAATCAATTTTAGTTTTATCTTTTCTCCCACCTTCAGAAGAATAGTTGACTTAAGGAACATAGACAGTCGACTTATGCAAGATGCAGCATAGGGAAAAATCAAAAGGTTGTTGATTGGCATAAAGACACTAGTCGACTCGCTTGTGAGTAACGGTTAGTCTATAGAAAAATAGTTGAGCATTTAATGTTCTCTCAACAACCTTTGACAACTACTTTTAAACATTTAATGAGCTCCAAAGGTCAGAATGTTATGAGAGGCTATAAATACAACTCCAATTGAAGATCAAAGAGGCTTTCAGAATCCCTGACAACATGAAATGAGCTAAAGTGCGTGATCGATCTTTTGTAATTTTATTTCTTAAAATCGTATTTATTGTGTGCTGTAAAGATCATATCAGAGCTAAAAGACTCAAGTCTGTAACAGTCCTTTTTCACTCTTAATCTTGTAATAGATCAAGAAGAAAGGGTCTTCTTGGTCTGGGCATAGTGCTTGGAAAGTTTAGGGTTTGCTATCCCCGTAAAAGCTAGTAGCAAGTGTTCTATGAGCAACACTTGTGAGGGTGTAACCAAGACCTGTGAAACCTAGTTGTTTGTACTATTTGAGAGACAAATAATGGATTGGAATATTGAGATGAAACTTAAAAGTGGACGCACATTGGAGATGGTGGAACCACTATGAAAGTGCTTTGTTATATAGAATCTTCTCCTTCTCTCTATTCTTTTCTCTATTTTTTAATACTAAATTCCCAGTAAACTCAAAAGTGCTAAACCACCTATTCACACCCCTCTAGGTGGCTCTTACAATTTGTATCAGAGTGGGTCTTCTAGTGATAGGGATTAACGCCCTCAGAAGCAAAGATCTATCGTAGCACTTGACGGAGATATTGTACCATTCGATGCTAGATCGATTGATAGAGCACCACTCTTCAACAGAAGTAATTACTACTATTGGAAGTAGAGAATGGGGATCTTCATCATAGTTGAAGATGAGGAACCTTGGGAAATCATAAAAAAAGGACTTGAATTCCATATTGATAAAAGTAATGGTATGAAAGCCTTGGCCAAGAGGAGGAGCATGATTACTGAGGAAAGAAATATCGATTGAGCAAATTGTAAGGTAGCGAACTTTCTCCACTCTGGTATAAATTTAAATGAATACAACAAGGTGTCATCATACATAACTGCTAAGGAGATCTGGGATGCATTGGAGGCCATGAGTGAAAGGATCAATAAAGGAACTATCCATGAGTAGAGTTACATATGCTTAAATGAAAAAAAAAAAGTGCAAGATGACGTAAGTTCTCCATGCTCATCTAATTTCTCTAACTCAGACAATGAATTGTCCATGATTGAATCGTATAAAGCCTTGATGGAATCTCTAATAAAACTAAAGAAAATGAGCAAAAAAATTGCTCATTAAAGAAAATGATTACAGAACCAGAAGAGGGGAAAAACAAGGTAAAAATAGAAGATGAAATATTGAAGTATAGAGAATGATAGCTTAAGGCAAGAAAAGGATGTCTTGCAAGATGAAATAAATAACAAGACAGAGGAAGCTGGTGACCTTAGAAAGGAAGTAGAAAACTCAAGGAATGAAAATGAAAACATTGCAAAGTAAATGATATATCTAACACTGAAAATTTAGAAAAGGAATTGAATCAGGAAAGAGATAGGAACAAGTGACTAAGTTTTTTATTATATAAATTTGCCCAAGGTCAAGAAAATCTAGATTTAATGTTAGGAGCCCAAAGGGCAGTATATGACAAAGTTAGATAAGGATTCAATTTGGCTATTACTTAGAAGAAGCTCTATAGCTTCTTTATCCCTAGCTCCAAGAACAATAAATAGAAGACCAGATGTCACCAATGCATGAAGCTAGGACATAATACATATTAAATCAAGTTTAGGAGGCAGGCCAATATCACTAAAACCAAAAATTTAGTAATGTATTAGAAATGGACATACTGCCATAGAAATGGACATAGCATAGATGAATGTTGGTTTAAGATTAAACATAAGAAACAACAAAATTGAGACGGGTTCCAAAAGAATCACTAAAAGCGAACAATGTGGAACACAAAAAGAACTCAATACTAAAGGCAAAGACTTAATGAATAACATTAGAATAGTTGAAAGCAGTGAGTCATGAAAATGCCTAGGTGTATCACAAGAAGTTAGAACATGAAAGCATGGACTTAACAAGAAAAGATCTGGTAAAAGATATGCCAAAAGTGAAGAAAAGGTGTATGAAACTTGCATAAAAGGCAAACAAGTCAAAGGCTTCTTCTGTTCTTAAAAACATAGTGCCAATCTATAAAACATTAGAACTTTATTACATTGATTTGGCTTAACTAGGAGTTAGAGTATAAGATGAAATCACTGTAGGCTCAATAAATGATTACTCTAGGAACACTTGGATTTTCTTCTTAGAATAAGAAAGAAGAAGATAGTAATGCATATAAGAAAATCCAAAAAAAGAAAGATTACACAATCCTTGGATAAGAAATGTCTATAGGAAAGAATTTGAAAACAAATTGATGCGGATCGACAAATAGTGTTTAGAATTCACTTAACAATTTCTCATCTACTAGGAGTTCTCAACCAAGCAATGTTGCAAGAAAACATAAAAAGAAATGCCTAGGACAATAACATGAGAAATATCTTAACCTAATTTTTCTGGGATAAAACTACATAGCATGTTACATAGAACTTATATCGAATAGAGTATTAATTAGGCCAACTTTGGAGAAAACACCCTATGAGCATTTTAAGGATAGAAAGCCTGATTAAAGGTTACTTTCATATATATGGGTGTAAATGCAAGAAAAAGGGAAGGGATTTCTAGAAAAAATTGTTGTTAAGAAAATTAAAGTTATTTAACTTCTATCAAAGCATACAATCAAATAAGCAGAATAATAAAAGAATCAATCCCTAGTAGATAAATGAAATTGATCCTTCTAGTATAAAAGCACACATGTTTTGATGATGGATAATTTAGAAGAATCTATAAAAACAAAAATTGAAAAATAATCAGACAATAGTTCAAAAGATTAAAAATCAGAAGAGGGCAAAATGATGATAAAGAAACTGAATTCCCAATCTTAAGAAAGACTGTAAGAGACATATGAGTAAGCATGTGAGACTTAGGCCTTGGACCGATAAGTAAGTATGTTCTGTAAAATTAAAATAAGAATCTAGCCTTCATTCCACAAAAGGAATCTCAGAATCTAAAAACATAAGTGAGGCAATATAGGATAAAAACTAAGTTCAAGCAATGGAAGAAAAGCTAAAACAACTTGAAAGAGATAGAGTGTAAGAGTTAGTTCCTAAATCTAAAGAATACTCAGATATTAGAAATAAGGAGCTCCATAAGAACATTCTAGACGATCATTAAACCATGACTAGAAATAAGGCACAGCTCAAGGGGACAATAATTAGAAAGGGAATAGATGTGGTTCCCTGATACCATATGCCTTATGAGCTCTAAGAGCTTGGTATAAAACCTTTAGCAGTAAAGAATGAATACAAAAGGCAAGGTTGATAGAACCTTGTTGGTTAGGAGGAAAAGATAAAGAAATCCAAAAATTTCAAAACTATACAAATGTCATAGTATTGGGGGGGCAGTTGAAACTTTTTGCTAAAAATTTGCTAAGTGAATATAAGCTAAGTTTGTGATGAGCATACATACTTCCTAGGACCAAATGCAAATTAAATAAAGAAAAAGGGATTTTCATTAAATCTGTCAATGTTTTCTAAAAAACCTTGAATTGAACAAAGAAGGAAGAAACAGAATACATTAAACTATATAGAAGTACAATAGGCTAGGAATATTGATCTGCAATAACCCAAAAGTCTTCTTATAAGTTTGAACTAAGGATTAAGGAGAGAACAAATCGCACACATATTTACCAAATCCCTAAACAAGCATAAGCTCTATAGCATACGGAAAGAACTAGCGACAATGAACCTTAAGGAATAATCAATGATTGTTTGATTTGATGATCTGTGCTTGTCTGTGCATGCGTTTCAAAATCTGAGAATAACAAGTTGATTTACTTCCTATAAGAGTCGACTTGCCTTCAAACAAATGACAAAATGGTGGATCTCATGGCTCAAACACTTTAAATGTTTGGGATGAGTCAACTCCAATAGATAGTTAGCTGACTAGGCATAGACACTTAGACTATAATTATGTCTTGGTGTCAATACCCCAATGATTAGGTGTCGACACAGGTCACTGTAGCCCTTGGACATACCACATCTCATGACAACACTAGCTGACGGGGCATATTCATTGGGTTAACTAACTAATAGGTAGTAAAGGTAAGTGAGTCAACTTACAAAGGACTTGAGTTGACTTCAATAGTCAGACCTATAAGAATACAAATAGAAAGCCCAATCTCGATTGCTTATAACTCATCTTACACTCTAGCCATCACCTGTTACTCTATCTCTCAAATACAAGTCATAAGATTATCAAAATCAGTCTTTGTTCAACAAATGATGCCCAGAGCAAAAATCCTTCCAAGAATCATTCCAAAATCAAAGATTTCTAATCCATAACCCAGGTAAATACGTTAAAGAAAACTTCTCCTCAAGAATCATAAATTATTCTGGGCTTATAGATTGGAATTTCTCAGAGCAAATAAGTTTCTCCTATTTTGATCATATTAGTGAGACTTGCATAAATGATGTCATTCTCCCTAATTCCATATACTAGAGAGGCTTGTTAGGCTATCTTTCCACAATAGAGGAGAACTTAAAGCATGTTAGCCTTTGAAATTGAGCTTACCGTAGCTGACCACAATAAAAAATGCACTTTCATGAGCTACCTCTAAAGTATAGAGATCATAGTCACCCTAAAGATATTGTTTATCTTATTAGCCAAAATGGGAGTCATATGATCAATATGAGAAATGCAGAGGCATAGAACTATTTGATAGTGATAGGGTTGTCCTTAAAAATCCTTCTCTAAACATAGTGAACTCAAGTGATCTTTAGATCCATATGAAAGCCTTTCTCATCTTATTGTCATCCAAGTGTTGAATAGAGAGTCATACCATCACCACCCCAGAGGATTTCTGAACCAGGTCTTGCCTAATGCAAGGCAAGAACCCTGGCCCTCATTTTCTTGTCCCTCCTCACATAATTATTATGTCAAAATCCAAAAGTGAAAACCTTCTTTACTCCACATTAGTTAGTAACTTCATGGAAATGCATGAGAAAGACATGAGTAGAGAAATAGGCATCGAGATAAAATCTAAACATAGCATTGGAGACTGCACTTTGATTAAGGTAAAATGAATAAAAGGTGATGGAGTTTAGGTAGAAGCTAGAAAGCCTAGTACTAGAACCCCTAAGCCAATTGAACTACCTTAACACTAGTCATCCTCTGCACACTTATTTTGACACACCCCAACCTCTAGCACTAGTAATCTATCAAAAAGAGGCTGTTAGAACACATGCCTTGAGAGTTAGTATAGAGAAGATTCTTTTTGGATGACGATACTCAATAAAAGAGAAAAACCCAAAACTTCATTACATGTTCTATGATTGTTGTCTTAAAAACTAGAAGTGGCAGCATACCATGTCCTTCCTTTACTTATATCATATCCTTCAATGTCATTAATTTTTGTTAAGAGATAGGATTAGAACTAAATCCTAAATTCTCTGATTTGAGTATCTTTCCTCATTAAGGGTAAATTGGTATAAACCAGAATATGGAGAAGAAGATATAAAATGGAAGAAAGATAAAGGGAAAACAAAAATGCTAGTCAGAATGGTATAAAGAAAGGGGAAGAACAAGCAATTGAAGTCAGAACTCTCAAAGAATAACATTGGAAATGATATGGGGATAGTTTGACCAGACCAAAAGCTCTCACATTAATAGGATTGAAAGTTGTATTGATTCCATAGCTAGAGGTTGAGAAAGTCAAAACTATCAGCCATCAGGATCCTCTTGAACTTAACTCCTTTCTAAATTATACCAGAGTCACCATATTCCTCAACAATTAGACCAATCAAGTTTTTCTGAATCCTTGACTTTATGTTTGCTGATAGCTACTTGCTCCTTGGACAATTATGAATATTCAAAAATGACAGAGAGACATAAGAAGAGACTTAAGAAAAAAGTAGGAATTGATTTATGACAAAAAGGGGAGAAAAGACTATGGACCAATTATGATATCTCCACATATGCAAACTCATGACACCTAGGCACACCTTTTGTGGTTATGTTTAGTGGAGAAACATAGGTTAATGATTGGATTCCCTAACAATAGGTTAATGATATTAAATGCTGGCTATTTTTTTTTCCTTGAGTCTATTTCGTGGTTGTAACTCTTTTGTTGATAACAAAAAGTAAGAGAAAAGTATGTATGAAAGAAAAATATGGATACGTTAGAAAAAGGGGGCATAGATTGAGGGGAAGCATTGAAACACACATTAAGGGGAAGCACCCGAAACTTACGCACACATATGCACTTAGAAACAGTTTGACAGATCTTTCATTAGTTAAGGTTTGGTTATCATCAAAAAGGAGGAGATTGATGACAAAGATATGTTTTGATTATGAGAAAAACTAGATTTGATCTCTTATGAAATGATGTGTCACTTCAATACGCTTGGTTCTTGAGTGATGAATTGGATTATGATGATTAAAGCAAAACTAGGTTGTGATAATGAGTAAAAGCTAAGTTTGATGGTAAACAAAAGAGACTGGATTAATGAGAGAATAGTTTGGAGGAAAATAGGATGAGTTGGGAATGATTTAAGATACACATATGACTCATTGCTCACTTACAGTTCAGAAGAAGTCAGCTTGCTTATATTAGAATTACTTTAAGCTTAGACAAAGTATTAAAATGTCGACTCATGAAAGAACATAAGTCGACTCACTGTAGGTAGATAGAAAAAGTTAGATACAGGACATTAGAAGATATGATGAGCCACACCTCATGCCATTGTCTAGCAAACTGCCAAATAATATACATTAAGACAAGATCTGATGTCTCTAAGACATTCTTCCAATGTTCACTTGTGTCTGAATTCAAATTTGAGTAATTGCCTGAGAAATGTCTATGTGATCTTCCTAGACATCTATAATCATTGTACCCCATGTAGTACACCTACAAAGGCAATTATAACACCATAAGTCAACATATTGAAGTATGTAAGTTGACTTGATGTGTTCCTAAGTCAATATGATAGGACTTCAAGTTAACCTATCCCCTAGGCAGTCATTCCATTACTACCAGTGGTGGTAAATGAGGTTGTCCAGGTCAATCTCAATAAAACCTTAGTATTTTTAGTATCTATGAGCATTTATAATAATTTGATGATTTCTCAAGGTATTTTCCCCAAATAATCACAACTGGCCATAGCTTCCCATGTTTCCCACCAAATAACACTCAATCCTGGGCCAACTCCTATGTCATCTTCTTGGTTCGAGCCGACTTTAATAAGACTTCAATCAAATCTCTCCTCTGAATCACCTTTCGAAGTGTTGCAAATTTCTTATAACCAAACATTGAAATTCCCCTAGATGCACTAGGTTGCTCATAAGCCTAAGTGAATGACATACCATTGCACAGGACAGATGCCAAGGCATAAGCCACGACATGGCATGTTATGGGTGACTTGGTTGTCAAGTCACAGGAGCTAAGGAGCAGAGATCTAGCATTATGGCATAAGCAATGCATGGAGCAAGGGCTCATGGGCCGTGGGCCATCACAGCACATGGGGACGGGCTAAGCCACAATGCATAGTCTGCTCAGGCCTAACTTAGGCATTGGCCCAAGAGGCCCAATTTTGGCATGTAATTCAAGAAAAGTCGTACACTAGGCCAAATTGACTTACTTAGTATATCAAGTCGACTCACACATTTAAGACTAAGAAAATGCATGAGCATAAGCTTGACATGAGCTATAACATAAGCCACAACATGAGCCATAGCATGAACCACAGCATAGGCCATGACACATGCCATGACATTAGTCATGACATAGGGGATAAAGCTTAAAGCACACAAGGCCAAGTCAACACAAGTTGACACACACATGAACACATAGTAAATGTCTCAACGCTCAAAATGTCGAGTTGACTCATACTTCACCCCAATTCAACTCATTGCTTTTAGACTTAGAAATTTTTCAAACAACATGAGCATAAATCGACACATTAAACATGTCCAAAATGCTCTATAGCTCATAAAACACAAGCATAAGTCGACTCGTCCTATATCACAATTTGAATCGAGTATTCTTGACAGAAATTTTTCAATAGACCATAGCATCACAAATCTTTCTAAGTCGACATATCAAGTCCTAAATGCAATACAATACGTAGAACACTGGGACAAGTTGACTTACATTATAATGCTGGTTGACTTGTATGAATAATAAATATCTTAAAACACTCCACTAGTCTTTATGCATGAGCAAACCATACTATACCAAGCCAAATGACACATAGCCTATGCCAAATTGCACTAAGTTGTCACAACACACTTAGTAAGCCAAGCTGTATATTGCACAATGCATATACACTTAAGTAGGAATAGGTGGAAGTTGATTCATCAAGAAACCTAAGTCACCTCACACAAGACAAGGAGCAAAAAAAAAAAAAAAAGACTAAGTTCATCAAGCTTGTGTTAATACAAGAAAAAGCACAAGTCAACACACATAAGCTCTATAGGTCAAAAGTTTAAACAAAACAAGGAACAAGTTGACTCGATTAAAAATGCAAGTCGACTTACACAAGGGACTGAAAGAAAAGTTTAAGCACAAAAAAGAATAAGTTGACACAAGAAGATAAGTAAGTCGATGCAGAAGAGAATCGAGCACAAATTTCTAAATAGATTCAAGAGGTAGTTGACCATGACAAAGAGATAGTCCACTCACACGGGCACAAAACAAAGAAAAATTCAAATATTAGTTGACCCATAAGAAAAGGAAGTCGACTCGCTACGTGTACCAACTAGTTATTCAGAAAAGCAGTTTGAGTAATAAATGAACTCCCAACCATCTCAACGGCTAGAAATGTTCATTAAATGATCTCGATGACATATCATCATCAAAGGCTACCACAACTACTGAAGTTTAATGGCTTTTAACCTCCTAGAACATTGACTGAGCTCAACTGCATTCTCGATCCTCTATAGCATTTAATATTCTATGTTGTATTATTATGGGCTACAAAGATCACAATTGAAATTCAAGGTTCAATTTGCATATTCTATATTTCACTCTCTATCCATATAATCAACCAAAAGAAAGGGTCTTTCTAGTCAGAGCTGAGTTATCTTGGTAAAGACAAGCTAGGTTTACTAGCGCCTGTGTAAACTAGTGGTGAGTGTTTGAGTAAAACATATGGTGAGATTTGACTAGCAATTGTTCATGCTAGTTGGTGTACTATTTTAGTTTAAAATAGTGGATTGAAAATCTAGGTGTAGGTTGAGAGTAGCGTACACCAATGAGGGTGGAACCACTATAAAATTTGGTGTGTCAAATCTTCTTTCTCTATGTTCTCACTTATCTTCTCATTTCTTAAACTCCTAAAAAACCAAAAAGTGTCAAACAAATTATGCATCCCCCTCTAGGTTGTTAGAACTCAGTTCTTCAATTAATATCCACCTTTTTTTGTAATACCGACACTGCGGTGTCTGTACTAGTGTACTCCTATTCTTGAAATATATATGTAACACCGATTTTCGGTGACTGTATATCATGTACTACTCCTCATGATTCTAAATATATAAGCATCATTTTGAGACATCTATTTAATTATCTATTTATTTATTTTGAGATTTCGCCTCAAAATTGATAAAATCGAAAATTTTATCGGTGAGCCGAAAACTTTCTCGGAAAATGCTGGCAAGGCCTAAAGAGGTCAAAATGGCTAAGAAAAGGCTTACACACTTAAATAAATATATTTAAATGAAATTTCACATATTTAAGAAATTTTGAATAAAATTTCATAGGTACCAAAAATGCAAATTGTTAAAAGTTAGGGGTTTAAATGCAATTAAGAAAAATTGAGGGACTAAATTGCAAACCACTCAAGGATGGAAAATTGGAGCCAAATGATTGGTCAAGAAGGAAGCAATATTGGTTAGTGACCACATAGAATTTTTCACATTCAATAAATCTCATTGGATAGAAATTTATGCATGAAAACTTATTGGATGGAAATTTTTGCATGAAAATTAACTAGAATAGCTTGTTCTAGCTTGTGACACCTCCTCCCCTTGACATGGACGTTCAAAGACACCTGGTGGAATGCATGTAGGTTGCTTGCATCAACAATTGCATGGTTTAAGTGCTAGGACAAGTAGAAGGTTAAGATGATGCATGGAATGATCCAATGGTTAAAGAAATTTGGCTAGATTTATAAAAGAACTTGTTTAAGAAGAGTTTGTCTCATTTTTTTCATTCAACTCACCCCTTGCACGAAATTTATCGACTTCACACCCATTTTTGAGTTCAACTATGGAGCCAAAGAGGTAAGAACATTTTTAGGAATTCTTGAATTTCAATTGAAAGTATAGAGGTATTGTATAGGAAATTTATGTTTATTGTGATTTGATTTTGCTAAGGTGATAAAAAATCCAAAGTTTCAAGAAAATAAAAATCAAGATGATGGGTAATAGTTAGCAAAAGATCATACAAAAGAAGGTAAAATACTCAAACTTGAAGTCTTTACAAGTAGTGAAATTAAATATATATACTAGCGTGCTAGATATGAATATTTTAATTTGAGCAAATTGTAGTAATTTTATGATATCTTATTTTGTGATGATTGAAATTTAGATTAGTTTGTTTCTGGTAAAACTAGACTCTCTAAGCTTTAAAATGAGCTATAGTGCAAAATTGTTTATTAAGAAATCGATTTTTGGTGATTTTTGAAATTTTAGCATGTTTCACAAATTCTGTTTCATATCCTGTGTACGACCAGTAACTTGTATGAATTTTTGAGGTATCTTCTGTTCAGAATTTGGAGAAATGTTAAACATGAAAGTTTTAGGTCTCTGTCTTATCTTTAATTTTAGATAAAAATCACTTGAATCGGAGTTGTATACAGAAAGTTATGATGATTTTACTAAACCTGTGCAGAAGTAGTACTAAAACTGAAACCGAGATGAAAACTGAATTTTATAAAATTATAAATTTAAATTGGAGAAGTATACTTGGAGATATGGAATTTCTCCCAAAATTGTGCAGAATTGGTTTTAGGAACTTAACATGAAAAGTGATAATTTTTTTATAAATTCGTGTATTCAGAATTTGAATCATTTGAATCCGATCAAGATTTTTGAAAATATCATGATTTTACTAAACTTGCGCGTTATATGATTGTAGAAATTTTCCTAAGTATGAAAATTAAAAATTTAACCTCATGAAAGAAGCCATTTTTATATGTATGTTGTAATCCAACTATATAATACTGAATTAATAAATGATATTGTTTAACTTAGGATTAGGATTCGAGGGATGACTCGTTTGAGAAACGAGGATAGTTAGGGGGAGTGGCGTACCCTCCCCGGTCGAGGTGAATGGGACAATCTATTTTTGACTTTAAATGAAAAATAGTTTTGATCATGATTTTATAAATGAAATTTGAAATGTGATTTAGAAATGCTTTAGTGTTTGTGGCATGTCTTGAATTGTTGTTCGGTAAAAATTGTATCATGATATTATGGTTACTTGATTGTGCCTTGTTTTCACGAGTAAAGATTTATAAATGATGATATATGACACATGTGTATGATTATGGGATGGTGCATAGTGGTTATAGTGCACTCCCTACCGACGGGGTGACGTGGTGGGGTAACATTAGAGAAGGGTTTGAGTCCCTGTCTCTGGGCAACGGATCCAATAGACGAGCACCCGTGAGGACTGTGTCAACACCAAGGGAAGGGGGAAGATATATGTATTTCATTCTTATGATATTATGGTGACCCTTTGGTGGATTTTACCCTAATTAGGCCAAACTATGGGTAGAATACGTGTTTTTGACACCCCATTGATGCATAATTGATGATAAGGATGCATATTATTTTGGATTACACGATATATTTGCAAATGGATGAAATAAAATTTGAAAATGATGTTTTGACCTGCCATTCTCACAAATTCATTTATTGTCATTATATAGTCATTGCACCTCACTCACTGAGTATGTGGATTATACTCACCCCTCATATTAATCTTTTCAGCTTATACTGTATTTGACATACATTGACGTACTACCCACGAATTTTACTGAGAGACGCTATCGGGTAAGTGATTATACCCATTCTTGTTTATGATTGGACCATGCATATAAATATTATATGTAAATTGGAGGCAAATGTTTTAAAGAAAATTTTTATTGAAAACTATCTTTTTTTTTTTTTAAATCTTTCGCTATATGATTTAAACTTAATGATATCGAGTAGGGTCATAATATTAACCTTGCGTCACCTCGATGTGCGAGTAGGGCATACCCGTGCCTTGAGGAGTTGTGGTGGTCTGTTCGCATGCTCGACCTGCGGGTTAGGGCGTGACAATATATATATAATATTCATCAGTTTATATTTATATAATATTTATTTATATTGATTTTCGATTTTTGGGTATTAAATTTGAATATTTGGTAAATTTAATATGTCGTGTTCGCGAATCAAAGTAAACCCCATTTTTATGAAATTCGCATTCTAGTGGAATGTGGGTGTGAAATTATATATATATAATTTAAAAAAAAAAAAGAGAAGGAAGCGCTGCGTTTTGGCCAAAACGTAGCACTCCCATCTCCTAATTCAATTAGGGCTAAAAGCCCTAATTCTTTCACTCTCTCCCTCCCATCGCGCTCTCTCTTTCTCTCGAACTCTCTCTGTCGCTCACTCTCTGCTGCTCCGCCACCACCTTCCATCGTCACCACTGCACACCACCACCTAGCCGAACTCCTCTCTGTCTACTCTCTCTCTCTCTCTCTCTCTATCTCACTCTCTGTTTCTCTCTCGCATTCTCTCTCACTCTTTGTCATTCACTGTACCCTCTCCCTCTCTATCGTCTCTCTCTCTATCTCCCGCGGTCGACATCTCATACCGAAAGTCACCACCGGGTGCACGACCGCCTGTCCTTCTCTCTCTCTTGTGCGCAGCAACCCTTCTTCTTTCCCTCTCCCATTCGTGTGGTGATGCTCTGCTCTCTACCAAGAGCTTTCTGTTAGCCGCACAGAAAACCTTAGAGCGCGACCTGCAAAAACCTATAAAGCTTCAAGAAAACCCTAGGTTATGTTGTCCTACGATTTCTTCTCTGTGCAGGTAAGAGCGATTCTCTGAACAGTAGCTCTAGGGTTTGATTCTTTTGGTACTTTAGCCTAACTAGTAGAGTTTGCTTCGGTTTGGAGCACTGCAGGTCTTGGACTGAACTGAGCGTACTTGGAAGCTAGGGCTAGGGCTGCGAACTGTAAAAACCCTAGGTGAGGGGATTTCTGATCCTTTCAATAAATTGAGTGAATCTAGGGTTAAATATAGGGTAAAGAGTTCTGTATAAGTGTTAGAATGCATGTTAAATTCGAATAGAATGTGTTCTTTGAAATTATATACGCGATCATTAAGGCTAAGTATAGAATTTTATATGAATTAGGCTGTTTGATATGAAAGAAGCATGTTAGAGGATAATAAAACCTTGTTAAGTTGATTTAAATAGCTTTTCTTGAAGTCTGATTAAAATGTGTATGAAAATATTAGAATTTGGGGTTAGAATGGAATATTCTACAGAATGAAGGACTATTAGATCTAATATCTTTCATAGGTTGTTTTTGAGTTGCTAATTGCATAACAGTACGTACATTGAAGGATAATTTAAAAAAAGTTGGAGTTGGAACTTAAGGATCAATATAACGTTTTTCATTATAAGTTGTCCTGCTTATAGGCAATCTAAATACGATTTTCGTATTATGAAACTAGACCTATACACCTCGAAAATGACATATGGTTTGAAACGTTTGGATGAGAATTTAAAAGTTTATGATTTTTCAAAGAATTTCTATCTTGTAGAAAACTATTTTTTTATGCTTGTTTTCGACTTTGAGTGGCCATTTAGGTTGAATTTGGCTCAACTTTGAATATGAAAATGATAGAACTAGATCTTAGCACTTGAGACTTGAATCATGTGGATCTGATACGTATAGGAGAAATTACCTCAATTTCTCTGTGGCTGTGCAAATGCACATTCTGAATTGTTTTAGAAAATGATTTTAAGTGGAATTAATGTTCAATGCCTTAGGATAACATGCTCGGGTTCAAAGGTGAATTTGATTTGGTTTGGTTTGGAATTGGGAGTACACACCCTCCTTGAACAGTGAATGGGACTTTGATGTCTGCTATTAATTGAAAACTATGTAAAAATGCTTTTCAATGACATGATTCTACAAATGTATGATCATTAGAGTTTTGAATATTTTATGAAATATTTTGTGACCATTGGAGTGTTCCACCTCTTGATTCTATGGATATGCATTGATGGTTTTGATAATTTATATTGTGCCATCCTTTGACATATTGACATGTTTTAATATTTCTATTCTGTTAACACATGGTCTTATGTGATTTTGATTTGGATATGTGTGTGGGCTACATGTCTGGCCGATATGATGGTATTGTTATATGTTTCCTATAGCATCCGTAGCTACGAAGGACATTTGGTTGAGGCACCCCTTGTGTCCGGATACACTTCGGCCAGAGGTATCAGCTAGATCGTTATGTGTGTGGATGCACCCGGTTGATCCTCTTCGGAGAGGATGGAGTATGGGTCTGTCTAGCACCGGGTGGGGCTCCATACACGACCGACTATTTATATGTATATATATGGTATTTACGGGCTAGTTGGAGTAGCCTGTGGCCAACATTGGGGCAGAGAGCCATTATTTCATACTTGTATTATGAAAAACCCCCAATGCGCCCGTCTTTGGTCGAGATAGACCATTGCCAGGGTTGTTTGATTGGCTGGCTCTTTATGACTTGATATACATACTGGATGTATATGTTATTTTCTGATGTGTGCCTTGAGATATGTTTTTTTTTTGAACAGTACGTTATTTTCGCACACTTGATATTGTGTTACATGCTTTGACACTCTAAGTTCACCCTCGATATTAATAGTATGATGTCAATCCCTCACTTGCTGAGTATCCTCCCATAGATACTCATCCCTCACTTTTCTTTGATTTCAGTCAAACTTGGCAAGGACGCGTGTCAAGTGACGCTTGACATTTGTTTTACTTTTGGAGACACCTAGACTTTGGGTATGGATTCCAGATGCTCTTTCGTGATAATATTTGATTATGAAGTATATTTGAGGTCATAGAATGACTGTTGTACCTTTATTGGGATGACTGTATTTATATTTGTAAGGAAAAAAATGTAAAGTGAAACTCTCTAATGTGTTGTATATGTGTGCATTGAGGCAGGATTACGTTTTAAATTTCATTTACTTGGGAAATTTTATTTTTAGGATACACAGGTTTTGAACAGGTTTTTAAACAGGTTTTAAACAGGTGAAGATATTAGCCTTGCAGTGTCCCGGTATATGGGTAGATTCTGTCCGTATGCCGAGATATCATGGCGGTTGTCTCGTGCTCGACCCAAGGGTCGGGGCGTGACAACTAGGTTGGTATCTGAGCTCTAGGTTGAGAGCTTTGTTTTATGAAAAGAGTTTTTGAAAAATATTTCCTTCGTATATTTCTAAAAGTCCTCAATGCATGTGAGAGTTTCATTACAGTCATGATACCCCAGTACATGGTCTTAGGCATATGAGTTAATTTATTTTTAGGGGGTTAGATACTGGTCGTATCTAACCTAACATATTTTTCCCTTGATGCTTAAAATGATTCCTTAATTTAGGAGGTTAGTTACTTCGTAATTAACCATAATCCTTAAACCATGCCTAATGAAAATTGTTTCCATTTGTAGAATTATGATGACTAGACGGGGTACAAATTTTGCACCTACCGAGCCTACTGGAGCACCAGAGGATGCGACTTCTTCACATGCACCTCCTCCAGTACCTACTCTATCAGCTACTGCAATCGTTGCACCACCGCCACCACTGGACGCCTACAGGCAGGTGTTTGAGTGGTATAGATCACATGGCATTCAGATGCCACCTCCTCCAGTACCGATGGTCTTGCCGACTCTTACGGCCATGCCACCTCCAGTTGTACCAGATCAGCCACCAGTTGTTGGTCCTTCCACTGTTTCAGGACCTAGTGACACTACCTCCTCCACCTTGAGGCGTATTCACGAGCTCACCCAGTTGGTAAAGGAGGCGAGGCAGTTAGGCTACGTGGATTTCATGGGAACGGGTGATTCCACAGCAGCAAAGCACTGGATCAACTGCACCCGCAGAATTTTGACTGAACTGGGGTTGAGTGAGGACTACTGGCTTCGGGTAGTAGAGAGACTCTTGGATGGTGACGCCCTCACTTGGTGGGACGCGATTTGTGACGATGCTACCGAGCCTCTACGACAGGAGGACTTCCTGTGGGAGTTCGATCACAGATACTTCTCTGAGTTCTAGCAAGACTGCAAAAGGGCAGAGTTTCTACACTTATGGTAGGGAACCCGGATAGTGACAGAGTATGAGGTGGAGTTGAGGTGACTAGCTACTTTTGTTCCAGACTTGACGACGCCAAAACAGCTACGGTTCAAGTTTGAGGACGGCCTCAACTTGAACATCAGGATGTATATGACAGTGACTCCTAGTCTTTCCTTTGTGGAGATCGTGGACTCAACACTTAGGGTGGAGGAGATTGTCTGTGCTGAGGGCAGACAGCGGGAGAACAAAGAGCAAAAGAAGAAGAGATCTGGGGCTTCTTCGAGCCAGGGCTCAAAGAAGGGCAGGACTTCAGGATATCAGGGAGGATCTTCTCAGCCGAGACAGACATACTGGGTAGAAATCACGATCCCAGGGGTTCTAAGCACCGGCCCCTAGTGCCATTACTCAGACTTTAGCTCAGTGGCACCCTTTTTGCCACAGATGTGGCAGACACCACCCGTTTGGAGAGTGTAGGACACCAGTTACATGCTTCCGGTGTGGGAAGCCAGGGCACATCGGGAGTACTTGCCCTGAGTTGTGATTGAGGGGTCAGACAGCTATGGACTACTCGAGTGTTCCATGAGGATGACAACGGGGAACACCTGCGTATTTGAGCCACACCGCTCCACGGACAGCAGCCGGGACCAACACGGTGCCAGGGCCATCCCGACAGCAGCAGAGGACACATGCCCGTGTATACGCAATGACGCAGGAGGATGCTCAGACGAATCCTGATGTAGTTATTGGTACTCCTCCCACTGATCCCCATGTTTAAAGATTTTCCATGTTCTTTCTTTTGAGAACCATCACTAGTTAAAGCCTTAGAGGCTTAACTATGTTGGTTTGTACATACATTTTGATATGTATATATATGTGTGAGCATATATTTTCCATATTTATCAACTGATCTTTTTATTTTCTCACATTAGGAGTTATGAAAATATGGGGAGTCAACGCTCGTGTCCTTATTGACACCGGGTCAAACTATTCTTATGTGATAGCATCTTTTGCCCACTGTTGGGTAGGCCTTTGTCGCCACTTGATGAGGAGATATTGGTCATCACCCCTCTCGGTGAGCAGATACTTAGAGATTCCGTCTACAGAGGGAGCGAGGTCATGGTCAGAGATGCGGTACTTGAACCAGACTTGATTCCACTCGAGATGACGGACTTCAATGCCATCCTGGGGATGGATTGGCTAAGCACTCATAGAGTTTCAGTGGATTGCTTCACTAAAGAAGTAGAGTTTCGGAGACCCGAGGGGCCGTTGTTGAGATTCCTAGGTAAGAGGCGAGTGTTACCTCGCTGTGTTGTATCGGTGATGAAGGCCAGACAATTGATACGCCAAGGGTGCACGACATACCTGGCGCATGTTATTGACACCACTGTGGAGGGGCCGAGGCTTGAGGAGGTCCTAGTAGTGCAGGAGTTCCCAGATGTATTTCCCGAGGAGCTACCCAGACTACCACCAGTTCGGGAGTTTGATTTTGAGATTGACCTAGCTCCAGGGACTACTCTCATATCTATTCCGCCATATAGAATGACGCCAACTGAGCTTAGAGAGCTTAAGGTCTAGTTACAGGAGTTGCTGGACAAGGGTTTTATCCGTCCGAGCACTTCGCCTTGGGGTGCTCCGGTGTTGTTCGTGAAGAAGAAGGACGGGACCCTACGATTGTGTGTAGATTATCGACAACTGAACAAGGTTATCATCAAGAACCGATATCCACTACTGCGGATTGATAACTTATTTGTTCAGCTCCAGGGTACGAGGGTTTTCTCAAAGATCGACCTTCGACGTGGATATCATTAGTTACGGATTAGTGCTGAGGATGTGCCTAAGATTGTATTCCGCACCCGATATGGACACTACGAGTTCTTGGTCATGCCGTTTGAGCTAACCAACGCACCAGCAGCCTTTATGGATCTAATGAACCGGGTCTTCCATGACTTTCTGGATCGGTTCGTCATTGTATTTATTGACGACATCCTTGTATACTCGCAGAGCGATGAGGAGCATGCGCAACACCTTAGAGTGGTCTTACAGATTCTCCGCAAGTGGCAGTTATATGCCAAATTCACCAAGTGTGAATTTTGGCTGAGGCAGATTGGATTCCTTGGCCATCTTGTTTCTGCGGAGGGTATTTATGTTGACCCGTAGAACGTTGAGGCCATATTGAGGTGGGAGCAGCCACAGACAGTGACCGAGGTACGGAGTTTCTTTTGGGGTATTATCGGCAGTTCGTAGAAGGATTCTCCCGGATCACTGCTCCACTTTCCAGACTGACTTGGAAGGACGTCAAGTTCTTTTGGGACGATCGTTGTGAGGCGAGCTTCCAGGAGCTCAAACAACGACTGACGACAGCACTAGTGTTAGCTCTCCCCACTAGCAGCAGGGAGTACGTGGTATACAACGATGCCAGCAGACAAGGATTGGGCCGTGTACTGATGCAGGATAGTCGGGTGATTGCTTATGCTTAGCGACAGTTGAAGAAGCATGAGTTGAATTATCCGACGCGTGATTTGGAGTTAGCAGCCATAGTCTTTGCATTGAAGATATGGCGGCATTATCTTTATGGGGTGACCTGCAGAGTCTTCACTGACCACAAGAGTTTGAAATATTTGTTCACTTAAAGGGAGTTGAACCTCAGGCAGAGATGATGGTTAGAGTTGCTGAAGGATTATGATCTGATTATAGATTATCATTCGGGCAAGGCAAATGTTGTGGTAAATGCATTAAGCCGGAAGTCATCTTCAGCTCCTTCTTCTCAGGCAGCATAAAGAACGTATATTTCTTGCCTGGTGGGACTCGTGCTTTGGGAGTCAGTTTGACGAGTGACAGTTAGGGTGCATTGCTAGCCAGATTTGAGGTGCGACCTACTTTGCTCAATCGCATCAGGGAGCTTCAGGATTCTGATAAAGAGCTCCAGGGTATTCACGATAGGATCTGTAGAGGAGAGGGTGGAGACTTCAGAGTCCATGATGATGGACTCGTGGTGTTCAGAGATAGGGTGTGTATTCCGGCCGATAGTGATCTTCGGCATGCTATCCTTGAGGAGGCACATTCTTCTGCATATGCTATGCATCCCGGGGGTACGAAGATGTACCGAACCATCAGAGGTAGCTATTGGTGGTCAGGCATGAAGAGGGAGATAACAGAGTTTGTGGCACGATGATTGGTGTGCCAGCAGGTGAAGGCCGAGCATCAGCGTCCAGCGGGCACCTGCAGCCTCTTCCCATTCCAAAGTGAAATGAGAACATATTACTATGGACTTCGTGATGGGGTTGCCGCGGACTTCTACATGGCATGATGCGATTTGGGTGATTGTCGATCGACTCACCAAATCTGCACATTTTATCCCTATTCGCGGTGACTATTCCTTGGAGGCGTTGGCATGTCTCTACATTGATACCATAGTTCGGCTTCATGGGGGTGCCTGTTTCGATTGTTTCAAATAGGGACCCCAGATTCACGTCTAGGTTTTGGCCTAGGTTACAGGAGGCATTGGGCACTAGACTGAACTTCAGTATGGCGTATCATCCTCAGACGGACGACCAGTCAGAGAGAACGATTTAGACGCTTAAGGATATGCTTCGAGCATGTGTTATTGATTTTTATGGTAGCTGGGATCGACACCTTCCATTAATGGAGTTTGCATACAACAACAACTACCAGGCGAGTATCAGGATGCCTTCGTATGAGGCACTGTATGGGAGGAGATGCCACACACCTTTGTGTCGGGACGAGGTTGGTGAGAGGCAACTCAGCAGCATAGAGTTTGTTAAGGAAACGAAGGAGAAGGTGAGGATTATTCGCGAGAGGATAAGGGCCGCCCAGGATCGACAGCAGATGTATGCAGAACGGAGGCGGAGACCACTGGAGTTTCAGATTGGAGACATGGTATTTTTGCGAATCTCACCCTGGAAAGGGGTGATCAAATTTTGGCAGCGGGGCAAGCTGAAACCCAGGTATGTTGGGCCATTCCGTATCCTTGAAAGGGTAGGGAATGTGGTATATAGGTTAGAGTTGCCTGAGGAGTTATCGTGGATACATGATGTCTTCCATGTCTCTGTGCTTAAGAAGTATATGCTTGATCCTTCACATGTTTTGAAACCTCCGCCAATTGAGCTGTGGGAGGATTTAAGTTTACCTGTACAACTTGCAGCCATCCTGGATCGGCAGGTCAGGAGACTGTGGGGAAAGGAAGTCCCGTTAGTTCGAGTTTTGTGGCGGAGCGACCACGTCGAGGAAGAGACCTGAGAGCCCGAGGAGGCTATAAAGAGATAGTACCCTCACTTGTTTACTGTATATCTTTCTTTTAGTTTCGAGGACGAAACTTGTTTTTAGGGGGTTAGAAAATGTAACACCGACACTGCGGTGTCTGTACTAGTGTACTCCTATTCTTGAAATATATATATATATATATAATATTCCTCAGTTTATATATATATAATATTTATTTATATTGATTTTTGATTTTAAGGTATTAAATTTGAATATTTGGTATATTTAAGATGCCATGTTCGCGAATCAAAGTAAATCCCATTTTTATGAAATTCGCATTCTAGTGGAATGTGGGTGTGAAATTATATATATAATTAAAAAAAAAAAACGCAACACTCCCCTCTCCTAATTCAATTAGGGCTAAAAGCCCTAATTCTTTCACTCTCTCCCTCCCGTTGCTCTCTCTCTTTCTCTCGAACTCTCTCTGTCGCTCACTCTTTGCCACTCCGCCACCACATTCCATTGTCGCCACCGCATACCACCACCAAGCCGAACCCCTCTCTGTCTACTCTCTCTCTCTCTATCTCACTCTTTGTTTCTCTCTCGCATTCTCTCTCACTCTCTGTCGTTCACTGTACCCTCTCCCTCTCTATCGTCTCTCTCTATCTTCCACGGTCGACATCTCTTACCGAAAGTCACCACCGCGCGCACGACCGCCTGTCCTTTCTCTCTCACGCACAGCAACCCTGCTTTTCTCCCTCTCCTGTTCACGCGGTGATGCTCTGCTCTCTACCAAGAGCTTTCTGTAAGCCGTGCTGAAAACCTTAGATCGCGACCTGCAGAGACCTATAGAGCTTCAAGAAAACCCTAGGTTGTGTTGTCCTGCGATTTCTTCTCTGCATAGGTAAGAGCAATTCTCTGAACAGTAGCTCTAGGGTTTGATTCTTTCGGTACTTTAGCCTAACTAATAGAGTTTGCTTCGGTTTGGAGCACTGTAGGTCTTGGATTGAATTGAGTGTATTCGGAAGCTAGGGCTAGGGCTGCGAACTGTGAAAACCCTAGGTGAGGGGATTTATGTTCCTTTCAATAAATTGAGTGAATCTAGGGTTAAATATAGGGTAAAGAGTTCTGTATATGTGTTAGAATATATGTTAGATTCGAATAGAATGTGTTCTTTGAAATTATATATGCGATCATTAAGGCTAAGTATAGAATATTATATGAATTAGGTTGTTTGATATGAAAGAAGCATGTTAGAGGATAATAAAACCTTGTTAAGTTGATTTAAATAGCTTTTCTTGAAGTCCGATTAAAATGTGTATGAAAATATTAGAATTTGGGGTTAAAATGGAATATTCTGCAGAATAAAGGATACTATTGCATCTAATATCTTTCTTAGGTTGTTTTTGAGTTGCTAATTGCATAACAGTACATATATTGAAGGATAGTTTAAAAAAAGTTGGAGTTGGAACTTAAGGATCGATATAGTCTTTTTCATTATAAGTTGTCCTGCTTATAGGCAATCTAAATACGATCTCCATATTATGAAACTAGACCTATACACCTCGAAAATGACATATGGTTTGAAACGTTTGGATGAGAATTGAAAAGTTTATGATTTTTCAAAAAATTTCTATCTTGTAGAAAACTATTTTTTTGTACTTGTTTTCGACTTTGAGTGGCCATTTAGGTTGAATTTGGCTCAACTTTGAACATGAAAATGATAGAACTAGATTTTAGCACTTGAGACTTGAATCATTTGGATCTGATATGTGTAGGAGAAATTACATTAATTTCTCTGTGGCTGTGCAAATACAAATTCTGAATTGTTTTAGAAAATGATTTTAAGTGGAATTGATGTTCAATGCCTTAGGATAACATATTTAGGTTCAAAGGAGGAATTTGATTTGGTTTGGTTTGGAATTGGGAGTGCACACCCTCCCTGAACAGTGAGTGAGACTTTGACGTCTGCTATTAATTGAAAACCATGTTTTAAAAATGCTTTTCAATGACATGATTCTATAAATGTATGATCATTAGAGTTTTGAATATTTTATGAAATATTATGTGACCATTGGAGTGTCCCACCTCTTGATTCGATAGATATGCATCCATGGTTTTGATAATTTATATTGTGCCATCCTTTGATATATTGACATGTTTTAATATTTCAATTCTATTGGCACATGGTCTTATGTGATTTTGAATTGGATATGTGTGCGGGCTACATACCCGGCCGATATGATAGTATTGTTATATGCTTTCTATAGCATCCGTAGCTACGAAGGACATTTGGTAGAGACACCCCTTTGCCCGGATACACTTCGGCCGGAGGTATCCGCCAGATCGTCATGTGTGTGGACGCACCCTGTTGACCCTCATCAGAGAGGATGTGAGTATGGCTCTGTCTAACACCGGGTGGGGCTCCATACACGGCCGACTATTTATATATATATATATGGTATTTACGGGCTAGTTGGAGTAGCCTGTGGCCAACATTGGGTCAGAGAACCATTATTTCATACTTGTATTATGAAAAACCCCCAATGCGCCCATCCTTAGTCGAGGTAGACCATTGTCGGGGTTGTTTGATTGACCGACTCTTTATGACTTGATATACATACTGGATGCATATGTTATTTTCTAATGTGTGCCTTGAGATATGTTTTTTTTTTTAATAGCACGTTATTTTCACACACTTGATATTGTGTTACATGCTTTGACACTCAAAGTTCACCCTTGATATTAATAGCACGATGTCAATCCCCTCACTTGTTGAGTATCCTCCCATAGATACTCATCCCTCACTTTTCCTTGATTTCAGTCAGACTTGGCAGGGAGGCGTGTCAAGTGATGCTTGACATCTGGTTTACTTTTGGAGACACCTAGACTTTGGGTATGGATTCCAGCTGCTCTTTCATGATGATATTTGATAATGAAGTATATTTGAGATCATAGAATGACCGTTGTACCTTTATTGGGATGACTGTATTTATATTTGTAAAAGAAAATATATAAAGTGAAACTCTCTAATGTGTTGTATATGTGTGCAATGAGGCAGGATTACAATTTAAATTTCATTTACTTGGGAAATTTTATTTTGAGAATACACAGGTTTTGAACATGTTTTTAAACAGGTGAAGATGTTAGCTTTGCGGTGTCCCGGTATATGGAGAGGTTCTGCCCGTATGTCGAGATATCGCGGCGGTTATCTCGTGCCCGAACCGAGGGTCGAGGCGTGACATTTTTAACCATTAAAAGGCTCCAATGCTTGCTACCTATCACCAAAGTAATTTGTTTTTACTTTTTAAACCTTTAGAATTGCTAAGTAATAAGAAAGGCAAGGTGCTCATTACTGGTAACAAACTAGAAACTTATAGGTATGTCCTTTAGTTAATAGGTCAGCAAGATCACTACTAGATCTTATATAGACAATTATGATGATTCCATCCGAAATTGATTGTCTAACACATTTATATCTTAGAGAAATATGTCTAAAGTTACCATTATAAATTTTATTAAATGCTCTAGACATAGTTGTCTCGCTATCACAATGTAAAGAGACTCCTCGCATTGGTTGTGACCACAACACTATGTCTAACAATAATTTTTTTAGTCATTTTGCTCTTTACCTATTGCCAATGATCAGTATTAGGATAACTTTTAAAGTTTACAAACCGCAAAAGCAACGTCAAGTCTAGTACAATGCATTGCATACATTAAACTACCAATTGTACTAGCATGGTCTAATTGACTAACAAATCTTTGTGAAATTTTCATCAATTTTTTAGAAATGTTAAATAGGGTGTTGGCTTCTTTAATGGCCAAGTAGTTAAACTTGGAAAGCATTTTGTCTACATAGTGAGATTGACATAAATACACCTTTTTCAGATACAATAAGCTTTTCTGCCTCTAGTACAACTGTCAAACCCTTTTTACACAACAAACTTATAGAAATCAGATTTTTCCTTACATCCAAAACATAGAAAACATTTATCAGGATCAACTTCTTTTCAGAGGTAAATTGTAGTTCAATGGTCCCCTTTCCAATAACTTCAGTTATGTCCTGATTTCTTATAAGAATCTTTTCATCCTTCGCTACAACAATGTAGTCTTTAAAAAGATTTTTTGTCATTGTAAACAATGCACAGTAACATTAGAGTTATACAACCAATTAGAAGATTTTTTTGTAGTTGCCATATTACATTTTGTTACTATGCTAATATTAAGTCCAGCAATTATGGCAATAATTTTTACAGGGTAGAACTGATTTTCAATCACATTTGTCTTCTTTTTTCCTAGTATTTTCCTTCGTTTTTATTCTCTTATAAAATTTGTAGTCTCTTTTAAAATGACATTTTTTATAGAAAAAACATGACTTATTTTTCTTGTTGTTGGCAAGACCATCATTATTGATGCTATCATGTTTTTTCTTCTTTCCATTATTTCCTCATTTCTTAGTACTAAACTCAATATGATTTATCTTATTTCTTGATTCTAAGGCATATTTATTTTCACGTTTATTAGTTTCCTCTTCAATTTGAATATGCTTTAGAAGTTAATCTATAGTAAAATCTTCAAAAGTGTATAATGCTTTCTTTCGAAAATCATTCCAAGTGGTTGGTAATTTTGTAATCACCGCAACCACTTGAAGTTTTTTAGAAACTTCTATTTTTAAATCTTTGAATCTAGACACTAGAAAAGTAAATCATCCACGTGATCCATGACAGATTTATAATCAACCACTTAAAACTCAAAAAATCTCATGCTAAGAAATCTATCTGTATCTTGCTTCATATATGTGTACTTTTTCCCCAATACTTTCCAAATTTCATGTAGAGACTCGAGTGGACAAAACAGATCATGCAGTTAGATAGAAAATTCAGAATGAATCCTCTACAACGAGCTTCATCATTCTAAGGCTTTTGGCGAAGGGCTTTATCTCCGTTAGTGTCCTTATCTCTTAGTCCTTGAATAATTGGTAAGTGTAGATTCAGGAGAAAAGTAACATTCAACTCAGTAAGAATGAATATTCTTCCATTGAGTGAAGTTTGTTCCATCAAAATGATCTAGTTTGAAAGTTTCTAGCTTCAACATCTTGTTAAAGATAGAATATGAATGACCATTTGATACTTTATTAAAAATAGTTTCAGAAACAATGGACTCCATTGCAGAATAATTTCCTTAAGATTGTTGGGAATTAAATGGCTAAGAAAATGCAAAATTTGAATGGACTTGTATATGAAATAATCACTATTCTTAAGAAAATTATGCCACCACTATATTGCTGGAAGGGTTAATAGCAATATTTTCCAGGATATACAAGCAAAAAATAAAAATTTGAGATAGCAAAAACCCAAATTTCTCCAAAGAATGAAAAGAGATTTTTCTTTTAGCAAATTTCTTTATTGCTAATGATCAAAAAAATCTGAAGTGATTTTCCCATTCAAGGTAAATAGTATCTAAAGAAAAAGAAAAAGTATAATCAATCATGAATAGGGAAAGATCTATTCATTCAAGAGACACAAACAAACAAGGACAATTAATATTGATTCACTTTTTCGGTAGTCACAATTATTCAAATTGCCCTAGCACCCTTGTCCAAGTGTCCATCTTTAACCCTTAAATATAATTAAAATTCAAATTTTCCCTCCAATTCATCTTACCAACCAAATTCAATTGGTTTAGTATCTGATGAGTTATAAACTCATAAAGATATCTTTTCTTTTTTCAATGTGGGACAGAAATCCATTCCTTATATATATAAACTACAAACTACAACTAACAACAATTGTCAATTGGCATGCTACAACTCGCTATGCCACAAGGCTCTGAACCTAAAAGCATCAAATGAGTCTTATATCAAATTTTGGAGAAATATGTTGAGAATTTGTTGATACCTATGCTCGCATCAATGGAATGAGGCCAGTGTGTGTACTAGTATTCTATGATGGTGTAAATGAGAGCCAATCAAACATGGTTCTCAATGAAGAGCTGTTATATCTCAAAGGAGTTACTTCACACCAATCACTATTATTGTGGCATGGAAGCGCCATCAAACTCGGTTGTTCTTTGAGAGCAATAGTTGCAATGTGCCTCCAGGGACGGTGGTGGACACAACAATCATTCACCCGTTTGAGTTTGATTTCTATCTTTGTAGCTATCAAGGGATCATTGGAACAAGCAAGACAACTCACTATAATGTTTTTTGGGATGTGCATGGATTCACTTCAAATTAACTACAGAAATATATTCATAATTTGTGCTTTACTTTTGTGAGATGCACCAAATCGGTTTAACTTGTCCTACTAGTTTCCTTAGCGAACCTTGTGGCCTATAAAGGGAGGATGTTCCAAGAAGCACTGATGGAAGGGTAGTCTTTGGCTTCAGCTTCATCATCTTCATCTGCAAGATCATATTCATTATCATCATCAGCCACAGATTTATTCGATGGGAGGTTCTATAAGCTGCATTAGGATCTTTTAAATGAAATGTTTTTTGTGTAAGAGCTGGGGGAACCTGATAAAGCCCCGGTCTCCTTCACTATAGACTGTAGTAACGTAGGCCTCTTGCCGCAAATCTTAGACAGGATTATGGTTAACAATGTTGAGGCCCTTTAGCAAGCCAAATCTCCTTTAACTTCCGAAGTTAAAAGGAGTTTGTGTATGAATCTAATGGCTTCCGCCCTTTTTATCTTTAATAAATAGAGTTCCCTTGTAATGAGTGAGTGGCTTTCTGCAAAACATTTACTTATTATATAAAGGGATCATCCTCCCTCTTTGTTGAAGAGGTTAAACTTATTGATGTCTTCTACTACCACTAAGTCTGCTAGGTTACTGGAGGTATTTGAGTGTTTGGAGTTATGTTTGATTTTTTTTTTCTTCTAATTTGTCATGATATTAGGTTTTTGTCTTAATCTAAAAATTATGGTTGTGATTTTGATATTGTTTTTATTTTTTGGAGTATGCTGTTTGAACTATGTTAATCAACAATGGGCTGTTCCTCAATTGGCACTTGAAGACGATGGTAGAAATCATTTTGCCCTTTTCTCTTTTTCTTGGTATTTGCACAAACTAACATGACTCGCTTATGGTCCTGCTGCCTGATTGATTCAACAATTGGGAAATTTAATACCCTTTTCAGAAATTTTAACTTCGCTTTTATTTATATATACATATAAACATATATCGACTAAAGTGAAAAATTATAAAATTGCTGAAATAGAAATTAATTTTTATATAGAAATAATTAAAATTATTATTATTATACACACATATATATTGTATCAAGACCAATGGGGATGGTGTGGCTATGGTACTTTGCAAGTGTTTGAAGGTGGTTGTGCCTATAAGGGCATTTTGAATTTAAAATTCAAAATTTAAAATAATAAAAAGGTTAGGGGAATAGCAAAGGGAAGTTAATCATCCATCCTCCCTTCTCATTCTATTCTTTCCTAGTGAAGAAAAATAGAGTGAAAAGAAGATTATCGAGTTTCTGATTTTTTAAACACATGAAACAGAGTTTGGGTATCAAAGAACTCGGATTTGGAGTGTTGTGTCATGAAGAATATAGTATTGGTTCAATTTGTGATCAATACTTAGACTGCTCTAAGAAATTTGAGAAGAAATCGACCACATTTTAAGGTATAAATTTTTAATTCCATATTATAAACCTAATATTGGTATTAGAGTATGAATTAGGTTTATTTATAAATATTTTTTGAATTATTGGGTGTGGTTGATATTTTATTTTTCTCCCAAAAATTGACATGATGAAATTTTTTTCTTTGGATTTTCATGAGAGTGGATTTTTTTTTTCCTTAAATTGATCATTTCATCTTAATGCCCATGATGACTAGAGAATGCCCATAATTTTACTTTTAATTTTGGGTGTGTTTTAGATCCTTATCTTGGAAAAAGATTTCACCATAACTTGAGAGAGAAATTTTCGATCCATGCCCAAAAATGAACTATTTTCGATTAATTGAGGTCAGAAATAAGTTTTTTTAGGTTCTACAACACATTATACAGCTGTTACAATGAGTTTTCCGTTACCAAAAAAGTCTAATTTTTTTGACAAAGATTTTAAACTTTCGGTTGATTTTTTACCACGATTTGAGATTCGATTCTTCCAAATATTGAGTCTAAGATGATAAGAGGGAGGTGAATTATAAAAATGAGTCAAAATCATGGCAAAAAATGATGCAGATATGAGTTTTCTACAACTGAGTCAAGAACCGGGTCTGGTCAACCCAGTTGGGCAAAGAAGAAGACCCTGACCCGATCGGCACGTGAAAGATTGGGGCAAACAAACTTCTAGAAGAGTCTGGTCCAACTAGAATCTTGCATGCTTGACCCAGTCTAACCTGATCCAGCATGTGTCTGAACTAGCCCTCCACGTGGGAGGTGCATGAGACAAAAAAATGGTACTTTTTTTATGTATGCAATCCACATGCACATTTTTTAATAACTATTTTGTTTTATGATTTTAGGTAATTAAAATGATTTTTATGTATTGCTTAAATCATGTGGTTATTTATATATTGAGTCCAAATACGAGATGGTGAGATATGGAATTTGAATGGTGGTGAATGGATTTAATTTATTTGTTCGAGTTTGAATTTTATATTAAATTGTTTTGTATTTGTTGATTCAAAAATGTGCATATTTATTGAGATAATTGATAAGTATCATTTAAGTCATTCATGTCTTGTGCCAAAAAATATGGTTGTATCAAAAAACGTTATAACTAATCTAAACAAAAGGGACAAACTAAACGGTAACAATTATGATATTTGACACCGGAAGGTTCAACTTATCCTTGAGGAGTAAGAACTCATCGAGATGCTGATGTATGAGATAGTGGACCCTAGGGAGGGTATTGGGCATAGAAAAGATAGGACCAAGATGTCTTTTGCACTTAGAAGAAGAAGGATAGCCAAACTAGGACTATCCTCATTATTTGCATGAATCATAAATTGATCCCAGTGTATAAACAGTATCCAACGGCTAAGAAAATGTGCTCATTTTGAAGGAGCATTTTGGAGCCATTTGGACCCCAAAAGTGAGAATGCTTACTTATAAGTTTATAATTTATAAATTGCACCTAAATCATACCACGAAGCAACATCTGATACAGATGTCTAGTATGATTATTTTGCTTAAAAATGCAAGCGAGCCAATGTCAGATGAACTACAAGTCCTACGAGTGATTTAGTCCTTACTTGATTTAAAGAAAATCATGAAGATGTACCATACTCATGATGATGGTATTCGTAATTTTACTGATGTAAGTTGACATTTTGAGTGGAATGAGGAACGTAAAGGGGCCACCCATCGAGTCATGCCTATGGAGTAAAATCAAGCAAGGACTTCGTAGTTCTAAACACAAATGAAAGAGGCGTGATAGGAAGAACTAAGAAAGAGGCAAGAGACACTAATCTAAAAACCCCAGGGTATAGAAATGCAAGAGGAAACCTATGGATAAAACTAAGATTAAGTGCATATTTGTGGCAACTTTGGTTATTTCGCTTAAGGGGGTAGTGGGCGGAAGGTATCTTATGTTTCCTTTATACATGGTTTATTTTTTGTCTCATCAACAGTGATGCTTACTGAATTCTATTTTTTTTTCTGTGGATTGTAGGCTCAAGAGCCATAAGCCATGCAACTTTTGACAAGAGTGTGCTTATGGAATTCTATCAGTTAAATGCTAACGCGAGAAGGATATATGCAGGGAATGGCACATTTGTGAACGTCAAGGAAATCTAAACTTACAAGCTGGAGCTGCATAGTAGCCAAACCATTTATTTGTATGACATCTTTACGTGATAGATATTCGACAGAATTTAATATCTATACTTTGTTTTTGGCATTTGGAGTATGTATTGACTTTTAAAAACTCTGGTGTGTATCTTTATTATTACAATTCTTGGATTGGATATGGATATGTAATAGATAAATTGTATGTTTTTGATACTATTTCTTTAAATAGTAATGTTTCTTGTGAATTGTTTGCATCCAATCAAAGTGTTGATGATGTGAATGTGTGGCATGCTAGACTAGGACACATAGTGTAAAAGAGAATGATCTGGTTAGCAAAAAGTGTCTTTTAGGACTGCTAACAAAAGTTGAGCTACCCGTGTGTGAGTTTTTCCTATCTGGTAAACCCACAAAAATTAGGGTGGCTATCATTTGCGTCGTCATTAAGGCTGGCAATTGAGCTTTTCAACCTGAGCTTTTACAAAAGCATGGGCTCGACCTAGTTAAAATTTTATGGGCTTAAGTCTGACTCAAGAAAATTTAAAGAATTGAGGTTCAAGCTCAATCCGAAAAATTAAAAGTGTCTCGGGTCGGGCCGAGCCTGTCTTGAGCTCAAATCATAATTTTTTTTTTATATATTTTAACCAATTTTATAACATAATGAATACAAAATAAAAGAATATTACTTATTTAAAAGAAATGCAATGCAATTACCATCTTACTAAATTAAGGTTTACACATCATTACGAAAATTAATAATAATAATGTCATGAAAGATTAGAAACTATATCAAAAGTAATATATTAAAGTCATCAAAGTTACTATCCAAATACCAAAATATTTGATTTTTTAAACACGTTGAGCATATAACAGACCGAGTCTACTAGTGTTCAGGCTCGGCTCATAATTAAAATGTGCCTAAATAATGAGCCCAAGTTCAGTCCAACCCTAAAATAAACAGAACTCGGCCCTTCAAAATAGGCCAAGCTCGGGCCAACCTGACCCAATTGTTGGCCGTAGTCACCATATCTTCTCTAGGAATATTATAGGTTTACAATATTTGACTTTGCCTATTCTTCACCATCAAGTTGTGTTCTTTGAAATTTTGCACTTGGAAATTGCTATCACCACATTAATTCATTTATGGTTCTTGATTTTAATTACTTCATCATTTGCCTAGTTTGCTTCATTATCTCCACCTTCAGAGTTTGTTCATTCATCTTCGTCATCTTGAATGGTGCAGACATCCATTGAGAGGCGCATAGATGACCCGTCATCCCTCAATCGCCGATGTCTAAACATCCATCATCTTCTTCGGTCGTCGCTGGGAGTGTCACCTTTATCGGTTGCTATCGTGGACATCTCATCATCACACATCTTGATAGGGCATGAATTGGAATAATAATTTTAGTTGATTTTGCTTGATTTTTAGATAATTATTACATAATGGCTAGGTTTTATTATGCTCGACATTTTAGAAGTGATAAAAAAGAGTTATAAAGAAAAGTGGAAAAAAAGGAGTTAAATTAGAGCAGTAATGCATAGAAGGAAGAAAGGTGGACACTGTGCTCTTACATTAGCATGTGGGCTAAATTAGAGCAGTAATGCATAGAAGGAAAAAAGGTGGACACTGTGCTCTTACATTTAGCATGTGGGTATATGGATTTTGGGAATTGTTGCTAGATTTTCTTGGAGGCCGAGTCAATATATTTCATTCCTATTTGCATGTGAATTTAAGGAAAATTTGAGCTTGATTTGGAAGTATCGAAGATTCTCAATATGTTGATTTTTTCCTGGTTAGGGATAGTTTTTTTTTTTAGAAGTTTAACTTTCAAAAACTTTTATCTTTTAGGAAGTTTTTTTTTTTTTTTTTTTTTTTTTTTTCCTGAAACCAAGTAGAATATTTTCTTCTAATAAATCTATTCCATTCAGCAGTTAGAAAGATTTAGGAAGACTTTATTTTAATGCTTACTTTTTTGCCGAGTGATGTTTCATTCCCTCGACAAAGAATGCTGATAAGGACGTACAGCTTGGTATATAGTGAAAAGATCCATGGTTGTCTTTTTGAATTTTGCTTTCTGACCCCTTGAATATACAATTCTTTAACTAGGCATAGGCACTAGCATCTTTACCAAATGAAATCTATCCAGTTTGATTTTTAAATATAATGGTAATGCTGAATCATTTCTGAGTTGGTCCATGTCATGAACAACTTTAGGATTTCGAAAATTACAATTTCTGAAAGCACTTGACTAATCTAAGGAATTTCTTGTTGTTGTAAGGTGTAAATGAATCAGAGGATTGAAGTTTTTTGGAATCATTTTGAATAGAATTATAGTCAGGGTAGCACAAAAGCTTGTTTCCAACGCATTTATCATAGTTGATCTGCTGTGTTCTTTTATGTTATTATCTTATTTATTATTTATTTTCAGAGGCAAATAGTTTGGTTTTGTCATGATAATTATGAAATGGGATTGCTTTAGTTTAGTTGGATCCAGGATGTTCTTTTGACATCATATTCTGCATTTGATCAAACTTACTTATCAATAATTAATAAAGGGCGCCTTATAGTGTGTGATAACACTATCCTTAACTAATAGTTTAAAGTCACTCCAATAGTTTGAAGTCAACATCACGTATAGATGGTATTCTATAGTGTTGTGACCCATTATTCGGGTGTCACACCACTTAATGGAAGGAGTAAAGTATATGCAAAGCAGAATCTAAAACATTACAAAACATATGACACTCGAGATAATGGTTTCTAGATTGTCACCCACATGTGTGATAGCACGAAAGAAAAAGGAAGAAAATTTTTAAACTTTAAGCGTTACTAAATTTTTCAGAAAATTGGGTAAAGTCTCCCATATAAATGGGCTAAATCAAGCCTCACAAGGCAAACAATTATAACCTAAAAACTATAGCACTTCAAACAACATTGTCGACACATCATAGGGAGTACATTCCCTCTCCTCAACACTAACATCGGGGCTAAGCACCAACATAAAGAAAATAAGCAATTTAAAAGCTATCCTTAGTTATAACAAAACATAATCTATTGGCACAAGAAGCTAGAATAAAGCATAACACATCCATTATCATTACACACGTTTTGCATGTGTTAAGGGCCATTATTATTACAGACATTTTGTATGAATCAAGGCCCATTATTATTACACATGTTAATAATAGAAAGAAACTGAAATAAATAAAAGTACATCACTGTCACATTATACCAAAAGTACAGAATGATCAATAAAGAAAAAGGATATAGGGATCTAGTATCCAGCTATTGGTGTCTCCCTATTTACCCCTTCTGGCTCTTCTCAGTCTCTTAGTAGACCTTAACTTTGCAGAAGATCAACTCTCTAACCCGACATCAACTACCGTGCGTGCACAGCAAAGAACATGTGCATACACGACCTCCAAGCCCATGCAGTTCACGATTTGCAAAGAGATTTTCATGTGATCTTGCACAAATAGGTCAGAACAGATACAAAAATGCTTGGATCATTTACAACTAGTTCCAATGATTAACAAATCATTCGCATAAATATATATGATCACTCATAGTCTTTAGCGAATTTAAAATAAATGTACTCGTCCCCTCCATTATATTTAAATCCATTTGACAATATCATAATATCAAATTTTTCATGCCATTGTTTTGGAACTTACTTTAAACCGTACAAGGATTTTATTAATTTGCTTACTTTCTTCTTATTACCAAGAAGTGCAAATCCTTCTACCTACTCCATGCATACTTCTACATCAAGATCACTATTTAAACATGTTGTTTAAACATCCATTTGATAGATGTATAGATCATAGATTGATACTAAAATAAACATCACTCGTATAGAAGTAATCGTGGCAATATGAGCATATGTATCAAAGTAATCTATCCCTTCCTTCTATCTAAAACCTTTGGCAGTCAGTCTTGCCATGAAGATTTATAGAGTATTATTAGAATTATATTATCTTCTGAATGTCAATTTACATCCAATTGGTTTAAAAGTATAAGGTAAATCTACTAGCACCTATGCACCATTTGCTCAAAGAGAATCAATTTCATTATTTATTGATTCTTTCCAAAAAGTAGAATCGCTTGAAGCTATGCCTAATTATATGTTTTAAGATCATTTTCCAAATAAAATATAAAGGTTATTTTATTCAATATCTCAGTTCTATTTCCTTTAACCAAGAATGTTAGTGATTGTAAAAAAATAAAATAAGAACCAACATTTCTTTCTTGTCACACCCTTTTACTTTTTCTAGGTTCAATAGAAGAATCAATTAAATTCATTTATTGGAAGGACTGAGGTAAACTATTGTATCTTGTGACAATGTGAAATAAGGAATTCCTTCATTTAATTGTAGATTCACAATTGGATTATTAAGAAAAGTAGTTTCTAAGAACTCAACGCCTCTTGACTCTACAATCACATCAAAGTCCAATTCTAACAATCTATATGCCTTTAAATTTTTAGCATATTCCACAAAGATATTTTTAATTAAAGATGCGCATGGGCTGGCTCTGGCCTGAAAACCAGCCCAACTGCCCTGTGAAAGCCTAGACCCAAAATCAGCGTGGGCTATAGTAAACAGGGACTGAACTGGCCTCACTATAGGATGCAAGCTAGTTTAGTTCCTTTTTTTTTATTTTTGAGTTGGAAGTCGACTCGGCACGGCACAAGAACCGGCTTGCCAGTTCCATGGCCGTTAAAGGTAAAAATTTGATAAATTCATGTTCTGAGGTTAAAATCGATCTCAGAGAGAAGAAAAAGTAGGACTTTTGAGCTTCAATTTGAAGCCTCAAGAGTTTTTTATTAAGCTTAAAGCCGCCATCAATGGCGAAGGGAAGAAAACAGTATTGAAAATAAAAAATTGAGCCTCAGTTATGTTAAAAAATGACGTTTAAAACTTTGTCAAGATTTAAGGGCTTGAAAAAGGTTGTAATCATCCCTCAATTGAAGGAAATCGAAGCTCACCACCAACGTCAATGGTGGACAGCTATTAGTAATCAATTTTCTGTCCACTAAACTCAACATTAATATTTTATATAGATTTTTGGGGTTGCAGAGAATGTTTCTATGCTTTAAATCAAGAGAAAAGTTGAAGATTGAGAGTGGTTTGTGGAGAAATTGGCTAGGGGGATAGGTCTTCAATTTTACAGAGGAGAAGATGTGCACACATTGGGGAAGAAGGAGAAGAAAAAGGAAAAAGAAAAGAGAGAGAGAGAGAAAGAGAGAAGAAGAAGAAGTCTTTCTTTCATGGAGGGGGACACATATAGTGATGAATTGGAGCCGATGTGGAGAGATAGATATGAGGTGGAGGCTAGATTTCTATTGATGTGGGGAGAGAGAGGGGGGAGAGAGAGAGAGAGTTTATAGTGTTACACGAAAATAAAAAAACACTGCATGAATAACTGTCGATCTGGCTTGGCAAGGCTTGGTTCAACGGTCCGGGCCGATTCCAACCAATTTTTTTTGAACTAGCCTGACACGGCCTAAGATAAGCCTCGGAATCATGGCTAAACAGGCCCATGGTTTGTGGGTCAATCCCAAACCGTACTAGAACTGACCCAATCTAGATCGGACCCATCTCTACTTTTAACATCCCTATGTCCTAATGTTGTCATTTCCGGATCCCAAACTCTATAATAGGCAATGGACCCCCATACCCTCAAGTAACCCAAATTTTGTTTCCTTCTTTTTAAAGTCTCACATGGAGAAGTTTTTGTTTTCTTTGAAGGTGTCCTACTATGCACATAACATGCCGTTAATAAAGTTTCTCCCCATAAATTTGTTTTGAATTTGGCATACATTAACATGGAATTAACTATATCAATTAATATTCCTTTTTTCTTTCTGTCAATCCATTTTGTTGTGGGGCATATGGTGCATTTGTTAGATGAATCAAACCCGTTTTCTTCACACAAGATGTAAAATTCAGTAAAAAAATATTTGTCATGCCCCGGCCCTCAAGTCGGCACCTAACAACCGCCGCGTTACCTTGGTGTATGGGTAAGTCCCGCCCGCACCCTGGGATAGTTCAAGCATTCAACCTATTCCAATACATCACCACATCATCCAAAGGGTCATCTTAGCTCATTCCCATCTCAAAATATGCACTTGGTCAACTCGACCATTTAAAATCCCATAAAATTCTCACAATTTCAAAAGTAAGCTCAATGGAGGAAAAATAAGACTTTAATTACAATCAAAAGTTTGGACATTCCCAGTGGGCTAACAAAATGAAGTTTTAATAACAATTCATAAGATATGCTCCATATGGGTCCAAACTAGACTTTTAAAAAATTTTCACTTAAGAAAACTAATACCATTAGGAGGAAACTTCACGAAGGCTAGAATCTAGCAGGAACCGGCACTAGAGTTAGTTGAATCTTCCAACACTCAAGCTTCCTCTGTAAAATAATAAAATGGAGGAGTGAGTATGAAATTACTCAGTGAGTGGAGTGCAATGGTATGGTTGTGTCAATAAATGAGGGGTGAGTATAAGAATGTTAAAGCATGCGTTGCAAACAATTCATTGAGTATAAAATAGTTTGAAAGAATCATGAATATTGAAAGCAAATGCATCCACAAGATCCATATTTTTGCCCAAAAAAAATCCATGGGGACTCTCTAAGGAAACCATTCCCGTCCTGAGTTTGGCCGAATCCGGGTAGAAGCCCGTCATGGGGTTTTCAATCCATTTATTTTACCAACACTATTTCCCCATTCCTTGGCATTGACTCGTACCTCATTGGGGTGAAACCAGATATAGTACGATATGGTAGAGGAAGGCTGCGTCTACCTCCCTCACAAATAAACCTAACCACACCACCCCATTAGGTCATTCCATGAAGGAAATGATAATAGCCATTTACACACAAGCACCATTCTTTCACAATCATTCAAATCTCATTCAATGTGTCATGATATCAATAAATGATTATCAAACCATACTATAGTATTTATGAATTGAATATCCAACAACATATGGCACATTCTCATTTGTAAGTACAATTGACGAATATGTAATTCAAATATTCATTTTAGACATCCCACTCTCATAAAAGTTTATATAAAATCATATAAAACCATTTAAAATCATTTATAAAGAATTTGAAACAATTTTATTTATCTATAGCACAACAAACCATCCACTTACCTCTTGAGAGGATAATCACTCTCAATTATCCACCAAATTGGTGTCTTGTTGTTCTTCATATTCCAATTACCTTGACCTATAGCAATCAATGCCAATCCTATTTAAGATCAGTTATAGGATTAGGGTAATTTAATTTTCTCCAAGTTCATAAAACTTTAATTTCATAAATCTATCAATGGTAATGTCTAGGTTCACCAAATGCACGTCATTTTCATCTATAATTTACCTCCATGTGCATTTTCCCCAATTTCGCAATATTCTCAAACTCTAGGTTTAATTTCCCAATTTATTTCCTTCAAATCTCACAAACAAAATTCAATTCTCTAATGAAGAACTTAAATAAAAGTTTAAGGAGGAGTAATTACCTCTATTCCATGGTTAATTTGAGCCTAGAGTGTAGGATTTCAAAAACCCTAACTTTTCTCCCTTCGAGCAAAACCCTAGATTTTTTTCCAAATCAACCTTCATCCAAGGCTTTGTTTGAGGATTTGAAAGGCTAATAGAGTGATTTTAATGGAGGGATGGTTGATTGCTAAAAAGAAATGAACAAAGTTATGAGGGAGAAGAGGAATGAATGTAGAGAGAGAGAACAGAGTTCGTCGGGTGAAATGAGTGAGGGATGAATAAAAATTAAGGCTTTAGTAAGCCAAATTTTCAATCAATTTATCAATTACCGTCTTACCCTTAATGATTCAAGGGTTTGTGTTGGGTTTGGTTATCCTTTTTGGTAATTTTACATCCCAATTTATGGGCAGGCCAACTCACAAGGACAACCTATGGTTCAATTTCTACATGGGCAGGTCGTCCTGCTTATAGGCAAGGTGCCCTATTGTAACACCGACACTGCGGTGTTCTTACAAGTATACTGTTTATGGAATATATATAAAATATTCCTCTGATTATATATATATAAAAAATAAATTGTATTGATTTTCGATTTTTGGGGTTTTTAAATTGAAATTTTTAGCATATTTAAATTATCCGTGTTTTCAATTTGTAGTTTATCTTATTTTGTTAAAAATTTGAAATCTTGAAAAATAAAGTGAGTATAAAAATATATATATGAATATTTATTTATTTATTAATTTATTTATTTACTCATTTATGTATTTATAAATTTATTTAATAATAAAAAAAATTTCTAATTAGGGCTAATAGCCCTAATTCCTCTTCTCTCTCTCTCTACTCCCCCTCTCCCGCAGCTTCCTCCTCCGCCACCGCCGCTGCAACCGTCAACCACCACCCAACCGTCGATTCTCTCTCTGCCTCCCTCTCTATCTCTATTTCTCTCTCTCTACTTCACTGTCTTCATCTTTCTCGCTCTCTTCATCTCTCTCCCTTTCATGATCTCTCTCGCCCTCACCCGCATCCCTTCCGCTGCGACTTGGCGCCACCACATGCCACCGCTCACCTCTCAGTTCTCTCTCCCTCTATCTCCCTCTGTCTCACTCTCCCGTCACTGTTTCTCTCTCTATCCCTCGGGATTTCTTTCGCGATCTCATCTTCGTCTCCCTCTCTAGATCGAGTTCTCCTCCACTGCGCACCCACGCTCCAACCACTGCAAGTCTGTCTCTATCTCACTATCTCTCAGTCTCCCTTTCTTTCTCCCTGCGCGCGCGATAGCTCCTTGCGCGCGCGCAACTGCGAGCGACACGCACGTGGCTACAGCGCGTGACAGATCCTAGCACACGCGGTGTTGCTCTCTCTGCCGAGAGCCTTTCTATAACCTTCCCTACTCTCTACCATAACAGCACTCTATCAGAAACCCTAGGCTGAGCTACGATTCCTTCTGTGTAGGTAAGGGCTGAGTTTTGATTATAGCTCTAGGGTTTTGAATTTCCATGGTGATTAAGTCTAATTGCTAAAATTTGCTTCAATTTGGAGACATTGTAGGATTCCGAACTGAGTTACGCACGGACGTTAGGGTTGTGAGCTATGAAAACCCTAGGTGAGGTAAAATTTCCATTTCCTTCGATAATTGAATGAGTTGAGGCTGAATTTAGGATGAGATTCTTGTATATGTCTTGAAAATGTGTGGAATTTGAAGAGAATGTATTTTCTTGAAAATTGATATGTGATTTCTAGGGTTACATCTAAATTCTATATGAATTTAGGCGGATTAATATGAAAGAAACGTGTTTGATGAAATTAAAACTTTGTTGAGTTAATTAGAATAGCTCTTCTTAGAGTCGATTCAAAATGTGCATGAAAAATATTAAGGTTGAGTCTAGTGTCTGATATGGAAAGAGAATGTTCTGGATGATAGAATCATGTTGACTTGATTTGAATGGTTGCTTTTAGAGTTTAATTTGACGAATGCATGAAAATAGTGGGAAATTGGGATTTGAGCCTAACGATTGATGCGTTGTTTTACATTATAGTTGGTGTTGCATATAGGTAAGTCAAATACAATCTCTATATTATGAAAATAGGTTTCAATACCTTGAAAATGACATATGGTTTGATGAAATCGGATGAGAATCGAAAAGTGTATAATTTTTCAAAGATTTTTCCAGTTCGTAGGAAACTTATTTATTTTAAGCGTATTTTCAATTTTGATTGGTTTTAGGATTGAATCAGGCTTGATTTTGATTTGATTAATTATTTATAAATGGAATGAAATTGATGAAATGAGACTTATAAGTGTATGATTTTGAATGAGGATGGGAGGTAAAAGAGTGCAGAAATTGTCTGCACAATGGAAGATGGCTTAGAGGTCATTTCCGTGCAAATATGTGGCACAATGCATGGAAAAGAGAACTCCGATGCATGTGTGTCTTGAGGGCATTGTTGTGGTGATTGTGTATATATGTGTATTAGTGAATGAAATGAGGAAGGAATGAGTGCAGAAATTTCTACACAAATGGAAACTAAAAAGGAAGTCATTTTCATGTGAAATATGTAATGAAATGTAAGGAAAATGGAATAAGAAAGTATGCAGAATTTTTGTGGTGTGTTATTGACTATGTGTATGTGAAATTGAGGCCATGAGTGCGAGGAATTATGTATATATGTATGCTGAATTTTGGATAGAGTTTAGTGAGCATGTGGATGTAAAAATGTCTTGACCGAATCCATTGGAGAGAGTGGGAATGAATCTAGCAAGCAAAATGGAGACTTATATGTGTATGTAATAAGGTATAAAAAGGATACATAGTGATATTGGTCTGTTAAAGTGACATGAATATGTTTAATTGTAAAGAATGAGCAAAAGCATGTGTTTGTATTTATATGATAAATGTATAGTATTGTATTGGTGAATTGAAGAGAAGAAATTGATAAAGAATTTTGAATAAGAGTGTGTTGGTGTATATGCTAACTCTTATGTGCGGCGAGAGATTGGATTGATGTGAGTTTTGTGCAGGATTGGTTGAGTACCACCACTTAGAGTCTTGTGGACATGTTGTAAACATGAACAAAATATAAAGAGTTAAGGTCGTGGCCTAAAAGACTTGGCTTGACATTAGAAATTTGAAAGTAAAAAACATGCATTTTAGCCAATTGAACAGCATGTAGTCTTTTAGCATAACTTTCTCTACACAACTCTGAATGACATGAGGTTTTCTGCCTTAAACACTAGACATCTTTAGCTTTAAAAAATGAAATAAGAAACCCCTTGATTTGTAAAGGTGTATTAGAAGTTATAGCCTATTTCCTATAACTGTGCAAGTTTGAAATTTGCTGATTTTATACATTTGTAAGTGTTGGATGTCTTGATCGAGGGGAGCACGGTTTCGACACTTGTTGTGCATTATAGGGAGTGATTGACCCTCCTGTATACAGTGAGTGGGATTTATTTCAATGTTTTCGTTTAATATGTAAACCCTGTTTTACAACATTTTGATAAATGAGCATGATTTATCGTGTGCTTGAAATGTTTTGACTGGCTTTGGAACTGACTTTTGTGAACCAATGGAGTGTCCAAAAATTGGTTGAATTATGAAAATATGCATCCATGTGGTTGAAATGTATAATGTGTCATTTTATGCTATATGTTGCATTTGGTTTGTGAACCTGATTTATGGCACATGTTTGATATGATATTGATTTTGGCCTTGAGGACTTTGGTATGTATTGTTCCGTAGCTACGAAGGACACCGTGAGAGGCGCTTGGGTGGCGTCTGGATATGCCTAGGCTTGGGGTATCCCACGAGTTGTCGAGATTATATTTACGACACGGTACTAGCCAGGTTGAACCCGAAAGGGGGAGGATTTGGATACTATCCAAGTCTAACTCCTGGACGAGGTCCGTCGCCAACACCGGGGTAGAGAGCACTTTAAATAAATTTGCATATAACATGTCACGCCCCGAACCGGCAATCGTGAACAGCCGCCCGTTGCCCTGGATGCCGGCTGTATTCCTACAGAAAATCGGACAGAACCTCCCCATAAATCGGAGGTCTCCCATGTACAATTTACCTGTATATCAACCTGTATAATTTAAAATTATTCTAAAATTAAAATAAAAGGGTCATCCCGGCCTCACAACAACCCCCCAACCACGGCAGACATCCAGGACAACGCCAGGCTAAATAAATTATCAACAAACCTAGCCACAGACCTCTACTATCATGTCCAACTAGAGCATGAGTAGCCGCTACACCAAGCAGACCTAAATTTATACAAATATATAACAAATTTCCCAAGTAACATTCAAATACGTACAATCGCCTCAATGCAAATGAAATATGAGAGTTTCGCAAATAATTATGTATAAATTATACAGTCATCCCAAAATAATTACATGGTCAACTACGGACCTCAACAAGACCTCGCAGGGTCGAAATAAAATACATAATTTATCTTTCAAATTAAACTTACGATCTCACCTTCCTGAACACCAAGTACACCCAAACTCTATACTCTGAAGTGTCACTCCGGCACCAAAAATAATCCTGTCTGGGGAAGGAAAGAGGAGGGGTGAGTACTTAGGAAAGAATACTCAGTGAGTGAGGGGATAATCTCAAGTACTAACAGTGTTGGTGAAAATTGGAGTGTCAAATAATATCATTCGTAAACAAAAGTTCAAGTTTCGCAATAAATCATGATATGTTCAATAAAATGAACTCATTTATTCAATCACACGATATCACACACATATGCATCCATTTAAAATCAAGTATATCAAGCATAACGTAGAGCAAGCCAAAAGAATCCTGGCAAAGGTCAACCATGACTTGGGACAGGCGCATCGGGGGTTTTAATATGCAAAGTGTTTTAAAAGTAGCTCTCTACCCCGACGTTGGCCGTGGGTTTAGCCCTTGCTTACCCAGACTCATTAATAGGACCACGTGCGGTGCTAGACGGTGATGGACACACGTCCTCCCCCAAATATGGGTTCAACCGGCCGCGCCTATGAATATATATATATGCTCGTCAATAAGACCACGTGCGGTGCTAGACGGTGATGGACATACGTCCTCCCCCGATGAGGGTTCAACCGGCCGCGCCTATGAATCAATCACTGGACGTTTGCGGATACCTCCTGCAGAAGCGTATCCGGGCAACTCGTGCCTCTACAAAGTCCCTTCGTAGCTACGGAATCAACAATGTCATCATCATAGTATCGCATCACAAGTGGGCATCCCGGTGCCCTCACAGTTCATCAAAACATTTCAAATCCGTGTGCCAATACAATTTCATCAAAATCATTTCAAATTCATCAAACCAATGCAATGGTCGAATAGCAAACATTCCATTTCTCAAATCATGGCACAATTTCATTTCTTTTCAAACATGGATGCATAATCGTAAAAAACATAAGTACGACACTCCAATAATCACAAAACAGATTTGAATTTCAATTCCATACGTCGAGACAATACATATTAAAAGCATGTTTTGAGTTAAAACACGGTAAAATCAGGTTTTTACCATTTCATGCAAGAGATTAGGGTCCCACTCACATTCTAGGAAGGGTGGTCACTCCCTATTTCCACAATCAAACCAAACTCGACTCCTCGAGTCTCCAAAGAGATCAACCTAATCAAATTATCACAATAATCATCAAATTTCCAATTAATCTTAGGGTTTATCATTTTCCCTAAGTTTGTACAACCTTAATTCTTCAATTTATGAATAAACTCCAATGTAATCAAATTCTTTCCATTTATAAAAAATTAACCAAATCAAAATCAAGTTAAATTCAAACCTAAAATCATTCAAAATCGAAACACGTCTAAATACATAAATTCCCTATAAATTAGAAAAATCTTTGAAAATTCATACACTTTTCAATTTTCATCCGATTTCTTCAAACCATATCTCATTTTAAAGGTATTTAAGTCTATTTTCATCATACGGAAATAGTATTTTGATGTCCTATATGCAGGACAACTTATAATTAAAAAGACTGCATAAATTCTTAAACTTAAATCCCAAATTCTAACTATCTTCATGCATATGTTAAATTAAACTTTAAGTGAAACCATTTAAATCACTTTAATTCAATTCTATCATCCGAAACAGCCCAATTAGCATAAATTCCTATATTTAACCTAAATAATTACACAAAACGACCGGAAAATGTCTTCCAATTGACTTTAACATACATCCTACACATATTCAATATATTCATACTCAAATTTACCTTACATTTATCTAAATAAATTGAATGAGTTAGTATTTTACCTCACCTAGGGTTTTACTGTGGTCCAAAACCCTAACGTCCGTACGACATTCGATTCCGTCCGAAACCTACAATGCTTCCAATTCGAAGCGAAAGTCAGCAATTTAGTATAAATCACCAAGGAATCAAAACCCTAAAATTTGGGTTAGGGTTTGATCTTACCTTTGCAGTGGACAAGGCATAGTCGACTTAGGGCTTTCGGTTGGGGCTTCCGCAGGTGGCAGAAGGCACATGAGCAGGGAGGCAGCACAGCAGCCGCGCGCAAGAGCAGGAGCTGTCGCGCGCTGTTGCGAGAGCAGGAGGGCTGTCAGCGCGCGAGCAGTCTCGCGCGAAGCGCATGTAGGGAGAGACAGAGCGAGAGAGAGACTGAGGGAGACTGAGAGACAGTAAGGTAGAGAGAGAGAGGGGTGTCGGTTTGCGACGGTGGACAGTGACCAAGTCATGGCGGAGGGAGAGAGGATTCGCGAGTGGAAGAGAGGGAGAGACAGCGGGTGAGAGAGATCGCAGAGAGTGAGAGATCGAAAGATAGAGAGAAAAACAGAGGGAGAAGGAACCAAGAAAGAGAGAAAGAGAGGTGGCGACCCGCGGTGGTTTGCGGTGGAGGCGGCGAGGGCGAGTGAGGGAGGGCGGCGGCAAGGGATGGCCGCGGGAAGGGGTGGTGAAGCGGCGGGTGAGGGAGAGAGTAGAGAGAGAAAGAAGAGAGGAATTAGGGCTTTTGAGCCCTAATTCGATTTTTCCCTTTTTTTTATTTTTTTATTTTTTAAATTTATTATTATTATTATTATTATTATTATTATTATTATTATTATTATTATTTTCATTATTGTTATTATTTATATATATATATATGTTTATATAACTAGATTTTGATAAATAGCTATTTACACATATATATATTTATACTAACTTTATTTTGCAAATCCCAGAAACGGTATTTAAAATATACCAAAAATTAAATTAAAAAACCCCAAAAATCGAAAATACGGATACTTTTAATATACCAAAAATTCAAATTGTATATCTCAAAATCGAAAATCAATAAGATTAAAAATTTTATATATATATAAATGAAGGAATATTTTATATATATTCTATGAATACTACACTTGTACGAACACCGCAATGTCGGTGTTACATAACACCCCTGGTGTGCCTGTCGTAGGTCAAGGTAGACCTCTGCCATGACACTTTCGGCTGGCAGCTCTATGATTTTATTGACAGTGCTTTAGATGCATATTTTATTTGATAATGCGTGCTAATGATATATTGTTAAAATGAAAAGCATGATGATTTGAAATATGATTTATATACTTATGCTTTGACACTCCAGTTTCACACCCCATATTAGACGATTATATTGACCCACTCACTCACTGAGTATTCTTCCCTGAGTACTCATCCCTCCTCTTTCCCTCCCCAGACAGGATTATGGTGCTAGCACTACAAAATAAGAGCATTGTACAGTCGGTAAAAAATCGTCAGCAAAATACATAAAAAGCGTCGGTAATACTTTCTCCAACGGATAGAATATCAGTTGAGTATATACCAGTCGGGATAGATGTATTCTGATGGTTTGTGCAACTGTTGTAGCATGTAATATATATATTGTGACATTTAAAAAGTATCGAGATAGTTAATGGTTGTATCGTCAGTCAGCCAATAGTGTTAGGAAAAATAGACTTTTATGATCGGTTACTATATGTTACAAAATGTTACTAATTTTATCATCAGTTAACATTGAGTTAGGAAATGCCACTAATATTATTATCGGTTATTATGTGTTATGAGATACTACTACTTTCATTGTCAATTACATTGTGTTAGGAAAAATCACCAACTAGTTTTATCATTGGTTACCATATGTTATGAAATGTTACTACTTTCATCGTCAATTACCATTGTATTAGAAAATATCACTGATTTTATCATCGGTTATTATATGTTACGAGATGTTATTATTTTTATCATCGGTTACTATTGAGTTAGGAAAAATTAGTGATTTTATCATCGGTTACGATATGTTATTATTAGGGTTATCATTGATTATCATCGATCATCTGTTGTCATTGAATTAGGAAATTTTGATTTTATCATCGATTATCCATGTCTGTTACAAAATATTACTACTTTTAACATCGATTTTTTAACATGGTTGCTGTTGCTTGATCAGTGTGTGGGACGGGCGCCCGTGTATGAAGAGCGGGTGCCAGGCCAACCCCTTGGCGGGCGCCTGCGTATGGGAGAGGGCGCCAGGCCCCACCCATGGCGGGCGCTCGCGTATGGAGGGCGGGCGCCAGGCCACCCCCTTGGCGGGCGCCCGCATATGGGGGGCGGGCGCCAGGCCACCCCCTTGGCGGGCGCCCGCGTATGGGGGCCGGGCGCCAGGCCACCCCTTTGGCGGGCACCCGCGTATGGGGGGCGGGCGCCAGGCCCCACCCATGGCGAGCGCCTGCATATGAGGGGCGGGCGCCAGCCCCCTTGGCGAATGCTGCGTATGGGAGACGAGATATAATATGGGTTTTTTTAATATAGTGTTGTGACCATAAAATAACAAAAATTACAAAAATAATATAAATGTGTATTGAAATACGAGAATGATTGATATATTAAGTAGAATGAGGAATACATATATGATAAAAAAAAAGATCGCATGTCCCACAATTGCAACTGCATGTCTCTTTTGAAGGCATAATCTCAGTATCAAATCTAAGCAGGCGAACAACATTATTCACAATCCTGTCAATCTGTTAATAAAAATCAATAAAAATTAATGGTGAAATGAATATAATTACCTAATACATTGTAAAAAATGGTTGTAAATAAAATATTACCTTTTGGATGGATTCAGACGGTGATAATGATGGTTGGATTTTATCTGCACTCCCAGGTATTGAAGAAACCTAAAAATGGTCAGCTGTCGTTTATTTCATCACATAATCATAACTAAAAAAATTCAAAATCTTTTAGAAGAAGAATGTAGTAAAACCCAGAATAATTTTTTTTTTAGAAAAAAAAAAGCAATTACCTTTTTGTAAAATTTTTGCAAAGTTGTTGGTATCTGAGTGAGAGGTTTAGATAAGTTATAGGAAGAAAAACTTTGGTCAAATTACAAGTTTTTATAGATTTTGAGAGGAAAGTTTTTTAGAGGGAAGCATTTTGAGAGGAGAGCTTTTTGGAGGGAAGGAGAATCCCACGATTTTTTTTCAATTTTTTTCATATTTTTTGCCCGCTTTTTTTTTTATGAATAATTTTTTCATACTTTAACCGTCTTTTTTATATTACAATCCTTACCATTCCTAATCATTTTATATTTTTCATATATTTTTAGTCGTTCACATGTCTTTCCTTAAGTTAATTTTATAACACTATATTGTATAATAATTGTTTAAATATAATACTATGTTGTAATATAATAATTATTTAAATATAATAATTATCTTTTAAAGGTAAAACAATTAAAAATAATTAATTTATATAATTAAATATAATTATTTAATTAACTATTTTACCTTTAAAAATATATTGAATTAATATATATTATAGAGTAACAATTATAATATAATTATTTATATTGTGATTAGATTATATGTAAAAAAAAAAAAAAAAAACAAACAAATAGGGCGGGCGCCAGGCAAGGGCTGCCTGGCGCCTGCCCTTTGTGTTTTGCAAATGAGAAGGGCGGGCTCCCGCGTATGGAGGCGGGCGCCAGGACCCCCCTATGGCGGGCGCCAGGACCCCCCTATACGGGCGCCCGCTAATAGAGGCACTAATAGGGACGGGCGCCAGGCGCTCTCATTATATTATGTATCATTGGTTACTATTGGTTACGATATGTTACTCTATAGGCTCGGCTTGGTTACTATATGTTACTCTATAGGCTCGGCTCTGTGCGCCAATTTTTTTATCGAAAAATTATTAATTAAAATTATTATTGTTAATTATTTTTTAGAATTTTTATAAAATAAAATAATAATGATAATGAATTTTAGAATTAGATTTTTTTCATATAATTATGTATATAGTGAAGGGCTGACAATTGTATGCGCTCTCTTTTTTTTTTCTTTTACTATTTTCTATTTTTAATTTTAAAAAATAATATATAAAATAATATATAATTAAAGATAAATAATTATTAATTAATTATGTAATAATAATTGTTTAACTATAATACTATGTCATACAATAATTGTTTAAATATAATAATTATTAACAAATGATTTAAAGTTAAAATAATTAAAAATAATTAATTTATGTAATTAAATATAATTATTTAGTGGTTTAGATTAGATTTTTAAAAAAAAAAAAAAAAAAAAAAAAAAAACCAAAGAGAGGAGGCGCCTACTTTGCAAAACAACAAAGGGGGCCAAAGGCTGCCCAACTATGCTTTTTTTTTTTTTTTTTTTTCTTTTATTATTTTATTATTTTAATTGTTTTGTCAGAAAAAATGAAATATTAAATCACCGTAGAACATATAATATAATTAAAATTATATTATAATTTAATAAGTAATTTATAAAATATATTATAATTTGTCATAATATTATACATTAGTATATAATTTAATGTTAATGTGTTAAAATATAATATAATAATATGTAATATAATAATATAAAATATAATACTATGTATATAATATTAATATAATAATAATATTTGTTATAATATAATATATTAATATATAATATAACAATAAGTTATACTAATATATTAGTATTATATAGAAATATATATTAATATAATAGTAATTATTTTACAAGTTAGTCTAAATGTCTGAACTAAATAATATAATAGTAATTATTTTATAATTTTATTTACAATTTAGAATGTAATAGTGTAATTAATTATGTGATTATGTGAGTATAATTAAATACATGATATTTAATATTATTTAATTATATTAGTTTAATTAATTATATTGATAGATTAGTTTTGGATTTTATATAAAATTATATAATATTTTCTTTTTTTTTATTTGTTATTTTTGTTGAAATTTATATAAAATTATATCATATAATTAATTTTTAGAATTTGATATAATTAATTCTTAGAATTTACTTTTTTTTGTTTTTAATGATTTTTAAAAATAAGAGTAGTGGAAATGACATTTACCATTACTTACCACCATAGTTATTACTTACTGATACCACATGATCACTGCATTACCACTACGTATTGTTAGTTACCACTACTTACTACCTGGATATCTGCATTACCACTACTTACCACCAATTATCACTACTTACCACTACCATTCTACTACTTATCATAAATTATCACTACTTACCATTAGCACGCGGTGCTCGTGAGGGTGCACAGACACCCGCATTACCATAAATAATTTATTTCTTTATTTTTAACATATATAATATTATTCATAATATTAATAATAATATAATTGATTAAATAAAATCAAAAAATTTATAATATAACATAACAATAACTAATTATATAAAAAATTAATCTAAGTGTAGAGATATTATAATGTACCTTGAGAAAGAAGTAAACTATTTTATACCAGCTAACTATGCTAACTAGTTTGATAAATTCCAATCGGATAAATCATATTTTATTGTCTTAACCAAACTTTAAAATGGATGGATATTGGATATTGATTATTAGATTATATAATATTGATAATTACTAATTTATATAATTATATAGTATTATTTAAATTACTAATACTACTAATATTAATTTTCATTACAATTTTATCTAATTACTAATATTGAATATCATGTACTATTATTTAAATTAATAATATCCAATTTATTAATGAATTATGTAAGAATTGTCAAAGTAAGACTATATATTATGTATTAATTAGTTACATGATTTCATATTATAATAGTATTCCACAATGATACGACACTATTGAGTTTATCTTAAATAACATTACATATAATAATGTAGTAATGTAAATTCATATTACGTTAATGGTGCTTTTGTATACCACAAAAACAATTCAAATTAGTTCATTTCTTCTGTTCAGGTATTAATTCTAAATTGTATAAATTTCATTTCAACCAATGATGGACAAACTCTCTGTTTTTGATCCAATGATTGAGAGGTAATTAGAACGAACTCTTAAATGGATATTTAGGATAAACAATAAGATGAATTAGAATTAGAGGGGATTAAAGGCGGGAAGTTATGAAGAGCGGAAAATTATATAGAAAAGTTAGGTTTTGAAAGAGAAAAGAGAATCGAAAGAAGAAGTTATATTTTAAAAAAAAAAATTGTATGACAATTTAAGAGGGAATCGAAGGCAGGAAGCAAGAATTGAATGCGGGAAGCGGGTGGCGGGAATCGAAGGCGGGAAGTGAAAATCGAAAACGGGTAAGAACAATTTAAATTATCACTATATATTACAACTAATTACTATTAGTTACAACTATACACTAGTTATTATAAACTTACTACATTTTACTACTAATTACCACTATATTTCTATTAGTTACCATTATATTACTGTTGATTATATTATACCACAATTTAAGCTTACCACTGATTACTATTAGTTATAACTATATTACTACTAATTATAAAAAACTTAACACAATTAAAATTATTACTATATTACTATTAGTTATCTTAAACTTATCACAATTTTAGTTATCACTATATTATTACTAGTTATGAACATAATTTATTATAAAATTACAATATTACTTCTACCTATAGTGTTGACGATAATTAATAATTATTTTAATTAAATATCCCTTTTACAAACGGTGCAATAATTAGGTTAGTATAAGTATAAATTTATATCAATGATATGATTTAACCGTTACTAAAAAAACTCATATAGTAACTTTTTCCAAACTATCACTAAAAATTGTCACATTTGTCGATGACAAATGATAACCGTCTGAATGATAGATGACATTTACAAACGGTAAAATATATTAGTCAGTATATATGAAAAATTTATACAAACGGTATTGTTAAGTGACAGAAAAGAATAATTATATAGTGATTGTTTTTAAATTATCTTTATACACTGCTATATTTAAGGACCACAACTACTAGTCGTCAAAATTGAATATCAGTTTTTATAGACGGTTTTGCTACTTTACTAACGGTTGATAAACTTTTTCTGACTGAAAATTTAATATCATCAGAAAATGTATACATTTCCTAACGATTTCGTCGAAAGTGTTTCTAAAAATCATAAAAAACCGTTACTAAAATTCACCGATAATAAAAGTCACCGTCTATATATTGCTTTAATTTTGTAGTGTAGGGCGACGCATTTGGCTCTAGAGGCTTGATAGCTTGATGGTGGATTTGGGTGATTCACGACGGTGAGATCTTAAGTTAAATTTGAAAGATGAATTTCGTATTTTATTTTTGACCCTACAAGGTCTTGTTGAGGTCCGTAGTTGGCCGTGTACTTATTTTGGGATGACTGTATAATTTATGTATATTTATTTGCAAAACTCTCATATTTCATTTGCATTGAGACAATTGTATGTATTTGAATAATACTTGGGAAAATTATTATAAATTGTAAAAAAACTTAGGCCCGCTCGGTGTAGCGGCTGCTCATGCTCTAGTTGGACATGACAGTAGAGGTCTGTGGCTAGGATTGCTGGTAACTTAGCTAGCCTTGCGTTGTTCTGGATGTCGGTTGTGGGATTGGTTGATTTTGGAGAGGTCAGGATGACCATTTGTTTATTTTACAGGATGAATGTTGATATACAGGTAAATTGTATATGGGAGACTTCCGATTTATGGGGAGGTTCTGCCCGATTTTTTGTAAATATATAGCCACCATCCAGGGCAATGGGTGGCTGTTCACGATTCCCGGTTCGGGGCGTGACAGTTCGGTTGGTATCAGAGCTCTAGGTTGAGAGCTGTGTTTTATAAAAAAGTTTTGGAAAATAATCCCAAGCATATGAGAGTTTTATTACAGTCATGAAGTCCCAGTACAACGGTTTTAGGCATATGAGTTTATTCATTTTAGGGGGTTAGATACGATGTGTATCTAACCTTTGAATCATATTTAATTTAAATTCTTCCTTTGTAAGATTATGATTACTAGACGAGGTACTAGATTTGTACCTGAGACATCTAGAATACTCGAGAATGTTTCCTCGTCGGGTGTACCCTTCTAGCTCTCCCTCAGCCAGCTATTATAGCTATGGTTCTATCACCATCATTTGATGCATTTATGCAGGTGTATGAGTGGTACACCTCCCATTGGATTCAAATACCTTGATTCATAATTTGAATTCTATTTTAGGGGGTTAGTTACTCAGGAACTAACCCTAATCCTTGGTTCTATCTAATGAAACGGTGCTCTCCTTGCAGAACTATGTCGCCTAGACATAGTAGGCACGGTGCACCATTAGAGAGTCCCTCAGTGTCTGATGCACTTGTGGTACCTGAGACTTCACGAGTACCAGAGGATACTTCCTCTACTCATGCACCTTCACTAGTGCCACCCTCAGCACCTCCACCAGCTATTACAGCTGAGATTCCTCCACCACCACTCGACGCCTTGAGACAGTGGCAGGAGTGATGCAATAGATATGGGGTGTAGATGCCACCACCTCTACCATAGACTCCAGCGACCGTACCTGCGGCCATACTTGCTCCTACGACACCGATTCCTCCTCCGGTGACCGTTTCTTTCATTTCTAGTCCAACTGATGAGACATCGGTTACTTTGAGGCACATCCATGAGCTTACTTAGTTGGTGACAGAGTTACGACAGCTCAGATATACAGACTTTTCAGGATCTATTGATGCCGTAGCGGTGAAGCACTAGATCTATAGGATTCGCAGGATCCTTACTGATGTGGGATTGTCAGAGGAGCTCAGATTGAGAGTTGTTGAGAGACTCCTCAACGGTGATGCCCTCACTTGGTGGGAGGCTATTTGTGACGAGACTATTGACTCACTGCGGTAGGAGGACTTCTTAAGGGAGTTCGACCGTAGATATTTTACGGAGTCCTAGTAGGACCATAGAGGGTTGAGACCCAGACGAGTCAGAGCTCGAAGTGGGGTGGGACTTCTAACTTTTAGGGAAGCCCTTCTCACTTTACATCAACACAGGTTGGACAGCGACCACGTCCCTAGAGTTTTAGAGTACAGGCCCCTAGTGCCTCTAGTTATTCCACAGCACTGCACCATCCTATCTGCCACGACTGCGGCTGATGTCATTTTGGAGCTTGCGGAGCTCCCCTTAGATGCTTCTAATATGGGAAGCAAGGACATATTTGTAGCTTTTGTCCTGACCTAGGTTTCAGAGGTCAAGTATCACAGACACACATGGGTGGACCATGGACAGGTTAGCAGGGAGCACCTGCACACTCAGTACACACCGCTCCACGGACTGCAGCCGGGAGCAACATTGCACTAAACTCCTCACGACAGCAGCCGAGGGCATAGGCCCGCGTATATGGTATGACATAGGACGCTTAGGCGAACCCAGATGTGATCATGGGTAATATTTCCACGGATTTTATTATTTAGGAGCCTTTATGTGCTCTTCTTTTTGAGATCATGTATATCATGTCCCACTATGATTAGTTAAAACTCTAGAAGCTTAACTATTCGATACTCTTTTTGAAATCATGTACGCCACGATGACATGTACGAACATAGTTAGTTAAAGCCTTAGAGGCTTGACTACTTGATATATATATACGTATATCTTTTGCGTATCCTATATTGGTTATTTTTCAATTTCTCGCATCATGAGTACCATTAAAATATTCAGAGTCGATGCCCGTGTTCTTATTGACACTGGTTCAGATTATTCATACATGAGAGTATTATTTCGCTCGACAGTTGGGTAGACTGTTATCGTCGCTAGATGAGGAGCTACTAGTTATCACTCCTCTTGATGAGCAATTGGTCAGAGAATTCAGTGTATAGAGAGTGCTTATCTCTCTTGTTTGATGGGACCCCGTATATTAGGAGTTAGTTTGGTTAGTGATGATCGAGCAGCATTACTAGCTTGATTTGAAATGAGGCCGACCTTGCTCGACCGCATTAGAGAGATTTAGGGAGCAAATGATGAGCTCCAAGGTGTTCTTAATAGATCTGTAGAGATGATGACAGAGAGTTCTGAGTCCGTGATAACGGACTAGTAGTATATCAATAGCGGGTTTGTACTCCTGCCGATAGTGAATCTTCGTAGAGATATTCTAGAGGAAGCTCATTCCTCCATTTACGTTATGCATTTGAGAGGTACAAAAATGTACCTAACTATCCGAGATAGTTATTGGTAGTCTGGTATAAAGAGAGAGTTCGTTGCTTGATGCCTGGTTTGTCAGTAGAGGATGGCCAAGCATCAGTGACCCACAGGCGCTTTGCAGCCTTTTCATATTCCCGAGTGGAAGTAGAAACACGTCACAATGGATTTTGTGACAAGGATTGCCGCGGACTTCAGCACGGTACAATGCTATTTGGGTGATCATCGATAGACTCACCAAGTCCGCACATTCTGTTCCGATTTATGCTGATTATTCCTTAGAGGTATTAATAAGCCTCTATGTTGACACGATTATCAGGCTTCATGGGGTATCAATGTCAATAGCATCAGATGGAGACCCCAGATTCACTTCTAGATTTTGGTTCTGATTATAGGGAACATTGGGTACTAAACTGAGCTTTAGTATCGCATACCACCCCTAAAGCACATGCTGAAAGCATGTATTAGGGATTTCCAGAGTAGTTGGGATCAGCATCTTCCACTGGTTGAATTTGCATATCATAGCAGCTAATAGGCCAGTATCAGGATGCCCCATATGAGGCACTGTATGGCAGGGAGTGCCGCACCCCGATATGTTGGGGTGAGGTCGTAGAACATCTCAACAATGTTAAGTTGATTTGGAAATGAAAGATAAGGTTAGGGTCATCCGTGGGCGGATGAGGGCCGCCCAGGACAGGCAGAAGGTATATGCCGATCGTAGATGGCGACACCTTGAGTTCGCCACAGGAGATATGATTTTCTTGAGGATGTTTCCTTTAAAAGGAGTTATACGGTTCAGGCAGCGGGGCAATCTGGGTCCCAGATATATTTGTACCTTTCCGTATCCTTGAGAGGGTCAGAACTGTGGCATACAGATTGGAACTGCCAGATGAACTCTCCCGTATTCACGACATCTTTCATGTCTCAGTACTCAGGAAGTACTTAGCTGATCCTTCTCATGTACTTGAGCCTCCACCTGTTGAGTTGCAAGAGGACCTCAGTCCTCCAGTTCAGCCCGTTGCTATTCTAGAACAGCAGGTCAGAAATCTGCGGAGCAAAGAAATTTCATTGGTCGGAGTCTTGTGGAGAAGTGACCAAGTCGAAGAGGAGACTTGGGAACTCGAGGAGGCCATAAGAAAACAGTACCTCTATTTGTTCACCATTTAGCTTTTTTTTAGTTTCGATGACGAAACTTATTTTTAGGGGGTTAGAAAATATAACACCGACACTGGGGTATTCGTACAAATATACTGTTTATGGAATATATATAAAATATTTCTCCATTTATATATATATAAAAAAAAAATTGTATTGATTTTTGATTTTTGGGATTTTTAAATTGAAATTTTTAGCATATTTAAAGTATCCGTGTTTTCGATTTGTAGTTTATCTTATTTTGTTAAAAATTTGAAACCTTGAAAAATAAAGTGAGTATAAAAATATATATATGAATATTTATTTATTTATTAATTTATTTATTTACTCATTTATTTATTTATAAATTTATTTAATAATAATAAAAAAAATTCGAATTAGGGCTAATAGCCCTAATTCCTCTTCTCTCTCTCTCTCTACTCCCTCTCTCCCTCGGCTTCCTCCTCCGCTGCCTTCGCTGCAACCGTCAACCACCACCCAGCCGCCGATTCGCTCTCTGCCTCCCTCTCTATCTCTATTTCTCTCTCTCTAATTCACTATCTTCATCTCTCTCGCTCTCTTCATCTCTCTCCCTTTCGCGATCTCTCTCACCCTCAACCGCATCCCTTCCGCTGCGACTCGGCGCCACCACACGCCACCGCTCACCTCTCAGTTCTCTCTCCCTCTATCTCCCTCTGTCTCACTCACTCTCTCACTCTCTCGTCACTATTTCTCTCTTTATTCCTCGCGATTTATTTCACGATCTCATCTTCGTCTCCCTCTCTAGATCGATTTCTCCTCCGCTGCGCACCCACGCTCCAACCACTGTAAGTCTGTCTCTATCTCACTATCTCTCAGTCTCCCTGTGTCTCTCCCTGCGCGCGCGATAGTGCACGATAGCTCCTTGCGCGCGCATGATTGCGACGACATGCACGCGGCTACAGTGTGCGATAGATCCTAGCGCACGCGGCGTTGCTCTCTTTGCCGAGAGCCTCTTTGTAACCTTCCCTGCTCTCTGCCATGATAGCACTCTGTCAGAAACCCTAGGCTGAGCTACGATTCCTTCTGTGTGCAGGTAAGGGCTGAGTTTTGATTATAGCTCTAGGGTTTCGAATTTCCTTGGTGATTAAGTCTAATTGCTAAAATTTGCTTCAATTTGGAGACATTGCAGGATTCCGAACTGAGTTGCGCACGGACGTTAGGGTTGTGAGCTATGAAAACCCTAGGTGAGGTAAAATTTCCAATTCCTTCGATAATTAAATGAGTTGAGGCTAAATTTAGAATGAGATTCTTGTATATGTCTTGAAAATGTGTGGAATTTGAAGAGAATGTATTTTCCTGAAAATTGATATGTGATTTCTTGGGTTACATCTAAATTCTATATGAATTTAGGCGGATTAATATGAAAGAAACGTGTTTGATGAAATTAGAACTTTGTTGAGTTAATTAGAATAGCTCTTCTTAGAGTCGATTCGAAATGTGCATGAAAAATATTAAGGTTGAGTCTAGTGTCTAATATGGAAAGAGAATGTTCCGGATGATAGAATCATGTTGACTTGATTTGAATGGTTGCTTTTAGAGTTTAATTTGACGAATGCATGAAAATAGTGAGAAATTGGGATTTGAGTCTAAGGATTGATGCGTTGTTTTACATTATAGTTGGTGTTACATATAGGTAAGTCAAATACAATCTCTATATTATAAAAATAGATTTCAATACCTTGAAAATGATATATGGTTTGAAAAAATCGGATGAGAATCGAAAAGTGTATGATTTTTCAAAGATTTTTTCAGTTCGTAGGAAACTTATTTATTTTAAGCGTATTTCCAATTTTGATTGGTTTTAGGATTGAATCAGGCTTGATTTTGATTTGATTAATAAATGGAATGAAATTGATGAAATGAGACTTATAAGTGTATGATTTTGAATAAGGATGGGAGGTAAAAGAGTGCAGAAATTTTCTGCACAATGGAAGATGGCTTAGAGGTCATTTCCGTGCAAATATGTGGCACAATGCATGGGAAAGAGAACTCCAATGCATGTGTGTCTTGAGGGCATTGTTGTGGTGATTGTGTATATATGTGTATTAGTGAATGAAATGAGGAAGGAATGAGTGCAAAAATTTCTACACAAATGGAAAGAAAAAATGAAGTCATTTTCATGTGAAATATGTAGTGAAATGTAAGGAAAATGGAATAAGAAAGTATGCAGAATTTTGTGGTGTGTTATTGACTATGTGTATGTGAAATTGAGGCCATGAGTGTGAGGAATTATATATATATGTATGCTGAATTTTGGATAGAGGTTAGTGAGCATGTGGATGTAAAAATGTCTTGACCGAATCCATTGGAGAGAGTAGGAATGAATCTAGCAAGCAAAATGGAGACTTATATGTGTATGTAATAAGGTATAAAAAGGGTATGCATATATAGTGATATTGGTATGTTAAAGTGATATGAAAAGGTGTAATTATAAGGAATGAGCAAAAGCATGTGTTTGTATTTATATGATAAATGTATAGTATTGTATTGGTGTATTGAAGAGAAGAAATTGATAAAGAATTTTGAATAAGAGTGTGTTGGTGTATATGCTGACTCTTATGTGCGGCGAGAGATTGGATTGGTGTGAGCTTTGTATAGGATTGGTTGAGTACCATCACTTAGAGTCTTGTGGACCTGTTGTAAGCATGAACAAAATATAAAGAGTTAAGGTAGTGGCCTAAAAGACTTGGCTTGACATTAGAAATTTGAAAGTGAAAAACATGCATTTTAGCCAATTGAACAGCATGTAGCCTTTTAGCATAACTTTCTCTACACAGCTCTGAATGACATGAGGTTTTCTGCCTTAAACACTAGACATCCTTAGCTTTGAAAAACGAAATAACAAACCCCTTAATTTGTAAAGGTGTGTTAGAAGTTATAGCCTATTTCCTATAACTGCGCAGGTTTGAAACTTGCTGATTTTATACATTCGTAAGTGTTGGATGTCTTGATCGAGGGGAGCATGGTTTCGACACTTGTTGTGCATTGTAGGGAGTGATTGACCCTCCTGTATACAGTGAGTGGGATTTATTTCAATGTTTTCGTTTAATATGTAAACCCTATTTTATAACATTTTGATAAATAAGCATGATTTATCGTGTGCTTGAAATGTTTTGACTGGTTTTGAAACTGACTTTTGTGAACCGATGGAGTGTCCAAAAATTGGTTGAATTTTGAAAATATGCATCCATATGGTTGAAATGTATAATGTGTCATTTTATGCTATATGTTGCATTTGGTTTGTGAACCTGATTTACGACACAAGTTTGATATGATATTGATTTTGGCCTTGAGGGCTTTGGTATGTATTGTTCCATAGCTACGAAGGACATCGTGAGAGGCGTTTGGGTGGCGTCCGGATATGCCTAGGCCTGGGGTATCCCACGAGTTGTCGAAATTATATTTACGACACAGTATTAGCCAGGTTGAACCCGAAATGGTGAGGATTTGGATGCTATCCAAGTCTAGCACCTGGACGAGGTCCGTCGCCAATGCCGGGGTAGAGACCACTTTAAATAAATTTGCATATAACACCCCCCGTGTGCCTGTCATAGGTCGAGGTAGACCTCTGCCAGGACACTTTCGGCTGGCAGCTCTATGATTTTATTGACAGTGCTTTGGATGCATATTTGATTTGATAATGCGTGCTAATGATATATTGTTAAAATGAAAAGCATGATGATTTGAAATATGATTTGTATACTTATGCTTTGACACTCCAGTTTCACACCCCATATTAGATGATTACATTGACCCACTCACTCACTGAGTATTTTTCCCTGAGTACTCATCCCTCCTCTTTCCCTCCCCAGACAGGATTATGGTGCTAGGGGGACGCATTTGGGGATTATGGTGCTAGGGCGACGCATTTGGATCTAGAGGCTTGATAGCTTGATGGTGGATTTGGGTGATTCACGATGGTGAGATCTTAAGTTAAATTTGAAAGATGAATTTCGTATTTTATTTTCGACCCTGCTAGGTCTTGTTGAGGTCCGTAGTTGGCCGTGTACTTATTTTAGGATGACTGTATAATTTATGTATGTTTATTTGCGAAATTCTCATATTTCATTTGCATTGAAGCAATTGTATGTATTTGAATAATGCTTGGGAGAATTATTGTAAATTATATAAAAACTTAGGCCCGCTCGATGTAGCGGTTGCTCATGCTCTAGTTGGGCATGACAGTAGAGGTCTGTGGCAAGGATTGCTGGTAATTTAGTTAGCCTTGCGTTGTTCTGGATGTCGGTTGTGGGATTGGTTGATTTTGGAGAGATCGGGATGACCATTTGTTTATTTTACAAGATGAATGTTGATATACAGGTAAATTGTACATGGGAGACCTCCGATTTATGGGGAGGTTCTGCCTGATTTTCTGTAAAAATATAGCCGACATCCTGGGCAACGGGCGGCTGTTCACGATTCCCAGTTCGGGGCGTGACACCTATCCCTTGCTTCATTAGGGTTTTGGGTCATCCCAAACATGGGCTGGGGCAACCCAATTTCAGAGTCTCCAAGTCTTGGATTGTCCCAAGAAATGAAGTAAGGCGACCCAACATGCCACTGTCTCAGAACCCCTTCACTGTAGGCTCGCCAGGGTGATCCAAGCCCATTAGTAGGTCGACCCAACAATGGCAAGCCTCAGACTCTCCCTTTTGCACACTTCTTGGGTCATCTTCCTCATTAGACAAGGCGAGCCAAGCCCAATTCTCACACACTCATGGCGTCTTACCAGCCCATAGGGTAATCCAACTCTTGTAAAGGCGTCCTATCCCCTATTTCTCACGTTTTGGGTCAACCCAACTTTAGCACAGGATGACCCAATAACTCCAAGCCTCACACTCCTAGCTTGTACACCTCTTTGGGCCGTCCTCCCTCATTGACAAGGCATCCTGCTTCCTTAGAATCTCACACAAGGCGTCCTTTCTCATTGCTCAAGGTGACCTAACTCACCCTCACTTGCTCATAGGTTGACCCATGCTTAATCACAAGGCGACCTAACATTCTAAAATCCCACAAGGCAACCTACTCCCCTAGAATCTCACACAAGGTGTCCTCTCCCTTTGCTCGAGGCGACCCAACTCACCCTCACATGCTCACAGGTCAACCCAGACCCAATCACATGGCTACCCAACATTCTAAAATCCTACAATAATTCTATGTCTCATGCAACCCATGAGCTTCAAACCCAAGCACTTCAGATTCCTCACAAAAAGCTAATCACTACCAAACCGCTAGACCACTTTGATTTTTTATATTTATATGGGGTAATAATAAATTTATAATCTTAATATAAATCTTTCCATAATTATATAAAAGAACAAAAATTAAATATTCAAATATCGAATTTTTGGTGTTACAATATTCACCACTATGATCCCTTTGTAGAATTTTAATTTTCTTTTTCAATTGATTTTCCACTAAACCTTTATAACATTTAAACATTTCAATGTTTGATCTTTTATTTTTATTAAATAAATATGAGTGAATCTGGAATAGTCATTTATAAAAGTTATAAGGTATCTATTCCACCTCTAGACAAATGACCATTTAATTCACATGTATCAGAATGTATAAATTCAAGTAATTCTGAAGTTCTCTCATTTTTTGAAAATGGTTTCTTGGTTATTTTTACTTGTATGCATACTTCACATTTTTCAGATTCTTTATTTGCAAAAGAGATCAAACTATATTTAGACATGAATTTAATAGCATTAAAATTAACATATGATAAACATTCATACCATAAATGAAAAGAAGATTCAACAATATGAACAGAAACTTCAACTTTATTATTGTATAATTTGAATATGTCATCACATAAATATCCTTGTCCAATAAATTCACCATTTTTAAAAACAATAAACTTTTCTGTCTCTAGGACAGCCTTTACGTCTTTATTACACAACAAATTTGTAGAAATTAGATTCTTTCTTACATTCAAAACATGGAAAATGTTTTTTGAATCAATTTTCCAGAGGTAAATTGCAGTTCAATGGTCTCCTTTACAAGAACTTTGGTTATGTCATGATTCTCCGTACGTACCGTTCCACCCTTGGTTCGAACACTGTAGTCTTTAAAAAGATTTTTATTGTTGTAAATGGCACAGTAGCACTAGAGTTATACTACTCGTCAGAAGATTTTTTTGTTGTTACCAAATTACATTCTACAATCATGCTGATATTAAGTTCGATAATCATGGTAATAATTTCTGTAGGGTTGTACTAATTTTCAACCACATTTGTCTTCTTTTTCCCGGTATTTTCCTCCATTGTTAATCTCTTATAGAATCTGCAATCTCTCTTAAAATGACATTTTTTAGCAGAAAAAACCTGACATTATTTTGTTGGTAGAACCATCATTAGAGATACTATCATGTTTCCTCTTATTTCTATTATTTCTTCATTTTTTAGTACTAAACTCAACATGATTTATCTTATTTCCAAACTCTGAAACATATTTATATTCATGATTATGAGTTTCCTCTCCAATTTATATATGTTTAAAAGTTGATCTTTGGTAAAATTTTGAGAAGTGTGTAATAGTTTCTTTTGATAATCATTCCAAATGATTGCTAATTTTGTAATCACCACAATCACTTGAAGTTGTTTAGATACTTCTACTTTTAAATCTTTGAGTCAAGACACTAGGACAAGTACACTACACAAAAAGGGTATTTTAGCTATGAATTTAGCTATGAAAAATTTAATGAAATTCGTGGCTCAACTTTTCTGCAACGAAAAAATTTCCATTGCCAATACGACGTTGCAAAATTTAGCGATGAAAACTTAAAGTTTTCAAGGCAAAATTGCAATGAAAATTTTTTTGTGGCAAAATTTATCACAAATTAGTAAGGAATATATCAATGACAAAAATTGTTGTTGTTTAGCAATGAAAGAATACGTTGCTATTTAATGACGAAATTAGTAATGAATTTGGAAAATTATTTTACGACGAATGTAGCCACCAAAATTTAGTGACGTTAGCCACGAAATTTTAGTGATGGACTTAGTCACAAACATTTAGCGACGAATTTAGTCACGAACTATTAGTAATAATTTTAGTCATGAATATTCAGCCATGATATTAATCGCAAATATTTACCGACAAATATAGCCACAAATATTTAGCGATGAATTTATCAATGAAATTAGTCACTAGTTTAGACATGAATATTTAGCAACAAATTTAGTAACAAATTTTTATTAGTCGTCATCAATGAATTTAGCCACGAATTTGGGGATTTAGTCTCGAATCTGAATTTATTTCTTATATTTTTAATTGTAAAATAAAATTGAAAATATAATTAATTTGTAAAATAATATTTAACATTAATTAAACATTAAACAAAATATTCAAAATACTCAATAATATGAAAACAAAATAGATTAGATTAAAACATCGAAAATAGTCTATAATATGTAAACATTAACGACAAAAAGTTCACATGAGAGCGTACATGTATATGTTAAACATATAGTCAATAAACATCCATTAACAACAAAAGGTTTGCATGAAAGCCTAAAAGTTCAGTATCAACATCCGGCCAATAAACATCCATCAATAAATTGAATCGTCATCATCATTGTGTTACTCATCATTATGTTGGTCATCGTTGTACCCAACACTTGATTGATTAGGAGGTAGGAAAGGAGGAACCTGATGGTGATTGAGATTGAGGTGTTGCAAAATGAATTCTATCTAAAACACTAATGATTGCTATCACTCGTTGACCGCTCTGATTTCTTCATCTTTGTGTGACTTGAGAGATTCATATTGTTCTTTAATCGCTCTTATTTCTTCTTACTTCTATAGAAGTTGAGCAATATTAACAATATTGACTTGGCCTTTGATTTATCAGAACTAAGAACTTGAAATTGTAAGTTGATATTACTCACATGAGATATAATACTGAAGCCGCTGCTCATTTCAAACTACCACAGTGGACCAAACAGTGAGCAAAGAGAACTTACTGGGTTAAATAGAAAGAGAGAAATTGTACCTTTGAGTTATGATAATCAACAATTGTTTCAATTGCTTCATTAATGACACCACAAACACGACACACATAACGAATATCATCCTTCAGCACAAATGAGTGATCACAGTCAACTCCAGTTTTCCTTAATGAGTTCATCAGAGGCAGCAGCAGTATCACGTGGGATATCCAGGCAGGAGCAATGAAAAGCAAGTCAGCACTCCAGAAGTACATCCCATCAACACAATGAAAAAGCCACAAATAGATTAAAAACGGCAATATAAATTTGCAGAAGCATGACCTTGGGGGCTAAATTACACCTTTTATTTTCATAATATAGCACGACCAGATGCAAACGGACAAAGTAATGAACATTTATCATAGTTAAACTCTAGTAAAACATTGGGATGTTTAAATAATAATGGAAATAAAATATAAAATTTGCTAATCAAATAAAACTCGCCAGCCATATGGTTGAAGAAAAGGGAGAAAATGATAGGTTACGGTCGGTTAGACCATGTAATATTCGCACAACCAGGCAACAAACTTAAAATGTATCTACCTCTGAGATATTAAGGCAAATCTCTAAAGTCACTCCAACTGAATCAGCACTTCAGAGGACAAGGACTGATGCTACATCATGTGCATATGCATGTGATAACACCAAGAAGTACAGATTGGGAAAACAAATTCATGCATGCAAATTGTCACTTTTCTTTTAATATGTAAAACAATTTCAACCATAACAGTGGGACTGTTTAAAGAGTTGCCAGATAGTATTTCTAGGAAGTGATTGGACGAATGACTGGTAATTTTAATTTCTTCATCCATACCATTCTTATTCTATAAGAAACTGAACCCATTTTAGGTGTACAGGACATGGGTTTTCAAATATCTTTGAGCACTCTAATCCAAATGACATTTCGTTCCAGAGATCCTCCACACCATCATCTTCTACAGGATGTTTGCTTTCATCCATATATGCATCATCTTCTACACCAACATACTCGCCTTTATTTCTTATAGTTTCAATTTCATTATCCACAAAAAACTTTTGTTCCAACACAGCTGTCCTCCGTACATACATAATCATCTGCATGCAATGAGAGACCATTATCATAATAGTTAAACATTAAGCCAACAGAAACTCCAGAAATAAGATAAACACAGATGTCATCACCCGTGCTAAAAAGAGAAGCATCTATTAAAGGTTCTCTTATCACAAGCAAATCAATGTTGCAAGGTCAGGGTGTCAAATTTTCAAAGATATATCAATTGCAGTGTATTCTTTTTCTGGACTTGAATTAAGGTCCCTCGAAGGAACTTTAGAATTAAGATCAGGAACAGCAAATGGATCAGAATAATCAACTACTATTTAAGACTTCTTTTGTTGCTTCCTTTTGGGTTCCTCGAGCAAATCTTTGATAAAACGTGCAGCACTACGCCCATTTCCTTCATTTCTCAATTGAATCCTTTTATGGCCCCTAGAATACAAATCTGCTTCTGTAACAAAGTGTTGGAATTAATCGAGTCACATGCAGCGGAAGCATTCAAAAATAATTTTCGGGAAAAATAAATATAGATTGGGTATAGGGTATAAATACCTCGAATATGTAGAGCCCAAAAATCGACCGTACGTCCCTCGATCGGATCTCTCGGTCGGGATAGTGATCACGATGTTAATCGAACCACCACCGTAATGTCACAACGCCGCAACCCTCAGTCCGGCGATCATCGTGATGGGAGAAATTTTCCTACTCGAAAATTTCTCAAACCCTCAAATAAAAATTCTCTCAGACTTTTTGGAGGAGACTATGGTTATTAGAGATTACAACTTCCCTGAATTTCATATGTCATATTCGTGAGGGAGAGAGTGAGTGAGAGATAAGTTGGGTGAGTGGGTAGGTATGGGTTAGTGGGAGTTATCCCACTAACCCCTATCAAATACCTAAAATGCCCCTCTAGGGCACAATAAACCAATATCTCCCACTTGCACTTGAGGGCATTATATGTCCGTCACAAGATCACAACTCATGTGATCACATCACCCTGCTGGACTTTCATACAGAATTAGGCGTCGTGCGACCTGCGAGTATACCTGCAAGCAAAGACCTCTCGATGCACCTGTTAGGATGATCGAGAAGCCATCGTTAGTATCAAAAGAACTCGCTGCACCCCAGATCCAAGACTAATTACATCCATCGAGCTACTTTCCTCAACGAAAGTAATCCCCAATAAATGCTCGACTGTGTATCCACTATTATGTTTATATCCCAACATGGACAGACATAATAGGCTAGCCGGTGAATACAACATAATGATGTAATGTCAGTTGGTCTTCCTTTTCCCAAACTCGAATCTATTAGCCTCAATTCAGCTGCTTTCCTAGACCTGTCCCTCAGACCTCAATTTATCTTCCGGGCCATCGGTAAACAGACTAAAGTAGCAACACTGAACCAAGACTTCTAGAAACAGCCGAAAGTGATAAGGGTACAAGAGATCCCACCCAATGGATCTCGGGTCTCACACAGTGGGAACGAGGATCAAAATCATATCAGTGTCTCAAATAATGCTCCCACTATCCCTGGTCGACATATCACACGCGGTATGAAACGCGTGCCACAGTGTTATTCCCCCATCTCTCAAAGGGCATATGTCAGATTTCTCTAACACTGTACAGGTATGGGACTCAGTCTACACATAAGACTTTATCCAGAGATCTCAGAGAGAGTATCTCAGAGACAATATCACTAGTCGCAGGTGATATCTGAGATCTCAAACCTGGCTACTTACAGGCAACATGGATGTGGGTACGTCCATGCCGGTCATATCGCATACGACCTCATCCTGAACACATATCAGGGCGACTTATGTTCTAGTAGGGCCACTCTCAAAGCCTCTTACAACTAGAAACCGTCTCATCTCCGCTCACCCAGAGCTGGAGGTGGTCACTCGTGTGAGAGAGTCGACCACGCCTGCCTGACATATCATTTATCACAACATATCACAAAATATATGACAATTAAAATAGTGCAATAAATAAGTGACCCAATCATGTACACATGTCATATATGTAACACAATAAGCATCAGTATAAGGTGAGAAATGTGAATGTACATGCAAACCCAATGATTCCAATATCTCATACAGGAATCTATCACAATGGGTTTATTGAAGGGATCAGCCAACATGCTGTATAGTAATGTACTTAATTTGTCACTTCACCCTTCTCGGTGATGTATCTCATAACGTAGTATTAGGTATCAATGTGTTTGGACTTATTGATACTTAGGATCTCAAGTGTGGTCAAAAGGCGGCCTGATTTTCTCAATAAATCATCACTGGCCTCCCACTATCTGACACAACCCCTAAGTGATCCGGAAATCTCCGGAGCCAAACACTTTCCTGAACTGCTGCCGAGCATCTCATAAGCTCAGTCTCTATCGTAGATAGAGATATACATGTTTACTTCTTGCTACTCCAAGACAGTAAAACCTAATATCGATTTGCATATGTTCAGATCACCAACCCAGTTGGTATCTGAATACCCAATAAGATGCAAATCACCTCCTCCGTAACACTAGAAGAGGTCTGCAGTTCTCTCGAGATATCTCGGAATCCTTTCACTGCTCTCCAGTGATCCCCTCTAGGATTCGATCGATACCTAATTACTATAATGACTGCAAATCAAATGTCTGAACGTGTACACGACACTGCGTACATCAGATCACTCAGTGCACTGGAACAAGGGATTTTACTCATTTCCCTTGTCCTTTTCTAAGTCTTAGGGCATATGTCAAGAAGGCTTTAACCTTTTAGCGATAAGAGTATCTTTAAGGTCATAGTCGATCTTCTCAAAGTACTCGAGAACTCTCTTGATGTTTGACTCCTGTGGAAGGGTCAACACTTGTCTCGAGCGATCCCTCTGGATCTTAACTTCGAGGAAGAACTGAGTCTCACCCATGTTCTTCACATCAAGACTCGACAATATCCACGTTATCGTGGTCATCAGATACTCTCTGTTATTCCCAGTCAACAGAATGTCATTCACATGAGGACATGATCACAAGAACGTAAAAAGTATACGCGATGATCCTGATCGATCATCACGAAACCATGAGATGTCACCTCCTCGTGAAATCTCAAGCGCCACTGCCTGGATTGATGATTAAGGTTGCATGTCGACTTCCGAAGTCAATGGACCTTGTCATCCTGATCTACAAGAATAAAGCCAGATGGTTGTTCCTTGTAGATCTCCTCATCCAAAACTCCCACTCAGGAGAACAGTCTCAACGTTCATTTGGTCTCACTCTAGATCCATATCATGTCTACGACAATCGCTAAAAGTAAACGGATCGAGGTAATCTTGCCCTCAGTCTGAGTAACCCCTGGTTATCAGATAGGCCTTATACCTCTACACCGATCCGTCGACCTTTTTCTTGATGTTGAGAATTCACATATTCTCAACGGCCCTACTTCCCTCAGGTAAATCAACTGGATCCCAGATCCTGTTGATTCTCATCAACTCCTCTCACCCATGGCCTATAATCAATGGTTTTCCATGGAACCCTCAAGAAACTCTAGGACAGTTAAAGGTTTCTCGTAATCCTCAAGAGTCATACTGAGAGCCTCTCCCTCAATCGGGAAGCGACGGTTAGGTACGCATCCTCGACTACTCTTAAGAGGATGGGAAACCTTTTTACCTCTAGATGGATCGCTCCCACTAGAACCCAGATCCGTAATGGATTCTTGGATCCTGCCACTGGGATTAGCCAACCACTAGGCTCATCCATCTCATGAAAGGTAAAGTCCCAATTGATTTCACCTCTCATAGGGAAATCACTTTCAAGAATCTCGGCATCATGAGACTCAATCTCAGTGAGAGTGCCATCTGTATGCTCATTAGAAATACATCTCTTTTCTCGCAAGCCTAATTCGCTGTGTAAATGCGAGAAATAGTGAACATACGTTGCATAACCCCATAATCTCGAATGGCTAAGGTCAGGCTGCCTCCCTGTCCAAAGCTCATATGGAGTACTGACTGCGGACTTCAATAGAATACGATTGAGAACATAGGCTGCAACCAATAACACATCTCCCCAATGGGAAACGAGTAAATTGGTTTGCGCCATCATCGGCCTCACCGTCTCAAACAAAGTCCTATTCCTCTCTCGCGGCTACTCTTCTCCACTGAGTAGCGAGGAATAGTCATTTTCTCGTAATGCCCTTCTTGAAATAGAGCTCTTTAGACAAATACTCGCGCTCTCAATCGGTTCTGAGTATCTTAACTCTCAGGCCTAACTGATTTTCAACCTCGCTAGTAACCTCCTGAAGCATCTCAATGCCTCAGACTTGCGCGAGATCAGATAGATGTAACCGAAACACGTGTAATTGTCTATGAACGTAATAGAGTACCCAACACCATTTCAGGTTCTCACGTTCATAAGGCCACAGATATTGGACTTAACCGACTGCAATGGAGTCCCAGCCCTCATTGCATTGTCGAATGGTTTTCTTGTAAGTTTGCCGTTTAGGCAAGACTGGTTAGCGGGTCCTACAAAATCACTCACTGCTAACCGGTTCATCCTCTCTCACACTAAGAGGACAACAAGAAATACCATTGAAAAGAAATCATTTCCGGCGCATTCAGTCCCTCATAGACCAAAATAGAATCAATCATAGAATTGTCGTAATAAATAGAAATTTTAAATTTCTAAATTAACAGAGCATATCCTAAACTGAAATCAAGTTCCGTCGAACTTTTGGAGCGTAAAAAGCGTACAGAGTCCAGCAACTTTGCAACTCCAACTTGCAAGTGCTACTCCCTCTAATGTCAATAAAACACTCCGTTTCTGTACGTAAATCCTCCTACTTGAGGACTCACTGGACGAAACTTTATAAGCGCGCTCCTATCTCGAGCTGCGTAGTATTATCGGTTTTCCCGGATGGTTTTCTTCTTACCTGAGGTTCGAGTCACATAGGAGTCCTTGCTCGACTCCACTGCATAAGCATGACCCGAGTATGGCCTACTCGCCTCTAGATGCTCCTACTTGAGCTCACTGTACCTATTCACATTAGTGAAAGTGCGAATACTTTCGTCGTATGTGAAATAAACTTTCATGATTTCTCATGAATCAGGTAAAGAACTGGATCACATCCAGTACAAGAAAATATATCCGAAATGGGCTCGGTCACATTCCCCAACTCGGCGATCATACTCGACATTTTTATCAAATGTTGCATCATCATATGATCAACCATTTTCTTATAAGTTGTTACACTTATAAGTCAGTATCCTCATCTTAGGATCTGTAAGAGCACTATAATACTCTTTATAGGGTGAGCCAAACCGATAAAACCGTAGGATATTACTTATAGACTAGGATCACATCATCGTGCATGCGACTCAGAAGGATTGCTCTGACTCAGCTATCATTCCTCTTTCATGCACGTAATGTCTCCTAATCCTGTCTCTCTGAGGTGTGGAACCCTCCCTGGAGTCCACTATCTCATGCCTCAGAATTTTAATTAGATCTTGCTCCTCGAGGATAAATTGAATCTACCAGTGAAAAATCTCGTATTTATCACCATTCAATTTTATACCCCTTGCAAAAATCAAATACGATAATTTTAGAAGCAGTCAATGAGATAGTCGTGACTTGTAATGCTTATTCTCACATTTTGTACACCCAACGAATCAACAAGACCCAAATAATTCGAATACATACCCCAAGACGAGCGTATGAATCAACAGACACTATACACCACAATCCGGGATAGCATCTCACCATTTGGACTAGGATTCGATACACAAAAACCCACAAAAAGTCACTTTTATGGATGTGGGACCCTCAAAAAATTGAAAAATTTTCAATTCTGGACGACCTGACGCGCCGCCGGTGGTCCCACGTGCCGCCACGCACCGGCGGCGCGTCCCAACGCGCCTCCACGCGTCGGGAACCGCTTCTGGCGTGTGCCAGACGCGCAGCGCGTCTGGCACGCGCTCACACACGCGCTCTGCGCGTCGACTCACGCGCCTGACGCGCAGGAGCGCGGGTCACGTGCTTCACGCGCGCGACCTGATGGCGGGTCGGTTCCCGAATCCGGTCCGGATCCGTGGGGTCGCGGGTCGGTGACACGTGTCCGGGTCGTAACCCGACCCGGACGACCCAGCGTTTCACGCCCCTGTTCGCGCGTGATATACACACTCCCCTTCCCCTGCTGCTTACGCACCTGCCTCGCGCGTGTAGCGCACGCGCCCGCGGGTTTGGATGTCTTCGTCTTCGCCCGATGGTTTCTGTAACCGGGTCTCTCGACCCGGTTGCCGGAAAAACCCATTTCCGACACCATTTTGACCGGATTTTTTATGGAATCTCTAATTCCATTTATTCCAAGCCTCCTTGACTCGATTTTTGGAATAATTATGCCCTAAACTCAGCGTATTTTGGATCCAAAAATCTGACCCTCCACGGTCAAATTTGAAACCCCATTTTTCGGCCACAAATATATGCAATATATATACCAAATTGAAGAGCATGAAACAAGGATTATAGATCTATAAATTTCATGCATTGATTTGCCCTAAAACTCGACAAATCTAAGGTTGAAGTGGTCGGTCACTATTCACGGTCGAAAATTCAACCGGAATTTTCTTCGCCTAATCGTGCTCAGAAAATTACGAAAAAATTATTTTCATGTTCTAGGGATCATGGGAAACGCAGTGGTGTTCTCGGATTCACGAAACTCATCCGTGATCCGAACCCCAAATTTTAAACCCAATATTTTTTATACCAAAAAATTAACCCGAAAATTATTTTTAATCCAACGTATCGCTCTGATACCAATGTTGGAATTAATCGAGTCACATGCAGCGGAAGCATTCAAAAATAATTTTCGGGAAAAATAAATATAGATTGGGTATAGGGTATAAATACCTCGAATATGTAGAGCCCAAAAATCGACCGTGCGTCCCTCGATCGGATCTCGCGGTCGGGATGGTGATCACGATGTTAATCGAACCACCACCGTAATATCACAACGCCGCAACCCTCAGTCCGACGATCATCGTGACGGGAGAAATTTTCCTACTCGAAAATTTCTCAAACCCTCAAATAAAAATTCTCTCAGACTTTTTGGAGGAGACTATGGTTATTAGAGATTACAACTTCCCTGAATTTCATATGTCATATTCGTGAGGGAGAGAGTGAGTGAGAGATAAGTTGGGTGAGTGGGTAGGTATGGGTTAGTGGGAGTTATCCCACTAACCCCTATCAAATACCTGAAATGCCCCTCTAGGGCACAATAAACCAATACAAAGAAATTTAAAAAAAAAAAAAAAAAGACATGTGAGATCATAAAACATGAAGTTACGCCAAGTAAACGAGAATAAATGGAAACGCCATAGTTGGCACTGCAACATAATTCATAATTGAAAAAATAAGTCAGACATTGCATGATCTAACTATTGGCTTCTCCTCAAATGGAGTTTTCAATGAATCAATTTCAGCAGCTGTTGGAATTAATATTACATATGAAGGCGGAAACAAATAATTTTCGAAAAATAAATAGATCGGGATTTAAGGTAAATACCTTAATATGTAGGACTTTTGAAATTGATTGAACTGAACGGAAAATCCCTTGAATGGATCGCACGGCCGGGATGATGGTTACCAGGTTAATCGAATCATTGCCGCAACGTCACGACGTTTTAACCCTTAATCCGGTAATCGTAATGACGAGAGAAATTTTTCTACGCGAAAATTTTTTAATCCCTTGATAAAATTCTCACCCTAGAGAATTCTCTCTCTTTTAGGCAATTTTCCCATTAACACCATTGGAGAACTTAATTTCCATTGCCCCAAAAGTACTCACACACAATGCTCATCCATCATGTGTATTTTCAGAAAGAGATCCATCATGTGTATTTTCAGAAAGAGAGAGATCAATTATGGGAGTCGGGAGAGCATAATTAGGATAATTATGGGTTAGTACGAGTTATCCCACTAACCCCACATGATTACCCAAAATGCCCTATACAAAACCAATAGCAGCTAATACGATGACCTTACACATAGCAAATCCAGTAATCAACTTCAATGAATCATTTTTTTCTTTTCTTCGAAAATTTGAATAAAAAAAGACCAACTAAATGATGCCCCTGATCCTGAGCACCCAAATCCAAAAAAATATTTGTAACCAGGAGCATCAAGTACATGACAAGCCAAGACAATAAAAGATTGAAATTAAAAATTATAAAATAACATAAGTGAGGATTAAGTCTTGTTACCATTAGCGCTACTTTGCTGCAATTTTGTTGGGTATGGGAGGACATAATCATTCCAGCAAATTTCATGTGCCATCTCCATGATTATCTACAGTTGACAAAAACCACCTAGTCTTAGAGGAAAAAAAAAAAAAAGGAAGAGACCATGTAAACATGGTATTTGACAGTACATGGACCGACAGCCCATACCGAAGACCCATAACAGATTGACAAAATTGTCCATGTACACCAAGCTCATAGAAGAGCAGATACGCCCCTATCTCTCTCAGTTCCTCTGTTGAGTGCTCTACCGAGCATTAATTTATGACTTTTGACTCTCTCAGTAACCTTAGTCCTTCGCCTCCTGAATTCTCGGTTATCCCATTCCTCGGTAGACATATCTCATTATCTCATTATATGTAGGAGTCCTTATTACATGATAAGTATAACTTAGGAAAGGAATCTCTAACCAATTCGAATCCCCCCTATTCTTGGGAAAGTCCCTCTTATAAGGGAAATGGATCTCGATAGTTGCCCACGATAAGGTAAGAGACCTCCATTATAACTTGAGTTTTCCTTATTCAAAAGGATTTCATGTCACGCCCCGACCCTCGGATCGAGCACGCAACAGTTGCCGTGTCGTCTCGGTACATGGGCAGAACTCCCCATATACCGGGACTCCGCAAGACTATCAAATTTACAATAAATCATAAAAAACATAAGACTCTTCAAAACAAGAAATCATATAATCAATACACATACAAGGAGTCCATCCGGCTTATCCCTGAACGTACAAACACACATCGGGGAGTGGGATCCTGTACATACAATCATACATCAGCACATATTAGGGAGTGGAAACCTGTACATGCACAAGTACACATCAGTACACAACGGGGAGTGGGAACCTGTACATGCACGTATACGATGTGGCCATCCTAGCCACCCAAAATCTTCAACACAAATAAAGTATTTAACAAACAAGAAGTCCCAAAATATAGCCGTCGGATTTTACCAACACTTATTCGAAGAAAATAAGTCAGTATCGGTAAAATCCTAACGGTATGAGAAGTACAGAACTTCACAAAGTCAAAGGAAAATAGCAAAAGGTAACAATTATAATCTAAATATCTTAGTACAGAATAAAACAGTTTTTCAAAAATAGAGCAATCAAAATAATAAGGTATAAATAAAAAATTGTCGGATTTTACCAATACTTTCCAAAAACTCAGCCAGTATCAATAAAATCCGCACAACATAAGATTTACAGACTTCCGTTTCCATGGTATTGAGAACTATAACTCTCCCAAAAATCCTGCATATACCAAATATCTATACAATTCGTCAAAAATACTTCACAAGCTCCGACAAGTAGTCTCCCAACTAAGTCTCCTTTGAAAAATGTGGAGAGAGGGGGGTGAGTATTGGGGAATACTCAGAGAGTGGAGTGCAATGGTGTGATTGTGTTCATAAACAAGGGGTGAATGTGCGGCAGTCAAAGCATTACTCATAAACATCAGTTCATATGTATAAAACACTTCAATAAATCACAATTTACAAAATATGCATCCATATCAATCATCTTTTCAGAAAATTCTGAGGTCTCATCGAAATCACTTTCGCCCCCCAACCAAAGCCCCGCCCAGGGGTTTTTCATCAAGTTCAAACATCATGGGAGAGAGAGAGGGATGTCTAACTCCCCCGCACATCCAAACCCCAAACCACGCCACCCCGTAGGGTCGCTCCGTGGTGGGAATGACTATAGCCATTTACAATCCAGCACCCTTTCATTTTTTAATCCATTTCACAACAATGTGCCATAATTTTCCATCAAATAATTAACAATCTCATGCCAAATCAATTCATAAAGCAATATCAAATAATATATGGCACAGAAGCATTCTTAAATACAATGGATGCATTTATATTTCACAATCCAGATCAGACAGCTCACAGACATAAAACAATTTATATAAAACATATAAAACCTTTCAAAATCATTTATAAAGCGATTTTAAAACATGTTACTCATTCATGAACACAATGAACCATCCACTCACCTCTAGAGATGGTATTCACTCTCTAATTATCAATTTAATTCGATTTGAGTCCTTTCGACTTCCCCAAATGATTAACCTAATCAAACATTGCAATTATCATCAAATAAAATCCCTATAACAAGGGTTTTCATATTTTCCTAACTTAATTTACCATTAATTACATATCCACGATTTCTAAATGCTGATTTCATCACCCGAAGATCATTTACATCTCTAATGGACTTTAAGTACCAATATTTCCAAATTTTTCTGATTTTCTTCCAATTCCACATAATTATAACACTTTTCATGCATATTTCGATTTAAACTCTAGAGAAACCATTCAAATCAACTCAATTCGATTCTATCATTCCTTTGCATGCTTTTGCCGTATCAAACGGCCTAATTTACGTAAATGCCTAAACTTAATCCTAACATTCAATTATAGATCTTCAGAAAATCAAATCTAAATACATCCTAAACATATAAAGATCTCTCTATCCTAGATTCACTTAATTTATCGAAGAAATTAGCATTTTACCTCACCAAGGGTTTTAGGATCACTGACCCAGCTTCTGTGCGCTGTTCGATTTAGTCCAAACCCTGCAACACTATTAATCCGATGTAAAGTTTAGTAATTTGGCCTAATCATCAAACGAGATCGAAACCCTAGAACTAAGATTCTAAACTCAGCCCTTACCTGCTGAGAATGGAGTTTGCAGATTTGGCCTAGGGTTTTGAAAGCTTGACAATGGTTGTTGATTGGGGCTTCTACGATGGTTGTAGAAGTGAGTTACAACACTCGTGAGCGAGCAAAGGGAGAAGAAAGCTACAGTTGTGCACGAAAGGAGAGGGGAAGAGACTGTTTGTCACGTGCGCGGGAGAAGAGAAAGAGAAGAGAAACAGAGGGTGAGGTAGAGAGAGAGAAGTGGTCCGCCGCCTGCGGTGGTGATGGGTGGCGAAAGGGAGCGGTGGCTGTGCGGCGGAGGAAGCGAAGAGAGGGAGAGAGACTCGCGGAAGAGAGAGAGGATTACGAAGGAGAGAGTGAAACAGCGAGAGGGATAGAGAGAAAAAGAGACGAAGAGGTGATGGCGGTGGTGGATGATGGCGGTTGAAGTGGCGGAGAGCGGAGAGGCGACGAAGAATGCGAGGGAGAGGGAGAGGAGGCTTTTGTCGAAAGGAGAGGAAGAGAGAGAGATAGAGAATGAAGGTCAAATAGGGTTTTCCAACCCTAATTGATTTGGGAGGGAGTGCTGTGTTTCACTCTAAAACGTAACATCTTCTCTCCACCTTTTTTTTTAATATATATATATTTAAATAAATAAACAATTATATATATATTATATATAGTCACACCCCTTTTTACTAAGATTTCTATTTTTCACAAAAATAAAATTTATTACAATTCGCGGACATGACAACTTAAAATATACCAAAAATTTAAATTAAGACCCCAAAATTGAAAATCAATAAAATTTCAAAATTTTCTATTTTATTATAAAAATGTTTACAAAGTATTCGACATTGAGTTTTCGGTATTACAACTCTTGACCCTCTAAAAACAAATTTCGTCCTCGAAATTTCAAAATACAACTCATACATCAAAGAGCTGCGGATGTTGCTTTCGTATTAGTTTTTCGGTTTCCCAAGTCTGTTCTTCGACTTGATTGTTTTTCCACAACACTTTCACCATAGGAATCTGCTTATTCCTCAATTGTTTGAGCTGTCTATCTACTATCTGCACAGGTTGCACTTTGAAACTCAAGTCTTCTTTCAGTTCTATTGGAGGAACTTCTAATACATGCGAGGGATCCGACAAATACTTTTTCAACATCGAAACATGAAAAACATCATGGATCCTCTGCAACTCTGACGGCAATTGAAGCCGGTATGCCACCATTCCAATTCTTTCAAGGATCTTGAAGGGTTTAATATAACGAGAGTTTAGTTTTCCTCATTTCTGAAATCGAACTATGCCCTTCCAAGGAGATATCTTCAAGAACACTATATCTCCCACTTCAAATTCCAAGGGCATTCTTCTCTTGTTGGCGTAACTCTTTTGTCGATTTTGAGCTGCCTTCATTCTTTCCCGAATTAGCTTCACCTTTTTCTTTGTAGTTTCAATCAATTCTATGCTCTCAATCTTCCGTTCTCCAACTTCATCCCAACAAAGTGGAGTCCGACATTTTCTTCCGTAGAGAGCTTTATAGGGAGGCATTCCGATACTAGATTGGTAGCTGTTGTTGTAGGCAAATTCAACCAACGGAAGATGCCTATCCCAACTCCCATGGAAATCCATAACGCACGCTCTCAACATATCCTCCAACGTTTGGATTGTACGTTCAGATTGACCATCGGTTTGCGGATGAAATGCAGTGCTAAATTTCAATTTGGAACCCAAAGCCTCTTGCAACTTAGGCCATAATTTGGATGTGAATCGGGGATCTCGATCTGATACAATCGATATTGGAACACCGTGGAGTCGGACAATCTCATCAAGATACAACCTTGCTAACCTCTCTAAAGAATAAGTATTCTGAATTGGAAGAAAATGTGCCGATTTTGTGAGTTTGTCCACTATCACCCAATGGAATTATGACGACTCGGAGTACGTGGCAATCCTACCACGAAGTCAATAGTAATATGCTTCTATTTCCATTCAGATATAGGCAATGGTTGAAGCATTCCGGCTATTTTTTTGATGCTCGGCTTTGATTTGTTGACAAACCAGACATCTTGCCACAAATTCGGCTATTTCCCGCTTCAAGCCTGACCACCAATAAGTTTCTTTGATGGTTCGGTATATTTTTGTGCTTCCGGGATGCATAGTATAAGCCGAAGAGTGTGCTTCTTTAAGAATGGCCTTTCAAAACCCATCATCTTTGGGAACACAAATCCGTTTCCCATACATGACTGTACCATCCTCCCGAACATGAAAATCACTAGTTTCACCCTTGCGAACCTTTTCCACTATTTGCTTTAACTCTTCATCAGTGGCTTGGAGTTCTTTAATACGGTCCACCAAGGTCGGCCGAACTTCAAATCTCGCCAACAATGTACCACTGTCTTCACAAGCGAATTTGGCTCCAAGAGTACGAAATCCCACTAGACATGAGAGGTAAGAGTCTCCCTGAATCAGAGAAGAAGATGAGGACTTGCAGCTTAAAGCATCAGCGACTACATTTTCCTTGCCCGGGTGATAATCAATCACGAGATCATAGTCTTTAATCAGTTCTAGCCATCTCCTTTGCCTAAAATTGAGCTCTTTCTAGGTGAGCAGGTACTTGAGGCTCTTGTGGTCGGTGAAAACTCTGTAAGTGGCTCCATATAAATAATGGCACCAAATCTTTAAAGCAAATACGATTGCAGCCAATTCTAGATCATGGGTAGGATAATTCAGCTCATGCTTCTTTAATTGTCGAGAAGCATAGGCGATAACTCTTCCACCCTGTATCAAGACGCATCCTAACCCTTGTTTACTAGCATCACTGTAGACAACATAATCATCACCGGTGGTAGGAAGAGCAAGTATGGGAGCTGACGTGAGTCTCTTTTTGAGTTCTTGAAAGCTCTGCTCACATTTATCTGTCCATTTAAACTTAATTCCTTTCCGCGTTAAACCAGACAACGGAGCTGCAATCTTGGAAAAACCCTCTACGAATCTTCAATAATAACCTGCCAATCCGAGGAAGCTTCTCACCTCGATGACGTTCTTAGGTTGTTCCCATTTCAGAATTGCCTCAACTTTCTTCGGATCAACAAATATTCCTTCTCCCGATACTACATGTCCCAAGAAGTCAATTTCCTTCAATCAGAATTCACATTTTGAGAACTTAGCATACAAATGCTTGTCTCGGAGAGTCTGTAGCACAATCCGAAGATGATTTGAATGTTCTTCATCATTTTTGGAATACACAAGAATGTCGTCAATGAAAACAATGACGAACTTATCGAGATAGGAGTGGAAAACTCGATTTATCAGGTCCATAAAAGCTGCTGGAGCATTTATCAAACCGAAAGGCATCACTAAGAATTCATAATGCCCATACCGCGTCCTAAACGCAGTCTTGGAAACATCACCTTCCTTTATTCGCAATTGGTGATAGCCAGACCTCAAATCGATCTTGGATAAGACACTCGCCCCGTGGAGTTGATCAAACAGGTCATCAATCCTCGGCAAGGGATATTTGTTCTTGATGGTCACCTTGTTTAATTGCCGGTAATCGATACACAATCGAAAAGTGTTATCTTTTTTCTTTACAAAGAGAACCGGAGCACCCCAAGGCGAAGTGCTCGATCGGATGAATCCCTTATTCAACAACTCTTGAAGCTGGACTTTCAACTCTTTCAATTCTGCTGGTGCCATTCGATAAGGAGGAATAGAGACAGGTGTCGTACCGGGAACAAGATCTATAGTGAAATCAAATTCCCGAATCGGTGGTAACCCAGGTAACTCTTTCAGAAAGACGCCCGGGAACTCATTCACCACAGGGACATTGCTCAGATCAAGGCTTGCTGCCGTAGTGTCAATGATATGAGCCAAATACGCTTCGCAGCCCTTATGCACTAATCTCCATGCTTCAAGAGCTGAAATCATGCAGATCGGCAATACTCGCCGTTCACCAGAGAACACAAGTAGTGGATGTCCTGCCCTATGGAATTCCACTTCTTTAGCGAAGCAATTCACTAAAGCTCGGTGAAAACTTAGCCAGTCCATGCCTAGGATGGCATCAAAATCTTTCATATCCAACGGAATCAAATCGGCTTCAATGATTGTCTCACCAACTTTCACCTCACAAGTCTTATATACTGAATTCTGAATCAAATGTTCTCCCAATGGGGTGATAACCAACAATTCTTCATCAAGAGGGACTAAATCCCTATCAGAATGTCTTGCAAATCTCGAACTCACAAACAAATTATTCGATCCAGTATCTATAAGTATATGAGCATCAACACCAAAAATTTTCATCATACCTATAAATATAAACAATAAACACAATTATATTATCATACTCTTTGATTCATAATAACAAATCATCGAATCATAATTATAAACCATAGATATCACATGTTTAAATTCTAAACTTAATTTTAAATGAGAATTACCTGTGACTACGTCGGGATTTACTTGGGCTTCTTCATTTGTCATAGCAAAGACCCTAGCTTGAGCTCTCGGCTGAGGTCACTGAGCGGAGGTAGCTACTGCATTGCTTCCTATGCCCGTCCCAGGGTTGGTACTAGTAGAAGGTGTCGCCGAACTAGCTGGACCAGTTTTGGAGCCGCTAGAGGGACCTCTAACTTGCTGACTCCCTTGCCCTTCTTCTGTCAACTCAGGGCAAGAATAACGGAGGTGTCCCTCCTTCCCACAGTGATAACACCTCTTAGGTCCTCTGCACGGACCTGTGTGATACCCTTTACAATTAGGGTAAGTCTGCATTCCACTTCCTTTGGGTCTTGCTCCCGATCCAACATTTCCAATGCTAGGAGCACTCGATCTATGAACTGGTTGGCTTTGAGGGAATCCAACAGATCCCGAAGCAAATCCACCACTTTGGAAGCCTGTAGTTTGGACCTTCTTAGAGCTCTGGCCCGGTATGAATCCGCCAGACCTCTTCTTTCTAGGTGGTCTCTAACATTTCCCCTTTTAAGCACAATCTATTCGGCTCTCAAGGCCAATTGCAATACGTTCTGATACGTGTGCTCATCTGTGATAGATATCTTCTCTCGGATGTTCAGATTCAAGCCATCTTCAAACTTCAAGAGCCTGTACTCTTTAGAGGTGATCAACTCTGGTACAAATGAAGATAGGCTTCTAAATTTTGCCTCGTATTCTGTCACGGACATATTTCCTTGGCAAAGCCGAAGGAATTCTCTTCTCTTCAGGTCCCGATCAAATCGGGTGTAGAACCTCTTATCAAATTCCCTAAGGAAGTCGTGCCAAGTGAGAGGTGAAGCTGCACTTTCCTCTAATCCATCCCACCAAGTGCTAATATCATCGTCTAATAGCCTCACTGCTACCAAGAGCTTCAAATTGTCCTCTATCCCCATATCTGTCAAGGCTTTCTTGACCTTCTTGATCCATTTTTTTGCCTCTACAGGATCACCAGATGCCGAGAAGGTCTCACAACCAAGCTGCCTTGCTTCTTTAATCAGTTTGGACAACTGAATTGGGGAACAGCTGCTTGGAGTAGCAACCGGAGGAGTGGGTGCTAGTGGGGCACTGACTGCAGCAGCTGGAACTGAAGGAGGAACAGGCGGAGTGACTAAAGTCGGTTGAGGAGCTTGATACTGCACTCCGAAGGTACTCCACCACTCTATCACTTACTGAAGAGCAGTGATAGGAGGAGCAGCAATCCCAATAGAAGGAGCTGAGTGTGCGGACATAGGCGGAGGAAGAGCATGCTAGGACGACTCATCCTCGTGCTCCTATGGAGGAATCTCACTCATGTTCCTCATTTTCCTTCACAGAGGCATTGCAATCTACAAAACGGAAGTCTATCATTAAGCCAAAAGGTTAAGCGAGGACTATTACTTAACCCCCTAAAAATAATATTCCTAATTCCCTAGAAAAACCATGGAAAGTCCTGTACATTCTCCGAAGATCTTTTAAAGATCTTACATTTTTCAAAAGAAATAAAACATTTTAAAGTCTTTAGAAAACTTTTGGGACATTTGGAAAACATTTCAAAACATTTCAAAACCATCAAACTTTTAAAATCGTAAACTTGGCTCTGATACCAATAAAGCTATCACGCCCCGACCCTCGGATCGAGCACGCGACAGCCGCCGTGTCGTCTCGGTACATGGCAAAACCTCCCCATATACCGAGACTCCGCAAGGCTATCAAATTTAGAATAAATCATCAAAAGCATAAGACTCTTCAAAACAAGAAATCATATAATCAATACACATGCAAGGAGCTCATCTGGCTCATCCCTGAACGAACAAACACACATCGGCACACATCGGGGAGTGGGATCCTGTACATGCAATCATACATCAGCACACATCGGGGAGTGGCAACCTGTACATGCATGAGTACACATTAACACACAATGGGGAGTGGGAACCTGTACATGCACGCATACGATGTGGCCATCCTAGCCACCCAAAATCTTCAACACAAATAAAGCATTTAACAAACAAGAAGTCCCAAAACATAGCCGTCGGATTTTACCAACACTTACTTGAAGAAAACAAGTCAATATCGGTAAAATCCTAACGGTATGAGATGTACAAAACTTCACAAAGTCAAAGGAAAATAGCAAAAGCCAACAATTATAATCCAAATGTCCCAGTACAGAATAAAACAATTTTCCAAAAATAGAGCAATCAAAATAATAAGGTACAAATCAAAAATCGTTGGATTTTGTCAATACTTGCCAAAAACTCAGCCAGTATCAATAAAATCCACACGGCATGGGATTTACAGACTTCCCTTTCCATGGTATTGAGAACTATAACTCTCCCAAAAATCCTGCATATGCCAAATACCTATACAATTCACCAAAAATACTTCATAAGCTCCGACGAGTAGTCTCCCAGCTAAGTCTCCTCTGAAAAATATGGAGAGAGGGGGGTGAGTATTGGAGAATACTCATAAAGTGGAGTGCAATGGTGTGATTGTGTTCATAAACAAGGGGTGAATGCGGGGCAGTCAAAGCATTACTCATAAACAACAGTTCATATGCATAAAACATTTCAATAAATCACAATTTACAAAATATGCATCCATATCAATCATCTTTTCAGAAAATCCTAGGGTCCCATCGAAATCACTTCCGTCTTAGAGTGGCCAAACCCAGACGAATGCCTGCCAAGGGGTTTTTCCATCCAATATTTCAAAACATACCCCCTTCCTTGGCGTTGGCTCGTACCTCACTGGGGTACACCAGCTATAGTACGACTTCGACAGAAGGAGGGACGTCTGACTCTCCCGCACATCCAAACCCCAAACCACACCACCCCGTAGGGTCGCTCCGTGGTGGGAATGACTATAGCCTTTTACAATCCAACACCCTTTCATTTTTCAATCCATTTCACAACAATGTGCCATAATTTTCCATCAAATAATTAACAATCTCATGCCAAATCAATTCATAGAGCAATATCAAATAATATATGACACAGAAGCATTCTTAAATACAATTGATCCATTTATATTTCACAATCTAGATCAGACAGCCCACAGACACAAAACAATTTATATAAAACATGTAAAACTTTTTAAAATCATTTATAAAGCGATTTTAAAACATGTTACTCATTCATAAACATAATGAACCATCCACTCACCTCTAGAGAGGGTATTCACTCTCTAATTATCAATCTAATTCGATTTGAGTCCTTTCGACTTCCCCAAATGATTAACCTAATCAAACATTGCAATTATAATCAAATAAAATCCCTAGAACAAGGGTTTTCACATTTTCCTAACTTAATTTACCCTTAATTACACATCCACGATTTCTAAATGCTGATTTCATCACCCGAAGATCATTTACATCTCTAATGGACTTTAAGTACTAATATTTCCAAATTTTTCTAATTTTCTTCCAATTCCACATAATTATAACACTTTTCATGCATATTTCCATTTAAACTCTAGAGAAACCATTCAAATCAATTCAATTTGATTCTATCATTCCTTAGCATACTTCTTCCATATCAAACGGCCTAATTTACGTAAATGCCTAAAACTTAATCCTAACATTCAATTATAGATCTACAGAAATGTATTCAAATCAAATCTAAATACATCCTAAACATATAAAGATCTCTCCATCCTAGATTCACTTAATTTATCGAAGAAATTAGCATTTTACCTCACCAAGGGTTTTCGGATCACCGGCCCAGCTTCTGTGCGCTGTTCGATTTAGTCCAAACCCTGCAACACTATTAAACTGATGTAAAGTTTAGTAATTTAGCCTAATCATCAAATGAGATCGAAACCCTAGAACTAAGATTCTGAACTCAGCCCTTACCTGTAGAGAATAAAGTTTGCAGATTTGGCCTAGGGTTTTGAAAGCTTGACAATGGCTATTGATTGGGGCTTCTGCGATGGTTGCAGAAGTGAGTTGCAGCACTCGTGAGCAAGCAAAGGGAGAAGAAAGCTACAGTCGCGCGCGAAAGGAGAGGGGAAGAGACTGTTCGTCACATATGCGGGAGAAGAGAAAGAGAAAAGAAACAGAGGGTGAGGTAGAGAGAGAAAAGTGGTCCGCCGCCTACGGTGGTGATGGGTGGCGAAAGGGAGCAGTGGCTATGTGGCAGAGGAAGCGAAGAGAGGGAGAGAGACTTGCGGAAGAGAGAGAGAGTTGCAAAGGAGAGAGTGAAATAGCAGGAGGGATAGAGAGAAAAAAAGACGAAGAGGTGATGGCGGTGGTGGATGATGGCGGTTGAAGCAGCGGAGAGGCGACGAAGAATGCGAGGGAGAGGGAGATGAGGCTTTGGTCGAAAAGAGAGGAAGAGAGAGAGAGAGAATGAAGGTCAATTAGGGTTTTCCAACCCTAATTGATTTGGGAGGGAGTGTTGTGTTTCACTCCGAAACGCAGCATCTTCTCTCCACATTTTTTTTAATTTATATATATATTTAAATAAATAAATAATTATATATTATATATAGTCACACCCCTTTTTACTAAGATTTCTATTTTTCACAAAAATAGAATTTATTACAATTCGCAGACACGACAACTTAAAATATACCAAAAATTTAAATTATGACTCCAAAATCGAAAATCAATAAAATTTCAAAATTTTCTATTTTATTATAGAAATGTTTACAAAGTATTCAACGTCAAGTTTTCGGTATTACATTTCAAACCTTTTCAAATCTCCTCAATCATTGACTTCAATCTTGATCATTTCAGAAGATCCCTATCAATCTCCCTATAAGGAAATTAAGGTTTCAATTCTCCAAAAGATATACGAGTGCCCGTAGACACAATGTATATAGAGAACGGAGGCCATCCATCAAGTACGTTCTAAAACCCTACACAGAGCACACCAGAATGACAGAAGGCTAGTACACAATTCTCTCTTTAACTTGTTTCTCTCTCTTTACAAATAGTCCGTTTTGACTTGAGCATTGGATTCTTCTCTATCAGACCGACCCTCGGTGGCCTTTTATAGGTATAATTATCCTGTGCGAATGAAGAAGTTCAATGACTGTGACTCCGCTCTCAAGTAGAAGGAGTTAATATCTGTGGAGTCTAAACTCACCTCCAACAAATTAGCATCCACCATGGGAATAGACTAGCAAGAGACTCATTTTGCACTTTATCCCATTGTGCTTTTTGCTATACCTCCAAAAAGGAGTCAAAATACCTCCAAAGTTGTGTCTGTTGTGGATGGGAGGATGTCCACCCCGACGGACAATGTTCAGTCGACAATGTTAATTGACCGAATGGACGCTCCCATCACCCAGACTCAACAGATGGGATTGCCTCCTCAGGGAAAGACCCGACCACCAATTGCACAACAACAAGATTAATCAATTCCAAATCCTGCCCTGACCTCTCCGAACAGACCCCACAACTCTCAAATGGAGAGGCTCGAAGTAAGGCTTTAAGATAGGGGCCAATAATTAGAGGACATCAGTTGTGCTCATTGGCAAGAGGGGTCGTCCTCCCCAAGAGATCGGAGCATTCACGCCTACATATGCTTCTACCCCGGGGAAATTGGGAACTCTCAACAACCTCTCTACATGACTCGATTGACTTGAGGAAATAGGTGGAGGACCTTATGGCCATCAAACTAAGGTGTGCTAGTGCTAGACACAATGAGGCTACTCAGTACCAGACCTACATTTCATCTTTTGACTTGAAAATTTTAACTAAACCAATGTCGTGATATGTGTTTTATCCTCCCATGGAGAGATATGATGGCACAGTCGACCCCTGAGATCATGCCGCCTATTTCATGACAGTTGTAATACCGAAAGACCGATGTTAGAAATTTCGTAAAAAAAAATCTTTATAATATAATAGAAAATTTTAAATTATATTGAATTTCAATTTTTGGGGTATTAGATTTAAATTTTTGGTATATTTTAAAATACCCTATCCATAATTTGTAGAGAATCTTTTTTTTTTTTATGAAATTTAAAAATATAGTGAAAAGTGGGTATAAAAATATATATATGAATATTTATTTATTTATTTACTTATTTATATATATATAAAAGACGAAAGGAAAACACAACATTTTTGCCAAAATGCTGCGTTTTCCTTCCTCCCCCCACAATTAATTTTAGGGCAAGAAGCCCTAATTCTCTCTTCCTCACCCTTCGTCTCACTCGCTCGCTCTCTCCCGAACCCTCTCGAACTCTCTATCGCACTCTCCGTCGCTCTCTCAATCTCTCACGCTTCGCCTTCCTCCGCTGTTCGTTGATCCCCCTCTCCATTGCCGTCTCTCCATTTGTCTCCCTCTGTTTCTCTCTCTATTTTTTTTTTCTCTCTCTACCTCACTCTCTGTTTCTCTCTCTTTCTCCTTTGTTCGCGCTCTCTCTCTCTTTCACTCTCACTCTCTGTCTCTCTTTCAATCCCCCCTCTAACTTCCACAGTGCGCCTTCCTCCGACCACCGCATGTGGCTCATCTCTCTCTTCCCTTCCTCTCTTTCCCGCGTGCGAACAGGGTTTCTCATCCTCTCTCATGTGCGCGTGATGGCAGAACTTTCGCTCCATTCCTCTTTTGCTCGCTCGTCGTGCTCACTGTGAGCACTTCCTTCTGTCGACGACCCAAACCAGCGGTCATTGAACCCTTTGAAAACCTTAGGCCAAATCTGTAAACATCCCCTGTGTAGGTAAGGATGATAGTTCTGGGTAAATATTTTAGGGTTTTGAATGTTCCTAGTAGCTAGATTTTAATTGCTGACATTTGCTTCAATAAATGGCGCATGGAAGCTAGGTCTGCAAACTGAGAAACCCGAGGTGAGGGGATTTCTGATCCATTCGATTAATTGACTGAATTTAGGGTAAATTTAGGGTAAGAAGTCTTGTATATGTTAGAATGTATGTTAGATCCGAATAGAACGTGTTTCTAAAATTTTATATGTGATTATTAAGGTTAAGTATAGGATTTTATATGAATTAGGCTGTTTGATATGAAAGAAGCATGCGAAGGGATGATAGAATCAGTTGAGTTGATTAGAATAGTTTTCTCAAAGTTTAAATTGAAATATACATGAAAAGTACTATAATTTTGTAAATTTGGAAGAAAATTGGGAAAAATTGGAAATATTGGGAATTAAAGTTCGTTGGCGAAGTAAATGGTCTTAGGTTGATGAAATGGGAGTCTAGAATTTGTAGATGTGCAAATTATGACTATACGAGATCTCATTTGATGATAAATTGTGATGTTTGATTAGGTTAATCTTTTGGGGACTTGAAAGGGATCTATTCGGATTGCATTGATAAATAGAGAGTGAATACCCTCTCTAGAGGTGAGTGGATGGTTCATTGTATTCATGAATGAGTAACATGTTTTAAAAAATTGCTTTATAAATGATTTTGAAAGATTTTTATATGTTTTATATAAATTGTTTTGTGATTGTGGGCTGTCTGAACTGGATTGTGAAGTACGAATGCATCCACTGTGTTTATGAATGCTTCTGTGCCATGTGTTATTTGATATTGCTCTATGAATTGCTATGATATGAGATTGATGATTGTTTGTTGGAAATAATGGCACACGATTGTGAAATGGCATGTTTGTGAAATGATGATACACGAGTGTAATGGCTATAGTCGTTCCCTCCACAGAATGACCCAATGGGATGACGTGGGTAGGGTTTTATTACGAGGGAGGTAGACGTGGTATCTTCTCTGCCACGTCGTACTATCTGGATTGCACCTCGGTGAGGTACGATCTAACGTCAAGGAAGGAGGTAGTGTTTTGAAATGCTGAAATAGAAAACCCCTTAGCGGGCTTCCGTCTGGTTTCGGCCAAACCCAAGATGAGAGTGCTTTCGATAGGACCTCAGGATTTTCTGAAATGATGATCGATGTGGATGCATGTTTGTAAATTGTGATTTATTGAAATATTTTTATATATATAAAGTGATGTTTATGAGATATGCTTTAACTGCCCCACATTCACCCCTTGTTTATGAACACAATCACACCATTGCACTTCACTCATTGAGTATTCCCCAATACTCACCCCTCTCTCCATATTTTACAGAGGATACTTAGTTCGGAGATTGGACACTGGAGCTCGCAAAGTATCTTTGCTAATTTGTATAGGTATTTGACAAATACAGGATTTTTAGAGAATCGTAGTTCTTAAAACCATAGAAAAGGAAGTTCTGTATGTCATGCCCCGAACCGGGGTCGTGAGCAGCCGCCTGTTGCCCTGGTTGTCGGGTACATTTTTACAAAAAATCGAGCAGAACCTCCCCATATTTTGGAGGTCTCCCATATACAAATCAACCTGTAAAATGGACATCCATCCTGTCAAATAAATAAATGGGTCATCCCAACCTCACAACAATCAACCACATTCACAGTGGACAACTAGGACAACGCAAGGCTATCATCAATACTAACAGATCTAGCCACAGACCTCTACTATCATGCCCAACTAGAGCATGGGCAACTGCCACACCAAGTGGGCCTAAGTTTTATACAAATGTACAACAAATTCCCAAGTTGACATTTTGAACATTTACAAGTGTCTCAATACAAACGTAATGAACCAACATAAGAGTTTCATAAATAAATGTCCATAATTTATATAGTCATCCCATAAAATGTACACGGCCAACTACGGACCTCGAAATCAAGACCTCACAGGGTCGACATAAAGTACAGAAATCATATTTCAACTTAAATTTAGATCTCACCATCGTGAATTCCTAACTTCACCAACACACAACCAAAGGCCTCGAGAATTCGATACGTTACTCTATCACGAGAATCCCTGTCTGAGAGAGAAAAGGAGAGGGGTGAGCATCTATAGGAGGATACTCAACAAGTGAGGGGATTGACATCGTGCTATTAATATCAAGGGTGAACTTAGAGTGTCAAAGCATCTAACACAATATCAAGTGTGCGAAAATAACGTGCTGTTAAAAAATATATATATATATCTCAAGGCACACATCAGAAAATAACACATACATCCAGTATGTATATCAAATCATAAAGAGCTGGCCAATCAAACAAGCCCGACAATAGTCTATCTTGACCAAGGATGGATGCATTGGGGGTTTTTCACAATACAAGTATCAAATAATGGCTCTCTGCCCCAACATTGGCCACAGGCTACTCCAACTAGCCTGTAAATACCATATATATACATATAAATAGTCGGCCGTGTATGGAGTCCCACCCGATACTAGACAGAGCCGTACTCACGTCCTCTCCGATGAGGGTCAACCAGGTGCGTCCATACACATGATGATCTGGTGGATACCTCTGGCCGAAGCGTATCCGGGCACAAGGGGTGCCTCTATCAAATGTCCTTCATAGCTACGGAATGCTATAGGAAGCATATCACTATATCATCAAGTCGGCCGGGCACATACTCCCATGCATCACATTATCACGTCGGCTCGGCATACAGCCCAAATAGTATATATAAATTCATTTAAAATCATGTGCCAATACTAGTGGAAACATTTAAAACTTGTCAATATGTCAAAGAAAAGTAGCACAATATCCAGTTATCAAACTCATGGATGCATATCAATAAAATCAACAGTTAGGACACTCCAATGGTCACAAAAATATGTACATATACTTATCAAAATCCAAAAATTCAGTTTTCGTACGTATAGAAATCATGTCGTTTGAAAATCGGTTAAAACATGTTTTGTCAATCAATAGTAGATGTCAAAGTTTCACTCACTTTCTAGAGAGGGTGATCACTCCCTATTTCCATAATTAATCCAAACTGACTCCTCGGGTCTCCAAGAAAGTCAACCTAATCAAATCATCACAATTGTCATCAAATTTCCAAATATTTTTTAGGGTTTATCCATTTTCCCTAAGTTTGTACGAATCCAAATTCTTCAAATTTTTGTATACATTCAAATGTCATCAATTTCATTCCATTTATAAATAAATAATACAATCAAAACCAAGTCTAATTCAACTCTAAGCCACTCAAAGTCGTAAACAAGTCTAAAACAATAAATTTCCTACATGATAGAAAATCTTTGAAAAATTATACACTTTTCAATTCTCATCCAATTGTTTTAAATCATATGTCATTTTCAAGGTATGAAAATCTATTTTCATAATACGAAGATCGTATTTTGATTGCCTATATGCAGGACAACTTATAATGAAAAAGACTGCATCAATCCTTAAACTCAAATCCCAAATTCTGACTATTTCTATGCATGTCAAATGAAACTCTGAGGGAAACTATTCTAATCAGCTTAATATGATTCTATCATCTGGAATAGCCCAATTCATATAAAATTCTATACTTAACCTAAATAATCACATATAATGTAAGACAGTGCAATCTAATCGAATCTAACATATATTCTAAACATATACAATACTTCTTATCCTAAATTTACTCTAAATTCAGTCAACAAAATTGAATGGACTAAAAATCACTCACCTAGGGTTTCTCGGATCGTAAACTTAGCTTCCGTTCGCCATTCGATTCAGTCTAAACCTGTAATGTTTTCAATTTGAGGCGACGGTTAGCAATTAAACCTAGCTACTTAGAACATTCAAACCCTAAAACTCAATTAATCAGAATTCAGCTGAGCCTCACCTGTGCAGGGGATGATTACAGGTCGTGACCTAGGGTTCACGAGCTTCTAAAGAGCACTAGTTTGGGTCGTCAGCAGAGGTGGAATCAGTACTCACCGCGAGTATTGTGTGAGCGAGCCAAGAAGGGAGAGGGAAAAGGCTCTACAATCATGCATGAGGGAGAAGGGAAAGCTCAGCATTCGCGCATGAGGAGAAGAGAAAGCTTTGCGGTTGCACACGATGGAGACAGTCGAAAGAGGGCGAAAAACTATTTCGCTAGTGAGAGAGAGAACGTGATAGAGGTTGAGAGAGAAACAGAGAGTGTGATAGAGGGAGACTGAGAGAGAGCGGTCGAGAGATAAAGGTAGAGAGGGAGAGTGATTGTGAGCTGTCTTTCAGTCTCCCTGTCTATCTCCCTATGCGCGCGTCGCGCGCGACAGTGCCTTGCACGTGACTGCTCACGCGACTGCGCGCGAGACAGCCCCCTCCTGCGCGCGCACCAGCACGTGACAGCCTAGCCCCAGCACGCGCTAGCCCCTGCAGCGCACCACAGCTCCCCCGCGCGCGGCCGCTGTGCTGTTTCCCTGCTCGCGCGCCTTCTGCCACCTGCAGAAGCCCCAACCGAAAGCCCTAGGTCGATTGTGCCTTGTCCACTGCAAAGGTAAGGTCAAATCCTAACCCAAATTCTAGGGTTTCGATTCCTTGGTGATTTATACTAAATTGCTGACTTTTGCTTCGCATTGGAAGCATTGTAGGTTTCGGACTGAATCGAATGTCGTACGGACGTTAGAGTTTTGGACCGCAGTGAACCCTAGGTGAGGGAAATGCAATCCTTTCGATATTTGAGTTATTTTGTCAAATTTAGGATTGAAATTAGAATTGGAAACTATATGTATGCTTTGAAATAAGTTAGATTAAAAGGAAATGTACTTTCCTGCAATTTCATATGAAATTATTTATGTTAAGCTTAAAATTTGATATAAATAGGGCTACGCTGCATAATAGAATGTGTTAGATAATGATAGAGGTTTGTTTGACTCGTTTGTATAGCTTTAGTTGAAAATTGATTGGAATATGCCTGAATGTGAGGGTTAAGTTTAAAAATTTACGCGAATTAGGTTGCTTAGCATGGAAGAAGCATATTAAAGTATAATGAGATCGAGTTGAATTGATTTGAATACTTTCCTTTAGAGTTTAATTTGACATATGTATGAAAATAGTCGAAATTTGTGATTTGAGCCTAAGGATTGATGCGTTGTTTTACATGATAGTTGGTTTTGTATATAGGTAAGTCAAATACTCTCTCTATATTATGAAAATAGGTTTCAATACCTTTAAAATGACATATGGTTTGAAGAAATTGGATTAGAATCAAAAAGTGTATGATTTTTCAAAGATTTTTCAGTTCATAGGAAACTTATTTATTTTAAGCGTATTTCCAATTTTGATTGGTTTTAGGATTGAATCAGGCTTGATTTTGATTTGATTAATTAGTTATAAATGGAATGAATTTGATGAAATGAGAATCTAGAAAAATGATTGTGTAAATGTGTTGATTTTTGCTTAATTGGGTGTGGAAATTAAGTAAATGGATGTTATAGTGTGCAGGAAATTTCAGTATATGAAATGTTTAATTTAAGGTCTTAAATGAACACATATTGAGGGGAGAAACCCTAAGGAAACATGTACAGGAAAATTTAGACCTTTGGGTATGAAATTTGATGGATTTTAATGTGATTTTGAGTGTTAAAATGTGGATTTGATGTACTTGTATGCATGCTGAATTTTGGATAGAGGTTAGTGAGTATGTGGATGTAAAAATGTCTTGATCGAAACCATTGGAGAGATTGGGAATGACTCTAGTAAGCAAGATGGAGGTTTATATGTATATGTAATAAGGTATAGAAAGTGTATGCATATATATAGTGATATTGGTGTGTTAAAGTGATATGAAAATATGCAATTATAAAGAATGAGCAAAAGCATGTGTTTGTATTTATATGATAAATGTATAGAATTGTATTGGTGTATTGAAGAGAAGAAGTTGATAAAGAATTTTGAATAAAAGTGTGTTGGTGTATATGCTGACTCTTATGTGCGGCGAGAGATTTGATTGGTGTGAACTTTGCGTAGGATTGGTTGAGCACCATCACTTGAGTCTTGTGGACATGTTGTAAGCATGAACAAAATATGAAGAGTTAAGGTAGTGGCTTAAAAGACTTGACTTGACATTGGAAATTTGAAAATGAAGAACATGCATTTTAGCCAATTGAACAGCATGTAGTCTTTTAGCATAACTTTCTCTACACAGCTCCGAATGACATGAGGTTTTCTTCCTTAGACACTAGACATCCTTAGTTTTAAAAATGAAATAAGAAACCCCTTGATTTATAAAGGTATATTAGAAGTTATAGCCTATGTTCTATAACTGCGCAGGTTTGAAACTTGCTGATTATATACATGCGTAAGTGTTGGATGTCTTGATCGAGGGGAGCACAGTTTCGACACTTGTTGTGCATTATAGGGAGTGATTGACCCTCACGTATACAGTGAGTGAGATTTATTTCAATGTTTTCGTTTAATATATAAACCATGTTTTACAACAGTTTGATAAATGAGCATGATTTATCGTGTGCTTAAAATGTTTTGACTGGTTTTGGAAATGATTTTTGTGAACCGATGGAGTGTCCAAAAATTTGGTTGAATTATGAAAATATGCATCCATGTGGTTGAAATGTAAAATGTGCCATTTTATGATATATGTTGCATTTGGTTTATGAACCTGATTTACGGCACATGTTTGATATGATATTGGTCTTGAGGGCTGTGATATGTATTGTTCCGTAGCTACGAAGGACACCGTGAGAGGCGCTTGGGTGGCGTCCGGATATGCCTAGGCCTGGGGTATCCCACGAGTTGTCGAGATTATATTTACGACACGGTACTAGGCAGGTTGAACCCGAAAGGGGGAGGATTTGGATACTATCCAAGTCTAGCACCTGGACGAGGTCCGTCGCCAACGCCAGGGTAGAGAGCACTTTAAATAAAATCGCATATAACACCCCTAGTGCGCCTGTCATTGGTCGAGGTAGACCTCTGCCAGGACACTTTCGGCTAGCAGCTCTATGATTTTATTGACAGTACTTTGGATGCATATTCGATTTGATAATGTGTGTTAATGATATGTGGTTGAAATGAAAAGCATGATGATTTGAAATACGATTTGTATACTTATGTTTTGACACTCCAGTTTCACACCCCATATTACACGATTACATTGAACCACTCACTCACTGAGTATTCTTCCCTGAGTACTCACCCCTCCTCTTTCCCTCCCCAGACAGGATTATGGTGCTAGGACGACGCATTTGGCTCTAGAGGTATGATAGCTTGTTGGTGGATTGGATTCACGACGGTGAGATTTAAGTTTTAATTGAAAATATGAGTTTCATACTTTATGTTGAGCCTGCGTGGTCTTGATATTGAGGTCCGTAGTTGACCGTGTACACATAATGGGATGACTGTATAATTTTTAGACTTTTGTTTGTGAAACTCTCATTTCGCTTGCATTGAGGCATTTGTAACCATTTGAAGTGTTAACTTGGGAAATTGTAATTATTTGTATAAAATTAGGCCCGCTCGGTATGGCGGCTGCTCATGCTCCAGTTGGGCATGACAGTAGAGGTCTGTGGCGAGGACTGTTGGTGATTAGTTAGCCTTGCATTGTCTGGATGTCGGTTGGGATATTTGGTGGATTGTTTTGAGGCCGGGATGGCCATGTGTTTAATTTACATGATGATGTTAATTTATACAGATATACAGGTTTAACTGCACATGGGAGACCTCCGATTTATGGGGAGGTTTTATCCGATTTTTTGTAAAAATACAGTCGGCATCCAGGTCAACGGGCGACTGTTCACGATTCCCGGTTCGGGGCGTGACAGTTCAGTTGGTATCAGAGCTCTAGGTTGAGAGCTATGTAGGAAGAGAGTCTTGAAAACATTCCCAAGTGTGTTGTGCTTCAAGTCCTCAATGCAAGGAGTTTCATACAGTCATGAGATCCCAGTACAACGGTTTTAGGCATATGAGTTATTCTTTTTAAGGGGTTAGATACGGTGCGTATCTAACCTAGCATATCATTTCCATCGGTTTTTAAACCGGTAACTCTATTCATTTTTAGGGGGTTAGTTATTTCGCAACTAACCCTAATCTTTGAATCATATCTTATTTGAGTTCTTCGTTTGTAAGATTATGATTACTAGACGAGGTACTAGATTTGTACCTGAAACATCTAGAATACCCGAGGATGTTTCCTCGTCAGGTGTACCCTTTTTGCATGTTCTCAGCTGGCTATTATAGCCACGGTTCCATCACCATCAGTTGATGCATTTATGCAGGTGTATGAGTGGTACACCTCCCATTGGATTCGAATGTTTTGATTCATAACTCAAATTCTTTTTAGGGGGTTAGTTACTCCGTAACTAACCCTAATCCATGATTTCCACTTAATGAAAAGGTGCTCTATTTGCAGAACTATGCCGCCTAGATGTAGTAGGCGCGGTGCACCACTAGAGAGTCTCTTAGTGTCTGATGCACTTGTGGCACTCGAGACTTCACGAGTACCAGAGGATGCTTCCTTTATTCACTCCCCTTCACTAGTGCCACCTTCAGCACCTCCACCGGTTGTTACAGCTGAGATTCCTCCACCACCACTCGACGCCTTGAGGCAGTGGCAGGAGTGGCTTAGTAGATATGGGGTGCAGATGCCACCACCTCTACCAATAGATTCCAGCGACCGCACCTGCGGCCATACTTGCTCCTACGACACCGGTTACTCCTCCGATGGCCGGTCTTTATGTTTTTGCTTCAGCCGATGAGATTTCGGTTACTTTGAGGCGCATCCATGAGCTTACTCAGTTGGTGATAGAGTTACGACAGCTCAGATACACAGACTTTTCAGGATCTAGTGATGTCGTAGCGGCGAAGCACTGGATCTATAGGATTCGCAGGATCCTTACTGATGTGGGATTGTCAGAGGAGTTCAGATTGTGAGTTGTTGAGAGACTCCTCAACGGTGATGCCCTCACTTGGTGGGAGGCTATTTATGACGAGGTTATTGACTCACTGCGGTAGGAGGACTTCTTGAGGGAGTTCGACCGTAGATATTTTACGGAGTCCTAGTAGGACCATAGAGGGTTGAGACCCAGACGAGCTAGAGCTTGAAGTGGGGTAGGACTTCTAACTTTTAGGGAAGCCCCTCTCACTTTATATCAACACAGTTTGGACAGGGACCACGTCCCTAGAGTTTTAGAGTACAGGCCCCTAGTGCCTCTAGTTATTCCATAGCACTGCACTGTCCTATCTACAGCGACTGTGGCTGATGTCATTTTGGAGCTTGCGGAGCTCCCCTTAGATGCTTCTAATATGGGAAGCAAGGACACATTTGGAATACTTGTCCTGACCTAGGTTTCAGAGGTCAGGTGTCACAGATACACATGGGTGGACCATGGACAGGTCAGTAGGGAGCACCTGCACACTCAGTACACACCGCTCCACGGACTGCAGTCGGGAGCAACACTGTACTAGACCCTTCACGATAGTAGCAGAGGGCATAGACCCGCGTATATGGTATGATACAGGAGGACGCTTAGGCGAACCCAGATACGACCATGGGTAATCCTCTAGTAGATTCCTTTGTTTAGGAGTTTATAGATACTCTCCTTTTTGAAATCATGTATATCATGATACCTATGTATCGTCTTGAAAATCCTCTTTTGAAACCATGCATCTCATGATGATATGTACGGTTATGACTGATTAAAGTCTTAGAGGCTTGACTACTTGATATATATATATACGTATATCCTTTGCGTATCCTATATTGGATCTTTTTTTCAATTTCTCGCATCATGAGTACCATGAAAATACTCAGAGTCGACGCCCGTGTTCTTATCGACACTGGTTCAGATTTTTCTTACGTGATTTCGCTTGACAGTTGAGTAGACTGTTATCGTCGCTACATGAGGAGCTACTAGTTATCACTCCTCTTGATGAGCAATTGGTCAGAAATTCAGTATATAGAGAGTGCTTATCTCTCTTATTGATGGGACTCCGCGTATTGGGAGTCAGTTTGACTAGTGATGATTGAGCAGCATTACTAGCTTGATTTGAAATGAGGCCGATCTTGCTCGATCGCATTAGAGAGATTTACGGAGCAAATAAGGAGCTCCAAGTGTTCTTGATAGATCTGTAGAGATGATGACAGAGAGTTCCGAGTCCGTGATAACGGACTAGTTTTATATCGATAGTGGGTTTGCACACCCGCCGACAGTTAATCTTCGTAGAGATATTCTAGAGGAAGTTCATTCCTCCATTTACGTTATACATTTGAGAGGTACAAAAATGTACCTAACTATCCGAGATAGTTATTAGTAGTTTGGTATAAAGAGAGAGTTCGTTGCTTGATGCCTGGTTTGTCAATAGATGATGGCCAAGCATCAGTGACCCACAGGCGCTTTGCAGCCTTTTTCCATTCCCGAGTGGATGTAGAAACACGTCACAATAGATTTTGTGACAAGGATTGTTACGGACCTTAGCACGGCACGATGCTAATTTGGGTGATCATAGGTAGGCTCACCAAGTCCGCACATTTTATTCCGATTCATGTTGATTATTCCTTAGAGGTATTAATAAGCCTCTATGTTGACACGATTATCAGGTTTCATGGGGTATCAATGTCAATAGCATCGGATGGAGATCCCAGATTCATTTATAGATTTTGGTCCAGATTATAGGGATTTCCAGAGTAGTTGGGATCGGCATCTTCCCCTGGTTAGGCCAGTATTAGGATGCCTCATATGAGGCACTGTATGACAGGGAGTGCTGCACCCCGATATGTTAGGGTGAGGTCGTAAAACGACATCTCAACAATGTTGAGTTGATTTGGAAATGAAAGATAAAGTTAGGGTCATCTGTGGGCGGATGAGAGCCACCCAGGACAGGCAGAAGGTATATGCCGTTCGTAGACGGTGACACCTTGAGTTGCCACAGGAGATATGATTTTCTTGAGGGTATTTCCTTTAAAATGAGTTATACGATTCAGGCAGCGGGGCAATCTGAGTCCCAGATATATTTGTACCCTTCCGTATCCTTGAGAGGGTCGGAAGTGTGGCATACAGATTTGAGTTGCCAAATGAACTATTCCGTATTCATACTGTCTTTCATGTCTCAGTACTAAGGAAATACCTAGCTTTCTTTTAAGTTTCGAGGACGAAACTTGTTTTTAGGGGGTTAGAAAATGTAACACCGACGCTGCGGTGTTCGTACTAGTATTCCTGTTCATGAAATTAAATAAAATATTTCTCCGTTTATATATAGAGAGAAAATTTTAATTATATTGATTTTCGATTTTGAGGTAAGTAATTTGAAATTTTTGGGATATTTAAAGTATCCGTAATTCCAATTTGTAAAATAAAGTGAGTATAAAAATATATATATATTTCCTTTATTAATTAAATTATTTATTTACTCATTTAAATATTTATAAATCTATTTTTATAAAAATATATATATATTAATAAATAATAATAATAATAATAATAATAATAAAACCAAAAAAAAGGGGACGGGTTAGGGTTAGAAAACCCTAACACTTTTCCCACTTTCCCCTTTCACTCTCCCTCCGCCTCTTCACATTCCCGCGGCGCTTCCTCCTCCGCCGCTGATCGCGGCCACCGCAGACGGCCAGCAAGACCCAACCATTGGTCTCACTCTCTATCTCTCTCTCGGTTCCACTCTCTCTATCTCCCGCTGTGTCTCCCTTTCGCTCGCGATCTCTCTTTGGTCCTCCACCGCACCACCCCTTTCCGCCACCCCACGGTGGTTCGACCACCAACCATCTTCCACTCTCTACCTCCCTCTGCCTTTCAGTCTCCCTGTCTCTCTCCCTACGCACGCGTCGCGCGCGACTGCTCGCGCGACTGCGCGCGAGATAGCCCCCCTCCTGCGCGCGCACCAGCACGCGACAGCCCTGCCCCAGTGCGCGCTAGCCCCTGCAGTGAGCCCCATATCCCGCGCGCGCGGCCGCTGTGCTGCTTCCCTGCTCGCGCGCCTTCTGCCATCTGCGGAAGCCCCAACCGAAAGCCCTAGGTCGACTGTGCCTTGTCCACTGCAAAGGTAAGGTCAAACCCTAGCCCAAATTCTAGGGTTTCGATTCCTTGGTGATTTATACTAAATTGCTGACTTTTGCTTCGCATTGGAAGCATTGTAGGTTTCGAACTGAATCGAATGTTGCACGGACGTTAGAGTTTTGGACGGCAGTGAACCCTAGGTGAGGGAAATGCAATCCTTTCGATATTTGAGTTATTTTATCGAATTTAGGATTGAAATTAGAATTGGAAACTATATGTATGCTTTGAAATAAGTTAGATTAAAAGGAAATGTACTTTCCTGCAATTTCATATGAAATTATTTATGTTAAGCTTAAAATTTGATATAAATAGGGCTGCGTTGCATAATAGAATGTGTTAGATAATGATAGAGGTTTGTTTGACTCGTTTGTATAGCTTTAGTTGAAAATTGATTGGAATATGCCTGAATGTGAGGGTTAAGTTTAAAAATTTAAGCGAATTAGGTTGCTTAGCATGGAAGAAGCATATTAAAGGATAATGAGATCGAGTTGAATTGATTTGAATACTTTCCTTTAGAGTTTAATTTGACATATGTATGAAAATAGTCGAAATTTGTGATTTGAGCCTAAGGATTGATGCGTTGTTTTACATGATAGTTGGTGTTGCAAATAGGTAAGTCAAATACACTCTCTATATTATGAAAATAGGTTTCAAGAAATCGGATGAGAATCGAAAAGTGTATGATTTTTCAAAGATTTTTCAGTTCATAGGAAACTTATTTATTTTAAGTGTATTTCCAATTTTAATTGGTTTTAGGATTGAATCAGGCTTGATTTTGATTTGATTAATTAGTTATAAATGGAATGAATTTGATGAAATGAGAATCTAGAAAAATGATTGTGTAAATGTGTTGATTTTTGCTTAATTTGTGTGTGGAAATTAAGTAAATGGATTTATAGTGTGCAAGAAATTTCAATATATGAAATGTTTAATTTAAGGTCTTAAATGAACACATATTGAGGGGAGAAACCCTAAGGAAACATGTATAGGAAAATTTAGACCTTTGGGTATGAAATTTGATGGATTTTAATGTGATTTTGAGTGTTAAAATGTGGATTTGATGTACTTGTATGCATGCTGAATTTTGGATAGAGGTTAGTGAGTATGTGGATGTAAAAATGTCTTGATCGAATCCATTGGAGAGATTGGGAATGACTCTAGTAAGCAAGATGGAGGTTTATATGTGTATGTAATAAGGTATAGAAAGTGTATGCATATATATAGTGATATTGGTGTGTTAAAGTAATATGAAAATATGCAATTATAAAGAATGAGCAAAAGCATGTCTTTGTATTTATATGATAAATGTATAGAATTGTATTGGTGTATTGAAGAGAAGAAGTTGATAAAGAATTTTAAATAAAAGTGTGTTGATGTATATGCTGACTCTTATGTGCGGCGAGAGATTTGATTGGTGTGAGTTTTGTGTAGGATTGGTTGAGTACCATCACTTGAGTCTTGTGGACATGTTGTAAGCATGAACAAAATATGAAGAGTTAAGGTAGTGGCTTAAAAGACTTGACTTGACATTGGAAATTTGAAAGTGAAGAACATGCATTTTAGCTAATTGAACAGCATGTAGTCTTTTAGCATAACTTTCTTTACACATCTCCGAATGACATGAGGTTTTCTGCCTTAGACACTAGACATCCTTAGTTTTAAAAATGAAATAAGAAACCCCTTGATTTGTAAAGGTGTATTAGAAGTTATAGCCTATTTTCTATAACTGCTCAGGTTTGAAACTTGCTGATTATATACATGCGTAAGTGTTGGATGTCTTGATCGAGGGGAGCACAGTTTCGACACTTGTTATGCATTATAGGGAGTGATTGACCCTCCCGTATACAGTGAGTGAGATTTATTTCAATGTTTTCGTTTAATATGTAAACCATGTTTTACAACAGTTTGATAAATGAGCATGATTTATCGTGTGCTTAAAATGTTTTGACTGGTTTTGGAAATGATTTTTGTGAACTGATGGAGTGTTCAAAAATTTGGTTAAATGATGAAAATATGCATCCATGTGGTTGAAATGTAAAATGTGCCATTTTATGATATATGTTGCATTTGGTTTGTGAACCTGATTTACGACACATGTTTGATATGCTATTGATATTGGCCTTGAGGGCTGTGATATGTATCGTTCCGTAGCTACGAAGGACACCATGAGAGGCGCTTGGGTGGCGTCCGGATATGCCTAGGCATGGGGTATCCCACGAGTTGTCGAGATTATATTTACGACACGGTACTAGGTAGGTTGAACCCGAAAGAGGGAGGATTTGCATGCTATCCAAGTCTAACACCTGGACGAGGTCCGTCGCCAACGCCGGGATAGAGAGCACTTTAAATAAAATCGCATATAACACCCCCGGTGTGCCTGTCATAGGTCGAGGTAGACCTCTGTCAGGACACTTTCGGCTGGCAGCTCTATGATTTTATTGACAGTACTTTGGATGCATATTCGATTTGATAATGTGTGTTAATGATATGTGGTTGAAATGAAAAGCATGATGATTTGAAATACGATTTGTATACTTATGTTTTGACACTCCAATTTTACACCCCATATTACATGATTACATTGACCCACTCACTCACTGAGTATTCTTCCCTGAGTACTCACCCCTCCTCTTTCCCTCCCCAAACAGGATTATGGTGCTAGGACGACGCATTTGGATCTAGAGGTATGATAGCTTGTTGGTGGATTGGATTCACGACGGTGAGATTTAAGTTTTAATTGAAAATATGAGTTTCATACTTTATGTTGAGCCTGCGTGGTCTTGATATTGAGGTCCATAGTTGACCGTGTACATATTATGGGATGACTGTATAATTTTTGGACTTTTGTTTGTGAAACTCTCATTTCGCTTGCATTGAGGCATTTGTAACCATTTGAAGTGTTAACTTGGGAAATTGTAATATATTTGTATAAAATTAGGCCCGCTCGGTATGGCGGCTGCTCATGCTCTAGTTAGGCATGACAGTAGAGGTCTGTGGCTAGGACTGTCGGTGATTTGTTAGCCTTGCGTTGTCTGGATGTCGATTGGGCGATTTGGTGGATTGTTTTGAGGCCGGGATGGCCATGTGTTTAATTTACATGATGATGTTAATTTATACAGATATACAGGTTTAATTGTACATGAGAGACCTCCAATTTATGGGGAGGTTCTATCCGATTTTTTGTAAAAATACAGTCGGCATCCAGGTCAACGGGCGACTGTTCACGATTCCCGGTTCGAGGCGTGACACAAACACTTCCCCACAACTCTGAAGGGGAATGCTCTGACATCGTTCAACTCTTTGCTACCATTTAACTTAAGAAACTACTCCCAATTAAGGGAACAGTTTGAGACTCATTTCGTGAACAGCCACGAGGCCAAGAGGAAATCTACTTCTCTCCTCTCGCTACGGCAAAGGGATGACGAGCCCGTGAAGGATTTTCTAGAAAAATTTAAGATAGAAATGATAAACGTTTAAGATGGAAATGATGAAGTTTGAGGAAATCTACTTCCTTCCTCTCACTATGGCAAAAGGACGACACTACTAACTGGATAGTGGCCTTCAAATATAAAGACCTCAAAAAGTACATAGCTACCAAGGAAGCAGATGCATTCATCAAGCATTAAAAAAACCCAACAGGAGCGAATGCAACCACTCCTTGACAACACTCTCCCAAGAAGTCCCAACTAGTGCTCCCACCACATCACAAGTTCAATCACTATACACCATTGAATAAAACACCAAGTCAGATTCTATTATAGATAAGAAACAAGACATATGTTAGATAGCCAAGACACCTCCCAGGCGACGATTCCAAGAAGGACCGAATATGGTTCTATCACTTCCACTAAGATTATGGCCACCTAACAAATGAATGTAGGAAATTAAAGAATGAGCTCAAAACACTTGTCCGAGACTGCATGCTCCAGAGGTTTATCCATGATGATTGCAAAGGCAACTCTTATAGAGAACCGTAGGGGGGAAAATGAGGAGATGAGATGGATTAGCAATGTGGCCTAACATCTACAAGGGATCAGGCAAATAGGGTAATCCTTCACATATGAGCCAAGTACTCACCTTTGATGACTCCCTCCTCTGGGGAAATTCTTCCTTCTCCCCGATAAACTAGTGTAACAGAAGAAGGCCCTGCTTAGCAGAGATGATAGTGGCCCCAATCTTTCAAATGAGTGAACCATCTGCTTCTAAAGAAGTTTTCTCAGCTTGTGATGGAAAGGGACAAAAGTTTGATGATAAGATTTGATGATGACGACCACATAGGAGTCCATCTGAGATGTGATGACCCATTGATCAACACAGTAATAATTGGCCAATATGCAGTTAAAAGAGTTTTCGTCAATCAAGGAGCAGACTACAATCTCCTTTAATAGGATGCCTCAAGCAAATGGGCTTTGATCGTGCACACCTTTAACCCTATGTTGGACCCATAAAAGGGCTTTCAAATGAATGCTATATCCCAAAGGCGTCGATTCTCTCCCCGTGATGTTAGGAACACCATCGAACCACTCCACCGCTATTGCCACTTTTAACGTAGTAAAGTTCCCGTTACCATACAATGCTATCCTGGGCTACCTCAACCTAAATGCTTTGGAGGCATTACAAAGCATGAAGTATTTGAAAATCAAATTCAGAATGCCTCTCGGCATTGGGACGATCAGTTGTGATCAAGATCCTTCAACTTCTTCTATCTAGTAAACTCTATTTAAATTTTTATACTGTTTTGTTGGTGGTGTCATGCCACTTATTGAAGTTTTATTTGATGTTTTCTTTTTACAAGTGTTTTAATGACAATGCTTCGGCTTATCACATTTCATTACAATAACAAAATGCACTTGATTACAAACAGTTATTACAAAGTATGAGCAATAACATCCCCAAGGCATAACACCTTTGAGTACCTTAGGTGCAACACCTAGTACACTATACATCCTCAAGATGCAATGCCTTTGAGAACTCTCAGTACAATGCCCCGGTACACTATACATCCTCAAGGTACAATGCGTTTGAGTACCCTTGGCGCAATGCCCAATACACCATACATCATCTAAGTGTAATGCCTCTGAGTACCCTCGGCCCAATGCCCGGTACAATATACATCCTCAAGATGTAACGCCTCCAAATACCCTTAGCGAAACACCTGATACACTATACATCCTCAAGGTGCAATACCTCTGAGTACCCTCAATGCAATGCCTGGTACATTATACATCCTCAAGGCGTAATGCCTTCGAGTACCTCGGTGTAACACCTGGAATAATATACATGCCCAAGATACAACGCTTTCAAGTGCTCTCAGCGTAACGACCAATATGCCTTATGATATGTTGCTCTCAGCACGATCTGTACACCCAAGGTGTAAGACCTTTATGGTACCTTATTACATTGTCTCAAATTTTCTCAATGCGATATGGAAGATGCCCTTACTATAACACTTCCACACAGCTGGCCATGGCACAAGGCCATCATCTGCAAATAAGATTTCCATAGTATCGTGGCATAATTCAATAAGCTTCTTAGCTCATTACACGATGCAAGCTTGGTGCCCCTCTTGTAACGAACGGAGCCCTGTAGAATATGGAGAGGCCATAAGATAATAAACTTGTAAGATTCCATACTCCCCACTGGAGATTTCATCTTAGCATTCCTATTCCAAGGAATTATTGAGTAACAAACCAAAATAGTGATAACATAAAAGCAATGATAGATCAAGGAGAAGGAGCATAAGGTCTTTACTGAAAGTTGGTGAAATCGGCCCGAAGAGCAATGATCTATGAGTAAGCAGCAATCACCCCTTTGGAAAGGCCGCACTTGAACTGAGATGTTAGAACTGTTAATATCTGCTCCCTAAACCAAACCGCCCCTTAAATGGTGCATGGTTTCTTTAGCTCGCCTTTTTAGATAGCTCACAATGGTCGCATTCATAAGTTTCCCTCAACTCCGCAATTTCCCTCTGTGAAGCGACAAAAGCCTCCTCCCACTCTCGTGCCAAATCCTCAGCAGCCAGTCGATCTACTTTGCTATTATTAAGGAGATCCCTTAACTTCTCACCCTTAGCTATGGTTGTGTCAGTAACCTCATACGAATACTCCATATTAGCCTGTAACATCTTTATCAACTTTTCCTTTTTACGAAGAGCAATAGATGTTACCATCGCTTCCTTGGCCTCCCCTTGGGCCTTTTTGGGTCAAAGTTGAGAGATCTTGTTCTCTTGCAGGTCTAGTTGACTCTTTAGATGATCAACCAATTGATCTTTTCTCATCTTTTAAAACTCAGATATCGTAATAGCTTGCGAAGAAAAATAACTTATAATAATCACAACGGAATGAATTGGTTAACTTTAAATGTATTGAAAGAGCATACTTGAATCAGAAGAGCTACAATAGACTCATCACCCTACTCCACCAATAGGCGGTTTAACTCTAACTCTGCCTAGTAAAAATCGAGTCTGTCACCAAACCTCCTTGCCTCTGTAATGTCTAAATAACAAAAATAATGGTCATGACAACTTACAATGGCATTTCCTCTCCCCTTCAATTGCTTTAAATGGTCAAACGACCAAACTAGAATAGGAGGAAGGGGGACCGATTGCTCTGACATCACACTGTTACCCCTCCAGACGTATAAATATTTTGGTAGGGCACTAGAAGAACTTGGTTCTATTCCTGGCAAGGCTAAAAGCAAAGTCTTCTCTCCCACGGCCGACAAAGGGGCAGGATGTAACTCCTCAATAACATGTAACGCCTCAGCACTACTAGCAATAGGGCCAACAACTTACTCCACTTCCCCTCAAGAATAAGAGTGGCAATAGGGCACTCATCACTTGTGTTGGCAAAATGAGTTTTGATAATGAGCAAATGATGAGTTTAAGGTGTATTATGATAAAAAGATATTGTTGGACTAAGGAAAGATTGGATTATGTGGAGATAGAGATTGGTTAGGCTTGATACAAAACATGTAAAATATTCACAGCAGATGCATAGTCGATTATAGCAATGTAGCAATCGACTTGCCTTGTACACAAAGGCTAAGTTAAGTCTAACATAATATACTAGTCGAGTAACTAATTTATCTAGCCCGCAGTTAGTGTAACACCGACACTGCGGTGTTTCGTACAAGTGTAGCGTTCATGGAATATATATAAAATATTCATCCATTTATATATATAAAAAAATTTTTAAATTGTATTGATTTTCGATTTTGGGGTTTTTAAATTTAATTTTTGATATATTCTAAATGTCGTACCCATGATTTGAAGTGTAAAGCGATTATAAAAATATATATATATTTATTAATTTATTAATTAATTAATTTACTTATTTAATTATTTATAAATTTATTATAAAAAGAAATATATATATAAATAATAATAATAATAGTATAAAAAAAAAACAACTGAGGAAACGCTGCGTTTTGGAGTCAAACACAGCGTTCCCCCTCTTTGATGAAATTAGGGTTAGAAACCCTAATTTCATTGCCCTTTCTCTCATTCGTCTCTCTCTACTCTCTCCCGACGCCCGTTCGTCTTCTACCGCGACCCTCCGTCGCGCACCGTTGCACTTAGCCGCCCCACTCTCTCTCACTCTTCCTTTCCGTTCATCTCTCTACCTCGCTGTCTCACCCTCCCACTGTGGCTTTTTCTCACTTTCCCTCTCTGCGTTTTCTCCCGCTGCGAACAGCATTCCTCCGCCGCCTCCAACACCATCAACCACCATCAACACCACCGCCTTCTATCGCCCTTTCTCCCTCTACATCTCACTGTCAACCGATCTCTTTCTCTCTCTCTACCTCCCACGATTTCTCTCCCTCTTCCATCTCCTTCTCGCAGTTCTCCACCGCACCGCCACCATGAGCCACCCTCCTCCGCCTTCAACCACCAACCGATACCCCCTCTCTCACTCTTTAGCTCCCTCTATTTTCTCTCTCTCTACACTGTTTCTCTCTCTACCCCTCTCACTATCACTCTCTTTCTTTCTCTCTCTACCTCTTGCTAGTTCTCCCCCTCTCTATTTCCCCTTTCTCTGTTCCCCCTTAGTTACTCTCTCTCTACTCTATTTGCCTTCCTGTGCACACAAATTCCTGCTGCAACCTTTGTTGCAGCATAGCAGCAGGCATCCGAAACCCTAGACTACCTATACTCATTTCCTGCGAAGGTAAGGACGAAAGTTCTGACCTATAGATTTAGGGTTTTGATTCTTATATTAATTAAGATTAATTATTGAAATTTGCTTCATTTTGGAAGTATTGCAGGTCTTGGAATGAATCGAATGGCGCACGGATGCTAGAGTTGCAAATGGTGAAACCCTAGGTAAGAGAAATACTAGTCTCTTGGATGATTGAATGAGTTTAGGCTGAATCTAGTATGAGAGTTTTATATATGTTCTGAAAAGGTGTGGAATTGGAAGAGAATGCATTTTCTGACAGTTTATATGTGATTATTAAGGTTAAGTTTAGAAGTCTGCGTGAATTGGGTTGTTTAGTATGAAAGAAGTATATTATAGGATCATAGAATCATGTTAAGTTACTTTGATTAGTTTCCCTCAGGGTTAAATTTTGAAATATGTATGAAAGTATTTGGGATTAGAGTTAGAATGCAATATGCTGTGAAATGAAGTATATTGTCGCCTTTCGTGCTCTTCTTAGGTTATATTAAGTTGTTAATTTACATAATGGTTGGTATATGAAGAATAGTTTAAAAGTTGTGGTTATAGTTTAAGAACTATCGTAGTCTTTTACATTATAAGTCGTCTTGCATATAGGAAATCAAAATACAATTTCCATATTATGAAAATAGATTTCAATACCTTTAAAATGACATATGGTTTGAAACAAATGGATGAGAATTGAAAAGTGTATGATTTTTCAAAGATTTTTCCATTTCGTAGGAAATTTATTTATTTTAATCTTATTTTCGACTTTGATTGGTTTTAGGATTGAATCAGACTTGATTTTGATTTGATTATCTACTTATAAATGGAATAAAATTGATGATATTAGAGTATGTTTATAAATTGAAGAATTTAGGGTTTGTACGAACTTAAGGAAAATGTTAAAACCTGAAAATAGTCAGAAATTTGATGAAAATTGTGATGATTTGATTAGGTTGACTTTCTTGGAGATTCGAGGAGTCAATTTGGTTTGATTTTGGAAATAGGGAGTGATTACCCTCCTTAGAAGGTGAGTGAGACCCTAATCTCTTGCATGAAATAGTGAAAATCTGATTTTTACCATGTTTTTAAACAAAACATGCTTTGATATGCATTGATTCGATGTGTGATATTAAATCTCAAATCTGTTTTGTGATTATTGGAGTGTCTTAAACTTATGTTTTCCATGACTATGCATCCATGTTTGAAATGAAACAAAATTGTGCCCCTACTTGAAAATTGGATAAGTTTCCTTTTCTACCATTGCATTGGTATACTGATTTGAAATGATTTGACGAATGTATTAACACACGGATTTGAAATGTTTTAAGATCTGTGAGGGCACTGGGATGCCCACTTGTGATGATATGATATGACTTGATTGATTCCGTAGTTACGAAGGGCGTTTGTAGAGGCACGGGTTGCCTAGATACGATTTGGCCAGAGGTATCCACAAATGTCGTGATTGTGATATGTATGGGTCCGGTTGAACCATGTATTGGGAAGGTCCGTCAGCATAGGTGGTCTAGCACCGAGAGTTGCTTGTACATGATTGTGATGCTCCGTATGGGCCCGATTGAACCATGTATTGGGGAGGTCTGTCAGCATAGGCGGTCTAGCATCGGGAGTTGCTTGTACATGATTGTGATATTCCGTATGGGCCCAGTTGAACCAAAAGGGGAGGTCCGTCAGAATAGGCGGTCTAGCACTGGGAGTTGCTTGTACGTGCCAACGTCGGGGTAGAGAGCGACTTTTGAACATTTATACATAATAAAACCCCCGATGCGCCTATCCTTGGTCATGGTTGACCCTTGCTAGGATTCTTTCAGCTTGCTCTATGTTATACTTGATTTTAAATGGATGCATCTATGTATGATATCGTGTGAATGATTAAATGAGTTCATTTTAGCGAACATATCATGATTTGTTGAAAAATTCGAATTATTGGTTATGAATGATATTATTTGACACTCCAATGTTCACCTATACTATTAGTACTTGAGATTAATCCCCTCACTCACTGAGTATCCTCCCATAGATACTCGCCCTCTTCTTTCCTCCCTCAGACATGATTGTTGTGCTGGAGCGATACTTCAGAGTTTAGAGATTTTGACGGATCTGGTTATTCTAGATGGTGAGGTTTTAAGTTTAAGCTGAAACTTGAATTACGTATTATATTTTTGACCATGCGAGGTCTTGTTGAGGTCCGTAGTTGGCCGTGTATTTATTTTGGGATAACTGTATAATTTATGTATATTTATTTATGAAACTCTCATATTTCATTTACATTGAGGCGATTGTACGTATTTAAATGTTACTTGGGAAAAAGTATTGTATATTATATAAAATTTTAGGTCCACTCAGTGTAGTGGCTGCTCATGCTCTAGTTGGGCATGACAGTAGAGGTTTGTGGTTAGGTCTGCTAGAAATTTTATAGCCTTGCGTTGTTCTGGATGCTGGCGGTGGGAATTGGTTGATTTTGGAAAGGCCGAGATGACCATTTCTTTATTTTATAGGATGAATGTTGATATACAAGTGAAATTGTATATGAGAAACCTCCGATTTATGGGGAGGTTCTGTCCGATTTTCTATAAAAATACAGCCGGCATCCAGGGCAACGGGCGGCTATTCACGATCCCGGTTCGGGGCGTGACAGTTAGCCTAGCTATAATGATCAAATTTTAAATATTAACGGTTGAATAATAATGGTCAATGAGAATAGAACACATCATAGTCGACCACTCAAATATCAAAGTCGACTTATACTTACAAGTTAGGCCATACACATGTTAGCTCACTAAATACATGGCATTACACATAGACATAGGTTGTGAAATGATGATAAGTGTCAAAGACTTAGATCAACCTATGAGACACTAAGGATAGTTGACTTATATGCCTAGAAAGGATTGAACCTTAAGCACAGTATGCATGCACTATACTGGCATGACATAACATGACATCAGCTTGGCATTGGCATTGTACTGGCATGGCACAAGCACTACATTAAGATAGCATACGTTTAGCACTAGTATGGCCCGAGCATTACACTAACCTGGCATGAGCATGGCATTAGCATCACATGAGCATGACATGAGCATCAGTATGTCACAAAGCCATTGTAGAAAACCACTGCACATTTGTTCACAATAGGCAAATGGCCTAGTTGACTCACGGATGTACCATAGTCAACTCAACTCGTCTTGATCTAGAAAATTTTCTAAGTCTGGAGGTCAAGTATTGATCCTTGGATGATTAAGGATCGATCCTCCCATGTATTGAATACGCAGAAGTTGACTGCCATAGTGGCGAAAGTCAACTCTTGCTGCTCCCAGAACTAGACACGTCACATGACTATAGAGCAACCCTAGAGCATAATGCCATGTAACACATGTCATATGCCCATAGGATTATGCCACATCCACTGAGCCCCATGGATACACACGATGCACATATATCAAAGTAGGTTTAAGTGCCCATTGACTACTTAAAGCGAGGGAGTCGAGGACACCAAGCCTCAAAAGATGAGTATCGATAACCATCTTCAACATTATAAAAGTCCAAGAACTGACCTAGATTATAGATGTAGTCAACTAGCATGGGTCGAGATAGTCGACTCACCAATGAGTTAAAAGGGAACAAATTGACGAGTGCCAATCCTTGAGGGTTGGAGTACTAGTACTTGGAACTATTCACTAAGTTAAGCCAAGAAGAAGTTGACTATGAAGAAAGTAGTCACTAACTCATAGAAGAACATAGGCAAAATTCAAAATGTAGTTGGCTAGCAAAGTAGCGTAGTCAATGGCTAGTTTTAAAAATGCTATTCTAGCATTTAATGATTCAACAACCTTTGAAAGGCTAGTTTCAGCATTAAATGAGTTAAAACATCTTAAGAGACTATAAATATAACCACTATTAAAGACCAAATAATCTTTTGGAAAACATTGAATACATTAATTGTTTATTAACACTCAGTTTTCTCTGTTTTTCATTGTTTAAATGTTGTATTTATTTTGGGTTGTAAAATCTTCAACTAAGCATCAAAGCTCAACTTTGTGTTCTTTATCTTGTCTCATAATCTTGTAAGAGATCAACAGGAGAAGGTCTTCTTGAATTAGGACTCAATTCTCTGTGAGAGACAAGTTAGGATTTGTCAGAGCCATGAAGTCTAGTGTGAATGTTCAGAAGCAACACTTGTAAAGGTTTGACAAAGACCTAAAAACCTTATTGGTTGTACTATTTGGAAACAAATAGTGGATTGAAAACTCTAGGTAGAGCCTGGGAGTGGATGTACACCAGGAAGATAGAACCACTATAAATTTTTGTGTCGCTCAATCTTCTTTCCCTTTCTTAGTACTCTATTTTCTTATCTCAAAGTTAAAAAAAAAAAAGAAAAAAAAAGAAAAAAAAACTCAAAAAATGTCAACAACCTATTCACCCTTCCCTTTAGGTTTTTTCGCCTCAGTTCTTCAACTTGTCCTATCCTCTGGTAAACCCCTTTCTTCCTCCCTTCCTTCAGCCATGGCAGCCGATGCTTCCACTTCAACCTCCCTCCCTTTAACAACATCTTCCAGTAAAACAATAGAATTCCTAGGCACCGGTGTTATCACCCTTACTGAACTCGTTCAGTCACCATCCTCGCCTTCCTTACTGCTCAGTATTCACATGAGCCCTCTATTCTTTCAAGAAATATAACTAAAAAGCGTGTCCTCGAACGTGCTCCCCTCCTCTTCCTCTCCCTTAGGGCCTTCCTAGCATGAGCCCTCATTGATTTTAAAGTGGTCGCCCAGTCAAGGTCATCGACCTTAGCAAAATCAACAACATCAACAAGCCTTTTGGAGCTCTTCTCTAACATGAACGACCTTTGAATTTGAACCTTCTCGTCCAACAGAAGGCCAACTAATTTGAGCATTTCGTTTTCAACTAGGGTATCTACTCACTTGGCCCTACTTGATGCCCTACAATATCTGTCCATAGATCTAACAAAACCAGAGTGCCGAGAAAATGTAGCTGCCCTTGACCCAAAAAAGGGCTCTGTATCAGCCATTGGAAATTTATAAACTTTTTAAAGAAGAATTTGCTTCTCCAAGATTTATCTAAGGTCTCATTATAAAAAAATTTCCACTTCAATTGTTATCGAGCATGAATACAATACCATCCCTCTGTAGGACCCCTAGTGCCATATTTTCTCAAACTAAAAATAGAGGACAAATTTTCAAAATCAAATCTTAATCGACAAAACTTAACAAACTAACTACTGCCACTACTAGCCTCCACACACTCAGAATCAATAGAGTAGGAAATATATTCCAACCCCTCAAAACAGTAAACAAAGGCCCCAAATAAGGAACCCGTAACCCATAACTAATGTATTCTCTATACATGGGAACACAACCCACTGGCGGTTGGTTAGCCCTTTCCATATCTCTAGGCAACCTTAAGCAAAAATCACTGCTAAGATTCATGTCTTTTATGATAGATTCCAACTCCTTCTCTGTTATCACACTTGTAATTTTGCCAATCTTACAATGTTTATGTGAACCAGAACCCCAAGCCATGACTACTTTTCTCACAATTCTATAAACTGTAAAAATCATCTGGTTTCTCTTCTCTCTCTCTCTCTCTCTCAAGTGATTGTCTAAAACAAAACATATCAACCAATCAAGAACAAATGAAAAACAGGCATATAAAAGAAGATTAGTGAAAATCGAAAAGACACAACCCACATTAAATATTCCACTTTCGTGCCTATCTTACTCAAAAAGATAACTCTTTGTCTTCGTACCCTTTTGAATTCTTGATCTACTCTCAAATGTTGTTTTAACCAAACTACAATTAGGAGTGGGGGCAAATAACAGTACATTGAGCAATGGCCCATAATAGATTGACAAAATTGTCCATGTGTGCCAAGCTCATAAAAGAGCGGATACACCCCCATCTTATTTAGTTCCTTGGTTGAGTGGTCTACCGAGCATTAATTAATGACTTCTGACTCTCTCAGTCACCTTAGTCCTTCGCCCCCCTAAACTTCTCAGTTATCACATTCCTCAATAGACATATCTTATTATACGCAGACATCCCCATTATGGATCTCGGCAGTTGCCCCCGATAAGGTAGTAGACCTCCATCTTTTTAAATCTTCTCAATCTTTGACTTTAATCCTGATGATCTTGGAAGATCCCTAACAATCTCCCTACAAGAAAATTAGCATTTTGATTCCCTTAAAGATATACGAGAGCCCATAAACACAATATATATAGAGAATGAAGGTCATCGATCAGGTATGTTTGAAGACCCTACACAAAGAGTACACAAGAACAACGGAGGGCAAATACATAACTCTGTCTCTAACCTATTTCTCTCTCTTTACAAACAATCCCTTTTGACTTGAGTGTCGAAGTGTTCTCCATCAAACCAACCCCTGGTGCCTTTTGTTGGTATAATTATCTGAAGCGAATGAAGAATTTCATCGACTTCGACTCCACTTTCTGGTAAAATGAGCTACTATTTGTGGAGTCTAAACCCACCTCCAATAGTATCAATCAATATATACATATAAAATTGAAACCAATTGTTTTTGTAATGTTAACATTAGGGATTGTCAGGAAAATTCAAAGGCAACTCATTTACTGGACTCCATATGACTTTTTTAATGCAAAAAGTTGTCACTATAACAATCATTTAAATTTATTTCATCAAAATATTCTAATTTTAGTTGCCAAATCCTATGGAATTAACATTTTTGTTACTTTAAATGATAATATTATACATAAAATAACACAAAATATAGATAAACTAAAATTATCTAAACAAAACTCACAATTCCAAACACAACCCTCACTCATCCTTCCACAAATATATAGATTTGGTGCATAATTTGCATGCAAAATCCCATTAAAATCTGCGCAAAATCCATAAAAATATTTACAATCGGTCTTTTTTTTCCTAATGCTCATAGATTTCTTGTAATTAAATCTTGATACACAGAGAGTTGGTGCACACTTAAATCTTCCTCAGAGATTTAGTGTACAATTTGGCTCACTTTTCACAATATAAAATCAATCATTGTCAATCAAGGGAAAAAAAAGAAATAAATGTCTGCAGAAATTTTAAGCTGACATTGAAATAGAAAGAAAATAAATAGATTTCGCTTTTTTTGTTTGTGCGAGTGCATTTTCTAAAAAGGCTAGGGTTCGAGCAACAGAAAGAAAGAGAGAGAGAGTGAGAAGAAGAAGAAGAAGAAGAAGAAGAAGAAGAAGAAGAAGAAGAAGGAAGAAGAAGAAGAATTTGAGAAGAGAAGTGAGAAAAAAGAGAAAAAGAGAAAGAGTAAGAGAGAACACATACCGACTAAGGGCGATGCCGATGAAGACAAGAGAGCACGAGTAGCTCTCTTAGCATCAATGGCAAAGGGTGTCGATAGAGCTCAGTGGAAAAATCTCCAAGTGACTTTCTAAAGAGCAAGTGACATGTGGAGATTCATTCAAAATTTTCTCTAGAAACCACGATCTAAAAGATTCATTCAAAATCTAGGTTTTCAAAGCAAATAAAAGACAACCCTAAAACAGAAAAAGATGAGATGAGATATATAGAGATTGATAATCAAAAGGACTGAGGGTAGTATAGCTTATTGATGTGGGCTTTCCGATAAGATTGAGTGATGGAGAGATAGATGAAGAGACAAATCTGGTCTTTTTAATGAGATCAAGTGACAGAGAAATGGAAACTGAGTGCAAGGGAGTGAAAGAGAGACGAAGAGACCGATCGATAGGATTGGGAGTAAGAAAAGGTATAGATGAAGAAGACCAGTGGTTGCGGGTAGTGGAGGCTATGGATGTGACACCTCGATCCTCGGACTCGAGCACATGACAACTATTGTGTTGTCTCAAACTACGTACAACCTCGGGCACGCACTTTGAGACTCCACATGGCTAATCCATCATCAATACAATCTTAATCTTCAACCAATTCTCTATAATCATAAATCATTATCCATAAAGTCTCTTTCTAAATGACATAAGTAAAGTTCCAATAACTCTAATACAAGTGACCAATCAAAATATGGATGTAATTATACAAAAATATTAAAATTTCTACAAATAATCCATAATACAACAAAGTTTAGTTTCCCTTAACCTTACCCATGGATCCATCTACAACTAAGTAAGCTAAAACGGAACTACCTTACACAAAGTGTATGGTTCCAACCAACGTGGATCTCACAAATTGCAAAAGAAGGTTCTCTACATGCACCTACTAGCAACAACCTGAAAATAGGAGAGAAAAAGATAGGAATGAGTACAAAAGCACCCAGTGAGTGAAAAATCTATGTACATGCCAATGAGTGGGAGTGTGATTATATCCTAAAATCATTATCAACAGATTTCTATTTTATCATTACAAAAGTATTCACAAGTTCACAAAAATATTCACAAAGTGTTGATAGCCAATGCATTCAAAGTAAAAATATTTCTCTTTGTATCAAATAGTTTGCATTCTTTCAAAACCTTAGGACTGCCAAAAATATACTTTCCAATCCAAGACCTTGGCGAGGGCCAAGGATTGGATCCTCCAAGGGGCTTTATTCATTCATTTATCCAAAAATGTCTTGACCTTGGTGTTCCCTTGGATATCACCATTGGTGACTCATGGCTGCCAATCAATAACTTGGGTAGGTGAACCCCCCACATTACACTATCCTAATCCAGAATCTGACTCCACTCATACCATTCTTACTTCAGCCAGTCATAAGTGAGCAATAAACTATAGTAGCTGCATGAACAATCAGTCACCATAAAATATTGTTTTCATTTATAACTAAATTTTAAAACCATTTTGCAATCTATATTCATCCTTGTCTCAATAAATATCAATCAATCAAACAATGTAAATCATATGACAAACAATTCCAACATCACAATTTCAAGAAAACACATCACATTTAAATATTGAATTATAAAACTTTATTTCAAAATAAGATTTTCAAAATGCATAAAATCATTTCTCATTAAACAAGACATAAAAGTCTCACTCATAGTTTAGGGAAGGTATGCACTCCCACTAATCTATTTTTTCAATTCTATCCTTGTTCGAAAGACCTTCCCTAAATGTTATGTGGATCACAACATAGAATTTGGATTAGACATTTATCCAATGCTACCAAGAAGCTAAATACATGATGTGCAAATGGAAAATGTATTTCTATTCCTCAAACATTTATTAAATCATACTTAATGTTCATTCCCATATCTATATGTCTTAGAAAAATAATCATATCTCGATCAAGAATTCCCAAATTGCCAAAATTCTAATTTTTACTTAAAGACAAGACATAAAACAACAATTTTTATGTTTATAACTTAGATTCATTCTAATCACACAAAAACATGTAAGTCTATTACATGTTTACCCTAACTGTATAATCTCTAATTTGCATAGTCACGGGAAAATGACTATAACTTTTACTATACAAATTGAAATCACGTGATTCAATTCTCAATTTGAAGATAAAACTTAGATAAACAATTTTTGTATTCAAAATATAGCCTAATTTAGTCTAGAAGGCATCTCAAAATTGAAGCCAAGTTCATAGCCGAAATAGGGCAGAATAGAGCATGCCTCTATAGGATGACTCACTCTGAAAAATAATTAAAAATTCAATTCTCATCAGAATTCTGCGAATCATATATCATTTTCAAGCAAGTCTAGTTTCTCAAGGAGAAAACTTCATTTGATTTACCTATGTGGAGAAAAAGTTATGACTAAAAAACCGTAGCAACGTCAACTATTCTATTTATAGGAATTCTAGGATTTTATCTTTATTCTATTCTTTCAACACACTTCCAAGTATAGATCATGAAATATACTATTTTTCCTGATTTCAATGATAAATAAAAACCTAAAGCCATAAATTTAAAACTTACCTTGCACTTGCTTCATGTGTCTCTCAAGTATCCAACAAAATCCACTCCAAAATGACAAGTTCCTTCACCAAGCCTGATGAAGTCCAAGCATCTATTTCCTTTCAACTCACGGATTGTTAGAGTAGGTTGGAAATAGCTCTAGAAAGCTTAGAAAATCTAGATGTTATTTGTAAGTTTCTTGGATGATCCAAATAAGAGGAAGAAAAGAAAAACAGATGGTGAAGAAAATGAGATTTCTAAGAGCTCCTTCACTTCTCTCTCTTTCTCTCGTTCTCTCTCATTTTTTTTAATAAACCTATCCAAGAATCTTCAAGAATAAGGTCTTCTCTCTCTCTCTCTCTCTCTCTCTCTCCTTCTTACTTACGGCCACACTTATTCACTAACACCAATACATCCTTCTTTCTTTTTTTTTTAAACCACACCAACACCTCACACATGTCCTACATTTAGTGGAACACCTAAATGCTCTTTTACTTCTTTATATTTTGTTAGCAAATGAAAGAAGAGTGAGCAAAACAAATGGGAGAAGAGCAAAAATGTTGGGTTATGTTTGTGAACCTTAATTCAAGTGTTGGACATGTTAATAGGCTTCATTTCAAATATTGAACTGTAAAGTGATTTCAAATATTTGAACTTCAAGGCTTTGGGTTTATTGGTGGCCTCTATCTCAAGTTTTGGACTCCCAAATTTGAACTCAAGAATTTGGGACAAAATTTGGGCTCTATGCGTAGGATAGCTTGTTGGATTGGGCTCTAATATTGGAATTTATAGTTGAATTGTTAATCTTAAGAGTTGCACTTACAACTTGGGCCAAATTATTAGTTCAATCCAAGTCCAACTCTCATTTTCCTAATTCACTAAATTTCATAGTTTAAATTTACAATATCAAATTTCACCATGTCGATTACAAGTCATTCAGACAACTAAATATTAGTTTTAGATTTTACAAGTTCTACCCCCACAAAAATAATTTCATCCTCAAAATTCAATTTATCTCACATTCAAACGAGTGAGGATATTTTCTTTGCATCCAATCCTCTAGTTCCCAGGTCATCTCTTCCACTCGATCGTTTCTCCATAAAACCTTAACTATTGGTACTTCTTTGTTTCTTAATGTTTTAACTTGATGATCCAAAACCAAGGCCAGCTTAGTTTCGAAACTCAAATTCTCTCTCAACTCAATTGGAGGCTTTTCAAGATCATGCAATGGGTCTGGTATGTACTTCTTAAGCATGAACATATAAAACACGTTATGGATTTTCTCTAACTCTAGAGGCATCTCAAGTCAAAATGCTACATTTCCAACTCTCTCAATGGCTTTCTTCTTTTGTCGGCATAGTTTTCTAATGATCTTGTGCCGCTTTTATTCTTTCTCGAATGATCTTAACTTTTTCAGCCATTGTATCAATCAACTCCATACTTTTGATCTTTCTTTTTCCGACTTCATCCCAATATAACAGGGTTTGATATTTTCTCCCCCATAATGCTTCATATGGTGGCATCCCAATGCTAGACTAATAACTATTATTGTAAGCAAATTCCACTAAAGGGAGATGCTTATCCTAAGTACCAAGGAAATCAAAAGTACACAAGCTCGGAGCATATCTTCCAAAGTTTAGATCCTTCTCTTAAACTGACCATCAGTCTGAGGATGGAACACCAAACTAACCCCAACTTAGTCCCCAAAGATTCCTGTAGTTTCGGCCAAAACCGATAAGTGAACTGGGGATCTCTATCTGAAACTATAGATATTGGCACCTCATATAACCTCCCAATCTCATCAATATATATATTGGCTAGCTTCTTCAATGAATATGTAGTTCATATAGGCATGAAATAAGCAAACTTAGTAATCTTATTAACAATTACCCATATAGCATCATGTCCCATCGGAGATCCCGACAATCCAGTGACAAAGTCCATTATTATGTGTTCCTACTTTCACTCTGGAATTGGCAAGGGTTAAAGAACTCCAGCTATCCTTTGATGTTCAGCTTTCACTAGTTGATATACTAGGCATTTAGCTGTATATTCGGCTATATCCCTTTTCATTCGAAGCCACCAGTAGCTTTCTCAAATGGTTCGATACATTTTTGTGCTCATTGGATGCATAACATAAGCTGAATTATGAGTTTCCTCTAATATGGCTTTTCAAAGATCACTATCTTTCAGAACACAAATTCTATCTTTAAATACCATTATACCATCATCTCTCACTTTGAACTCGGTTTTTTCATCCCTTTGAATCTTTTCAAACTCTAATTTCAACTCCTCATCGGATGCTTGTAGTTCTCAAATTCTATCCATCAATGTCGGCCTTACTCAAATCTTGCCACAAGAGCACCATGTCTATCACTAGCTGGCCTTACTCCAAGGGACTGAATGCTAACAAGATGGGAGAGATAACTACTTCTAATACTTACCTAACTAGTTATAACTTTCGACTCAAATCATCTGTCATCACATTGGCTTTGCTCGGATGGTAGTTAATAATAAGGTCATAATCCTTAAGAAGTTCCAACCATCTTTATTGTTTCAAATTTAACTATTTTTGAGTAAGCAAGTAATTCAGACTTTTATGATCTGTATAGATTTGGCATGTCTCATCATAGAAGTGTTGTCTCCATATTTTTAATGCAAATACCACTGCAGCTAACTCCAAGTCATGGGTTGGATACTTTACCTCACACTTCTTTAGTTGCCTAGAGATATAGGCTATCACTTTGTCTCCTTGCATCAACATATACCCCAACCCTTGCTTGCTAGCATCATTATACACAAATCCACCACTACTCATAGGGAGTGAGAGAATGGGAGTAGAAGTTAGTTTTTTCTTAAGCTCTGGGAAACTTGCCTAACACTTATAATCCCATTCAAATTTGACACCTTTCTGGGTTAACCTCGATAATGGAGATGCTATCAATGAGAACCTCTCAACAAATCTCTGATAGTACCTTACCAGCCATAGAAAACTTCGAATTTCAATGACATTCTTAGGTTGCTCCCACTTGAGGATTACTTCTACCTTTGTAGGATCTATAAAAATTCTTTCACCGGATACAATGTGGCCAAGAAAACCAACCACTCTCAACCAAAACTCATGTTTGAAGAGCTTTGTTTCTCCTGAAGTATCTGAAGTACAACACAAAGATGTCTTCCATGCTCTTCATCATTCTTAGAATACACCAGAATATTATATATGAAAACAATCACAAACTTATCCAAATACTGGGCGAAGACCCAGTTTATAAGATCCATAAAAATTGCTGGGGCATTTGTTAGGCCAAAAGGCATCACTAAAAACTTGTAACGACCATACCTAGCCTAAAACGCAGTCTTATGCATGTCACTCTCTTTGATTTTAAGTTGATGATACCTCGATCGAAGATCAATTTTTGAAAACACACATGCTCCATGCAATTGATTGAAAATAATCATCGATCATAGGAATAGAGTATTTGATCTTATTTGTCACCCGATTTAACCACTTATAATTAATACAAAGTCTCAAGGTACTATTCTTCTTTTTAACAAACAAAACTAGTGCTCCCCAAGGTGAAGAACTTAGCCTAATGAGCCCTTTATCAAGTAATTCTTGCAACTGCACATTTATCTCCTTTAACTCCACGGGAGCCATCCTATAAGAAGAGATAGAGACTAGTGTTGTTCCTGGGAGTAAATCAATAACAAAATCAAATTCTTGATCTGGGGTTAAGCCTGACAATTCCTCAGAAAAAACATCCAAAAACTCTTTGACCATCGGAATATTTTCTAAGTTTGGACCCTCTTTTGATATATCAATCATATGAACTGAATAAACCTAGCATCCTTTCTTAATCATCTTTCGAGCTTCCAAAGCCAAGACCACACAAGTTGGTAATACTCAACATTTCCCAATAAACGCCACACTTGGGCATCTGATCTTCTAAACTCTACCCTCTTTATAAAACAGTGCACTGTGGCTTAATGCCAAGATAACCAATCCATTCCCAATATTATATTGAAATCGTGTATCTCAATAAGAATCAAGTTTGCTTCTAATGCTATTTCTCCAACCTAAATTTCACAACTCTTATACAATGAACTTCTTATTAACTATTCACCTAAGGGAGTCTGTACTAGCAATTTATCCTCAAGAGGAGACAATTCTCTATTGGCATGCTTTGAAAATGCAATACTAACAAATGACCTATCAACACCAATATCAATCAATACGTATGCATTTTGATCAAAGAGAGTTATCATACCTATTCACAAGAAATTTCTCTAAGGTTAGATTCTCAACCATAACATGGTCAGACTAATATTCATCACCCTAATTCTAAATACTTTTCTTTTAGAAATTCCAAAACTATTTTCATAAAATATTTCTAGTACTGTAGCTTTCTACTCTTTTCATATCACTTGGTATCGGTTACTTTCCCTATCTAATGTTAGAAACTCTCTAATTGCACTACTAGACTCTGTTACCCATTTAAACATAATAAAATATAATAATTCATCAATTTCCTTTCATGCAATCTCAGAGGTCCAACACATATCAACATCATTATGCAATATATTTGGTGTCATTGCTAAAGAAATTTAAATTTGAGGCATATATCAAACATCAAATCCTATATCCATCCTGTACGGTTTCCAAGATCTGATTTTTCAAATTCTTAGCTACCATAGTATCGCTCACCCCAATAAAGGTTTCACAACCCAACTACCAAGCTTCCTTGATCAATTTGGATAAGGTAGTGGTAGGATGAGTAAAGGATATGGCAACCGGCATAGAAGGTGTAGTCGTCTAGTAGTGTTTTTAGGGTTTGGTGGTAGTGGAGGTGGTGCTTGGGTTTCAGGTTGATTTTACTGGTGGAATCTAGTTCCATATTTACTTCACTACTCCATACATTCTTGGAAGCCTGCCATGGGAGGAGAAAGAATCTTTGAAAGCTCAGGTGACATCAAAATGCAAGAATAAGAGGTAGCCTCATGCTCAGAAGGGAGGGAAGTAATTCCCCTCGTGCATCTCTTAAGCACCATCAACAAAAAAAGATGACAAGGTTTAGTTCATGGAAACGAATTAACCTATGCATACCTAACTAACCCTATATGAGACTCGCCTATCCTGGGATCCATGGGAGGCTCAAAAACTCTTTAATAAAATTGTCACCAATCTAAACTCGGATACTAGTGAAATTGTCACGCCACGGTCTTTGGACCCAAGCATGCGACAACTATCATGTTGCCTTGAACTACGTGTAACCTCGAGCACACACTCTGACAATCCATATGGATAGTCCATCATCAACACAATCTTAATCCTCAACTAATTCTCTATAATCGTAAAACATTATCCATAAAGTCTTTTTCAAAAGAGATAAGAAAAGTTCCAATAACTCTAATACAAGAAACCATTTAAAATAAAGATGTACATATACAAAAGTATTAAAAGTTTTACAAATAATCCATAATATAACAAAGTTTAGTTTCCATTAACCTTCCCCACGGATCCATCTACAACTAAGTAAGTCAAAATGAAACTACCTTACACGAGGTGTATGGTTCCGACTGACATGGATCTCACAAATCGCAAGAAAAGGTTCTCTATCTGTACTTACTAGTTGTAACCTGAAAATAGGAAAGAAGAAGATAGGGATGAGTTCAAATGTACCCAGTAAGTGAGAAATTTATATACATGCCAATGAGTGGAGTATGATTATGTCCTAAAACCATTATCAACAAATTTCCATTTTATTATTACAAAAGCATTCACAAGTTCACAAAAATATTCACAAAGCGTTGACATCCAATGCATTCAAAGTAAAAATATTTCTCTTCGCATCAAATGGGTTGCATTCATTCAAAATCTTGGGACTGTCAATGGATCTACCAAGAGTTTTTGTTCATTCATTTATTCAAAAATGTCCTGACCTTGGTGTTGGCTTGGACATTACCATTGGGTGACTCATGGTTGCCCAACTGATAATTTGGTAAGTGAACCCCCTGAATCACACTATCCTAATTCAGAATCCAGTTCCACTCATACCACTCTAACACTAGTCGGTCATGAGTGAGCAATAAACTACAACAGTTGCATGAACAATTGGTTATCATAAAATATCATTTTCATTCACAATTAAATTCCAAAATCATTTTGCAACCCATATTCATCATTGTCTCAATAAACATCAATTAATCAAGCAATGTAAATCATGTGGCAAACATTTCGATCATTACTATTCAAGAGAACACATCACACTCAAATATTGAAATATTTAACCATATTTCTAAATAAGATTTCAAAACACATAAAATCATTTCTCATTAAACAAGACATAAAAGTTTTACTCACAGTTTGGGGAGAGTATGCACTTCCACTAATCTAAGTTTTCAACTCTATCCTTCTTTGAAAGACCTTTGCCTAAATGTTATGTGGATCACAACATAGAATTTAGATTAGACATTTATCAAATGGCACCAAAAAGCTAAATACATGATGTGCAAATGGAAAATGTATTTTTCTTCCTAGGACATTCATTAAATCATACTTAATGCTCATTCCTACATCTATATGTCTTGGAAAAATAATCATATCTTGATCTAAAATTCCTGGATTGTCAAAATTCTAATTTTTACTTAAAGACAAGACATAAAACAACAATTTTTATGTATATGACTTAGGTTCATTCCAATCACACAAAATCATGTAAGTTTATAATATGTTTGCCCTAACTGTATAATCTTCAATCTGCGTAGTCACGGAAAAATGTCTATAACTTTTGCTACACAAATCGAAATCACATGACTCAAGTCATAATTTAAAGATAAAATTTAGATCTATAATTTTTATGTTCAAATTTATCCTAATTCAGCTTAGAAGACATCTCAAAATTGAAACCAAATTCACTGCCGAAACAAGGTAGAACAAAGCATTTCTCTATAGGATGCCTCACTTTGAAAAAGTATTAAAATTCCAATTCTCATCAAAATTTAGCAAATAATATGTCATTTTCAAACTCTTGAAGTCCTTTGATTTACCTATGTGGAGAAAAAGTTATAACTAAAATATCACAACAAGATCAACTGTTTTGTTTGCAGGAATTCTAGGGTTGTATGTTTGTTCTAATCTTTTAACACACTTCTAAGTTTAGATCATGAGACATGCTATTTTTTCTAATTTCAATGATAAATAGAAACCTAAAACCATGAATTTAAAGCTTGCCTTATACTTGCTTCAAGAGTCTCTCAAGTGTCTAACAAAATCCAGTCCTAAATAACAGGTTCCTTCACCAAGCTTGATGAAGTCCAAGCATCTATTTCCCTTCAACTCACGGATTGTTAGAGTAGATTGGAAATAGCTCTAGAAAGCTTAGAAAATCCAAATGTTGTTTGCAAGTTGCTTGGATGATCCAAATAGGAGAAAGAAAAGAAAAAGAGATGGTGAAGAAAAATGAGATTTCTAAGAGCTCCTTTACTTCTCTCTCTCTTTGTCTCTTGCTCTTTCATGATTTTTTTTTCCTTAATAAACCTATCCAAGAACCTTCAAGAATAAGGTCTTTTCTCTCTCTCTCTCTCTCTATATATATATATATATATATATATATCTCCTTCTCACTTATGGTCATACTTATCCACTAACACCAACACATCCTTCTTTTCTTTTTTTTAAGCCACACCAGCACCTTACACATGTCCTACATTTAATGGAACACTTAAATACTCTTTTACTTCTTTATATTTTGTTAACAAATGAAAGAAAAGTGAGCAAAACAAATGGGAGAAGAGCAAAAACGTTGGGCTATGTTTGTGAACCTTAATTCAAGTGTTGAACATACTAATAGGCTTTAATTCAAGTATAGGACTGCAATGTGATTTCAAATATTTGAGTTTCAAGATTTTGGACTTGTTGTTGGATTTTATCTCAAGTTTTGGACTGCTCATTTTGAACTCAAGATTTTAGTACAAAATTTGGGCTACATGGTATGGATAGCTTGTTGGATTGGCCTCTAATATTGGACTTTATAGTTGAGTTGTTAATCTTAAGAGTTGCACTTACAACTAGGACCAAATTATTAGTTCAATCCAAATCCAACTCTCTTTTTCCTTATTCACTTAATATCATGGTTCAAATTTATAATATCAAAATTCACCATATAGATTACAAGTCATTCGGACAACTAAACATTAGTTTTAGATTTTACAGTGGTGGTGGTGGTTGTGTTAGTGGTGGAGGCTTTGCTATAGAGTGGAGTGGAGTGGGGGAAAGCTATGAGTGTGGTGAGGACTAAGGATAAAAATTTAGGGTTTGGGTTAGGGGTAGAATTATTTAGAAATTTTTTAATTAAAATATAATTATTTTAGGTTTAATATTTAAAATTTAAAATTTTATGTTTTTAATTTAATATTTTAAACTAAGAAACAAATACTATAATAATTAAAATATTTTATCTTAGTGTTTAAAATATATTATTAAATAATATTTAAAATAATTTAATATAATAATTATATTCATGTCTTAGTTGTTTAAGTATACAATTTCAGCTATCTTTACTTCAATATTATTATTATTATTATTATTATTTGTTCCTCTATACTATTTTGATCTTAAATGGCTAATCCCAAAATTTAGAATTAAAACTCAATTTATTGTTGTTGTCTAATACTTGGAGGATGAGTACAACATTAGATAATAGCTTGTTATTAGGATCAATTCGAACAAAACGTCTAGTGCCACCTCTTATATAGTATTGATTGTCTAATATTTAGAGAATGAATAGATTACTTAAAGGGATTGGTAACTTTTTTGAAGGTTATGGTTGTTCATACTTAGAGAATGAGTAGGAATTGATTTGTCTAATCTCTAAAAGAATTGTCACTACTCATTTAGTCTTGCACTTAGTTAGGAGACAAAACATATGTTTATACAAATAGAACCCTATCGTTGCATATGGTAATACTTAATTAAGAATTGGTTGAACTCTTTGTTGTTAAAAGTGGTCAATTTAATGAGAAAGTATAAATCAACTTTAGTCCGAAAATAGCCACAAATTCTTTAGGTTTGTCATAGATTAGCAACGAATTTAGTTATGAAATTAGCCACGAAATATTACCCATGAACTTACTGTTTGTAACAAATTAACAACGAATTTAGCGATGATATATATTTTCATTATTTTTCTTCCTCATTTTTTGCGACAAATACTGTTTATGACAAATTAGCAATGATTTAGTCATGAACTTTTAGCCACAAATTTACTGTTTGTGGCAAATTAGTAACGGATTTAGCGACGAATATATATTTTCATCATTTTTTTACCTTAATTCTTTGTGACAAATGTTGTTTATTGAAAATTAGTGATAAATTTAACCTTAAACTTCTACATGGTATCGCAAATATTGCAACGAATATAGTTTGTGGCAAATGAGTCACGAATTTAGCAACAAACTTATAGTTTTTGGCTTAGCAATGAATTAATATTTTCATATCTTTCTTCAGATTTTTTGCAACAAATACTGATTATAGCAAATTAGTAATGAATTTAGCCACAAAATTAACAACAAACTTATTGTTTATGGTAAATTAACGACAAATTTAGTTACGAACTTCTACATGGTATCGCAAATACTACAATGAATATAGTTTATGACAAATTAGTGATGAAAATTTTTAAGTCGTCACTAATTTTACGACAATTTTTTGTGGGAAATAAGCAACAAATTTAGTAATGAAAAAATATTGTTGGAAATTTAGCAAAAAAGTTGACAACGAATTTCATGTCTCAAAATATTGGCACCATTTTCCATGAATATTAGCCACAACTTTTGTGACAAACAATATATTTCACCGATAATTAGCAATGAATATATTTTTGTGACAAAATTTGTTGGAAACTAGCAACTAATTCCTTTTCTTCACTCAGTTCATCGCAAATTAGCGATGAATAATTTTCCATCGTTAACTTTTATCACCAAATGAAAAGTTGTTATAGTGGTAGTTCATTCACTTGATCCATGATAGATTTATTGTCAATCTTCTGAAACACAAAAAATCACATACTAAGAAATTTGTCTATATCTTACTTCACAGATGCATACTTTTTTTCCAATACTTTCCAAATTTCTTATGGAGACTTAAGTGGACAAAATAGACTGTACAATTGATTAGATAGAGAATTGAGAATGAATTCCCTACAACAATCTTTATCATCCTAACACCTTTAGTGAAGGGCTCTATCTTCCTCCGTGTACTTATCACTTGGTTCTGGAATAACTAGTAAGTGTGGATTTAAGAGATAATCAATATTTAACTTAGTAAAAGGAAGAATATTTTATCCTTCCAGCAAGTGAAGTTTGTTCCATCAAAATGAACTAATTTGAACATTTTTCAAGTTGAACATCTTGTTTGTGGAGTAAAATAGGTTTTGATAATGATTAAGAGTAATTAAAATTGATTAAGAATTAATTAACTAAAGTTTTAATTGATAAAATAAAATTTGACTTAGGCAAGTCAACCTGCATTTCAGTCAAGTTGACCGGCACATCCAAAATATTTAGATTAAACCTAAAGTGTTGACTTATTATTTACTCAAGTCCACTCACTAAGTACCAAGTCGACATCACACTTGCACCAAGTCGAATTAAAATTTAAAAAATTTGAAATTTGGCTAAATATAAAACATCTTAAGTCAACCTGAGTAATAGACAAGTCCACCTAAAGAATTTAGGTCTCAGAAATCTAATTATGTATGTTACTAACCTGACCTGACCAAGAGACAAATTGACCTGAGCCTAAGTTAGCATGAACTTAAGTTGACCTGACCTTTAGAACAAATTGACTTATTAAATCCATGTCTCAGAAACCAAGTTTGCAACAAAACTAAGTCGACCTACTGAAATTACAAGTTCGCTTCAAGCATGATCATAAATACTTTATGTCGACCTAAATATGAAGCCAAACCAATCTATTCTTCAATTTAAACCTAAGTTTGGCCAACCAAATAGTTATATAAACAAGTTGACTTATATATTGATGATTCGACCGGAACAATGGACCTCAAAATTTTTCTAAGTATGGGAAATTACAAGTCGACCTAAGGAAATCAACAAGTCAACCTATAAAAATACTATCTCAAAAACACTCTGAAATTTAACTAAGTTGACCTAGGCACCACATAAGTTGACCTAAACCATGTAGTGAAATAGTATAAATCGACCAACAAATAGACAAGTTGGATTGATCAAGAAGTGAAAAGAACACAAGTCGACCTAGCAATGTAACAAGTCGACCTAAATAATCACGGTCTTAGAAAAACATGTCTAAAAAATATCCATGTCATCCTAGGGTTAGACCAATTCGACCTATCCCACATGTAAAAAAAGATCGTATGCTGTTATAAGACAAGTCAACCTAAACAATGAAGCTAAAAGAATCTTATGTCTAAAACATATTTAAGTCGACCTAATACCTGAACAAGTTGACCTAGGCTTAGGTTGTGTTGACTTAACAATATGGTAGGATGATTTGAACTTACACAAGCTAACTCACAAACAAAGCAAGCCAACCCATCTCTCACACACATCAGACGGCAAGTCGACCTCAAGAAATTACAAGTCAACCTAAGTAGCACAAGAATATAGTGGGAAGTCGACTTACTATATCAAGTCAAACCAAGAATTTCAAAATTTAATGGCAAGTCATTGCCAAGCTCAAATAGGTCAACCTAATGTGAGTAAAATCTATACTTTTAAAAATAACATAAGTTGACCAACAAAATAAACAAGTCAACCTAATCAAGAAGTGAAATTAACACGAGTTGACCTAGCAATGTGACATGTCGACTTGAACAATCAAGGTCTCAGAAAAACATGTCTGAAAAATATCCAAGTCAACCTAGGGTTAGAACAACTTGACCCAGTTATAAGATAAGCCGACCCGGACAATCAAGCTCTCAGAAACTTATGCCTGAAACATATTTAAGTCGACTTAATACCTGAACAAGTTAACCTAGGCTTAGGTTGTGTCTACCTAACAATATAGCAAGTTGATTGGATGTTACACAAGCCAACTCACAAACAAAGTAAACCAACCCGTCTCTTACACACATCAGATAGAAGTCGACTAAGAGAAATTAAAAGTCAACCTAAGTAGCTCAAGAATACAGTGGGAAGTTGACCTACTTCAATAACAAGTCCACCTAGACATTTCAAAATTTAAATACAAGTTGATGCAAAGCTCAAACAGGTCTACCTCATGTGAGTGACGTCTATATTTTCAGAAATAACATAAGCCGACCAACAAATAGACAAGTCAACCTACACTTTCAGTACTTCAACTTATAGGTCAAAATGAAAAATAGGGCACACTATATATAGGTCAAATTGACCCACTATAAATCATAAGTCGACTCACACATTCAACACTTCGAAACTTTTGGTGTAGAACAAGTTGGCTCACATACTAGGCCACAAAGTACAATACACTAGGACATGTCATGAGTTATAGCATGCACCAAGATATAGCCCAGACCCTAGAATCTAAGTTATGCACTAGACCAAATCGACTTACTTGGTACATCAAGTCGACTCACACATTAAAGACTAAGAAAATGCATGAACATGACATGAGCCACAACATGAGCCATAGCACAGGCCATGACACATGCCATGACACGAGTCATGACACAAGGGATAGAACTTAAAGCACACAAGGTCAAGTCGACACACCTATTGTACTAAGATGACACACACATGAACATGAAGTGAATATCTGAGTGCTCAAAAGTTTGAGTCGACTCACACTTCACCACAAGTTAACTCACTACTCTTAGAAATTTTTCAAACAACATGAGCATAAGTTGACACACTAAACATAGTAAGTGGACACAACATGTCCAGAATGCTCTATAGCTCATATAACATAAGCACAAGTTAACTTATCCTATATTACAAGTTGACTCATGCATTCTAGATAGAAATTTTTCAAAAAACCATAGCATAAGCTGGCCCCACAAAGCTTTCTAAGTTGACACAACATGTCCTGAATGCAATATGGCATATAGAACACCAAGACAGGTTGACTCACACTATAACACTAGTTGACTTGCATGAATAATAAATGTCGTAAAACACTCCGCTAGTCTTTATGCATGAGCAAACCATATTGCACCAAGCCAAATGACCCATAATCTATGCCCATGTACACTAAGTTGTCACAACACACTTAGTAAGCAAACCTAAATATTGCATAATGCATATACACTTTAGCAAGAATAGGTAGAAGTCAACACATCAAGAAACCCAAGTCATCTCACACAAGACAAGGAGCAAAAAAAAAAGGGACTAAGTTCATTAAGTTTATGTCTATGCAAGAAAGAGCACAAGTCGACACACATAAGCTTTATAGATCAAAAGTTTAAGCAAAACAGGGAACAAGTTAACTCGATTAAAATACAAGTTGAATTGTACAAGGAACTGAAAGAAAAGTTGAAGCACAGAAAAGCATAAGTCGACACAAAAAGATGAGTAAGTCGACACAGAAGAGAATCAAACACAAATTTCTGAATAAATTCAAGGGGCAATTGACTCATGACAAGGAAATAGTCGACTTATATAGAACAAAACAAAGAAAAATTTAAATAACAGTCGACTCATAACAAAAAGAAGTCGACTTGCTATATATACCGGCTTGTTATTCAAAAAGTCGTTTGAGCAATAAATGAACTCCCAACTACCTCAACGGCTACAAATGTGCATTAAATGATCTTTAATGGCTATATCATCATCAAAGGCTACCCAACCACTAAAGTTTAATGACTTTTAATCTTCTAGAACATTGATTGAGCTCAAATGCATTCCCGATCCTCTATAACATTTAATATTCTATGTTGTATTATTCTGGGCTACAAAGATCACATTTGAATTTCAAGGTTCAAGTTGCATCTTCTCTATTTTAGTCTCTATCTTTGTAATTGACCCTTTCTAGTTAGGGCATAATTGTCTTGGTGAAGAGAAGTTAGGTTTGCTAGCGCTTGTGTAAGCTAGTGGTGAGTGTTTAAGTAAAACACATTGTGAGATTTGACTAGCGCCTATTTAAGCGGTGTACTATTTTGGATTAAAATAGTGGATTGAAAATCTAGGTGCAGGCTCGGAGAAGACGTACACCAAGGAACATGGAATGACTATAATATTTGGTATGTCAATCTTCTTTCTCTACCTTCTCACTTATCTTCTCATTTCTTAAACTCCCAAAAAAAAACCAAAAAGTGTCAAACAAATTATTCATCCCCTTCTAGGTTGTTAGAACTCTGTTCTTCAATTAATATTCACCTTCCATTTTTTTAAAAACATTAAAAGGCTCCGATACTTGCGACCTATCACAAAAGTAATTTATTGTTATTTTTTAAACATTTAGAATTTTTAAGCAATAAGAAAGGTAAGCTCCTCATTACTGGTGACAAACTAAAATTGTTTTAGACCAATTTCACTTGTAGTACTTTTAATTCTATCTCTCGAGAGTCCTTAGTTATTAGGTCAGCAAGATTGCTACTAGATCTTATATAGACAATTATGATGATTCAATCAAAAATCAATTGTCTAACACATTCATGTCTTAGAGAAATATGTCTAGAATTACCATTATAAATTTATTAAATGCTCTAGACATTGTTATCTCGCTATCACGGTGTAAAAAGACTCCTAGCATTAGTTATGGCCATAACTCTATGTCTAACAACAAGTTTTTTAGCCATTCTACTTCTTTACCTACTGCCAATGCAACAAATTTTGATTCTATGGTCGAATGAGTAATGATGTCTACTTCTTGGAGACCTAAAAAATTGCTCCTCCACCTAGTTTAAATATCCAACCAAACGTTGATTTGTTGTCATTAATACTAGTTATCTAACTAGCATCAATGAAACCTTCTAATACTAAAAGAAACTTGTTATAAAACAAATCCAAGGGCCATGTCCCTCTAAGATTACCAAAAACTCTTCCAATGGCTTTTCAATGATCAGTATTAGGATTATGTGCGAACTTTGAAAGTTTACAAACCGCAAAGCAACGTCAGGTCTAGTGCAATGCATTACATACATTAAACTACCAATTGCACTAGTATGGTCTAATTAACTAATAGATCTTTTTCAATTTTTTATCAATTTGTTAGGAACATCAAATGGGGTATTGGCTTTTTTAATGGCCAAGCAATTAAACTTGGAAAGCATTTTGTCTACATAGTGAGATTGACATAAGTATACTGATTTTAAATACAATAAGCTTTTCTACCTCTAGGATAGCCTTTAGGCCCTTGTTACATAACAAACTTGTAGAAATCAAAATTTTCCTTACATCCAAAACAAAGAAGACATTTTTCAGGGTCAACTTATTTTTAGAGGTAAATTGTAGTTCAATGGTCCCCTTTTCAATAACTTCAGCTATGTCCTAATTTTCTATAAGAACCTTTTCATCCTTCATTATGGCAATGTAGTCTTTAAAAAGATTTTTTGTTGTTGTAAACATGCATAGTAGCACTAAAGTCATACCACCAATCAGAAAATTTTTCTATAGTTGCCATATTACATTTTGTAACTATGCTAATATTAGCTCTAGCAATCATGTCAATAATTTCTGCCAGGCTAGATAGATTTTTAATCAAATTTGCCTTCTTTTTCCTAGTATTTTCCTCCTTTTTTAATCTTTTATAAAATCTATAGTCTCTTTTAAAATGACCTTTTTTATATAAAAAAAACATGACTCATTTTTGTTGTTATTAGGAAAATCATCACTAGAGATGCTATCATGTTTTCTCTTCTTTCCATTATTTCCTCCTTTCTTAGTACTAAACTCAACATGATTTTTCTTATTTTTCAAATTTAAAAGCATATTTATTTTCACGGTTATGAGTTTCCTCTTCAATTTGAATATACTTTAGAAGTCGATCTACAGTAAAATCTTCAAAAGTGTGTAATAATTTCTTTCGATACTCATTCTAAGTGGTTGGTAATTTTCTAATCACCGTAATCACTTGAAGTTGTTTAGACATTTCTATTTTTAAGTCTTTGAGTCTAGACACTAGAAAAAGTAATTCATCCACTTGATACATGATAGATTTATTATCAGCTATTTAAAACTCAAAAAATCTCATACTAAGAAATCTATCTATATCTTGATTCATATATATGTACTTGTTACTCAATGCTTTCCAGATTTCATGTGGAGACTTGAGTGGAGACAACGGATCTTACAGTTAGATAGAAAATTCAGAATGAATCCTAAGCAATGAACTTCATCATCCTAAGGCTTTTAGTGAAGGGCTCTATCTCTGTTAGTGTCCTTATCACTTGGTTCTGAAATAATTGGTAAATGTGGATTCAAAAGACAAAGAACATTCAACTTAGTAAAAAGGAAGATAATTTTATTCTTCCAATGAGTGAAGTTTGTTCCATCAAAATGATCTAGCTTGAATGTTTATGGGTTTAAAATCTTGTTAAAGATAGAATCTGAACCACGATTTGATACTTTATTAAAAATAGTTTCAGAAACAACAGCCTCCATTGTAGAATAATTTCTTTAAGATTGTTAGGAATTAAATCACTAAGAAAATGCAAAATTTGAATGGACTTGTATATGAAATAATCATTATTTTTAAGAAAATCATGCCCCCACTATGTTGCTGGATGGGTTAAGGGCAAATTTTTCTAGGGTATACAAGCCAAAAATAAAAATTTGAGATAACAAAATCCCAAATTTCTCCCAAGAATGAAAAGAGATTTTTTTTTTTTAAGTGAATTCCTTTATTGCTAATGATCAGAAAAATCAGAAGTGGTTTTCCCATTCAAGGTAGTATCTATAGAAAGATCTATTTATTCAAGAGATACAAACAAACACAAATAATTGATAGGCACGATTCCTTTTTTTGGTGGTCTCAGTTATTCAAAATTGTCATGGTGTTACTATCCAAGTGCCCATCTTTGACCCTTAAATATAAATTAAAATTCAAAATTTAACACCAGTTTATCTCACCAACCAAATTCAATTGGTTTTGGTATTTGATGAGTTATAAATTCATAAAGATAACTTTTCTTTTTCCAATGTGGAATAGAAATCCATCTCTTATATATATATAAAAATTACAAACTATAACTAACAACAACTGTTAATTGGCCGACTACAACTTGCTATGCCACAAGGCTCTGACCCCAAGAGCATCGAAATGAGTCTTATACCAAATTTTGGAGAAATGTGTTGGGAACTTGTTGAGACCTATGCTCGCATCAATGGAATGAGGCCAGAGAGTGTACTAGTATTCTGTGATGGTGTAAGTGAGAGCCAATCATACATGGTTCTCAATGAAGAGCTGTTAGAACTCAAAGGAGCTACTTCCCACCAATCACCGTTATTATGGCATGGAAGCACCATCAAACTCGGTTGTTCCTTGAGAGCGGCAATCGCAATGTGCATCCAGGGATGGTAGTGGATACAACAATCATTCACCTATTTGAGTTTGATTTCTATCTCTATAACTATCAAGGGATCATTGGAACAAGCAAGACAACTCACTATCATGTGCTGTGGGAAAATCATGATTTAACTTCAAATTAACTACAGAAACATATTTATAATTTGTGCTTTACTTTTGCGAGGTGCACCAAATCGGTCTCATTTGTCTTGCTAGTTTCCTTTGCGGACACTATAGAGGGAGGATGTTCCAGGAAGCACTAATTGAAGGGTAGTCTCCAGCTTTTGCTGTAACACCGACACTGCAGTATTCGTACTAGTATTCCTATTCATGAAATTAAATGAAATATTTCTCAGTTTATATATATAGAGATAAATTTTTAATTATATTGATGTTCAATTTTGGGGTATTTAATTTGAGTTTTTGGCATATTTAAAATATCCGTGCTTCCGATTCGAAGTATATCTTATTTTAATAAATATTAGAACTTTAAATATAAAGTGGGTATAAAAAAAAATATATATGAATATTTATTTAATTATTAATTTATTCATTTACTTATCTATTTATTATAAATTTTTTTATATAAAAAAAAAAAGAGAAACGGGTTAGGGTTAGAAAACCCTAACCCTTTTCCCAGTCTATCTCTCCCTCTATCTCTTCCTCTTCTCCACAATGATTCACCATCGCCGCTGCCCTCCGCTGTAATCCTTCCCCCTCCGCCATCAACCGTCCACGGTCGCTGACCTGCCTTCTTTCTCTATCACCCTCTCGGTTCTCTCTCTCTATCCCTCGCAGTCTCCCGATCTCCCTCTCTTCTCAAATCTCTCTCCCTCCACCTCTCATCACCACCGTACACGGCCGCTCACCGTCTGTCTCTTACTTTCCCTCTCCATTTCGCTATCTCTCTCACTCTCGGTTTTCTCTCTTCGTCAATCTCTCTCAGTCTATCTCTCTATCCCTCTCTCTCCCTCTCTCTCTCTCTCAGTGAAAATGGCTATAGTCATTCCCCCTCCATGGAGCGACCCGACGGGGTAACGTGGTTGAGGGTTGGATTAGATTAGCTGGGGAGACACACAGGACTCCCTTTGCTGTATGTCGAGCTATAACTGAACGCACCCCAGTGAGGCATGATTCAATACCAAGGAAGGGGGTTTTGGTATTTTGAGATATATGGAATGAAAACCCCATGACGAGCTTTCATTCGGGTTCGACCAAACCTGTTTGACAGTGTTTTCATAGAAGGACCCTATGATTTTCGAGAAATATGAATTAAATGGATGCATATTTGTTGAATTATCCTAATTTATTGAAATCATTATATATATATATATAATATTGTTTATGAATTATGCTTTGACCTCCCCACCTTCATCCCTCATTGATTTTCATAACGCCATTGCACTCTATTCACTGAGTATTCCCAATACTCACCCATCTCTTTATACTTTTCAGAAGATACTTAGCAGGGATATTTCACTTGAAAGCTAGTAAAGAATTATTTTTGCTGATTTATATAGGTATTTAATGATGTAGAGTTTATTTTGGGATGATGTGTAATCCATGGAAGGGAAAACTTTGTATTAATCTTTTGGTTTAGATTTAATCGATACTTGTCCTATGACGAGGGGTAAGTATTGATAGAATCCACGGTTACTTATTGTGAAACTTGGTTATTTTTGTTTAAATTCTCCTTTTGCAAAACTTATTGTTTCAAATGGGACATTTAGACTTTATTTTGAATTTTTAGTTGTATATGGATGAGATGGTATTGGAAACTGTCTGAAAGGTCGAGTTGGCCAAATTGCATGCGTGCATGTACAGGGATGGATCCGGTGGATCCTCTGTTTGTGTGACCTTTCATACCTTTGAAAATTAATGACCTAGGAGGGTATTTGAATGTTGTTAAATTGTTTTTGAATCAAGATAAACAGGTTGAATGCCTTGCGGTGTCTCGGTATATGGGAATGTTCTACCCATATACCGGAATAATGCGGCAGTTGTCGCGTGCTCGATTCGAGGATCGGGGCATGACAGATCAGATGAATTCAAGTCTCAAAAGATGGTTTCTGAAATATCACAATTCGACTAACATAGGAGACCAAGTTGACCAGAGAAATACAAGTCTCAAAAGTTCAATATCATAAAACTTTAAATTGATCTATAAGAAAGACAAGTTCACATGATCATAGCTTAGAAATGAATTTGAGTTGACCGCGATAAAGAACAAGTCGACCTACTTCACTAAATAAACCGAAGATAAGTCGACCCACATGCATTTTGAACGGATTGAAGAGTTGACTTAAGAATTTACCAAGTTGACCTAGATTTCAGATAATAAGTTGACCCATCACATAGAGAAGCCGACTGAGCAAAACATACTCATAGAAATCTAGTTTCTAAAATAGCTTGAGTTGAGCTAAGAAAAGAATAAGTTGACTTAGTACAATTTGTAAGTTGACCTAGGAAAACAACAAGTCGACCTATAATGTTATTATAACTAGGATGTGACAACTTAGTAAGAAACTAAAGATGACTCATTATATAAACAAGTCGACCTAAGAAAATGATAAGTCAACCTGACCAAGCACGCTCTTATAAATCTAAACTCTGAAACACATTAACTCGACCTTAGAAGAAGACAAGTCGACTTAGTAACATTTAGAACTCAACCTAGTATAAAGTTAAGTCAACCCAAAAAGGATTTTCAACTAAGTAATGTCAAATTAGTAAAAAATCTAAAAGGAATCCATTAAAGAGCAAGTTGACCCAAGCCTAACTCAAGTCAACCTAGGCAAGTCAAATTTATGATCAAGCCAACCCAAGCAGCAAGAATAGTTGACCTACAGATGAAATGAGGCAACTCAATATGAAATTAAGTTGATCTACATAAAGAAAACTGAAGAACAAGTCGATCTGCTAGGAAAAAAACAAGTTTACATGCTGTGAGTAGGCTACTTATGAGAAAAGCTAGCGTAAAATTTATGGAGTTCAACCACTTTTAACAACTATTTTTGCAGCGTCAAATAAGCTCAACCACCTTCAACATATCTGAAGGAGATCTATAAATAAAGCCCATGTTGAATGCTCCAGCCAATGAAGTAATACATACATTCAAGAGCATTAACCGGAGCATTCATTGAGTAAATTTCCTTCTCTTTGTACTTCAAGTTTTTTATCAGAAGTAGAGAATTTTGTAACTCTAAACATACTTGCAATAGTCTTCAAACACTTTAAGCTTTCATTATAAAAGACCAAAGAAGGGTTCTCTTGTCTGGGTTTTCTATGAACATCAATCTTGTAAAAGATTGAAGAGAGTGTTTGAGTAAAACGCTATAAATGTACACTAACACCTATTAAAAGCTAGGGGAAAGTGTTTGAGATACTCTGTGTGAAGGTTTGAATAACACCTAGTCAACCTAGTTATGTAGCATTTTTGTTGAAAAATAGTGGATTGGAAAATCCGGTGAAACCTAGGAGTGGACGTATACCAAGAAAGTTAAAACCACTATAAATCTTGAGCCTATTATTTCTCATATCTTCTTGTCATTTCAAGTTCATCACTTTTGAACCTTAAAAATCAAAAAGTGCCAATAGAACCAATTCATATCTCTTGGTTCTATTCTTCAATATGAATCCTTTTATGTTATTGTGTTCTATTTCATAACGTATACTCATTTATATGATTGTTTTTTTTTATACAACTACAATAGTCGTGCTTTTCTTCCACTAAATGAGGTTGGCAAAATGGATTGTCATTATTATCTTATGTCATATTTCATCTATATTTAGATAATTCATATCATATTTTATTATCAATATCAAAGGCTTTTTTATGTCTCCCTCTGCCTCTTTTAATATGAGTATTTGTCATAATCTCACATTGCCTAATTGGAGCCTTTATCTATCACCTATGTATGTATCCATAACATTTTAATCATGTTTACCTTAATTTTTCTCGATAAACGCAACCCTAACTTTCTCCCTAATATATTCATTTCTTATCTTATCCATACTTGTGCATCCGCACATCTACCTTAAATATTCATCTCCAAAATTCTCATCTCTTGTTTGTACTTTTGGTTCATTACCCAACATTTAGATTCATACAACAAAATAGATCTAATTATTATCCACTAAAAGTTCTCTTTCAATTTTATAGGCACCTTTCAATCATATAGAATACTCGATGCACTTCTCTATTTTGACCACTCTATCAATCCCTCAGTTTTTTTCTAAAATTGATTCTTAATATTTAAAGCTCTCATAGATAATTTATCAAATATTCATAGCTTGAGGCTCAATTTGATAAGATGATAGAATCATAATTAACTCTTGAGTTTTTTGATTTTTCTCTGATTGTAGTGAGAGAGTGAGTGATTTCTCCACCTCTCTTTAGTCAATGAATCATTTTGCATGACACCTACATCTCCAATTTGATTGATAGTAGAAATCTTGACTTCTATCATGTAAGCTTTCTGATTTCAATTCATTTTTTTTAATATTGTTAATTGATTACTCCCGACTTCAATTCAATTCAACAGTGTGCCAAGTTTTTATGATTTGGTTATAGGTTTGGTTTCGATTTATCCTCTTATGTGGTTTCATAAGAGAGAGAGAGAGAACTGGAGGAGGAAATTGAGGGTTTTGAAGGTGAAGAGGAGAGACAAAGTTAGAGAGATAAGAAAAAGAAAGGAGGGAGAGAGGTTGACGATAAAGAGTCTCTCTCTCTCTCTCTCTCTCTTACATCATCTTCTCTTTTTCTCTTCTTTTGCAGTGTGACACGGGTAGAGAGAAATTTTTTCTAAGAAAATTACATGTCCACTCCCTGAAATATAGGTTAACGGCACGTTTTAGTCACTCGACTTCAAAATGTAACACTTGATGATTCAAACTTAAAAAAGTGCAACAAAATGATCTTTCCATTAGTTACGGCATCACGTTGGCTATTAAATGATAAGCTGGCATGACATGATATCAAACATAAAATGACAATTATTGATTTGGTATCACACATAGAACCAGTTGCTAATATGGCAAGTGTCATGTTAATAAATTTGACAATCATTTATGCTACATAAGCAAATACCTAATGTGGTAGGTGATACGTCAACAAGTCGGACATCACTAATGCCATGTCATCAAAATTTTAATTTTTTAAAATTAATTTTAAAATAAATAATTTTGAATTTTTAATTCCCTCTCTGGACTATACCTCCTCCTTATTTGTGAATTCTTGCATCTCTCAAACTCTTTAATCTCCCTTTTTTCCTGCTTTTCTTTGATTTCACACTCAAGCAACAATCATTGATTTTGAAAGCGTGAGTTATCTTTTTCTTTGCCAATTGCCTGCCTTTGTTCAGTCCATAATGGACCGAACCTAATTTCGAAGATAACATAGGAAATCAAAGGTGGAATGATTGATAATGCTGAAGATAACCAAATCAAAAATAGAGAAGATGAATTAAACGATGGTTAGGGTGAATTGAAAATGGAGAAGTTAAAGCATGGTGAAATCAAAAATAGAGGCAACTACGAATAGTACAGATGGAGGTTGTGTAGGAGAATAGGTTTTGCATATGGAAAGTGGAATAAAAGCCCCAAACCATGAAATTTTTAGGTTTTGGTCACGGTCTCCCTTTATCCACCATTAATTCCAAAGAAAAGCTTCATCTACTGTCATTTCGCATCTTCTTCACTTAACTAAGTTCAACTCACTGCTTAAACACTTCAATTTTTGTCTTGGTCACTGTCGACAATGGCCATCGGTCTATGACTATCAACCTTGCGTATTCTTTGCCTTTGAGTAGTGTTCTTCAAATTCTCTGTCTTGGAAATTGCTATCTCCGCCTTAATTCATTAGTCAAACTTAATCTCAGATCCTTCATCGTTAGCCTAGTTTCCTCAATCATCTCCACCTTCAGAGTTCATTCATTCATCATTGCTGCTTTGAATGGTGTAAACATCCATTGAAAGGAGCATAGATGACCCATTGTCCATCCCCGATATCCAATCATCCATATCTTCCTCAGTCACCGCTTCGGGTGTCACCTTCATTAATTGTCATTGATGGGACATAGCCCAATACCCATTTCGAAAGGTCAATGCTTAAAAAGCCTACACAGAAGGCCCACAAGGGACGACTACCAACCGATGGGTGAGCACAACCCAATATTATCGAACGACTACTCAACTGATCCATCGAAGGGCCTTAGTTATCTCGTCTCCCTAATGATGGGGCCGTAGTCGCCCCATCCATCGAACGAGATTTGTTGAGTAGGATTTACCTCCCTGATCAGATACTCATCCATTGGTCCGCCAACGAGCAAGCCTTGAAAGCTCCACATTGGCCAAATTATTGACTTAAGGCCGACTGCCTTATTAATCCTAAGGAAATGTCAAAGCGCCCAACGACTTTGATTCTCTACTTAAGAACGGTATCTCTAGGATCTTTCGGATAAGAAAAATTCTTATACGATAAGGATCATGATCATTTTAGAATATTGAACTCCTGAGATTTCTGAATTGTTTCCATAGGAAAAGTAGGGTTACAACGCCCCGAAGCATATGACTCCATCAAGTATAAGATACCCTCAAACCCTCCGAGTTAGGTACGCTCTCTCGGCCTTATCCATTGGACACACTAATCATAGAAAATCTCTCCCTCTCTAAACTCTCCGTCTATTTCTTTACATTCAAAAATCACTCTTTCTGACTTGAGTGTTGGAGCCTCCTCCGGTGGAGCACCCTCTGGCTGTTTTTGTAGGTTTCATATCCCATCGACAACAACCGTTCGAGTCATCAAGGAGCCGATATATATGGAGTCGTAACTCACCTCCAATAAATTGGCACCGTCCGTGGGAATAGACTAGAGCAACCTCCATAAGATTGATAACCATACCTCCGAGAACCAGAGTATCCTTGAAAGCTGCCCCACTATAGAAGGGCGTACTGCAACACCTGCTGAACCCGTCCTCCCTCTGACACCTAATCACTCAATTCATGATCGTATGATTTCTTCTCGACTATCCCATCCGAAGCAAGTCTTATAACCTACGGCTTAAGAATAGCCGATCGTGGCCCCTATGCCAGAATGAGTTAGTTATCCCCAGATGGAAAGACTGGATTCAAAACTCCAAAATTTGAGCAAACAATTAGAAGGACTTAGCCAAGCCCTTGGGCAAGACGGCCGTGTGCGTAAGGTGCATGAACTTGTCTGGGTTGTCCGGGTCGGTTATGACCCGGACACGTGTCACCCCGACCTGCTCCAACCTGAAACCGGATCCGGACCGAGTTCGGGTTTCAACCCGCACATGAGGATCTCTCGCCTGCACGTTCGGCGCGTGCGCCGACGCGCAACGCACGCGTACGGGCGCCTGCAAGACGCGCTGCGTGTCTGGCATGCACCAGAGATTGTACCAAGCGCGTGCAGGCCCGTGGGGACACGCCGCCAGTGCGTGGCGTCGTATGGGACCATTGGCAGCGCGTCTGGTCATCTGGAATTGAAATATTTTCAATTTTTTAGGGTCCCACATTCATAAAAGTGACTTTTTGTGGGTTTTTATAGGTTTTTGTGCATCGAATCCTAGTCCAAATGGTGAAATGTTGTCCCAGATTGTGGTGTATGGTGTCTGTTAATTCATACGCTCGTCTTGGGGTATGTATTCGAATTATTTGGGTCTTGTTGATTCGTAGGGTGCACAAAATATGATAATAAGCATCACATGTCATGATTATCTCTATGACTGTTTCAAAATTGTTGTATTAGATATTTGTAAGGGGGATAAAATTGAATGATGATAATTATGTGATTTTTCACCGGTAGATTCAATTTATCCTCAAGGGGCAAGATGTAATTAAAATTCTGAGATAAGAGATGGTGGGCTCCGGGGAGGGTTCCAGACCTCAGATAGAAGGGATTAGGGGACATCACGTGCATGGAAGAGGAATGATGGCCGAGTTAGGGTAATTCTCCTATGTAACATGTACGATGATGTGATCCCAGTCTATAAGTGATATCCTACGGCTGTATCGGTTAGACTCACCCTATAAACCCTATAAAGAGCATTGTGGTGCTTTTACAGATCCTGAGATGAGGACACTGACTTATAAGTGTAATAACTTATAAGAAAAAGGTTGATCATACGATGATGTAACATTTGATAAAAATGTCAAGTATGGTCATTGAGTTGAGGAATGTGACCGAGCCTATTTCGGATATGTTTTCTAGTGCTGGATGCGATCGAGTTCTTTACCTGATTTATGAGAAATCATGAAAGCTTATTTCACATACGATAAAAATATTCGTACTATCACTAATATGAATAGGCAGAGTAAGCTCGAGTAGGAGCATTTAGAGGCGAGTAGGCCATACTCAAATCGTGCTTATGCGATGGAGTCGAGCAAGGACTCCTGTGGGACTCGAGATTCAGGTAAAAAGAAAACATCTGAGAAAATCGATAATAATAATGCGCAGCGAGAAGGAGTTGGATATGACCAAGGTGTAGTGCTACATTTGTAGTAGACTTAGTCATTTCGCTCGTGAGTGCGACGAGTGGAAATTATCTCTTCCTTCTTTATGTGGTTTGAGTTGCTCTCTGTTTTCTCTCCTTCGTGGATTGTAAACACAGGAGCAACCGACTATGTAGCTCGAGATAAGAGCACGCTTATATAGTTCCGCCTAGTGAGTCCTCAAGTAGGAGGATTTACGTAGAGAAACGGAGCATTTGTCGACATCAGAAGAAGTAGCATTTGCAAGTTGGAGTTACAAAGTTGCTAAACTCTGTACGTCATTTACGTTCCGAATGTTCGACGAAACTTGATTTTAGCCTAGGATATGCTCTGTTAATTTGGAAATTTCATAATTTCCATTTATTACGACAATTCTTTGATTGGTTCTATTTTGGTCCGTGAGGGACTAAATGCACTGGAAGTGATTCTTTTCAATGTTTTTTCTTGTTATCCTCCTAGTATGAGAGAGGATGAGTCGGTTGGCAGTGAGTGGTCTATAAGGCCCGCTAAACAGTCTTGCCTAGACGACAAAATAACAAGAAAACCATTCGACATTGCAATGAGGGCTGGGACTCCATTGCAGTCGGCTCACTCCAACATTTATGGCCTTTTGAACGTGAGAACCTGAATGGTGTTGGGTACTCTATTACGTTCACAGATAATTACCTGCGGTTCGGTTACGTCTCTCTGATCTCGCGCAAGTCTGAGACATTGAGGTGCCTTAGGAGGTTATTAGCGAGATTGAGAATCAGTTAGACTTGAGAGTAGAGACTCTCAGAACCGATCGAGGGTATGAGTATTCGTCTAAAGAGCTCTATTTCAAGAAGGGCATTACGAGAAACTAACTATTCCTTACTATTCAGTGGAGTAGAGTAGCTGCGAAAGAGGAATAGGACTTTGTTTGAGACGATGAGGTCCATAATGGCGCGAGCCAATTTACTCGTTTCCTATTAGGGAGATGTGCTATTAGCTGCAGCCTACATCCTCAATCGTGTTCCATTGAAGTCCGTAGTTTGTACTCCATATGAACTTTGGACAGGGAGATAGCATGACCATAGCCATTTGAGATTATGGGGTTGTGTCGCGCATATTCATTAGTTCTCGCATTTACACAATGAGTTAGGCCTGCGAGAAAAGAGATATATCTCTATAAGATACTCAGAACACTACAGGGGTTGTGTTCTAATGGACATAGAGATGGCACTCTCGCTGAGATTGAGTCTCATGATGCCGAGTTTCTTGAAAGTGATTTCCCTATGAGAGGTGAAATCAATTAGGACTTTACCTTTTATCAGATGGATAAGCGTGGTGGTTTAGCTGATCCCAGAGGCAGGACCCAAGAATCCATTACGGATCTTAGTTCTAGTGGGAGTGATCCACCTAGAGGTAAAAAAAATTTCCCTCCTCTTAAGAGTAGTCAAGGACGCATACCTAACTGTCACTTCCTGGTTGAGGGAGAAGCTCTCAGTGTGACTCTTGAGGATTATAAGAAACCTTTAACAGTCCTAGAGGCTCTTGAGGGTTCTGTGGAGGACTATTGATTAAAGGCCATGGGTAGAAGGAGTTAATGAGAATCAACAGGATCTGGGATCTAGTTGATTTGCCTGAAGGTAGTAGGGCCATTGGGAACATGTGGATTCTCAACATCAAGAAAAAGGCTGACGGATCGGTGTAGAGGTATAAGGCCCGTTTGATAACCAGGGGTTACTCAGACTGAGGGTGAGATTACCTCGATCCGTTTACTTCTAGCGATTATCGTAGATATGATATGGATCTGGAGTAAGACCAGATGAAAGTTGAAACTGTTCTCCTAAGTGGAGTTTGGATGAGAGGATCTATAAAGAATGGTCATCTGGCTTTATTCTTGTAGATTTGGATGATAAGGTCTGTCGACTTCGAAAGTTGACATACGACCTTAATTATCAATCTAGACAGTGACGTTTGAGATTTCACGAGGAGGTGATATCTTACGGTTTCGTGATGATTGAGGAGGATCATCGCGTATACCTTTTACATTATTTTGATTCTTCTGTGATCATGTCCATATGTGAATAACAATCTGTTGATTGGGAACAACAGAGAGTATCTGATGAGCACGATGACATGGATATTGTCGAGTCTTGATGTGAAGGATATGAGTGAGACTTAGCTCTTCATCGAAGTTCAGATCCAGAGGGATCGCTCGAGACAGGTGTTGACTCTTTCACAGGAGTCCAATATCAAGGGAATTCTCGAGTGTTTCGAGAAGATCGACTACGAACCTAAAGATACTTTTATCGCTAAAATGGTTAAAGCCTAATTCTTGACATATGTCCTAAGACTCAAAAAAGGACAAGGGAAATGAGTAGAGTCCCTTGTACCAGTGCTTTGAGAACTATGATGTATACAGTATCGCGTATACGATCGAACGTTTGATTTGCAGTCACTATGATAATTAGGTATCGATCGAATCCTAGAGGGGATCACTAGAGAGCAGTGAAAGGATTCCAAGATATCTTGAGAGAACTGCGGACCTCTCCTTGTGTTACGAACGAGGTGATTTGTATTTTGATAAGTATTCAGATACCGACTGGGTTAGCGATCTGAATGTATGCAAATTGATATCAGGTTTTGCTATCTTGGAGTAGTAAGAAGCAAACCTATATATCTCTATCTACGATAGAGACTGAGCTTGTGGTACGCTCAGTGGTAGTTTAGGAGAGTGTTTGGCTTTGGATATTTTTGGATCACTTAGGGGTTGTGGTAATCAATGGGAGGCCAGTGATGATTTATTGAGAAAATCAGGTCGCCCTTAACCACACTTGAGACCTTAAGTATTAGTAAGTCCAAACACATTGATATCTAATTCCACGTTATGAGAGACATCACCGAGAAGGGTGAAGTGACAACTTAAGTATATTACTATATAGCGCGTTGGCTGATCCTTTTAATAAACCCATAGTGAGAGATTCCTATATGAGATATAGGAATCATTGGGTTTGCATGTATATTCACATTTCTCACCTTATACTGATACTTATTATGTTATATATATGACATGTATGTATGATTGGGTCACTTATTTATAGCACTATTTTATTGTCATATATTTTCTGTTTTGTTGTGATAAATGATATGTCAAGCAGGCGTGGTCGACTCTCTCACACGAGTGACCACCTCCAGCTCTGAGTGAGCAGAGATGAGACGGTTTCTAGTTGTAAGAGGCTTTGAGAGTGGCCCTACTAGAACATAAGTTGCCCTGATATGTGTTCAGGATGAGGTCATATGTGATATGATCGGCATGGAAATACCCACATCCATGTTGCCTGTAAGTAGCCAGCTTTGAGATCTTAGATATCACTTGCGACTAGTGATATTGTCTCTGAGATACTCTCTCTGAGATCTCTAGGTAAAGTCTTATGTGTAGACTAAATCCCATACCTGCACAGTGTTAGAGAAATCTGACATATGCTCTTTAAGAGATGGGGGAATAACATTGTGACACACGTTTCATACCGCGTGTGATATGTCGACCAGGGATAGTAGGAGCATTATATGAGACATTGACTGATTTAGATCCTCCTTCCCACTATGTGAGACCCGAGATCCATTGGGTGGGATCTCTTATACCCTTATCACTTTCGGTTGTTTCTAGAAGTCTTGGCTCAGTGTTACTACTTTAGTCTGTTTACTGATAGTCCAGAAGATAAATTGAGGTCTGAGGGACAGGTCTAGGAAAGCAATTGCATTGAGGCTAATAGATTCGAGTTTGGGAAATAGAAGACCAATTGATATTACATCATTGTGTTGTATTCACCAGCTAGCCTATTATGTCTGTCCATGTTGGGATGTAAGCATAATAGTGGATACACAGTCGAGCATTTATTGAGGATTACTTTCGTTAAAGAAAGTAGCTCGATGGATGTAAATAGTCTTGGATCTGGGGTGTAGCGAGTTCTTTTGATACTAACGATGGCTTCTCGATCATCTTAACCGGTGCATTGAGAGGTCTTTGCTTGTAGGTGTACTCGCAGGTCGCACGATGCCTAATCCTGTATGAAAGTCCATCAGGGTGATATGATCGCATAAGTTGTGATCTTGTGACAAACGCAAAATGGCCTCATGTACAAGTGGGAGATATTAGTTGGATATGCCCAAGATGGGCATTATGGTAATTGTGAGGAGTTAGTGGGAGTTATCCCACTAACCCATAACTACCAAAGACCCACTCTCCCTCAATTTCCTCTTACGTAGAATTACATTGATAGGAGACTAACATCTCCAATCTAGTTGAGAAAATTCTGTGAAAATGAAATAGCCATGAGAGAATGGCTTGAGGAGAAAATTATTCTCTAGAGAGAGAATAAAACGAGGGTTTGAGAAATTTTCGCGTAGAAAAATTTCTCTTGTCACAACAATCGCCAGACTGAGAGTTGCGGCGTCGTGGTATTGCGATGGTGGTTCGATTAACATCGTGATCACCATCCCGACCGCAAGATCCGATCGAAGGACGTACAATCGATTTTTGGGAGACTCTACACGCTGAGGTATTTATTATTATACCCGATCTATTTTATTTTTTCGAAAATTATTCGAATGCTTCCGCTGCATGTGAATTGAGTAAAATAATCCAATAGATCAAAACTCACAAGTTTTACCTAAGTCATCCTTTCTAACACCTCTACCAATTAGCATACTAATCCAATCACATCAAAATAAAACCATTAGGGAAATTATTATCGAACCTTTTGATTTTGATGACAACAAAATCATAAAAAATAAATTTAAAAATATCAAGAATGTACATTTTCAAACCCTCCTCAATTTGTAGACATTTTAATTTCATCCCCATTAATCTATACATTTTTTTATTTTTTCTATTATTCTCCCTCTTTTTGTTTCATCAAAAAGAAAATATAACAAATATCACACAAAAAATTGAAGAAACAAATTATTGTTAGTCATAAAATGTGAGCACAACAATTTCTTATTGAGCTATATTTCGACTCCATCATTGACAAAGCAAGTTAATTTTGTCTTTTAGATATCCAACTCACAATCCTATTTCTTAAATAACTTAAATGCATCATTTTATTTCCTAAAAATAAAATATAAAAAAAATCATCTATTTTAAGGTATTCAAACAAGTTTTGGTTCACTAGAAAATAATTTTGTATTATAATTAAATTTTTCTTGAGATGTACTAAGTTTATTCATGAAACAATTCCTAACAAAATGACCATTTTTATAGTATATATAACACAAAATATTATTTTTGTTGGAGGTGGGTTTTGACTCCACAGATACCGACTCCTTGCTGACCCAAGTGGTTGTCACCGAATGGATGTGATACCTACAAAAACCGTCAAAGGATGCTTTGGCGAGGAGACTCCGACGCTCAAGTCAGTAAAGAGTGGTTTTCGTATGAGTGGAAAACAAACTGAGAGCTGAGGGAAAGTCATTTCCTGCGAATAGTGTACCCATAGTGTTAGGCCCAGAAAACGTACCTGGCTTAGAGGGTTTTGAGATCTCTTATTCCTGTGAGAGTCGTGCACCACTGGGGGACTTCAACCCTACTTTCCTTATCGAACTGATCCGGGAATCTTGGAGATTAATATTCCGAATTGATCACGATTCTCATTTATCGGGAAAACTTCCATTTTCAGGAGGGATGCTTTCCTTATCTGAAAGATCCTGGAGTTGATGTTATGAAAATAGGAAATCAAAGTTAAGAAATCCTGACTTTCCTTTAAAAACGATAGGGGTGTTGCCTGTCGTTTGGTCGCCTGACCGATAAAGAGTCAATCAGAACTCATCCGATTGATAGGCTGGTGTTTGCTTGCCCAATCGAGGTGATTACGTTTGCTCGGTGAGTTACGTTTGGCTGGCGGGGCGACTGAGACCTTATTGCTCGGTAGACTCGGGCGACTGAGACCTCTCGATAGATTGATCTGGGCGGTTATGGCTCTTTGTTAGATTATCATGACGATTGTCAGATACTGGTTCGTAGGTGCCCTTCGTGGATTTCTTGAGAATTGACTCTTGAGAATTGTCAGATACTGGTTGTCAAACTGCTTTCCATTGTCCGTGATGAGGACGCGTGGTATGCCGAACCGGGTGATGATGTGGGTCCATACAAAGGATTGAACTTTGGCTGGCGTGATTTGGACTAGGGGCTCTGCTTTCACCCACTTAGTGAAATAGTCAATTACTACTATCAAAAATTTTCATTGCCCTGTGGTTGGGGGAACGGTCCGAGGATGTCCATGCCCCATTGAGCGAACGGCCAAGGGTTAGATATGGGGTTAAGCTCAGTGGAGGGTAGCCGAGGTACCAAGGAGAAGCGCGGGCATTTGTCGCATCATTTGACGTAATTGTCAGAATCGATCTTCATAGTTGACCAGTAGTACCTTTAACGAAGAGCTTTGTATACCAGGTTACGAGCGCTAAAATGATTTCCACAGATTCCTTTGTAGATCTCTCGGAGGACATAGTCCCCTTATTCAGGATTTAGACATCGCAGATAACGGTGAGTGAATGACTTTCGGTAGAGGATCCCATCAATTATGGCATAGTGTGTTACCTTTCACTTCAGTTTCACTGCTTCTCCTTGAGATTCTTGATTCTGTACTTAGCGGCCTTTGTTTGTTCAATGAGAAATTCTTGTTTTTTCCCGACAGAAGTCATCTTTCTCTTTTCTGGTTGTAATTCTTATTGCGTTGTCTTAGCAGAGCTAAGGGGACTTAGGTCCTCTGCTCGGCAGGGAACTTTTAGAATAGAAGACCATATTTGTTGGTTCGGAGGATTATATCTCTTGTTGGTAGAGCGTATGAACGACAGAAACTGAGCGACTAAGGCCTTCCGAATGATAAGAAATCCTTAAGTAGTGGGGCCACATTTGAATGATAGGTATTAGGCGACTGAAGCCCTCCGAACGATAGGAAACTTTCAAATAATTGGGCCGCGTCTACTCGTCCGGGGAGTTACATCCCCTATTAACGACGCGTACGAACAAGAGATACTAGGCGACTGAGACCCTCCGAACGATATGAAATTTTTAAATAGTTGGGCCGCATCCACTCGTCCAGGGAATTATATCCCCTATTGACGACGCGTATGAATGAGAGATACCGGAAGGTCGTAGGCCTGTTAGTAGCATGGCCAATATAATCGAATGATTCAAAGAAGGGACCCTCATCATCTTCATCTTGAACCTTTCCAGGAAATCACTTAGGGATTCCTCTTTCTTTCGGTGCAATGATAACAAGGTAGTGGACTTCCCTTAACCCCCCTACTTATCACGAAGTGCGACTCGAACTGCTCACGTAGTTGAGAGAAGGTCTTTATACTCAATGGTGGGAGATAATTGAACCAGATAAGTGTATTTCCCGAGAAAGTGGTGGGGAAGTGCTTGCACATGGTTGCGTCAGACATATCTCTAGAGATCATCACAGTTATGAAATGGGCCGCATGTCTTGGGGATCCATCGTCCCATTGTATCTCTCCATGGGTGGCAGAAGCACATTGCGAGGCATAGGTTTCGAGGAGATCTTGGGGTCAAATGGTGAAGCATGGGAGTAAGAGGAGATTTGGTCTCCCTGGGGGTTAGCCTGCCTAAGTTCATCAGCAACCAGTTGCTCAATCTACTTTCGAAGATTGTCAGGGACTGGTTTGGAGTTTCCGAATGCCTCGCCATGTGTGGGTGATGGTCATCGCTAGGGACGCCTAGATCCCCCGACAGAGGATTGGACTTCGGGCTTAAGGGCGTGACTAAGATCCTCCAATTGTTTGCTCATATCCTGGATTTTGGACTCCAGCCTCTCCTTCAAGGGGTTACTGACACACTTCAGAATAGGGGCCACAACTGGTTGGACGAGGATAGTGGGTTATAAGGCCTATTCTAGATGAAGCGGGCCGAAGGAGGCCACTTGATCATGGATAGGATGATCGGGTGCTGCAGGAGGAGCGGCTTTAGAAAGTGTGGCAGTACGCCCTTCGACAAGAGGGGCGGCTTTTGAGGATACTCTAGTTGTCATAGGCATGGTTGTCAAGATAATAAAAGCTACTCTAGTCTGTTCCCACAGACGTCAATCTATTAGAGGTGGGTTTTAGCTCCACAGATACCGACTCCTTACTGACTCGAGTGGTTGCCATCAAAGGGATGTGATACTTGTAAAAACCGTCGGAGGGTGCTCCGGCGGGGAGACTCCGATGCTCAAGTCAGTAAAGAGCGATTTTCGTATGAATGGAAAATAGACTGAGAGTAGAGGGAAAGTCGTTCCCTGCAAATAGTGTGCCCAGAGTGTTAGGCCCAGAGAACGTACCTGGCTTGGAGGGTTTTGAGATCTCTTATACCTGTGAGAGTCGTGCGCCACTGGGGGACTTCAACCCTACCTTCCTTATCGAGCTGATTCGGGAATCTCAGAAATTAATATTCCGAATTGATCACGATCCTCATTTATCGGGAAAACTATCATCTTTGGGAGGGATGCTTTTCTTATCTGAAAGATCCTGGAGTTGAAGTTATGAAAATAGGAAATCGAAATTAAGGAATCCTGACTTTCCTTTAGAAATGATAGGGGTGCTACCTGTCGTTCGGTCGCCTGACCGATAAAGAGTCAATCATGACTCATCCGATTGATAGACTGGTGTTTGGTTGCCCGATCGGGGCGATTACCTTTACTTGGTGAGTTACGTTCGGCTGACAGGGCGACTGAGACCCTATCGTTTGGTAAACCCGGGTAACTAAGGCCCCTAGATTGATTGATCTGAACGACTATGGCCCTTTGGTAGATTATCATGACGATTGTCAGATACCGGTCCGTAGGTGCCCTTCGTGGGATTCTTGAGAATTGACTCTTTTGGTTTGGGCTTTTGGGCCATGTCCCATCAATTTTTATTTCTTAGATAATTGGCTCTATATCCAAATTTATTCTTTATATAACCAAATTTATTGTACTTAAATCCAAAATCAAATTTTTTTTCCGTGAAAATTCAATTTTTCACCAGAACCTCTATAGGTGTTTCTATAGGTATTTCTATGTAATCTTCTGTAAAATTTTTCTGTTGTCCTTGAATAATTTCTGTGCTCATCTTGTGCAATCTTTATGTATTTTGTGGGGCAAAACTTTGTATTTTTTTTGCAGTTTTTTGAACAACTTGGTGAAGACTTTCTATAGACTGAAAAGTGCACATATTTCCTATCTCTGTAGTCTTGACAAAACCATCATTGTTAAAGTTTGAAGCCATTTTATAGTCATTTACATAATCTAAGCCCGTTTTTGAAAAATCCATTCTTTGAAATGAAAGTAATTTTGTCAATTTTTCATCACTTTCATGAAATTTTTGAAATGTGTTTTCTATAAATTTTGATAATTCATCCAACCAATTTTTTTAGAATATTTATTTTATTTTTTAGCCCATCATTTTCTGCTCTTATAATTTCTAACTCAGAATTTAATAAAAGATTTGTTTGTCTCAACACATTTTTTTCATTTTCTAAATCAATTATTTTTCATTTTAACTTATTGATCACATTAAACGTATTTTGAGTATCAAAACTAGAATATGTAAAATTTTTAGACTTAGTATTAGAGGTGACCTATGACTTTGCCATGAGACAGAAGTGTGATTTTTCAGCACTTTTTGAACTTTTGGATTCTAAATCGGATTCGTCTAAATCACTCCAAATTGCTATCTTAGCATTTTCCTTCTTTTGGAATTTTTGCAGGTTCTTTAGCAAAACAGGACACTCATATTTTATGTGACCCGGCTTCTTATATTTGTAGAAAATTATTTCTTCTTTTTATTTCTTTTCTTTGCTGTCTTTTCCTGCTCTAAATTTAAACTTTCATAACTTATTAAATTTTTTAGATTTGAAAATCTTCTTACTCTTATTTTTAAGAATATGGTTGAGTTTTCTTACTAGTATATATAACTCTTGATCACTGTGTTCTTCATCCCTAGAACTTTCATCTTCATTTGTTGTGAAGACAATTGTTTTTCTCTTTCTGTTTGATAACATGAAAAATTTCAATTTCATAAGACATCAATTTTCCTCTTAATTCGTTTAGGCACAGCTTGTTTAAGTCTTAGACATCTTCAATTGCTATCTTCTTGGCATCTCAAGCTCTCGGCAATATACAAAGAACCTTCCTCACTTGATCTATATCTAAAATCTTTTTTTCAATAAAGTCAAGTTTATTAGTAATGATAGAAAATCGATTAAACATTTCCTTACTTTTTCTCCTTCCTGAAATCGAAATAGCTCATATTATTGTATCAACAAATTGATTCTTGTTTCATTCACAGTGTTTGTTCTTTCATGAGTGATGCATAATTTATCCCAAATATCTTTAGCTATAGCACATAAAAAAACAAGATTAAATTCGGTGGGAGAATTAGCATAAATAAGTAAATGTTTAGCCCTAGAGTTGGTTATTATTGAAGTTTTTACATCTATGTCTTCAGAGATAATAACCTCCCAAATCTCATAGTCAGGGGCTTTTATAAATGACTCAATCCTATATTTCCAATGCGAAAAATTTTCTTCATCAAAGTAAGGAGTTCTATTTATAGATTAACCAAATATTACGTGTGAAGCCATTGAATCTTTTGCTCTAGAGAGATCACTCTAGTGGAGTAGAGCACTGTACTCTGATACCGCTTGTTGATCCCTGTGACAACCAGAAAAGAGTTGAATTGATTGTCTCAATTAGCTTTTAAAAAATTTATTCTTACTCCACTTAAATCTATATTAATTCTATGCTTAATCAATGTATTTGCAACAGAAAATAAAAATAGGGATATAAAGACAAATTCATTTTTTTTTTTATAAAACTTACTCTTTCCTTTAAATAAACATGAAAGTTTTCACAAATTAATGTGTCAGTTTCATGACTTGACAACCGTTTCCAAATTTGCCTTCTTATAAATTGTTGGTATTTACTTTGAAAATTCATTAAATTAGAATAATTTAGAATTAAAATATTTAACACATAAAACCTACTTACTTAAATGAATTACATGGGTAAAGGCTCGATGTTATCATCGTGATCAAGAACATAACAATGTGTATGATATTATCTGACCGGATACCAATACTCATTCCAATTACGTTTCCATAATTGTTAAATAAATAACATCTTGAGTCTTTATCGTACATTAAGTTAGAATTTCAAGTTTCCTTTGAAAATCTTGTCTTAACATTATCAAGGTATGTCAAATAAAAAATTAAGCACTCTTCTGCTACATAACATTTTGCAATAGAACCTTTGGGATGAGTTTTGTTACGCACATAAGATTTAAACCTAGCTAGACACTTGAAAACAATATTATTATTTTGATATATTAGTATGGATTAAAGATATTATTAAGAGGTACATACTAGTTGATTATGAAGGTTGAATATAAAAAATATATCTCAATCGGATACATCCATCGATAATAGACCGATATACCTAAAATTGTATCACTTGGAAGATGAACCACTAAATGCACTATAATAGTGAAAAATGAATGAGGACATATTTTTTTCCAAATGACAACAAGTAATTGTCGCACGAGATTGAAGCTTTTGTAGATTATCAATGTTTTGAAAATATTAAAAAATTCAATCAATATTAAGTATCCTTCTTGCACATAGAAGATCATAAGACAATTTGAAAGAGATCTTGTATTAAGACATGATAATCATAAGAGTTGAGATTCATGAGTTTATGCTTCTTGACACTTTTACACCTTGAAATATTTGATACATAACCATTAGATACCTTAATTTCATTTAAAACTTTGCAAAAACCATATTTCTCCTTTTTCATCATTGAATAATAAGCTATTTGTATATGGCTTGTCTCATTAGGAAGCAAGCGTGGATGTAATTCAGACATGATACCCATCACTATAAGAAAACTAGCCTTCAGCGACGGAAAAATCCGTCGCTAAAACAAAGAAATCTGTGGCTAATGATCTTCAGCGATGGAAATTTTTCATCGCAAAAAGTGTCATTGAAAGTGGCCTCACTAAAATTACAGAGGGTCTGTTTCCGTCGGTAAAAATACCGACAGAACAAAGACGAAAATTTCTGTCGGTAAATAAAACCAACGTTATTCCATCACTGATGTTACACAAGTTACCGACGGATTACCGAGTGAAAAAACCATCGGTATAATACATTCCCTCGATAATCCGTCAGTGTTTATAGTGTTTCGCAAAAAAAATCAGTGACGGAATAACGAGAGTTATTTACCAACGGAAACAAGGACACTCGAAATGTCGTCGCTAATTTTGACGGATTAACGACGAAATGATTCCTTTGCTAAATTTTTGTCGGTAATCCATCGGAAACTTGCTGAGAAATGCCAAGGTAACAGCGACGGATTTTTTTATTGGGAAGAAATCCGTCGTTAATTTGACGCTATTTTAAGTGTGTGCTGCTTGAAACTCATTCAATTGCCTATATACCTGTAACCTATAATTCAATCATCCTGTTCCAGTCCAATTCACATATTCCCTAATATATCATAAACTCATATAAACCAAATTTATTTAAAACGTAAAAATAAACACGAGGTCAAAGTACAAACTCACAATACAATCCCATATGAATGGTAAATAAATGAAAATCACTAAAATAGGGAAAAAAAAGCGCAATGTCTACGTGAAATAGATGTACAGAATAAACAAGTTTTCTAAATGTTCAGTACCATAAAAAACAAGTACATAATGATGCAAATAACAATGTCACTGAGAGGGGGGATCAGGATCTGGTGACTGCGTGCTATCAAAGTCAGGTGTTGGATTTTGGATACCAATTAGTGCAAGTATCTCATGGATTTATGCCTCTGTTTGATCTCTCACCTGACTTTGCACTTCTTCTAAGATTTTGCTACGCATTTGTGTTTGTACTTCTTCCAAGATTTCAGTACGCATTTGACTTCGCATTGATCTTTACATTTCATCCATCATTTTATCCACCTCCTCCTTAGTGTACATCTATGACGAAGTCATGCATGGAGAGGAAGTCACACCTAAGGAATTCATTGAAGGCATGTTATCAATTCTCTTGCTGAAACCATATAAACGTCCCTTCATTCTACCCCTAGTCACCTTACACCATGATCCGACATCAAAGTCTGGCATAGAAGTGTTATCTGATCCATATTTCTCCTCAAGTAATTGTTTGTACTTGCCTTACATCAACGATAAATAATTACATTATAAATATACAAGACTTATATATAATAACTTAAAAAAGATTGAGGCTTACACTAACTGCTTCAGATTTCCTGTCAACATACTACCCTTTCCCTTTATCACGCCTATGAGTATGATTGAAGACTTCAAGATGCGACACCAATTGCATGGTTTCTTCAGCCTAAAAGTAAAGAAAAATGCATTAGTAGTTTTAGCGAGACAAAAAGTTGGAACACTTTGTAAATCACGAAATACATACCATCCTCTTTATGTGTGTCGCAAAGGGAATAGAACCGGATATGTGCTTTGTAATTTCTCCTTCTTTTTTTATATTCTGATTTTGTTTGGCTGCATTGGACTTCTGTTGCCACTTCGCAGTACTCCAATGTTTTTCAATCAATTCATCCCAAACAGCACATGTCAAAAACAGTGGGGGATGACCTTTAGTATCAGCTAAATTTGTTGTTCCAGCGGCTTACAGTGCTTACTTCCTGGCTGACGAAAGCATATCCGCATATTTTCAACTGCATGATGCTTTCCACGCATTATATATCGAAACTAAATCTTCCTCTTGCCAGGTGAATGTTTTCTGTACATAATAAGGACACGTCAAAAAAAATATGTTATGTATGAGAAGTGACGACATTTGAAAGTGGAAACAAACAGAAGGTTCAATTCATTGTTTTTATGGTTTGTAATCAGCATTGGCAAAATTCTGGAGTGATATAGACAATATTGTTATGGGAAACAAGAATCTAATCATAGAAGAAAATATGCATAACTAAATGTCAATGAAAGCAATTTGCCAAAAAAGTAATCATCAATATATTTATAACTATTGTGATGTCCTCCAGGACAAGTGCAAAGGCATATAAATAATTTGCAATCTTCAATCAATTTTTTAGGTTGTTTCTTCATACAAGTTATCCTATATCTGCTATGTTTTCCTCCTTGGGATTAACTTTTGTCAATCTGGTTGTGATTGTTGTTGGTCCTTATGTTTTGTTAGTTTAGGGTTAAGAAGAAATGGTTGGACAAAGAGCATGTAGGTCCAATACCTTGATGACTGAAAAGTCTTAACAAGCACCGAATGACTATCTAATTTCACAGTATTTAGGATAACAATGATAGGTATTGAATATTAAATTTATTGATCAATTCTTGTATAATTATACTAAATAATTTAAATGGAACTCACATATGATCAACTAGTAAATGTTTTTGAAAACTTGTTATGTCCTGACCCTAAATCCGAGACTATTGTGAAACAAAATATCAGTTGTGATTGGTGTAAGACCCTTCACCAGTATATGAAAAGCCATAAAAGCATATGCATGAAATAGGTCAAGTTGGAGCCATTCGCCTGGGTATCACAGAGCTTTGCAAAACTAGGAACTAGGCTTACATCCTTCACTCAGAGAAGGTCAGCTTGTCTCTGGTTCTTTTATGCCAATATGTAGTTTACTGAGGCTCACAGAGTATGTGGAAACATTCTGTAAGACCAAAACAAGCCTTATTTGTCAGAGACCTGCCATAAACTTGTGATATTATTACAAAGAGTTAGTTTTATGCTTATCATTGTTTGTCACTAAGTTACTCCTTTTTGTTCCTATCAGCTGGGTTCTTAACAAGGGATTCCCGAGTTGTAGAGAGGAAAAACCCTGGAAAAGCTCAATGATATTGACATTAGGTATAGGATCAGAATCCTCATGACATGTGATAAGACATAAGTCCTAGTTACCAGGTGACTAGATGTAGAACCTAGCAAAAGACTTGGCTCCTATTCCTAACTTGACAAAAGTTAATCCCAAGGAGGAAAACATAGCAAATAACCTCAAGGCTATCCATAAAGAGCTACATAAACAAAGAGAAGCCAGTAATCAAAAGTATAACACCTATGTGGATTCTAATCATCATCAATTCTAATTTAATGTTGGAGAAAAGGTGTAGGCAATCTTATCAAAGGACAGATTTCGAATAGGTAATTTTAATAGGAAAAATAATCAAAAAGTTGGTCCTTGGGAGATTTTAAGATAAAATCAATGATAATGCCCAGCATAATCATGTGAAACATCTAGTTCCATACAAGGGAACACACATTAACATTGATGAAGTTGGCAAAAGACCTAGCGCCTAGTAAAGAAACTACAGGAATTGATATGATTATAGTGCCCAGATATTAGCATCGGTTTGATGCTCTAATTTAATTAGAAGCTTGTAAAAATTCCGCCAAGTCTCTGCCTAGTATTTCCAAGTTGATTTTATATATTGTCATATCTTTCTAAGATTATAGAAGGCTTAAATTTACCATTATGCAGCAAAAGTTGAAACATATTCCAGAGATTTGCGTTTGTTAGTGTGCTAGGACAAAATAGTTCACCTGCTACGAAACTGTTATGCAAGAAACAGTAGTGGACCAACTGGATGGATCCTAAGAGCCTGATTGTCTATCATCACAGAAGGAACAAAATAACCACAGAAGACTGTTAAGAAGTTACCACCTCATTATGGGGAATCTAAAGTTGTTATGGGGTACAAGTTGTGGGGAGTACGATAAGAGTAGAAAGGGGAATTTGACTTTCCGGATAATGGCAAAAGAAATGGCAACTTAGGCTTTATAAATTAAACAACTATATTTATAGAAAAATATTAGTTTTTATAAATTAAAACTAACCTAAAACTTTTCCCATAGGCCATCTTTTGTCTGCTTTGACACCATGCGCCAAGTCGGCCACACCTCCGAAATATGTCCCTTGCTTCAGTTATAGCACGGATAACTTTGGGATCAATGAATCTATTTTCAAAGGAAATGTTTTAGTTAACAAATAAAATCATATGAACACATGAAATATAACTGAAAACAAACTATTTTGACGTACGTATGATTAGCTGCTTCTATATATGTTTTTGTCTCTACATTGAGTGGCACGTCCATCCCACAGTTCGGTCCTTGACCAACATGAGTTGAGGAACTGACATTACAGCCAACCTGAGAATTGGGAGCGGCTTGCAAAGCAACGTTCTCTGGCATGTCACTTACATGTATAGACCCATGCTCGCTCTCATTGCTGCTCTGAGAGCTTCCCCTTGACCTTGACCCTCTGCCTCTAACCATATCTGTTTTTCAGAACAAATAATTGTTAGGAAATTTTTAATCACAAAACATAGAAATAACATGCATATATTAAAAAAAATTGTAATTTCTCGAAATATAATAATATCATGTTCGAAATTTCATAAATTTGAAAATATAGGCATCTTTTACATTACAAAAAAATTGTATCACAGTAAAATTTTTAAATACAAAAATCAATATCTTAAAAATAAAGATATATTTGACAAACCTCAAAAACTAATCAGTCTATGTCATCATCACCACCATCAGAATCAAATCCTCCGTCTCCCTATGTTTGGGAAGAATAATACCGTTTTTCTTCTTCTTCCTCCTCTTCTTCTTCTTCTACTTTTTCTTCTTCTTCATCTTCTTCAACAGCCAGTTGGTACTCAAAATGGTTGTCTTCTTCTTCTGGTACTTCAGTTGAACTTACCTCCTCGAAGTCTCCATCAAATGGAATTCTAACATCATCAAGTTCAGTTGTACAGTCAATAACTCTAGGAACTGATGGTTCATCTTCTTGATAAAAGCTATCTGCTTCAATCGATAATATTACACCATCATTAGCAGCCCCTCGAGCCTTCGTTTTACATATAACCCACCAATCACGCCTCTCTCTCTTCTTACAAGGGTATGATGTGTAATAAACTTGTTATGCTTGTGTTGCCAACACAAAAGGGTCATTTGAATGCAGTCTTGATTTATGATTAACTTCAACAATTCTGTGATGAGGGTGGACCCTAACTCCTTTTTCAGTGTCATACCAAATGCATTTAAATAACACAACTGTGTTACCAACTCCAAAATACTCCAACTCTATGATATTAGTCAACATGCCACAGAAATCGTGTTCATAATCATTATAACAACTCCCTTTCACACAAACTCTACTATTCATAGTTGATTTATCATGTCTGAACTCCTCCGTATGAAACTTGAAACCATTAACAAAATATCCCTTATAACATTTCACTGCATGTGATGACCCTTGTGCTAGATCAGTTATATTTTTATATACAGAATTTGTATCATCTGTTACCTAATAATATATGAAAGAAATAGAACGTAGTTAGAACCAAAATAATAGACATTTTTGCCAATTATTACTCAATAATCCAAAGGGGATGTGTGTACTTACAAATCGCCTTAACCAACTTGCAAACTCTTATTCACATCGTTTCTCTAATTGCTTGTTTGTAATATTTGAAATTTGTTCCCTCACAACATCATCAAATTTCCTACTCCAAACAACGAACCATCAAATCGTTAGCTTCTCAATTCGGATTGACTTAAAAAGTAAATAGTCATCAAGAAACTTACTATATAAATTCAGTTAGCTCAAAATAATTCAATAACACATATATAACTGCAGCATTGTATTCGTCTTCAGATAGAAATCTCCGATAACATTCCCTAATTCCTCGTCCTGACCCACAAAATATTGATAATCTCCCGATCGAGTTAATAGGTCCCCATCATCATTTCGACATACTCGGCTGAACTTTGTTTCAATATGGGATTCGAAATAAAATGAGCAAAATGTTGAGATCTCCTCGATAATATAGTCCTCACATATGGAACCTTCGACGCATGCTTGATTGCGCACTTTCTTTTTCAGTCAAAAGATACACCTACAAATTAATTGAGCATTTTGTATTAAAAAAATTGATTATATAATCCCATATGATTAGAAGTTCTAGACATTACCTATCGAATGGATATATCCATCTGTATTGAACAGGTCCTCCCACCTTGGCCTCGTAAGCTAAGTGAACAGGCAGATGCTCCATACAATCGAAGAATGATGGGGGAAAGATTTTCTCTAGTTTGCAAAGCGTCTCAACTATATCTGTCTCCAATGTCACCATATGCTATACATGCAACTTAGTCACACACAAGTCCCTAAAGAAAGTACTAAGTTCAGTTATTGTATCCCAAATAGCAATAGACACAACGTCCTGAAAGGCAATAGGGAGCAATCTCTGCATAAAGATATGGTTGTCATGACTCTTCATCCCATAAAAGCGGCATTCCTCCAAACTTACACACCGAGCCAAGTTTAAAGCATATCCATCAAGAAATTTCAAAATTTTCACCCATCGACGCACATCTAAAATTTGGTCTCTATTCAATGTGTATGAAGCTTTTGGCTTCCAAGTCCTCCCATTCATTTCTTTCAATTCTAAATCTGAGCGTTTGCAATACGACCCCAAATCAAGTTTCACCTTAATGTTGTCCTTCGTTTTTCCTTTAACATCCATAATGGTGTTGAATACATTATCAAAAACATTTTTTTCAATATGCATCACATCCAAGTTACGGCGAATAAGAAGTGTTTTCCAATAAGGCAACGTCTAAAATATACTTCTTTTCACCCAATTGTGCTCAACCCCAAAGCCTTAAATCCTTTGTTTACCACATTTTGTGCATAATATAATATCAGGAAGAGAATATACATGATTAAACATTTATTTACCAGATACTTGAGGAGGGAGCTCATCCCTCTCAACTTTTCCATCTCAAAATTTATCCCTTTGCTTTCAATATGGATGATTAAGAGGAAGAAATTGATGATGACAATCAAAAAATGAAGTTTTTCGACCATTAGCAAGAACAAAAGATTTCGTCTACTCCATGCAATAAGGGCAGGCTAACTTCCCATGAGTGCTCCATCCAGATAGCATCGCATAAGCAGGAAAGTCACTTATTGTCCATAAAAGTGATGCCCTCATTTGAAAATTTTGTTTTCTTAAAATATCATAAGTCATCACACCTTGAATCCATAACATTTTCAATTCATCAATCAATGGTCTCAAAAAGACATCAATATGCTTAGTTGGATTTCTTGGGCCGGGGATAATCAGATTGAGGAAAATGAAGGGCTGCTTCATACACATAGAAGGAGGCAAATTGTACACTATGATAAAAACTGGCCAATAAGAGTAAGGAATGGAATATTTTCCAAACGAGTTAAATCCATCTGTGTATAACCCTAAGCCGACATTTCGAGATTTAAAGGAAAAGGATGGATGCATATTATCAAAATGCTGCCACGCTTAACTATGGGATGGGTGTGAAATTACTTCATCATCACTACGTTGACTTTTAGCATGCCATGTCATATGCTCTGATGTAGCTCTTGACATATAAAGCCTTTGTAGTCTTGGTATTACAGGCATGTATCGTAACACCTTATTTGAAACTTTCTTTCATCTTCCATTACCTTCTGTTCTTATTTTATATCGAGAGTGACCACACATCATACACTCCATCCTGTATCGATTTTCTTAATAATACAACATGCAATAATTTTCACAAACATCAATCCTCTCATGCCCAAGTCCAAGTTTTTTCAAAAGTTTCTTTGTTCCATAGAAATTGCTTGTCAACTTTGAATCTTCCGATAACATAGTTTGTATAATCTCATTTATGCGATCGAAGCACGCCTCACTCATGTTGAACTCGGACTTCCAATTTAACATTTGTGATACGGCTGACAATGTTGTTTGCATTTTGCAACCATTCCATAATGGTTTTTCAGCTCTTTTCAACAGCTCATAAAATAAAGCTGCTTCAAGATTTGGTGGCTCAGTGTTATCAACATTCATGTCATCATAACTAGAATTCCAATAAAATTGTGGGCCTATGGCATCCATAACCATGGACCTATATGGAGCCTCAACATCCTCTGTAGATCTAGATGATTGTCCTTCCATTGATGTATCATTTCTCACTTCTCCATGACAAAGCCAAATGGTGTACCCATTAACAAACCCTCTAGAGTACAGGTGCATCGTGACATCATCTCGAGAACAAAATCTATGATTCCGATATTTACGGCAAGGATATCTAATATTCAATCCATCCATGAAATTATGTTGAGAACAAGCAAAATCCAAGAACTCATTAACACCTTCAACAAATTCATCTATCAAGTAACCATTACTTAATCAATGATACATCCAACTACGATCAATGGACCCCATTTTGAACTACATACTATATGGAAATAATAAAAGTAATAACAAATACTGTCCATGTCCATTGAACCCCCCAAAAAAAAGAGAGGATAATAATGAAATCGAGATTCCAGTAATGGAAAAAATGGGATAAAAGGGATAAATCTTTTTTACAAAATATCTGTATATTTTTAAATGATCTAGAGGCAAATATAAAAAGGAATACTGAAAATCAAGATCATGTAATACAAATCACAAAAGGTACGCAAAGGTACGACAAAGAATTAATTGATTTCGCTAATTAAAAGAATAAAAGTTCACCGAATTGTATGATAATTTAAAACCATGAACAAAAGGACGTCAGCGAAGGAAAAATATGTAACTTACCAGAAAACAGTAGATAGAAAAATCAAACAGACAGAAACAGTTCCTAAAAAATGTAGCGAAGTATGAACAACCTAAAATTTATAGAAATCAACCATCATCAATAGGGGGAGATAAATATAACCGAGAGAGAGAGAGAGAGAGAGAGAGAGAGAGAGAGAGAGAAAGGGAGAGATGACCTCTATAAAGGAGTAGAGAGCCGCAACAAACAAAGTCGTACGACCATCAATGTCCTTTAAATTCACATCAGCTGCCGACTCCAAAACCTCCTTTATCCACCCTCTAGAGCATATCCACAAATGTGTCCTGCAATAGAAAAACATTCATTAGAATTTTCTTATCTTGAGAATTTTTATACTATACAGAATAAATACTAACTTATTAAAATATTTAAAGTATGGACTAATGTTTTTAATTATTGTCAAGTGGTTTTTATGAATAAGGTGTTATTGATATCCAAAAAAAATGGTCAGAACTATTGAGTTAATTAACTATCAACTGCCATGTCGAACAAAAGCAGCAGCGGCAACAGGGTGAAGCTAAACGAACTGTCAGGCACAAAAAATTAAAGAGATAACTGTACAAAAACAAATATGGAGTAGGGGAATGACTTTTTAGCAGATGACCAACCACAATGACTCCATGGCTAAAACGTCAAAGTATGTATTTCTTCCAACATAATTGGAAAATACTATTTCGAGGAGAGAATACAATTATTAAATTTGTAACACAAAATGCCATTCCATTTTATGCAATTAAAAACTATTGAAAACAATCCTTTCAATAATGACAAAATAATACCAAGTAAGGACAACTATTTAGAAGATTTTCCATCTCCATGTCCCTCTTAAAGAAATGGGTGCCAATTCATAGGATCAGTACCATAAAAATTAAGCAATATAGTGACATATTTACTTTCAAAGACACTCCAATCTATAAATAAAATAAATACAAATGAAAGGAATTCTCAGAGGTGCAAAAGAAAACCCCCCTAAAAAAAAGAGCATCAAACAACCTTAATTTCATGACTAATTGAAGACTTGGACAATATATCTATAGGATTGCTCAACTCTATCATGAAACATCTAGTTTTCTACATTCTAAATAGGGGATATGACAATCCACTGCGTACGAGTGGTGGAAAAGAATTCCTACTAGTTTTCCTATGTACCATTAGTAAGAAAATATCCATCTGGTGATTGGAAAGGTAGTGGAGAAGAATATTTTGGCACTGGTCCTTTAAGTCGGCCACTTTGCACATGGTTTAGAGAAGCTAATGAGTCAAGAATGTCTGCTATGCTAAGATATCCACACCACCGATACTATCCCACCCTTCACAATAAATTAAAATCAAACTTTTCTAAGTGAACCTTATAGTAGAGGTGTAAAAGCACGGGATCCCATGAATCTCTTATATCATTTTCTTCTCTTCCTCCTCTTACTAAGCAACTACATTGCAAATGATCCTCTAGGGAATGTCTGCAATAACAACACAGCTGTTGGAGCCCAATTATCAACCAATAAACTATCCTCTAGGGAATGACTATCATGAAAGGCAACAACATACACGACATTCCATAACCCATTGGCATCGGAGTTGCTATATGACTTGGACTCTTCAAGCCCAATTGAATAAACCCAACATCCCACCTCTACAGAGAGTCCAACTAAGTGCGGAAACCTAAACCCTTACTTCCATATCAGAACACAAGTTACAAAGCTGATTCTACGGTCGACCCTAATTGGGATATTTATGACTAAATTCCTAAATTAGAATTATTTAATCAAACATGAGAACAGCTCAACCGTAATTTATAAACCCTATAGGTGTTCTTCTGCCCTAGGGTTAATGTGTTCGACAAAACCCTAAAATACCAGTAATAGGAGATTTTTAACCCCAGCAACAAAGGAATCAATGGTCGGGGCATTTTCGGGGACTAGCTGAGACAGAGGGAGAGAGAGACAGAGAGAGGGGGTTAGAGAGAGACACTAACCTGGACACGGGTCAATGGCGACGGCGATAGTGTTCGACGCTCCGCCGATTGACAACAGGCGGCGATGGTGTTCTTTTACCCTTAGGGTTCCACGATGGTGGTGAAAGGGAGGATAAGAGGAGATAAACCCACGCTCGCGTATCGAACTAACTTTTTTTTTAATCCCTAACATAAAACATCGACGGATTACCAACGGTTTATTTCCGTCAGAAAACAGTCGCTAATCCATAAAAAAAAATGTCAAAAATTCATCTAGGAATATTTATCTATTTACGCGAGGATTTACCGATGACTTTATCGACGGATTTATTCCGTCGCTGATTTCGGTCCGTCAATCCGTCGGTATTCCCTCGGTAAACTTTAAAATTCCAATTTTTAAAGTGCCCTCGTTATTCCGTCGATAATCTGTTTTTGTTAGCGATGGAATATTATCCGTCCCTAAATTTCGTCACTGAAGGCCTCCTTTCTTGTAGTGCATCTCCTCCAATTAAGACGTGTCTTTATATTGTCTTTGGATTTTCGAGAATCATTAAGAGTTGTTATAACTAAAATTTCACAAACATTCTTCTTGGCGTGCATAACATTAATGTAATGATGTAATAAGTTGTGCAAAGAAAAAAAATGCTTTTCTTCTTCCATAGTTTAGCCTGACTTGGATCATTTTTATCTACCATGTTTTCATCCATTTCAGCTACACTATGATTCTCAGATTGGTCCATCTAACTCTCTTCCTTGATTGTCTACTATCATCTCTGAACTCAAATAAGTCATGGTTTTTCTCATAAGTGAAAGAACAACCTTCCAATCTTTTTAACATCTCTAAACCAGACTGTGGGGTGGGTGCTTGTCTCAACTCTTCAGGCCCAATTAAACAACTGACTTTGATATTAAAATCTACAATCCTTATCTAACGATTGTCGATAACTCGCATTACAAAATCTTTGACCATCAGATAACAATTTAGAACAAGTTTTAATACCACACATTAAATAAGTATAACGACCTTTTGTATTCCAGCCATACAAATTTACATATGCAAGAAAGTCATTAATGATCCACAACAACACAACAGACATAGAGAAGGTCTCCTTTTTTGAAACATCATAAGCATTAACTCCTTACTATAATGTTTTCAGCTCTTCAATTAGTGGTTACAAATAAATATCGATATCATTTCCAAATTCCTTTTTATCAGGAATAATCATGGATAAAATCAATGAGTTTTGCTTTATTTACATTTATACCGGTAAGTTATATATAATAAGCAAAACTGACCAGATAGTGTACATAGTACTCTTCACGTTGAACATATTGAATCCGTCACTAACTAATCCAAGTCTTACATACCATGAGTTAGCTACAAAATAAAGATAAAGTTTGTCAAGATGTTTCCAAACTTTCCCATCATGCCATCTTATGAAATCTAATATTTTGGTAGATATGAATAACCTCTTAAGTCGAAAAATCAAAGAAAAATATTGTAATATTTTAACAGGTTTCGTTCTTTTTCCTTATTTTGCAACCTTGATTTGTTAACCATCTAAATGCACCACAAATATGGTAGTAACCCTGAACCTTTCTATCACCCTAATATAATATGCAACCATTCGGACATAAATGCATTTTCTCATAATTAAAACCCAAATTCTTAATTAACTTTTTAAAATCAACAGATGCTTAGGAATATCTACATGCGGAAAGATAATACTCAATTATCACAAAAGTGCACTAATTGAATTATACTCTATCCATACAAGAACTTAAAGTGGTATAAAATCATAGTGAAGGAAAGCTTAGAAACCTTTGAGCTACCAGCATAGAGTTGTTTATTTGCATCTTCAAGCATCTTCACAAACATTTGAGTATTCATAATCGGCTCACCTTCACTATGAACCATGTCTGAAGTATTCAAATTTGGCATATCTATATTCTCTATTTCTAGAGGCTAATCATCAAGTTCAATATCATTCATTAGAAATACATCTGTTAACAACTCTTCCATATTCCTAGCATATTGTTGTTGGGCTTCTGAAATAAGGTTGTGAGAGACTGGGCAACGAAGATGCATAAGTTAAAATGAAAAACTTTCCATGAAATTCCCAGCAACTGTATGAGAGCAGAATACTATTACATATCAAATGTTTCTGTACTTTTTCAGGAGTCTGCCAATAAACATTAACACATTGTACACAAATAAATGCTATTTTTCTATTTACAGATGCATTTTCAAATGTAGTGTCTAAAAATTTTTGTACTCCAATCTCATACTCCTTAACTTCGATTTTTGCATCCAAAATTTATCCATTTCTTAAAACCTCTTTAAATAATATGTTCCCTTTTATTGATATTTCTGTCAAGGATCTATTCAAGGAAAAAAAAAAGATTTAGCATAAATAAACTTTTCTTAAAAAATATATAACTAGTAACATGATAGAATATTTACATATTAATATTCTCTAAGTCATGAGAATTAGAATTAAGATGCAATAACATATCACTTTTTAGAGCTATAATAAATGTATTAAGATGCAAAGATTACTCATGATTTGATATACATGCCAAACATAAAAGCATATCTTTATCGTGCTCTTACTCAAAGCCACCAAATTTCTACATTTTTACTTTATTTTATCATGCTCATTTATCACTAATTTACATTAACAATCATATTCATTACTTATTTTTTGTATTATTCCAGTGAGGATTGTTTTCTGATTGTTCTAATTATTTTACTCATACCTATTGTTTGTGCAATTCTAACATGTTTGTATGAGGCCATTTGAAAACTGATGGAGCATGGTTCAAAAGCACATTTACACGGGGCATAAGTCCAAGGCCCAACACGCAAGACATACGAAAGCATCCTAGAACGCGTTGTCCTGTCTTCTTAATGCACATTGATCAATTCCTTCCTGGTGGTTTCCTACTCGGTTCTCTATTTTCATCAATGCACGATACAATAGCTTAGCTGGAGGCAACATTTACTTTCCCTAAAATCACGGAGATAATCTCTCATAGTCATCAAGGAAATCTTTAGACGTCATTGATAAGGAAAGGAAATCTTCGGTAAACATGACTTCTTAGTATACCAGAGTTTTAGATCTCCAAAAACCCTTCGCCATGACCCTGGGATCTCAGGACACCCTCATAAAGAAACTAGAGTTTCAACGCCTCGAATGCATATGCAACTCCCATATGGGGACTATATACACATAGTAGAACCGCCGGGCCAAGTACGCTCTCTTCACTCACACTTGGCACACCATAGTAGATCAGAACTCTTTTTAGTCTATTTCACTTTCTTTTCAAAAATCGCTCTCTAACTTAAGCATCTGAGTCTCTGCCTCTAGCAGTCTTTTGTAGGTCTCACTCATCAAAATTGACAGACAGTTATCCAACTTGTTTTAGTTAGCAGAGTCATCATCTATGGAGCCAAACCCACCTCCAACATAATGGCACCATCCATGTAAACAGATTGATTTTGCAAATTCCTATTGCCATTCGTCCTTTCCTTTTACCCATCATGACATCAATCAAGAGAAAAAGACTCATCATCGATTTCGATGATGACAATTTGATTGGAGTTGATACCAACCAAAATGACCCCTTAGTCATTATCGCAAGGATAGGATCTTACCTCATTAAGAGATTTTTTGTTGATCAAGGAGTAGATCAAACCTCCTCTTCTAGGAGGCCTTCCAACGAATGGGCTTCAGCCCGCCTCATCTTCGACCCTTAGATGGACCCATAAAGGGATTCGCTAACAAACGCATATACCCCAAAGCCACAATATCACTCATTGTGACTTTAGGAACACCTCCCCACCATGCCACTATCGAAACCACCTTTCACGTGGTAAGACTCTCATTCCCTTATAACGCTATCCTCGGTCATCCTAGTCTAGATAGACTCGAAGTGCTATCGAGCACAAAACATACGAAAATCAAATTTCAAATGCCCTTAGGAGTCGCAACACTCCATGGCAATGCCGATCCGGTGACCATCCCAATCACTAGAGAAGGAAAAGAAGTTTTTTCAAGGGATATACTAGAACTCAAAGATAATGCTAAGTATCAATCCAAGCCATAGCCAGGAGAGGAAGTAATTATAGTTCTAATTACTGATGTACGAGGTTCGACAATGCAAGTTGGTGCCCACTTGCCTAAATTTGTTCGAGACACAATCATGGACTACCTCCGGTGACATTCCAAAGTTTTTGTGTGGTCTCCCAAGAACATGTCAAGTATTCACTCATCGGTCATAGTTCACAAGTTAACCATGGACACCAGTTGCAAACCCGTCAAGCAAAAGAAAAGAGTATTTGAGTTGGAACACCAGCATACAATACAAGAAGAATTTCAAAAGCTCCTACTAGCAAGTTTCATTCGAAAAGTAGATTACCCTGAATGGCTAGCCAATGTAGTCATAGTGAAAAAGGCCAATAGCAAGTGGAAGATGTGTGTGGACTTCACCAATCTCAAAAAGACATGTCCAAAAGATAACTACCCACTCCCCAATATCGACAAGTTGGCAGACAACTTATCAGGCCATCAGCTCTTAAGCTTTATGGATGCATACTCGAGCTATAACCAAATATGCATCGCCCCCGAGGAAGAAGAAAAAATCAGTTTCATCACTGAATTTGGCACCTATTACTATAAAGTTATGCCGTTCGATCTAAAGAATGTTGGAGCAATCTTCCAACGGTTGGTCAACAAGGTCTTTAGTGAACTGCTTGGAAGGAACATGGAGGCCCATGTTGACGACATGCTCGTCAAAAGCACATATGTTGAAAATCATATGGCAGATTTAGAAGAAACATTTCAGATGTTGGAGCATTACAACATGAGACTAAACCTGGTAAAGTACACCTTCAGAATTACTTCCGAGAAGTTCTTAGGTTTCCTACCAACCGAGGGATCAAAGCAAACCCAGAAAAGATAAAAGCCATATTCGACATAGCACTGCCAAAGACAGTAAAAGAGATGTAGCATCTCACAGGGAGAATTATGGCCCTGAACCGATTCATGTCAGAAGTAAGAGAGAAGTATAGACCCTTCTATGATGTCCTAAAAAAGTCTCAAAAATTCATGTAGACACTGGAGTGCCAAACAGCATTTGAACGGCTCAAGGAGTATCTCATGTCACCTCCACTCTTCTCTTGACCCATTCCCAGTGAGAAACTCTATCTTTAACTTTCCATTTTTAACCGGACACTCTACTCTATTCTTGTGAGGCAAGAATCCACCATTCCAAAGCCAATATACCATGTCAGCCACTTGCTCCAAAACTCGGAACCTAATTATAGACCTATTGAGAAAGTGGCTTTCCTTTTACTCACAACCGCCAAGCGTCTCCAACCTTATTTCCAAGCCCATACTATAGTGGTACTGACTAATCAATCTTTGAAACAGATTTTGCAAAAGAGAGATACCTTGGCCCAACTCATTAAGTAGACCATTGAGATGGGTGAATTTGATATCGAATACCAACCGACACTAATAATTAAAGGTCAAGCCCTCGCGGACTTCATTCTTGAGTATACACTCCCGCCACTCACCTAACAGACCGCTCACTAATAACCAAGAAGAATGCTTACTAGCCAAATGGACTCTTTATGTTGATGGTTATCAAACTCTTCAAAAGGCAAGGCTGGGCTCATTCTCATTGGACCAGACGATTTCAAAGCTGAGTATACCCTTCTCTTTGACTTTAGAGTGATAAACAATCAGGCCAAATACGAAGCCCTCCTAATTGGATTACAAATCGCAGCGTTATTGGGAGCTTATAACATATGGGTCTTTATCGGTAGTCAGTTGGTCACCAAGCAGGTCAGAGGGATCTATGAGACTAAGGATCCAACGATGGCAAAGTACCTGGCCAAACTACAGGAGGCGGTAGATAAATTCAACAAAGTGGATATATAGCAGATCCATTGATAAGGAAATGCAAGATCTGACACTCTCTCGAAACTGGCCAAGTCTGATTCGGTGGCCATCAGCCGAATGATTTACATAGAGAGCCTACTCTACCCGAGCATCAACAACTCACCGTGTTGGAAGGATCCCATAGAGGCTTATTTGAAGCATAAGTAGCTACCAAGCTCGCTCATTCAAGCCGCTAAGTTGAGGCATAAGGCTATCCACTATGCCATCATTGATGTAGTCCTTTACAAGAAGTCCTTTACCCATCCATATTTGAGGTGTCTGATACTTAAGGAAGGAAGCTATATGGTCAAAGAAATCCATGAGGGGATATGCAACAGTCACTTGGGTGCTAGGAATTTAGCAAGTAAAGCTATTTAACAAGGGTACTAATAACCCACTATGAAAATCGACGCGGATGGCCATGTTAAAAGATGCGACAAATGTCGGCACTTCTCATCGGTATCTCACTAGCCTTCTACCGAACTCAACCCGATAGCAAGCCCATGGTCATTCACACAATGGAGGATGGACATTCTCGAGCCTTTCCCACCGGCTATCAAATACCTCAAGTTTCTGGTCATGACCATTGACTACTTCACCAAATAGATAAAGGCTGAGGCATTAGTCCAAATCACTACTAGCAAGATATAGAACTTTATATGGGCATCCATTATCACAAGATTCGACATACCCCAAGTCTTCATAACCAATAACGACAAGTCGCTCGACAACAAGAGCTTCCAAGACTTCTACAGCTAGTTGGAGATTTAACATCGCTTCACATCCATCACATACCCTCAGACTAATAGCCTCGCCGAGGTAATGAATTATATGAACCAGCAAGGGCTGAAAGCCATATTGGAAGAAGTTAAAAGCCATTGGGTGGACAACCTCAATAGTATTCTTTGGGCCTACCAAACAATACCTCGATAAGCGTCTAGAGAAACCCCGTTTAGTTTGACCTATGGCTGTAAGGCAGTGATGCCAATGGAAATCGGCATCTATATGTTTCAAATTGACTAATACAGGCAGGAACAGAATGAACTCGCATGACACAAGTGACTAGACTTACTCCCTAAACTACGGGAAACTACATCCGTTTGAATGGCGGCTTACCAACTACAAATGGCATAGTACTACAACAGAAAAGTTAGGGTCAGAACATTTAAGCCAGGAGACCTAATGCTGAGAAAAGTAGAGGCCATGGGACAACTACAACCAGGTGGAAAGCTAGCACCCAATTGGGAAGGGCTTTACCAAGTATGCTCAGAATTTTGCTTGAGGACATATCATCTAAGCCGCCTAGACAACTCGATTGTGCTGAGAACTTGAACTCTGAAAACCTATGAATCTACTATCAATAATGATTATCACTCTCCTGAGGAACAATGCTCCACTCGGGGTCTAACCGAATAGACATGTAAGACCTCTATGGTCCTCTACCCCTCCATGCTAACCTATCTATCGATCAATTTGTTACTATATCTATACTAAATGACCGTTTCGTCAATAGAGGATCTATCTCCTCAATGGATAGGCATAACCCACTCTCTCGAACGAATGTGTTATTAATAATAGATTTATTATCTTGACGGTTAGGCATCGCCTACTCTCTCGAACAAGTGTGTCGTTAACAGAAGATTTATCTCCTCGACGAGTAGACACAGCCCACTCTCACGGAGGAACGTGTCATCAATAGAGAATCAATCTCCATGATAGGTAAACATAGCCTACTCTCTTGAACGAACATGTCGTTAATAGAAAATCTATCTCCTCGACAGAAAGACATGGCCCACTTTCATAGATGAACGTGTCATTAATAGAGAATCTATCTCCTCGACGGGTAGGCACAACTCACTCACTCGAACGAATGTGTCATCAACAAAGAATCTACCTCCTCTACAGGTAAGCATGACTTACTCTCTCAGGTGCCAGCGAGATAGTAAAAGTAAGGGCAACAATGTCCTATGTTTGACGATATATCCTATCATTCAAGTTACTCATTCCGTGTTTTAGCACTAGCTATTCACACTATTAGACTACAAACGAACGAGGTGATTATTCTATCAACTAAAGCAAGATCAACAAGTAAGTAATAAAAACTCTTTTTTTTTTTATTTCAATACAATAGGTACATGTTAGAGTACACATTTAAATACAATGCGAAAGAAAGTCCCCAAGACGAATTGAATTACATCGAAAGGAATACATTAAGGACTGAAACAACATGTTAATTCTATGATGGAAGGCAAATGGATACACAGAGATGAGAGAAGGGTCAACGGCCCGATAGCAAAAGAAGTATCAGATAATCGGAGAAAGAATCGTAAATTAATTACAAGAAAAACCAGAAAGAACTTTGAGAATGTAGGAGTTGGCCAAAAAGGAGACAAAAAAGATGCACCAAGTTTCAAACCCTCTCCCTTGCCCAAATCTGCACCACTTCCCATACCCTAATATTGCCCGACTTGAAAATGTTGAGGAAGAACCTTCAGCGGTGTGCTACGCGTGTCAGACAAACGTTGATTATGACCTTAAAAAGAGAGCTTCCATCCCGAACAAAATTCTCTCCCATCTGAGCTAAGGCCTCTCTATATGCAAAGCTAGCTTCCTAGGGGAACCTTGACAGGTTCTACCATAACACTGGAATCTCGAACGTCATAGCATTAGCAGTCCCATTCTTGATGGAGTCTCATATCAATTGAAATCATTTAGACCACCAAGTTTTGTGCTCTAAAACCCATATTCAAACTATCCCTAGAAGACAACTACTCTCAACAAAAGAAACTCTCTGGCTTGTCTACAAAATGATAAAAATCACAAAGGTTCTCATTCCAATTTGTAATCATGGAAATGTAATCTTTATAGATAAAGGCAATCGGAACCACCCAATGAAGAACGTGCACAATGAATGAGGAATTCAACCTCTCCAACTCCCTATGTAGCATTTATTCAGGGGTTATTTATTTGGTAGTTAATCCCATTAACATCACCCTGATCTTTCAGGCACCCACTTTTGAACTTGCTCCTTATTTCATATTCCTTGAAATGACACAAGAGGCAGGGGGCAAGTGATGGAGCTTGGTCCAAAAGCCCATTTACACGGGGCATAAGTCCAGGCCCAACACTGAAGACATGCTTAAGCATCCCAAAACACATCATCCTATCTTCTAAACGAACAACGATCAGTTCCTTTGTCACGCCCCGAACCGGGAATCGTGAACAGCCGCCCGTTGCCCTGAATGCCGACTGTATTTTTACAGAAAATCAGACAGAACCTCCCCATAAATTGGAGGTCTTCTATGTACAATTAAACCTGTTTAAACCTGAAAAATTCAAAATTAACCTGAAAATAAAACAAATGGCCATCCCGGCCTCTCCAAAACCAACAACTCCCATAGCCGATATTCAGCACAACGCAAGGCTATAAAAATCTATCAACAAACCTAACCACAGACCTCTACTGTCATGCCCAACTAGAGCATGAGCAGCCGCTACATCGAGCAGACCTAAATTCTATGCACATGTATAACAAATTTCCCAAGTAACATTCAAATACGTACAATCGCCTCAATGCAAATGAAATATGAGAGTTTCGCAAATAAATATACATAATTTATACAGTCATCCCAAAATAAGTACACGGCCAACTACGGACCTCAACAAGACCTCGCAGGGTCGAAATAAAATACATAATTCCTCTTTCAATTTAAACTTAAGATCTCACCTTCCTGAGCATCAAGTACACCCAACTCTATACTCTGAAATGTCGCTCTAGCACAATAATCCTATCTGGGGGAGGAAAGAAGAGGGGTGAGTATCTATGGGAGGATACTCAGTGAGTGAGGGGATTAATCTCAAGTACTAATAGTGTAGGTGAATATTGGAGTGTCAAATAGTATCATTCGTAAACAATAACTCAAGTTTCGCAATAAATCATGATATGTTCAATAAAATGAACTCATTTATTCAATCACACGATATCATACATATATGCATCCATTTAAAAATCAAGTAGATCATAGAGCTGGCCGAAAGGATCCTGACAAAGGTCAACCATGACCAAGGACAGGCACATCGGGGGTGTTATTATGCAAAGTATTTCAAAAGTAGCTCTCTACCCCGATGTTGGCCGTGGGCTTAGCTCCTTGCTTACCCAGTCTCGTCAAATAGGACCCCCCGGTGCTAGACGATGGCGTCACACACGTCCTCCCCCGATGTGGGTTCAACCGGCCGCGCCTATGAATAAATATAACTGGACATTTGCGGATACCTCCTGCAGAAGCGTATCCGGGCAACCCGTGCCTCTACAAAGTCCCTTCGTAGCTACGGAATCATCAATGTCATCATCACAGTATCACAAGGGCACAACGTCCCGCAGATAAGAATCATATCATTAGAAGTGGGCATCTCAGTGCCCTCACAGATCTCAAAACATTTCAAATCCGTGTGCCAATACAATTTCATCAAAATCATTTCAAATCAACAACCGATGCAATGGTAAAATAGAAAACATTCAAGTTCTCAAATCATGGCACAGTTTCATTTCATTTCAAACATGGATGCATAATCATGAAAAACATAAGTACGACACTCCAATAATCACAAAACAGATTTAAATTTAAATTTCATACGTCGAGATCATGCATATCAAAAGCATATTTTGTTTAAAAACAAGGTAAAATCAGATTTTCACCATTTCATGCAAGAGATTAGGTTCCCACTCACATTCTAGGGAGGGTGGTCACTCCCTATTTTCACAATAAATCCGAATTTGACTCCTCGAGTTTCCAACAAGATCAACATAATCAAAGTATCACATTAATCATCAAATTTCCAATTGTTCTTAGGGTTTATCATTTTCCCTAAATTTGTACAAACCTTAATTCTCCAATTTATGAATAAACTCCAATGTCATCAATTTTCATTCCATTTATAAGTAATTAACCAAATCAAAAATCAAGTTAATTTCAAACCTAAAATCGTTCAAAATCGAAAACACGTCTAAATACATAAATTCCCTATAAATTAGAAATATCTTTGAAAATTCATACACTTTTCATTTCTCATCCGATTTCTTCAAACCATATGTCATTTTAAAGGTATTGAAACCTATTTTCATAATATAGAGATTGTATTTGACTTACCTATATGCAACACCAACCATAATGTAAAACAACACATCAATCCTTAAGCTCAAATCCTAAATTTTGACTGTTTTCATACATTTGTCAAATTAAACTCTAAAAAACCATTTAAATCAATTCGATTCGATTCTATCATTCCTTTAACATGCTCCTTTCATATTAGACACTAGACTTAGTCTTATTGTTCCAGCATAGGATTTCAAAAATGCATTTTATTCCAATCAAACATACATTCTAAACCTATACAACACTTTCTTATGCTAATTTCACCCTAAATGCATTCTAATTTCATTCAATTAATGAAAAGACCAAAAATCTCTTTACCTAGGGTTTTCGCAGTCCACAACCCTAACGTCCGTGCGCCTACAACTCAGTACGGACCTGCAATACTTCAAATTGAAGCAAATTTCAGTAGTTAATCTTAATTTATACAAAAATCAAAACCCTAAATCTATAGGTCAGAACTTTCATCCTTACCTTCGCAGGAAATGAGTGCAGGCAGTCTAGGGTTTTCGATTGGGCTTCCGCAGGTGGCAGAAGGCGCGCGAGCAGGGAGGCAACACAACAGTGCGCGCAGGAAGGGGCTATCGCGCGCTGAAGCGCATGCAGGAGGGCTGTCAGCGCACGAGCAGTCGCGTGCAGGGGCAGTTAGCGTGCGAGCAGTCGCGCGCGGGCAAGGAACTGTTGCGCGCGACGTACGCGTAGGGAGAGACAAAGCGAGAGAGAGACTGAGGGAGACTAAGAGACAGTGAATGAGAGAGATAGCGAGAGAGACAAACAGAGCGATGGTGGCGGTTTGTGATGGTGGACAGTGGCGGAGGACGGCGAAAGAGATGGAGAGAGCGTGGCAGAAAAGTCGCGAGAGGGAGAGATCGAGAGAGTGAGTCAATAAGAGATAGAGAGAAAAACAGAGACTGAGAAAGAGAGAGAGACGGAAGAGATGAGGACAGTGGCTAGGAGGTGGTGGTGGAGTACGGCGGCGAGCGGCGAAGAACCCGCGAGAAGGAGAGAGAGAGACTCACGGTGAGAGAGAGAAGCCGAGAGAGAGAAGGAGAGAGATAGAGTGACTGTGAGGGAGAGACGAGGGTGGTGATTGCGGTTGCAGCGGTAGCGGCGGAGGAGGGCAGCGGTGGCCGCAGGGCGGAGGCACGAGGAAGCCGCTGGAAGATGGGGAGGCGGAGAGAGAAAGAGGGAGAGAGAGAGAGAAATTAGGGCTTTAAGCCCTAATTTCGATTTTTGATTTTTTTTTCTTTATTATTATTATTATTATTATTTATATATATATTTTTATATAAATAGATTTTATAAATAGTTAATTGAGTAAATAAATAAATTAATAAATAAATAATTATTTACATATATATATATATATTTTTATACTAACTTCATTTTACAAATCCCAGAAACGGTATTTAAAATATACCAAAAATTAAATTTAAAAACCCTAAAATCGAAAATCAATAAAATTAAATATTTTCTATATATATATATATATAAATTGACGATCATTTTATTAAATTCAAAAACGGAATTAATATACGAACACCATAGTGTCGGTGTTACATCATTCGCGGTGGTTGCTTACTTGGTTCTCTATTTTCATTGGTGCATGGTGTAGTTACTTAGTTGGAGGCAACATTCACTTTCCCTAAAAACGTAGAGATAATCTCCCATAGCCAAGAAGGAAATCTTTGGACGTCATTGATAAGGAAAGGAAATCTTCGATAAACACGACTTTCTGGTATACAAGAGTTTTAGATCTCCAAAAACCCTTCACCATATCCCTGAGATCTCGGGACACCCCCATAAAGAATCTAGGGTTTCAACACCCCGAATGTATATGTAACTCATATACGGGGACTGTATATACACATTGTAGAATAGCTAGACCATGTACGCTCTCTTCACTCACACTTGGCATACCACGGTAGAACAAAACTCTCTTTCAATCTGTTTCTCTCTTTTTTCGAAAACCATTCTCTGACTTAAACGTCAGAGTCTCACCTGTTGAAGCACCCTCTGGCAGTCTTTTGTAGGTATCTCTCATCAGGATTAACAGATGATTATCCAACTTGTTCGAGTCAGCAGAGCCAACATCTGTGGAGTCAAACCCACCTCCAACAGAAACCTTCAATTTTTCTTAATTTTTTTTTATTTTATTATATTTTATAAATAACATATTGTAACTAAAATCAGAAATTTAATATATAAAATAATAAAATTATATAAATAAATGTGAAAAACATAATTAAGCCAAAATAAGAGTGGCTATGACTTGCGTCACCATATCTTCGCTGGGATATTATAGGTTTACAGATTCTTGTTTTGATATTTGCAAATAAGGAATCTTTTTGACTTTTTGTTTACTTTTTTTCCCATCAATGCTTCATTCTTTCGAGCAAAGAAGGCTGATAAGAAGGACATATAGCTTGGAATATAGTGAAAATATTTGTGGTTGTCCTTTTGGATTTTTCCTTTTGACCCCTTCAATATACAATTCTTTAACAAGGCATAGGCACTAGTATACTTACCAAATGAAACAACAACAACCTAGACCTTCTGTCCCAAAATTTAGGGTCGGCCGTATGAAAGACAAATAATGAAATCGTTTAAAAAAAGAAAAAAGAAAAAAAGATTTAGTTTGTGCGGATTCTCCTACGCCACTCATTCCTATCTAAGAGCATCTCCTCAAGTACATCCAGCACTATCATATCTTTACGAATGCATTGCATCCAAATTTTCAATGGTCTACATCTACGTTTTATTAATTCTCCTATATTTAAGTTCTCACCTTCCTAATCGGTGCGTCCATAGGCCTTTGCTGCACATGTCCAAACCATTTCAAACAGTATTCTCGTATCTTATCTATAATTGAACTGACTCCCAAATTATTACGTATCTCGTCATTTATAATTCTATCAATTCTAGTTTTGTAACACATCCACCTAAACATTCTCATTTTAGCTACAGCCATTTTTTGCTCTTGTTGTTGTTTAATAACCCAACATTCAGTACCATATAATAGAACAGGTCTTATTGCGGTCCTATAAAATTTTTCCTTTAAATGTAATGGTATCGTGCGATCACAGAACACTCCAGATGCCTTTCTCCATTTCATCCAACCCACTTGAATTCTATTATTGACATCCTTATCTATATTACCATCATTTTGGATGATAGAACCAAAATATCTAAACCGTTCGCTCTTAGGGACTTCTCTCCCTTCCAATCTAATCGTTTCTCCGTTATCCTACTGGTTGTAACTAAACTTACACCACATATACTTAGTTTTAGATCTACCCAATCTAAATCTTTTAGATTCTAACGTATCCCTCCATAACTCTAATTTAGTACTGATACCCTCTCTAGTTTCATCGACCAAAACTATATCATCTGCGAAGAGCATACATCATGGTATTTCATCCTAAATATTTTTTGTGATTTCATCTATCACTATTGCAAATAATAAGAGACTCAAAGCCGAACCTTGATATAGCCCAATGTTAATAGGAAAGCTATCACTCAACCCCCCACAAGTCCGTACATTGGTCACAACTCCTTCATACATATCTCTAATAAGATTAATGTATTTCAAAGATATCTCTTTAGTCATTAGCGCCCACCACAACACAAGAACCCTATCATATGCTTTCTCAAGATCAATGAATACCACATATAAATCTCTTTTTTGGCTCTAAATGTCTCCATCAACTATCTGATCAAATGAATTGTTTCAGTGGTGGATCGTCCAAGCATAAATCCGAATTGATTCTAAGACACACTTATCTCTCTTCTCAATCTATGCTCTATCACTCTCTTCCATAGTTTCATTGTATGACTCATGAGTTTAATGCCTCTATAATTGGAGCAATCTTGAATGTCTCCTTCATTCTTATAAAACGGGACAATTATGCTCTCTTTCCATGAGTGGGACATTTTCTTTCTTTGCCAAATTTTGTTAAAAAGAGCCGTTAACATTGTTACTCCGAATTCTCCCAAACATTTCCACGTCTCGATAGGAATGCCATCAGGTCCTATGGTTTTGTTATTTCTCATTCTCTTTATAGCCTCCTTTACTTCATAAGGGCAAATTTTACGTTTAAAATCTCTATTAATCTCTTCTAGAGAAATCTCTACATTTTCTCTATTTGTTGTATTCTCAACATTAAATAGGTTATTAAAATATTCCCTCCACCTCTTTCTTATATTCTCATTTCTTACAAGTATACTACTTGATTCACTCTTAATACATCTAATCTCATTTAGATCTTGTCCCTTCCTCTCCTTTAGTTTGGCAATTTTATAAATCTCTCTTTCACCTCTTGAGTCTCTACTCTCTTGTATAATTTATTATACACTTTACTCTTTGATTCATGGATAATCTTTTTTACGTCTTTTTTTGCCTTTTTGTATTTTTCATAGGTCTCATTACTACTATCATTTTTAAGATTCCTATAACACTCTCTTTTAATTCGGATCGCAATTTCTATTTCTTAGTTCCACCACCATGATTCTTTGCCTCTTGGAGCCCTACCCTTGGATACTCCAAGAATCTCTCTACCTATACTTTTAATATTATTAGACATATCATTCCACATTGTTTCTGAGTTATCATTAATCGACCAATTTATTACTCTAATTATTTTATCCTTGAAAATTGTCACATTTTTCTCTTTTAGTTTCCACCACCTAATTCTTAGCTCCATATATGGTTTACATTGCTTTTGTCGTTTAGACACTCGTACAACTAGAACTAAGAGTTTGTACTGAGTCGTTACACTCTCCCCCGATATGACCTTACAATCCTTACAAATCGTTCTATCACCTCCTCTAGTGAGAAAGAAATCTATTTGACTAGCACTTGACCCACTTCTATAAGTAATTAAGTGTGACTCATTTTTCTTAAAAAACGTGTTTACTAGTGTCAAGTCAAACGCTACTGTAAAATCTAGAATTGTATTTCCTGCCTCATTCCTACCGCCGAATCCAAAATTTTAGTGTATAGTTTCGAATCCCTCATTTTTCTCTCCTACATATCTATTTAGATCTCCTCCAATAAATAACTTCTCGTTACTTGGCATATTTTATATAAATTTTTCTAGATCATCCCAAAATTATTTTTTACTAATTACATTTACACCTATTTGGGGCGCGTATGCGCTAACTATATTACTTGTTCTCCATTTACTAACTTGAAAAGTATCATTCTATCTCCCTTCTTATCTCTACTACCTCTCCTAATAGGTCTCTATGTGTAACACCGACTCTCGGTGTATTCTATAGTGAATTCCATTTCATATATATATATATATATATGATGTTTTTACTACTATATTCATAAATTTTCACTAAGAAAATTTTTTCCGATAAATCAACCTTAGATATTTGACGATAAAATACAAATCGGATCAATTTTGACTCAAAGAGATTCAAAACCTTAATTTCACAATAAATAAATTTAATTAGGTCTAATATAAGATTTTGGGCCTAGTGTGTAATTATGAAAATTTTAGGGGTCAAATTAGAATTTTTATAAGTCAAAGGACTTGTTAGCAATTAACAAAACTTAAATGAAATGTGACAAGTGTATTCTTGTATTGAACAAGTGTTATAGTGAGGAGGACAAGTGTTGGCCAAATGGAGATGAGAAAGGCAAGGTGGGCCAATAAGAACACATGCACATGAAAACCAATGAGAACACATGTAATAGTCAAAATGATCCTATGGTTTAGATTAATTAGAGATTTGATCCTAGGGTGCTGAGTTATTAACACAATAATAAAAGAAGAAGGCCTTAGAATGCATGTTCATTCTTCCAAATTCGTGAGAACAAGGAGAGAAGCAAGAGAGGAAGACCAAGAAAGTGAGGTAAGAAATTTTATCCTGTCTCACTTTAAATTTTATTTCTGTCCGTGAATTCATCTCTGTTTTAAGACATCTTAGAGCCAGAATTTGAAAATGTGTTAGTTATATGAATTGTAGATCAAAGTCTTATCTTTCCAACGAGAAAAGAATCACCAAAATCAGATGCCTCTGCCAAAAGTTATGGCACTTTTCCTGAAACTCGACATAGAAGTGTCCAGTTTCGAAACTTGACAGTAGTGAGTAAAAACGACCCCTCTCCAGTCTTAGTTTGAAGAAACACAAAACATGAAAGTTATAGATATACTTCTTGTATATAACATATAAAAATTTCAGCCATTTCGCACGAGGAAATTGAAAGTTATACAATTTTCCTTAAAACTGTGTTGACAGAAACTTTATGTTTCACTAAAACGTATCAGTCTTGTTCATGAATTTTGTTGAACCCCTTCCAGGCATATTTGGATAAAACTCAAAACACGAAAGTTGTAGATCTACATCTTATCTATAACATTTTAAAATTTCATTATACTTTGGTGAGTAGAACGAAATTTATGACTTCTGCACAAAAACTGGACAGAATCCAAAACTTAAATATGACAGTAACAAAATTAGGCTTACCGGGAATTCTGTGATTTGAATCTGAGGAAGTGTGCAAAATGAAAGTTATAGTGCTATCTCTTAGCTTTAAAATGAGATAAGAATCATCTGATTTGGACTAGTATAGCCAAAGTTATAGTCTGTTTTCCATGACTGCGCAGGTTAAAAAAATCTGCAGATTGTTTGTCTCCCTAAGAGTTATTTGAGTTGAACAGAGGGAGCACCTGATTTACACTTTGTGGAGATATTGGGGAGTGTATTATCCTCCCCTAACTATGAGTGGGACTTGACATCTACTTTTAATTGATACCGTGTTTTAAAAAGCTTTCAAAGGCATGATTTAAAATGGTATGATTGACCTATTTTCTTGGATTTATAAAAATGTTTTGTGATATATGGAGTGTCCCAACTTGTTTATATCGATATGCATCCATGATTTTGACACTTGATGATTTTGCCACACTTTGATATATCTACAAAATTTTATGCTTCCATTGCATATTGGCACATGATTTTGACATGTTATGGCTTGAGATTTGGCTTGAGATATGTGATTTGGGCTGGATGCCCCTGTGGATACTGTGATGATGATGATTTGCTTCCTATGGCATTCCGTAGCTACGAAGGACATTTGGTAGAGGCACCTGTTGTGCCCGGATACGCCTCTGCAGGGGGTATCCGCCAGATTGTCATACATATTGTACGGACAGTCGTCGGTTGAACCACTTCGGGGAGGACCTTGGTAGGTCTAGCACCGGCGGGTTTCCATACACGCTTGATCCTTGATACGTGTGCGATATATATATACAGGCTAGTTGGAGTAGTCTGTGGCCAACGTTGGGGTGGAGAGCCTTATTTTATTACTTGCACCATGAAAACCCCCAACGTTGCCCGTCCTTGGCCATGGTTGGTCTTTGCCGGGATATTTTCGGCCGGCTCTACATGATATGATGGACATGCATAACGGATGCATATTTGATTTGATACGTATGCCGTGAATGATTTATTGAGATGTCATAATATTTTTGCATACCATGGATTTATTGGGACATAATTTTGACACTCCTAATTCACCCAAAAATTAATTGTAGCATGTCATCCCCCCGACTTGCTGAGTACCAACCCCCCACTCTACGGTACTCACCCCTCACATTCCCCTCCTACAGGTGTAGACTCAGACTGAGAGATTTGTGCGCATTATTGTATTGGACATTCTTTGGAGACTACTGGGCCGGGGTATGACTACCCGCTATTCCGCTATGTATTGAGGTTATTGTATCATTTTGAGGAAGTTAGGATGACCATTGTATTTGTTTAAATTGGGATGACTGTATTTATAATTCTTCTTCTCTGTATAAGGTTAACTCTCACTTGTTTTAATTTGCATTGAGGCATACATGTATTATTTTTATTTCTTGGGAATCTCTGTGATTTGGAAACCTGGATTTTGTGAATGTCGACAGCCTTACGGTGCTTCGATGTGCGGGACGTGGTGCCCGTGCATCGAGGTGCCGCGGCGGGCTGGTCGCGTGCCCGGCTCGGGTGTGGGTCGGGGCGTGACAGGCCTCGGTTGGTATCAGAGCTCTTGGTTAGAGCTAAGTGTGAGAAACTGATTTCGAAAATATCCCCAAGTAAATCTGATTTTGAAAGTCCTCAATGTATGTGAGAGTTACAGTACAGTCATGAAATCCTAGTACATGGTCATAGGCATATGGGTTCATCCATTTTTAGGGGGTTAGATACGGGTCGTATCTAACCTAGTATACCTTATCCATTGGTTCCGATGCCAAGTTGATTTCTTTTAGGGGGTTAGTTATTCCATAACTAACCCTAATTCTTGTATATCTGCCTGATTAGTGCCTTTTTCTTCGCAGAAGTATGACGACTAGGCGAGGTACCCACTTCTTACCTATTGAGCCCCCCAGTGTACCAGAGGACGTGTCTTCCTCACACGGTTCTCCTTCAGTGCCTACACCACCGGCCACCACGGCCGCAGATCTACCACCACCGCCACCATTGGACGCCTACCAACAGGTGTTCGAGTGGTACGCTGCCCACGGCATTCAGATGCCACCACCACCGATGGCCGTGCCAACCCCTATGGCTGTGCCCCGACCAGTCGCACCGGAGCCTTCACCGGTTGTCGGTCCATCTGCAGTTTCTAGACCCAGCGACGATACTTCTTCGACGTTGAGACGGATTCACGAGCTCACCCAGCTCGTGAAGGAGGCGAGACAGCTAGGCTGTACCGAGTTCTCTGGGGTGGGTGATTCCACTGCTGCGAAGCACTGGATCAACCGCACCCGCCGAGTGTTGACAGACCTTGGCCTGAGTGAGGAGTTCAGATTGCGAGTGGCCGAGAGATTATTGGATGGAGATGCCCTCTCATGGTGGGAGGCAGTTTGTGATGATGCAGCGGAGCCCAGGAGTTGGGAGGACTTTCTGCGGGAGTTCAACCGCAGATATTTTTCAGCGTTCCAGCAGAATAGGAAGAGGACTGAGTTCCACCACCTGCGGCAGGGGACTCGGACTGTGAATGAGTATGAGGCTGAGTTGAGGAGACTGGCCGCTTTTGTTCCGGACCTGGCCACACCTAGTCAGTTGAGGTTCAAGTTTGAGGATGGCCTCAACTTGAACACCCGGAGGTATATGACGGTGACCCCTAACTTCTCATTTCCAGAGATAGTAGACTCAGCACTCCAGGCTGAGGAGATCGTCCATGCTGAGGGACGACAGAGAGAGAGCAGGGAGCAGAGGAGGAAGAGGCCTGAGTTTTCTGGGGGCCAGAGTTCGAAGAAGGGGAGGACCTCAGGGTTTCGCGGGGACCCTTCTCAGAGGCAGGGATCGCAGTCCCAGGGGTTTAGAGCACCAGCCCCGAGTGCCTCCACTCAGACTACAGCCCGACGACACCCTTTTTGTCGTCGATGTGGCAGACATCACCCCTTCGGAGCTTGTGGGGTGACAGTGATTTGCTTCCAGTGTGGGAGACCGGGGCACATCAAGAGCCAGTGCCCTGATCTTGGAGCAGGAGGTCAGGCAGTTTCTATTCAGTCGAGTGCTCCACGAGGGGGACAGCAGGAAGCACCGGCACACTCTAGCCCCATAGCCCCACGAGCAGTAGCTGGGAGTAGTATGGCACCGGGACGATCGCGGCAGCAGCCGAGGGCTCAGGCCCGAGTGTACGCGATGACGCAGGAGGATGCGCAGACGAATCCCGATGTCATTATTGGTACTCCCCCTTCTGACTCACACACTTAGAGATTTCCCCTGTACTTTTATTTTGAGACTCATCATAAGCCAAAGCCTTAGAGGCTTGACTATGTTGGTTGTACCTACTTTTGAGATATATATGATGAGCATCTATTTCCACATTTATCTAAATTGATCTCTTTATTTTCCCCACATTTAGGAACGATGAGGATTTATGGAGTCGATGCCCGTGTCCTTATTGACACCGGGTCGAACTACTCGTATGTGAGAGCGTCCTTTGCCCACCTGATGGGTAAGCCTTTGACGCCACTTGGAGAGGAGATATTGGTTTTCACACCTCTCGGTGAACAGCTCTTGAGAGATTCAGTCTATAGGGGGACAGAGGTCATGATTGGAAACACCATACTTGAGGCAGATTTGATCCCTTTGGACTTGACCGATATTGATGCCATCCTTGGCATGGATTGGCCCGACGGCACCACGAGCCTCCGTTGATTGTTTCACTAAGGAGGTTGAGTTCCGGAGATCGGAGGGACTTGCTTTGAGGTTTTCTGGCAAGAGGAGAGTATTGCCTCGCTGTGTTATTTCGGTGATGGAGGCCAGGAGGTTAATACACCGAGGCTGCACGGCTTACTTGGCCCATGTTGTGGATACTACTATGAAGGAACCGAGGAATGAGGATGTCCCTGTAGTACAGGAGTTTGCAGATGTTTTCCCTGAGGAGCTACCCGGCCTTCCACCGGCTCGGGAGTTTGACTTTGAGATCGACATAGCTCCGGGAACCGCTCCTATATCTATTCCGCCATACAGAATGGTGCCAGCTGAGCTGAGAGAGCTCAAGGTCCAGCTGCAGGAATTACTGGACAAGGGTTTTATCCGTCCGAGCACTTCACCTTGGGGTGCTCCGGTGTTGTTTGTAAAGAAGAAGGACGGAACCCTAAGACTGTGCGTGGATTACCGGCAGTTGAATAAGGTGACCATCAAGAACCGGTATCCTCTGCCACGTATTGATGACCTATTTGACCAGCTTCAGGGTGCACGGGTCTTTTCGAAGATCGATTTGCGGTCTGGTTATCACCAGTTACGGATTCGGGCCGAGGACGTGCCCAAGACTGCATTTCGTACTCGCTATGGTCACTTTGAATTTTTAGTGATGCCGTTTGGGTTGACTAATGCTCCAGCGGCTTTTATGGATTTAATGAACCGGGTCTTCCACGACTACCTGGATCGGTTCGTCATCGTATTTATTGATGACATTCTGGTATATTCACGGAGTGATGAGGAGCATGAACAGCACCTGAGGGTGGTCTTACAGACTCTCCGTGAGCAGCAGTTATATGCCAAATTCACCAAGTGTGAATTTTGGCTAAGGGAAATTGGATTTCTGGGCCACGTTGTTTCTGCGGAGGGGATTTTTGTTGATCCGCAGAAAGTAGAGGCCATATTGAGGTGGGAGCAGCCACAGACCGTTCGAGGTCCGGAGTTTTCTTGGACTTGCTGGTTATTATAGACGATTTGTAGAGGGTTTCTCGAGGATTGCTGCTCCACTCTCTCGATTGACGAAGAAAGACGTCAAGTTCTGTTGGGATGATCGCTGTGAGGCGAGTTTTCAGGAACTCAAACAGCGACTGACGTCAGCACCTATCTTGGCTCTCCCTACAAGCGACAGGGAGTATGTTGTGTACAGTGATGCAAGCCGGCAGGGGCTGGGTTGCGTATTGATGCAGGATGGACGGGTGATCGCTTATGCTTCGAGACAGTTGAAGAAGCATGAGGCGAACTACCCGACTCACGATCTTGAGCTTGCAGCCATAGTCTTCGCACTGAGGATATGGCGGCATTACTTATATGGAGTTACCTGCAGGATCTTCACAGACCATAAGAGCTTGAAGTATTTATTTACTCAGAGAGAGCTAAACCTAAGACAGAGGAGATGGTTAGAGCTACTGAAAGACTATGACTTGGTTATTGACTATCATCCGGGTAAGGCAAATGTAGTAGCAGATGCCTTGAGCCGGAAGTCATCTTCTTCTACCACTTCTCAGGCAGAGAGAGCCTACATCTCCTGCTTGGTAGGACTCCGAGCTTTGGGAGTCAGCTTGGCCAACGATGAGCAGGGCACACTGCTAGCTAGATTTGAGGTGCGGCCTACACTACTTGACCGCATCAGAGAGCTTCAGGGTACAGATGCAGAGCTCCAGACTATTCACGATCGGATCCACCGCGGAGAGGGCGGGGATTTCCGAGTCCGTGCTGATGGACTCGTGGTGTTCAGAGACAGAGTGTGTATTCCAGCTGATGTTGAGCTTCGACGTGCTATCCTTGAGGAGGCACACTCTTCGGCTAATGCTATGCATCCCGGGGGTACAAAGATGTATCGCACCATTAGAGGCAGTTATTGGTGGTCGGACATGAAGCGGGAGATAGCAGAGTTTGTAGCACGGTGCTTGGTGTGCCAGCAGGTGAAGGCTGAGCACCAGAGACCAGCAGGTATTTTACAGCCGCTTCGCATTCCTGAGTGGAAGTGGGAACATATTACCATGGATTTTGTGATGGGGTTACCGAGGACATCCACGCAGCATGATGTGATTTGGGTGATTGTCGATCGACTCACCAAATCTGCACACTTTATCCCCATCCGTGGTGACTACTCCTTGGAGGTGCTGGCACGTCTCTATATGGACACTATAGTACGACTTCACGGGGTGCCTGTGTCGATTGTTTCAGACAGGGACCCTAGGTTCACGTCTAGGTTCTGGCCCAGTTTGCAGGAGGCATCGGGTACTAGACTGAACTTTAGCACAGCCTATCATCCTCAGACAGATGGCCAGTCAAAGCGTACGATTCAGACACTTGAGGATATGCTTCGGGCTTGTGTTATTGATTTTCATGGTAGCTGGGATCGGCATTTACCACTTGTAGAGTTTGCATATAATAACAGCTACCAGGCGAGTATCGGGATGCCTCCATACGAGGCATTGTATGGGAGGCGATGCTGCACACCTTTATGCTGGGACGAGGTCGGTGAGAGGCACCTCAGTAGTGTGGAGCTTGTTGAGGAGACGAGGGAGAAGGTCAGGATTGTCCGACAGAGGATGAGAGCCGCCCAGGATCGACAGAAGGCATATGCAGACCGTAGGCGGCGACCACTGGAGTTTCAGAAGGGAGACATGGTTTTCTTGAGGATCTCACCCGGGAAAGGGGTGATCCGTTTCAGACAGCGGGGCAAGCTGAGCCCCAGGTATATTGGGCCCTTCCGTATTCTTGAGAGGATCGGAAATGTGGCGTACAGATTGGAGCTGCCAGAGGAGTTGGCACGTATTCACGATGTGTTCCATGTCTCGGTGCTTAGGAGATATATGCCTGACCCTTCTCATGTTTTAGAACCTCCACCAGTTGAGCTACGGGAGGACCTGAGTTTACCTATACAGCCCGTAGCAGTCCTTGACCAGCAGATCCGTAGACTGTGAAGCAAAGATGTTTCATTGGTACGCATTTTGTGGCGTAGCGACCAGGTCGAGGAGGAAACTTGGGAGCCCGAGGAGACTATGAGGGGACAGTACCCTCATCTATTTACTGAGTAATTTTCCTTTTCCAATATGGTTTTCTTTTAGTTTCGGGGACGAAACTTGTTTTTAGGGGGTTAGGAAAATGTAACACCGACTCTCGGTGTATTCTATAGTGAATTCCATTTCATATATATATATATATATATATGATGTTTTTACTACTATATTCATAAATTTTCACTAAGAAATTTTTTTCCGATAAATCAACCTTAGATATTTGACGATAAAATACAAATCGGATCAATTTTGACTCAAAGAGATTCAAAACCTTAATTTCACAATAAATAAATTTAATTAGGTCTAATATAAGATTTTGGGCCTAGTGTGTAATTATGAAAATTTTAGGGGTCAAATTAGAATTTTTATAAGTCAAAGGACTTGTTAGCAATTAACAAAACTTAAATGAAATGTGACAAGTGTATTCTTGTATTGAACAAGTATTATAGTGAGGAGGACAAGTGTTGGCCAAATGGAGATGAGAAAGGCAAGGTGGGCCAATAAGAACACATGCACATGAAAACCAATGAGAACACATGCAATAGTCAAAATGATCCTATGGTTTAGATTAATTAGAGATTTGATCCTAGGGTGGTGAGTTATTAACACAATAATAAAAGAAGAATGCCTTAGAATGCATGTTCATTCTTCCAAATTCGTGAGAACAAGGAGAGAAGCAAGAGAGGAAGACCAAGAAAGTGAGGTAAGAAATTTTATCCTGTCTCACTTTAAATTTTATTTCTGTCCGTGAATTCATCTCTGTTTTAAGACATCTTAGAGCCAGAATTTGAAAATGTTTTAGTTATATGAATTGTAGATCAAAGTCTTATCTTTCCAACGAGATAAGAATCACCAAAATCAGATGTCTGTGCCAAAAGTTATGGCACTTTTCCTGAAACTCGACATAGAAGTGTCCAGTTTTGAACCTTGACAGTAGTGAGTAAAAACGACCCCTCTTCAGTCTTAGTTTGAAGAAACACAAAACATGAAAGTTATAGATATACTTCTTTTCTATAACATATAAAAATTTCAGCCATTTCGCACGAGTAAATTGAAAGTTATACAATTTTCCTTAAAACTGTGTTGACAGAAACTTTATGTTTCACTAAAACGTATCAGTCTTGTTCATGAATTTTGTTGAACCCCTTCCAGGCATATTTGGATAAAACTCAAAACACGAAAGTTGTAGATCTACATCTTATCTATAACATGTTAAAATTTCATTATACTTTGGTGAGTAGAACGAAATTTATGACTTCTGCACAAAAACTGGACAGAATCCAAAACTTAAATATGACAGTAACAAAATTAGGCTTACCGGGAATTCTGTGATTTGAATCTGAGGAAGTGTGCAAAATGAAAGTTATAGTGCTATCTCTTAGCTTTAAAATGAGATAAGAATCATCTGATTTGGACTAGTATAGCCAAAGTTATAGTCTGTTTTCCATGACTGCGCAGGTTAAAAAAATCTGCAGATTGTTTGTCTCCCTAAGAGTTATTTGAGTTGAACGGAGGGAGCACCTGATTTACACTTTGTGGAGATATTGGGGAGTGTATTATCCTCCCCTAACTGTGAGTGGGACTTGACATCTACTTTTAATTGATACCGTGTTTTAAAAAGCTTTCAAAGGCATGATTTAAAATGGTATGATTGACCTATTTTCTTGGATTTATGAAAATGTTTTGTGATATATGGAGTGTCCCAACTTGTTTATATCGATATGCATCCATGATTTTGACACTTGATGATTTTGCCACACTTTGATATATCTACAAAATTTTATGCTTCCATTGCATATTGGCACATGATTTTGACATGTTATGGCTTGAGATTTGGCTTGAGATATGTGATTTGGGCTGGATGCCCATGTGGATACTGTGATGATGATGATTTGCTTCCTATGGCATTCCGTAGCTACGAAGGACATTTGGTAGAGGCACCTGTTGTGCCCGGATACGCCTCTGCAGGGGGTATCCGCCAGATTGTCATACATATTGTACGGACAGTCGTCGGTTGAACCACTTCGGGGAGGACCTTGGTAGGTCTAGCACCGGCGGATTTCTATACACGCTTGATCCTTGATACGTGTGCGATATATATATACAGGCTAGTTGGAGTAGTCTGTGGCCAACGTTGGGGTGGAGAGCCTTATTTTATTACTTGCACCATGAAAACCCCCAACGTTGCCCGTCCTTGGCCATGGTTGGTCTTTGCCGGGATATTTTCGGCCGGCTCTACATGATATGATGGACATGCATAACGGATGCATATTTGATTTGATACGTATGCCGTGAATGATTTATTGAGATGTCATAATATTTTTGCATACCATGGATTTATTGGGACTAATTTTGACACTCCTAATTCACCCAAAAATTAATTGTAGCATGTCATCCCCCCGACTTGCTGAGTACCAACCCCCCTCTCTACGGTACTCACCCCTCACATTCCCCTCCTACAGGTGTAGACTCAGACTGAGAGATTTGTGCGCATTATTGTATTGGACATTCTTTGGAGACTACTGGGTTGGGGTATGACTACCCGCTATTCCGCTATGTATTGAGGTTATTGTATCATTTTGAGGAAGTTAGGATGACCATTGTATTTGTTTAAATTGGGATGACTGTATTTATAATTCTTCTTCTCTGTATAAGGTTAACTCTCACTTGTTTTAATTTGCATTGAGGCATACATGTATTATTTTTATTTCTTGGGAATCTCTGTGATTTGGAAACCTGGATTTTGTGAATGTCGACAGCCTTACGGTGCTTCGATGTGCGGGACGTGGTGCCCGTGCATCGAGGTGCCGCGGCGGGCTGGTCGCGTGCCCGGCTCGGGTGTGGGTCGGGGCGTGACACTATGTATAATTATGCCTACCTCATTTTTAGTTCTACCTCTACCTGTATACCAAAATTTATGACCATAAAACTCTATTACTCTAGCTTTCTCTCCCACCCATTTGGTTTCTTGAAGACACATGATCTTAATTTTTCTTCTATTCATTACGTCACCTATTTCTCCTAACTTTCCGGTTAGAGATCCTATATTCTAAGTAGCTAAGCAAACCTACCCTCATGAACTATTTTATTTATCCGCACCCTAACATCCATTGGTGACTTATCACTACACCCGGGATTCGATGTAGCGCGTCGTTGAGAAGGAAACGCCCCCATCGTTTTACTATATTTGTCTACCATTTATAATTTGACAAAAGATTTTTACGCTGGCTGTCAGCCTACCGCAACCCTACTCCTTTATCCGAGCTTGGGATCGGCCGTGGCGGAATTCTTCAAATAATAATAATAAAAAAAAAACTATATATATAGCTACGATAATAATAAAATACTAGATTTTATATTACAATTATACCACTGAGTTTGAAAAATTTTATATTTTAATAATTTTAAATTCATAACAATATATTTATAGAAATAATAATAATATTGATACTAATGATAGTTGTAGTACTAGTGAAAATACAATTACTAAATAAAATAATATAGCTGAATAATAAATACAAACAGATGATTAAATAACTAACAATGACAATAATGAACAATAATCAGATAATGTATCAACCAAGAAGTAACGTCAACAATAATAACATAATACTGCTAATAACTATAATAAAGAGATAAATGACACGATTAATGATGGTAACAAACAAATAATTAATAGTAAACCAACAACAATAATAATAACAAAAATGCTAATAACAATGAAGATAATAATACAATAATAACCTCAATATTAATAATAAGCAAACAACACTAACAATAATATTAATAATGACAGTAACAACAATGCTAATACTAATAATAATAAGGATAATAATAATAATAGTATTAATATGAATATGAATATTACTAATTATTATAATAATAAGCATATTTACCAAATGAAATCTGTCCAATTTGATTTTTAAATGTCATGGTAATGCTGAATCTTTTTTGAGTTGGTTCATGTCATGGGCAGATGATTGAAGTTCTTTGGAATCATTTTGAATGGTTTTGCAGTCAGGGGTGCACAAGAGCTTGTTTCCAACGGATTTGTCATAGTTGATCTGCTGTGTTGTTTCATGTTGCTATCTTATTTATTTATTTATTTTTACAGGCAAATAGTTTGATTTTGTCCTGATAATTATGAAATGGGATGGCTTTAGTATAGTTGGATCCAGAATATTCTTCTAATATCTTATTCTGCATTTGATCAAACTTACTCATCAATAATTAATAAAGGGACGCCTTCTAGTGTGTGATAACACCATCCTTAACGAATAGTTTACAGTCACTCCAATGGTTTGAAGTCAACATCGCGTATAGAGGATAATCTATTGTTATGACCCGTTATATCCCTTAAAAAAAAAAAAAAAAAAAAGAGAGTAAAATATATGCAGAAGTAAAATTTTAAAAATTATAAAACATTGACACCCGACATAACGGTTTCTGCATTGTCATCAGCATGTACGATAACACAAAAAGGAAAAAGGAAGAAAAATTTTAAATTTTAAACATCACTAAATTTTTCAGAAAATCGGGCAAAGTCTCCTCTATAAATGGACTAAATCCAACCATACAAGGTAACCAATTACAACCTAAAACCTATAGGACTTCAAACAACATTGTCGGCACATCACGAGGAGTACATTCCCTCTCCTCAGCACTAACATCAGGGTTAAGCACCAACATAAAGAAAATAAGCAATTTAAAAGCTATCCTTAGTTATAACAAATCATAATGAGTTGACACTACAAGCTAGAATAAGGGTATTCACATCCATCATTATTACACACGTTCTGCATGTGTTAAGGCTATTATTATTACACATTTTATACGAATCAAGGCCATTATTATTACACATGTTCATGATAGAAAGGAAAATCGAAATAAATAGAAGTACATCATAGTCACCCATAGCACATGACCCCAAGGCCCATCGGGGCAGTGCCCAAGGACCCAAAGGTTCATAACTAGGCTAGCAGTTTGGTGTGACCACGAAGAGAGATTTATCTCCCCGAAGATCAAACGTAAGCTAACCTATGAGTTTGTTCCTAATGATAACAATCCAATCTGTTCGTAAAGACATTCGACAACCTCAAGTCTATATCCCTTGTTCCTTAATCGATGACCGATGGGTCACCGAAGAATCGATTGTTCCACCCTCATCGGGTTGAAGGTAATATTTAACTAAGATCCGCATCAGTATTTGTTTCTTATCTAGTTACGAAATACATCTTCTATAAGAAGGAAATCTCTTAAATCTAATCGATAAGAGAAGAAATCTCTCCATATTGCTAAACTTTCTAAGTGATGAGTTCACAAATCTCTGAAGAATATTTCACTATGGAATCTCAAGATTTTCAGACCTCCTCACAAGGAAATTAGGGTTACAACACCCTAGGTACACACAGCTCCTAAGGAAATCCACATATTTAAGCATTCGGCACACCCAACCTTAGGTACGCTCTTTGAGACCAAACACTTGGCGTACAATCCACAAGGTCTCTCTCTGTCTCTAGTGCTCAGTCTGTTTCATTCCATTCAAAAATCGCTCTTTCTGACTTGAACATCGGAGCCTCTCCCGCCGAAATACCCTCCAGTGGTCTTTTACAGGTTTCAAATCCTCTCCTGAAGCAACCGTTCAAGTCGAAGGAGCCAGAATTTGTGAAGCCGAAACCCATCTCTAATAGATTGAAACCATCCGTGGGAAATAGATTGACTCTTTAAACAAACGTATCATCCGCCTCTTGTTACTACTTAGAATATGACAGTAGTCAAAAGAAAAAGACCAATCATTGGTTTCGACAATGGCGACCTAATTGAAGTTGACTTTAACTGTAATAACCCCTTGGTTATTACCAGAAGAATGGAGTCTTATGTCGTTAAAAGAGTTATCGTTGACCAAGGATCAGATTGCGATCTCCTTACTTGGGATGCCTTCCAGCGAATGGGTTTTAACTCCTCTCATCTTCAACTTCCCACTAGATTCCTCGAAGGACTTTCTGATGAATGCATCTATCCAAAAGGTGTTGTCCCTCTTACTATAACCTTAGGAACTCCTCCCAACCATGCAACTATTAAAGTCATCTTCCATGTGATGAAATTATTTTTGTCTTACAATACTATCCTCAGTCGCCCTAGTCTGGATGAACTGGAGGCACTACCCAGCACAAAATATATAAAAATCAAGTTCAGAATACCAAAAGGAATCGCTACTCTCCGTAGCAACTTCGATCCCTATGCTCTTCTTGCAATCGAAGGTGGACAAGAGAACTTTCTGATCGACACCCTAGAGTTCAGGGACGATGTCGAATAAATGACCAAACCTGAGCCCACAGAAGAGGTGATTAAGATTTTTCTAACTGGTGACCTAAGCTGAAATGTACGCATAGGGGCTAATCTGCCAACACCCCTGCGAGAAGCCCTTACCGATTGCCTATGATGACACTTGAAAGTTTTTTCTTGGTCCCCAGAGGAAATGTCAGGCATTCACCCTTCAGTCATAGTCCACAAGTTGACAGTCAACGCCAGCTATAAGCTAGTTAAACAAAAGAAGAGGGTATTCACCCTCGAACACCAATGTGCCATACAAGAAGAAGTTTAGAAGTTATTAATGAATGGATTCATCCGCAAAGTCAAATACCCTGAATGGCTTGCTAATATAGTCTTGGTGAAAAAGGCTAACGGTAAATGGAGAATATGTGTAGACTTCACTGATCTTAACAAGTCTTGTCCAAAAGATAGCTATTCGCTTTCTAATATCAATAAGCTAGTGGACAACTCCTCGGACCACCAATTCATGAGTTTCATGGATACCTTTCTGGCTACAATCAAATATGCATGGTGCCAGATAATAAGGAAAAAACAAGTTTCATTACAAAATTCGACATGTACTACTATCAGGTTATGTTGTTTGGCTTAAAGAACACTAGAGCAACTTGCCAATGATTGATCAATAAAGTCTTCAAAGATCAACTCAATAGGAACATAGAAGCATATGTTGACGACATGCTCATCAAGAGCACCAGCTTAAAAGCTCACGTTTCCGATCTTGAAGAAACTTTCCAAGAGTTGGAACACTACAATATGCGACTGAACCCAGCAAAGTGCACTTTCAGAATCACATAAGGAAAATTCTTGGGCTTCATGATTACTAACATAGGGATTGAGGCAAATCCTGAAAAAATACAGACCTATCTTTGATTCCTTGAAGAGATCCCAAAAGTTTGCATGGACGCTCAAGTGTCAAATGGCCTTCAAGCGACTCAAAGAATATCTTATGTTGCCCCCACTGCTCTATCATCTTGTTCCCGATGAGAAACTATACCTATATCTCTCTATCTCTAACCAGGCACTCTGCTCTATCCTTGTAAGACAGGAGTCAATCATTCAGAAGCCGGTCTACAACATCAGCCAAGTAATCAAAGAATCTAAAGTCAATTACCAACCAATTGAGAAGTTAGCCTATGCTCTGGTTGTCTTGGCTAGATACCTTCGACTATACTTTTAAGCCCATAACATCATGGTACTTACTGATCAGCCGTTGAAACAAATCCTTTAGAAAAGAGATATCTCAAGTCATCTCATCAAATGTTGTGTGGAGTTGGGAGGGTTCGACATCCAGTACCAGCCGAGACCCGCGATCACAGGCCAAACGCTAACAGACTTCATTCTTGAATGCACCCTCCTGATTCCAGCCGAACATAAGCTTACCGATAGCCATGAAGAATGGTCATTACCCAATTGGACATTACATGTTGACGGGTCGTCAAACTCCTCAAGGTGTGGTGCTAGACTCATACTGATGGGTTTAGACAATTTCAAGGTAGAATATGCCCTCTATTTTAACTTCAAGGCTACAAACAATTAAGTTGAGTATGAAACTTTATTGACAGGATTTCAAATCGTGATGACCACAGGGGCTTGAAGAGCTCGAGAGTTCACAGACAGCCAGCTAGTCGTCAAGAAGATTGAAGAGATCTACGAGACAAAAAACTTGATTATGGCCAAGTACCTGAGTAAGCTGCATGAAACGATGAACAAGCTAGACAAAGCCGACATCTAACAAATCCCTTAATCAAAGAACGTGCGAGTTGATACACTCTCTAAGTTAGCCAGTTCAGATACGGTCGCCTCTAGCCGAATGCTTTATATCAAGAGCCTACCATACCCCAGCATCAATGAATCCGAATGTATCCTCATGGCAAACCAGTCTCCTAGCTGGAAAGATCTCATAGAAGCCTACATGAAGTATGATTGCCTACCAGACTCATCATTGGAGGCAGTAAAGCTCAAACGGAAGGCCGCTCACTATACGATCATTGACGAAAATCTGTACTAAAAGTCCTTCACTTACCCGTACCTAAGGTGCCTAACCCCCGAAGAAGGAAATTATGTCCTCCGAGAGATCCACGAAGGGATATGTAGCAATCACTTGGGAGCTTAGAATCTAGTTCATAAAGCCTTGTGTCAAGGGTACTACTAGCCAACCATGAAGACCGACTCTGACAGTTGTGTTAAGAGATGTGATAAATGCCAACTCTTCTCTTCGATGTCATAGCTACCCTCCACCGAGCTCAGTCCTATAGCAAATCCCTAACCATTCACCCAAAGGGGAATGGACATCTTTGGATCATTCCCACCAGCCATCAAACAATGAAAATTTCTTAAAGTGGCTATCAATTATTTTATCAAATGAGTAAAGGCTGAACCTCTAGCTTAGATAACAACGGCCAAACCCGAATCATTCATATGGACTCACATCATCACCAGGTTTGGCATACCCCGCGTCCTCATCACTAACAACAGAAAGCAAAACTTCCAAGAGTTTTGTAGCAAGCTGGAAATTCGCTATCAATTCACGTCAATTGCTCACCCACAAACCAACAGACTCATAGAGATAACGAATAGAACAATTTTACAAGGGCTGAAGACGATGTTAGATGAAGCCAAGAGACGATAGGCAAAGGAAGTTTATAATCTCTAGTCAAACCGTACCATACCCTGAAGAGCAGCTGGTGAAACACCATTCAGCCTGACATATGGAAGTAAAGCTGTCATACCTGTGGAGATAGGAATTCATTTGCTCTGGGTAGCTCAATACGATGCAGTACAAAACGAGTTTGCCATACGAGAACGATTAGATCGGCTCTTAGAATTATAGGAATCTGTATCTGCTCAGATCACTGCGTATCAGCAACAAATGGCTCAGTACTACAACCGAAAAGTTAGAAGCAGAAATAGAACGTTCAAGCCCGACAAATTAGTCCTAAGGAAAGTGGAAGCGACTAGCCAACCCCTATTTGTGACCAAGGTAGCGCCTAATTGGGAAGGTTCCTATCGAATACATTCCGTAGTTTACCAAGGGACTTATTATCTCAATAACCTAGATGGATCGACTATGCCCAAGATTTAAAACTTAGAAAATCTACATGTCTACTACCAGTGAATCTCATCATCTCCCTTAGTCGGAAGAGTCTCCCATCGACTAAGGCATTTAAGCTTCTTCCTCTTGTTTATCCTAACGGTTATATTATATCGTATATTTCCTATCAAACATAACATGTCGTCAATGAGGGATGTAACTCTCAGAAGGGTAGGCACGGCCCATTCCTAATGGTTGTTTTCTATCGAACGTAGCATGTCATCAATGAAGGATATAACTCCCAGACAAGTAGGCACAACCCACTCATATCGGTTGTTTCCTATCAAATGTAACATGTCATCAATGAGGGATTTAACCCCCGGATGGGTAGGTACGACACATTCTTATCGGTTGTTACCTATCAAACGTAGCGTGTCATCAATAAGGGATGTAACTCCCAGATAGATAGGCATGACCCATTTCTATCAGTTATTTCCTATCGAACGTAGCGTGTCGTCAATGAGGGATGTCATGCCCCGACTCTCCTGTCGAGCACGTAACAACCGCCGCGTTATCCCGATATACGGGCATGACCTCCCCATATACCCGGATAGCGCAAGGCATTCCAATTTTTCAATAAATCTTCCAAAACAATAAACTCATCAACATAAGAAAATCATATAACAACTTGTATGCAAAGGACCCATCCGGTCCATCCCTGTACACAGAGCATGCAACGACACACATTTAGGGAGGGGATCTTGTACATGCATGCATGCAATGTGGCTTTCCCAGCCATTCCAAAGTTTCACAAAATTCACAATCTCAAAAATATTTCAACAAATACCAATAAAAGTACAAATGTCCTGATTAAGAACAATAAGTTTTGCAAAAATAAGTTTTAAATAAATATAAATACTTTCCACATAAACCAAGTTTGGATTCCACCAATACTTGTCCCAAAAGATATGACAAGTATCAATTAAATCCAAACTTCAAAAAAATAGTACAATAGCTTCCTTCCACGGATGAAATTACATCAAATCTCAAAAAAATAGCATCCACCACCAATACCTATCATGGATCACCAAAATATCTCTAAATCAGCCAATACTCGCCACCGTCTACCTTTCCTCTGAAAAGGACTTGAAAGGAGGGGGTGAGTATTTTAAAATACCCAGTGAGTGGAGTGCAGTGGCATGTAACATATAAATGAGGGGTGAAGGTGGTAATGTCAAATATATGTATCAACTATCACTGAATGCCATAATAAAATTCATTCTCATAAAATCATTCATATCAATCCACCATGACTCATAAAATCAACTCAATCAGTCAAATCTCATTTTTTCACAATTTTTGGGGTTTACCGAAAAACATTATCCTTTCAATGGCCATTGGCAGGACCCGCCAAGGGATTTTCTATAATTTTCGTATAAAACTCCCCTTCCCCTTTGGCGTTGACGTGGGAATTTTTTCGTGGGGTGCTACCACGTCATCCGTTCGACTTGAGTGGCTCTTCATCCCACCACCTCCATGCCTCTAATGTAATCACAAATCAGCCCAAACCACGCCGCCCTAACGGACCGGTCCGTGGCAGGACTCAGAACTGCAATCCTTTTTCCCAGCACCATGTTACCAAACTCATTTCATAATTCAATGCATGGTCAAATATGAGGTAGAGCAATATTTCACAATTCACATGAGTATCCCAAAGTAACATGGTGCAAATAATATAATAATCATGTACAAGAGTCATGGACATTTAACAATTTCATTTTAGGCAAACCACAATCACAAAATAATTTCAATTCTATTTGCAAATTCATTTCAAAACTCAATTTATAAATCATATTTAAAATCATTTACTCATTCATATGATACACAATCCATCCACTCACCTCTTGGGAGGGTGTCCACTCCCAATATCCAATTCAAGCCCAATATAATTCCATTTTCAATTTCCAATTGGCATTCCTAACCAATAATCACAATGATAATGTCAATTATCAATATTTCTAGGGTTTATAAATTTTTCCCAATTTTTGTACAAACCCTAATTTTTTTTCCAATTCCAAAAATATATGTTCATGGTTTTATTTCCACCATTTACATCTCATTTACATGTATATAAAATCTTTATTTTTATTTTCCCCCAAATTTCACTCTACGTCAACCTAGGATTTCGATTCTCTAACCAAAAATCTCCAATATTTCAATAATAATCACAATATAGTATTAAAGAAACTAAACCCAAGTTTAGGAAGTAGAAATTACCTCGATTTTGAAGTCGGATTGAGTTTTGGAGTTGGGTTTCAAAAACCCTAAGTTCTCTCTTCGTAGATCCAAAATCTCCTCCGTTTAATCTTCAATTTCTTGAGTTTAATCAAAGGTGGAGAGTCCCTAGAGTGAATTTATTGTAGAGAGTGGTTGATTTGGTGAGTGAAATAGGGAAAATGAATGAGTAAATGTAGAGAGGGAGAGAAAGAGTCGTGAGAGAGAGTGCTTGTTCGAAGAAGAGGAGAAAATGGTGTAAATGAAAGATTCCCATCACTTTATATCAATTTTGGAGGTGAAATTACCTTTTTGTCCTCAAGCCTTGAGATGTTAATTGAGTTTTATAGGGGTATTTTGGTCATTTCTCATTTCCACTAACATGTATCGATATGGTTTAGGTATATCGATATATCCAGCTACAATTTTTACACACTGAGGAGAAGTTTTGATATATCGATATACTCGATTCGGATATATCGATATACTAAATGTTGCTCTCAGTGATTTCTCTACAGGGATCATATATCGATATACTCTATTGAGGTATATTGATATACTCAAATATGCTCTCAGGACGTATGTTTTAGACACTGATATATCAACCTATCTCTAGATATATCGATATACTAAGTCTCAATCTCAAGAATTACTTCAGGGACTTGACGTAACGACCCCAAATAGCTCGGTATATCATCCACACATCAAAATTGTATCATTTTTCGATGTTACATTCATACTTTGGATCCGATTAAAATTCGCATTCTTCCAGAAAATTTACAATGGAAACTAATAATTAACTAAAAATTTTCAAACACTGAATTTTCGGTGTTACAAGGGATGTAACTCTCAAATGGGTAGACATGGCCTATTCCTATTGCTTGCTTCTTATCGAACGTAGCATGTTGTCAATGAGGGATGTAACTCCCAAACGGGTAGGCACGGCCCATTCCTATCGGTTGGTTCCTATCAAACGTAACGTGCTATAAATAAGGGATGTGACTCCCAGATGGGTAGGCACGGCCCAATCTATTGTTTGCTATCGAACAAAGAAAGGGATGTAACTCTTGGACAAGCAGGCATGGCCTCTTCCTATCGGTTGATCTCTAACGAACGAAACGAGAGAAATGCTTCATGGAGGAATATACCCGACAAATCTACCAAATGCTCATCCTACCAGTCACATCATTCACTTAGGCATATGACTATCATTAGTAAAAACTCAACAAAAAACCGAGACAAACAAGTAAGTAAAACAAACTTCTTCTTTTATTTTCATATAATGAATACATATCAGATTACATGAGTAGATATGGTTTACAAGTCCCTGAGTCGGACCAATTACATCAAGAAAAATACATGGAAAGGTTACAGCATGGTCTAGGAGGCCACAATGTCATGACTGGAGAGTACAAAAATAGTTCAAAGAGAAGACGGAAGAAAAAATTTCAAAAATACCCGCAACCATACTTGGATAAGAAGAATATGGAAAAATGGGTTAAGAAGGGTACAAGACGGTCATAAATAAACTATGAGGATGCATCAGGATTCAAACCTTTTGTCGAACACAGCTCCCTATACTCAACTGACTCCTCTAGTCAACCGCCTTAGAAAATATAAAGCCAGATGATTAACTCAACCTAGAATGAGAGCATATCTGAAACTCCCCTCTAAGGATGAGAACCCCAATGGGAACCTCGATCGAGTCCATCACGATGTCTGAATATCGAATGACATAATGAGACCCCAAGTTAACGGCCCTATTCTTGTTGAGACTTCGCATCAACAGAAGCAATCTATACTATCAGGCCTTGTAACCCAAGGCTTGCCATCGAAGGATTTCCCAAAGAAACTAACTCTTAGAAAAAAGAACTTGTAGATACGAAAATATTCAGGTTTTCTTTGAAGCAACATAGAGCCATACGACTTCTATTTATAGTCACAGAGGAAAACATCTTCATAAATCTGTGGCAAACGAAACAGTTCAGTAAGGATCACGCGCAATGAATGAAGGACTTAAATCCCTCAAATTTCCTGCAAAGCATTTATTTCGAAGAACTTGTTTAAAGATCAAAGGCGTTAACACCCTTGAGAAGATGTAACGATTAAGAGAAAAATGGCATCCACATATGTTCGTTTCAACTTTGTACTTTCTAAAGTGTATTGGAGACAATTCATATAATCCAGAACGAAGTGTACGGCATTAAAGACTTTACACCTTTACAAGAATAGTCATTACTCATGACGTCTTCCTAATAAAATGGCACATGAGTCGAGGGCAAATGATGGGACATGACCATAAAGCCTATCGGGCCAATGCCCAAGGACCCAAAGGTCAATAACTAGGCTAGCAGTTTGGCATGACCACGACAACGGATTTATCTCCCCAAAAAGCAAACGTAAGCTAACCTCTAAGTTAGTTCCTAACAATAACACTCTAATCAGTTCGTAAAGACATTCGGTAGCCTCAAGTCTGTATGCCTCATTCCTTAATCGATGACTAATGGGTTACCGAAGATTCGATTATTCGACCCTCATCAATTGAAGGTAATATTTAACTAAGATCTGTATCAATATTTGTTTCCTATCTGATTACGAAATACATCTTCTATAGGAAGGAAATCTCTGAAATCTAATCAATAAAGGAAGAAATCTCTCTGTATTTCTAAAGTTCATAAGTGATGAAGATCACAAATCTCCTGAGAATATTTAACAATGAAATCCCGAGATTTTCGGATCTCCTCACAAGGAAACTAGTGTTATAATGCCTTGGGTACACACGGCTCTTAAAGTATCCACATATATAAGCATTCAGCACATCGAATCCCAGGTACGCTCTTTGAGACCAAACACTTAACACACAATCCACAGGGCTTTCAGCTCTCTCTCTCTCTCTCTTTCTCTCTCTCTCTCTAGAGCTAAGTCTGTTTCATTCCATTCGAAAATCGCTCTTTCTGACTTAAGTATCAGAACCTCCTCCGTCAAAGCACTCTCCGACAGTCTTTTAAGGTTTTCAAATCCTCTCCCAAAGTAACCATTCGAGTCCAAGGAGTCAGAATCTGTGGAGTTGAAACTCACATCCAACAGTCACATTATACCAAAAGTACAAAATGATCAATAAAGAAAAAGGGTAGAGGGATCCGGTATCCCGCTATTAGTATCTCCCTATTTCCCCTTCTGGCTCCTCTCCAACTCTTGGTAAACCTTAACTATGTAGAAGATCAACTCTCCAAGCCAATGCCAGCTGTCGAGTGTGCACAACAAAGAGCATGTTCCTACACGACCTCTAAGCCTATGTATTTTGTGATTTGCAAAAGAAGGGTTCATGCGATCTTGCACAAATAGGTTAGATCAGACACGAAAATGCTTGGAGAACACCATGGTGATGACGAAGATTAGCCATCTAAGGGGGTTCATTTCTCTTTAGAAGTTTTCAACTTTGGATGGTCTTCAAAAGGATAAGAAAGGTCAGAGAGAGAGAGAGAGAGAGAGAGATGAAGTAGTCCTTTATGCAAAAAGAGAGAGATGAAGATGATCATCGCTTGGAGGCGGAAGATAAGAGATGTAGTCGTGTGGACTTGGATCTCTAGTACTTCTCACCACCCTTTCGATCTTTTGGCTGGAGGACAATGGTCGGAGATGACTGGGAGGAGGAATTTGACGGTCATAGTGAGAAAGAAGGCGAAAGAGCAATAGCATGGAGAGAAAGAGGTACCTCCAGTGATTCACTCACCCCTGACATGATTGTCGGTAAGGAGCAGTGGTCGTGGGTGGAGAGTTCTTGACCATGGGTTAGGGAAAAAGAGAGAGAGCAATGTGAGAGAGACAAGAGAGAGAATAAAGATAACGAGAGGGAGATGCCTAGCGACACTACTAGAGAAAGAGAGAGAACTCAGGTTGCCATATAGCAGTGATCCGTAAGGGGGCATTAGAAGCTAGCGGTAGTTGGGTTAGAGAGAGAGAGAGAGAGAGAGAGAGGGAGGGGAAGGGAGAGAGAGACTAGTGAGTGAGAGGGGGTGAAAACCCTAGTTGTAGCTAGGATTTCAGCCTCTCTCCCATTTTTTCATTTTTTTTAACTCTTGGAAGATGAAGGGCTCAAAAACAAAAAGGGGTAGTTTTGGCAAAGACTTGGACTTATCTTTTAATAAAAAAAAATCTAGGGTTTTTATATGAACGACGTTTCCCCACAAGGCATTTATTTACTAAAAATTAGACATTTTATAGAAGTTTGGAAATTTTTTGCAAAATATATAAAATTTTAAGAAAAAATAAGGTTCTCCTTGATTGACGAAACCCATTATGTTGGTATGACTTTCATGTTTATGGCTCAGTGCCTATCTATGTTTTGTATTAAATACGTGGCCTATAATTTTATGGATTGATGTATTTTTGAGTGGCTTCATACTATAACAACACCAGATACCTACGTCAGGCTTGAAATTTTTATACCATTTTCGTATTTACATACATGTGGATGACGATTCTTAAATTATTATTTCGAGTTTCTTATCATTTTAAATATATCATGTCTAAGGTTTGACATAAGCATGCCTCACTTCTAGAAGGCAAGATATTCAAATAGTGGGTCGTCACAGTCTATCTTCTCTCTAAAGGTCTATCTTTGAGAAACTCAATCAAAAATCGAACTATAATTCTTAAAATCAATTCCTTATAATCCCTTTCAAATTCTGACACCTCGATTTAATTTGCCTATCATCATCTACAACGTAAAAACCATAAATTTTTTTGTTCAATTTTGATTTGTGGTAACTATGAAATGCTAGGTTTTCACTAGGATTTTTTATCAATCGATTGATTTTCTTTACCCTTGATATCAACTTTGTTCTAAGTGCTAATTAATTAGAAGGTATTAAATGGTGAAAACAAATGGAGCATAAGAACTTATATTTGGTCCTGTGATAAGAAATGGGTATTATATTAAAAAAAAAAAAGAAAAAAAAAATACCACAAGAAGATTTTGTGTCTCAAAATCCATTGTTAAAACAGGATCTCGACAAATAATGAATCTACCCTCTCTTTTTGTGTGATGATTTTCATACAAACCAATAAGAATATTTTCATGCAGAAATTTTCAATATCCGAATTGGGTTAAGATCACTTATCTCTTTGACGGATAAGTATTCTAGGCCGACAAAATATCACGAATTCAGAGCACTCATTATTATTCACAATCCAAATGCCACGGTAATGATATTGATCAACAAAGCCTTTTCAAGCCCTTTCTCTCTTACTTTCCATTATAAGAATTCCTCTCTATTTCTCACCCTCTATCTCCCACATACTCAAGAAAAAAAATGGCTGCACCATTCTTGTTATCCGTCACATTCAACAGCAGAGGATTTTTCATTAGGAAGAGAGATGAGAGGAGTTGAGGGGGTGATTATTACAAAATAACCACTCCCTCCTTTATTGTTTAAATATAAAAACAATATTTGGATGGGGTTGGACAGGTCTACCCTTATGGGCGGACCCATCCCTTTTCTCCAATATCTCTCACTTGCATATGAGGGTTAGACTCGCACATTGCGTGATTATTATAATCAAACATCACCAATTTCATACAGACAAGTAGATTGTGTGACCTACGAAAATACCAAGAGTTATAGAGTTATGCACCTATTAAGGATATATAGTAGCTCATCGTCAAAGTGGCAATAAGAATATCGTATCTCGTTATATCTCAGATCTCTTTTACTTAATACAATTAACGTATCTCTTATCCCTTAAAATAATGTAAGAGTATAATTGACTCTAATCCAATCATATATTCACAATTACATCTCTAAACACTAAGTCATAGACATAATTGACCAGTCTGTGAATATAGAGCAATGTGTTGGTCAAAGATATTTTTCCTTTCATACTACTAATTTTCAACTTTATCTTAATTATTTTTCTAGACATGAACCGCCAAACCAAATCATCCATCGTTTCTGGTGACATGCTAAAATAGCAATACTAAAATAAAATTTCAAAAGACAGACGAAAGTTCTAAAGTATAAATTGAGATTAAATATAAATCTCTGAATCTCACACAATGAGATGGATACTATGAGATAAAGAGAGATGTACCATCTCATTACTCATATGGCAACATAAGCACACATGATATGAAACACGTGTTATGATACTTTTCCTTTCCATTTGGAAGCGTATGTCCCTTTTTTATAAAATAATGCATTGTATAGGTTTTAGTCCAAGTGTACACAGCACTTGACCTGAGTTTTCCTTCTTATAATTCTCTAAAATCTCACAACGTCAAGGAAAACTCATACTTAGTTTTTCGACAAGTTTAATGGATAGTGGAGAATCCATTTCGATTACCATATGTGTAGTATATTTAACAGGTAATCTCATCTTAGTACTTAATTAAGATGGCTTATATGTATGTTCATTCACCACAAATTAATACGTCTCATCTCTATATGTCACACAGATGTTAGAGACGATTGATCTGTGAGAGAGCCAATCTCAAAATTTACCCGACATACTTTCAATTCTAGACATAAGAATTTTGGACACAAAAACAAAATTCAAATGTTATCGAATATGAGCTTTATATGATATATACTTTCTGTATATAATCACAATCACAACCACAGTAACAAATACTCTCACAATCTACACAACTCATATCATCTAACATGTCTCACAAACATGTCTTTAAGCATTGGCTTCCAATAAAGGACAAGCCACCACCAAATGTGTAATCATAGACTTCAGTGTCATTTTTCTCTTTTCAATCATGTCTCTGACAAGATTGATTTTTGTGTTTATGTTTGGTTTTGTTATCATATTTGGAGTCTCTCGTGTAAGCAATAGTTGACCGATTATCACAATGAATTGTCAAGCTCCCACTAAGTTGCTTACTACTCCCAAAAAGTTATAAAATCTACTCAACCAAACTCTTTTTTGAACTATGAAATCTCATGCCACAATTCTGCTTCCATATTAGAAAATGATACATAAATTTGTTTCTTACTTCTCCATGAAATAGTGCTATCATTAAGCAAGCAATCATAACCAGAGGCAGATTTTCTCTCATGCAAATCTCCTCCCTAATGAATATTCGTATATCCTTTCAATACTTGATCCTTTCCTTAATAATAAAGAAAATAATCTGCAATTCCACTCAAATATCCTAATTTTCTTTTCACAACGATCCAATCACTCTTCCCTAGATTAGACAGATACCTAACAACCAAACCCCATAGCATGATAAATATCGGAACGAGTATATATCATAACAAACTTCAAGTTCCCAATTGTAGCAGAATACGGTACTCTGGGTATTTCATCTATACATATAGAGTTTTATGGCATATATCATCACTTGAACAATCACCTATTGCCATAGGAGTATCAACGGGTTTGTAGTCATTTAAGTTGAATCGTTTCAGAGCCTTTATAATATAAGACTTTTGAGATAACTTCAGTAATCTCTTGGAACGATTTCTGTGAGATTAAGTTCCCAATCTGTCTCGGCCATATCCTTCATCTTAAAAATTGAAGAACAATCATTTCAAGATTTGAAGGTCATACTCCTTATCATTCACCGCTAACAATATGTTCTCGATATATAAGGATAGAATTACAAACTTGTCATTAGACCTTTTAAATAGAAACAACAGTTTTCGTCTATCATGATGAAATCATAAGAGATCATATCTCTATGAAATCTTAAATACCATTATCTTGAAGACTGCTTAAGGCCATGAACTGATCTACTCAATTTACTAACTCTGTCTTCCTGGCCTTTAATGACAAAATCTTCTAGTTGTACCATACAGACTGCTTCCTCAAGTTCATCACTGAAGAAGATAGTCTTCACATCGATCTGACGTAATTTCAAATCCAAATTAGCTACTATTGCCAACTACTCGCAAATGGAGATAAATCTTACTTCCAGGAAAAGATTTCCTCATGATCAACACTCTTTTATTGAGTGTAACCTTCTGCTTCTAGTTGAACCTTTTACCTCACAATAGTTCATCTGCCCTATACTTCGTTTTTGACAACCCAATTGTTCTCAATAACTTTGTGCCATGGTAGAACTTCAACTAATTTTCAAATATAGTTGGATTTCATTGACTCCAATTCTTTTTTCCATTGCCTTTTCCATTCACCATCGATGGGACAAGAAAGAGTCTCATCTATGTTTTTAGAATCTTCTTCATTTTCTGGAGAAACAACAAATGTATGCCCAACAATCTTTAAAATGACGCCTAAACACCACTTTCCTAGCACTTTTATGGGTTTGTAACTCATAAGGATCACTAGAATTTAAATCACTCTTCCAATGATCCACAATGGACAGAGCCACCTTTTAAATTAACTAATTCAGATAAAAGGCACTATGTCCTTCAAATCACCTCGGCTAGGAGATTCAATCTCCAAAGATGTGATATCCATGATCTAATCTCTGTTGCAGTACCATTATCTTGTTCACTAATGAACATTTTAACCTTTAGATTGATCAGAGTATCTTATAAAGATACTCTTACTTCCATAGGAATCCAATTTTCTAAATTTATTGGAAAAATTTTAAATACACACTGCCAATCCCCAAAGTCTGAGGTCAAACAGACATGACCTTCTATCAGTCCAAAGTTTATATAATGTCATTGGTACTAACCTTGAAGGCACTTTGTTCAAAATAAAAGTCATAGTCAATAAGGCATCTCTCCAAAAGGAAACCGACAAGTTAACCTATACCATCGTGGATCTTGTTATATCTAACAATATCTTATTCATTCTCACTACAACACCACTTTGTCAAGGTGTATAAAGAATGGTCAAATATCAAGTTATGACATTTTCATTACTTAGATCCTCAAATTGATCTGATAAATATTCACACCGTCTATCCGCCTGACTTTCTGCCTTGTTCACATAATGTCTAGAGCATTCATATGCTTAAGACTTGTGAGAAATCAAATAGATATGGTCTAACGTGTGAAATCATCAATAAATATAATGAAACATGAAATTCCATGTCTAGCCTTCGCACTTATTGGACCACGAATGTCTCAATGGATTAAACGCAATGAAAATTTAGCCCGTATGGTTTTTCCAAATGATTTTCTCATCATTTTTCTTGGAAGATAATGTTCACATATTGGTAAATCAACTTTTTGTAAGTGAACTCAATGGTTCTGCTCTCACTAGTTGATTCATCTTGTCTCACCCTATGTGACCAAATCTAACATACCATATCACATCATCAATATTAGCAAAATAATAAAACCATTTACAAGTTATCTAGAACTAATATGCATATCATTCAAATACAAATCAACCCTATATCACTGAAAGTTCAAAACATAGCCAAATTTCAAAAGAATAAGAACAGATAAGATTCCATCGAATTTCTAGCACATAGAGACCAACATATAGTTGAGAGTTCGGCCACTTCGTAACTCCAATTTACAAGTGCGAACTCCTCTGACGTTCACTTTTGTATCATTCTCCACATACTATCTATTACCAGAAAGCAATCGATGAAAATTCATAAATATCTTTATATCTGTTCTTATATCCAGAGTCGTTCTTTTGTGATCCGTCTCCAATCTCCTTTTTTTCTTGCCTTTGTTCCAGTTCCTCTCATATTTAGAGCTCGAAACTCTCTTGGAACTAGACTCTACAACAAAAGCACCAGCTTCAGATTTTACAACAAAAAATCGCTAATCCTAAACTTGACGTGGCGAGCAATGTCTGAAAAAGTTTTCACACTGTTATTGTGAATCAAACTAATTTTCAAGTGCTCCCACTTAACAGGAAGGAATCGGATCAAGGTTTGAACTTTTTATCCATTTGAGAGGACATGACCAGCTAACTTCCACTCCCTGATCATATTAGACATGACTCTCAAATACTATTTGATACTATGATCACTTCACCTTTTATAGGTATCAAACTTTATAGTTAACTATCTAAGATGAGTCATCAGTACTTCTATGTTTTTTCTCTGAGGTATACCCAAATGTCATGAACAGTCACATATTGCTCATACTTGAGTATCATGTTATCAATCACAAAACTAACCAGAGTCGATCGAGCAGTAGAATCTATTCTTTTCCACACCTGGTAAGTATCTTGTTTTCTCCTCTACTGGCAGTTTTGTCCATTTCAAGGTCCTACATGACATGCTTGATACCTTCCAAAACATCTTATTCTTTCAATACATTTCACATTTTATGATGTCATATCTCATAATCGTCGTCATTCAATTTGTCATTTCTATTCAAATCCCTAATAATGGACTTTAATGCTATGGTTTGGATTTTCTAAGAAGGCAGTCATATGTACAAATACTCATATCATACATATAATTTTGTACTTCAAGATTAACATTCATGACATGTCAACATCAGGTATAGAATCGAAAGTTCACTAGATTCTTAATCATCATTTATGGTCTTAACGTATCACTATCACAGATTTAATTTAAAGTTACAAAATCTATAAGTTTTAGGTGATAATTATTTAAATTCTACCAACCTAAAATCTCCCAGTTAAATACACTAAGTATTTAAAAATAATATTTTAATTTTCGTTAAGAATTACTTAAATTCTACCTATCCAAAATTTTTATTCAAGAGAGACCTTAAAATCATTTTGCATATATGATCATATGAAAGAAATAATAAATATGGTCAATCATATTATCAATAGAAACTGCATACTAAAAGCTTAAAAGTTGCGCTACTACCTGATCATGGTCCTAACAGACATTCATTACATGTAAAAGGAAAATATGTGAATGAATTATCTGGTTCAAGATACATCCATTCATGATACCATACTTATAATTCCTTTAGATAGCATATCTTTAGGAGTGAACCTCCTTACAGCATATGGGGAACTATTTATATTTTATGAAAATCTTTTCTTCACTTAGGTCTATATAGTCTGATATTCCCACTTTTCTATGACTAATGGCCTCACATCATCAAATATCATATCCCCATTCTCAACAAGTAACTCATAAATCACGTTAGCTCAATAAGGAAATAGGAAATTCTTCAGTATATACATATCATTCCTAAAAAGGGAACAACCAAGCTGAATGAGTTCCAAGCGTTTCTGTTCCATGATCTCTAAATGATCTGGAAAAAAGTGAGATGGGTCCATTTTATATGTCAATATTTGACCCAACCTCATCAAACGTTCTGCACTTCTCAAATCTCTTTTCCTTCCCCAGAGATCCAGAAGTTCTCCAAAAATACGTCCTATTATCACCACTTTCCTGAAAATGGGAACAAATTAAGTTAGGCAAACAGCCAACCATAATATTATAATAAATACCAAAGGCATTTGATTCAGACAATATGTTCAAATTCTGATTAATTTTTTGTTAAAATAAAAAATGAAATTTTCAAACATAAAAGAAATGAGCATAAAATCAAAAGAGTATAAACAACTTACACTCAGGCTACCAAAGTTAAGAAAAATTATTATTAGTCCCACAAAAATTTTTTTGAAATATTTCAAACAGAAAAATGATTTTTCTGTAATTTTTTAACAATTATTGATTATAAATCAATAAATAATAATTTTCAATTTCGAAAAATATAAAATTTATAAAAAAATTCAAAATGATTTTTCAAACTCATATAAAATTTTTTAGATTTCATGACTGAAAAATATTTTCTAACAATTTTCTAACAGTTTATTGATTTAATAATCAATAAAAAATATTTTTTATCTATGAAAAATAAATTATAAATTACAGAAAAATTAAGATAAATAAGAAACTTATTTTGATGAAAATTGAGACCCAAAACAACCCTGCATGCACCCCACGCGCCGCTGGACCTGGCTATTACAAAACAAAGTTTGAAATGGCTCTCACGTGCCATTGGTGGCACGTGCACTTCACACGCCGACTTCTTGGCGGCACCCAGTCTCTAAAATTGGGCTCCCCCCCCAATTTTCAATATTTTTGAGTTTAATGGTATTGTTAGTTTTTAAATCGGACTTCCCTAGCGTTGCATTTGGGCTTCACGAATTGGCTGCCAAGAGTGGGGATGGTCGTGCGATACTGTTCATTGTGTTCAAATTTTTCAGAATTCAAATGAATTTTTGACAGGTCATTTCTCTCTCAATTCTTAACCATTTTTTGTGATCTTTATATGGTTAGAAAATATTTTTCAAGACGAATTTAACCATATAAATTTTATATCATGAAATATAGTATTTTGAAAATTACAAAGTATATTAAGTTTTGGCTACGGTTTGTAATATCTCCTAATGTACTCATCGATGCATGTGAAATTTTGCAGATTAGATCCTCATATTATAGGCATACTGTTGTGTTAAAATAAGAGCATTTTGTTTGGCCAATTTCAAGTTACCATTAAAGAATCTCTAATGTCATCCATGACTTTTTTAATTTTTTAAATACCCAAATGAGGCAGGAAACTACCTATGCATACTCTGATACCAATGATGATTTTCGTGCAAATTAATAAAACTATTTTCATGCAAAAATTCTCAAAATCCATATTGGGTTAGATCACTTACCTCTTTGACAGATGGGTATTTTAGACCAAAAAAATGTCACGAATTCAGAACACTCCCTATTATTCACAATGTAAATGCATAGGGGTGATAATGATCAACAAAGCCTTTTCAAGCCCTTTCTCTCTTACTTTCCATTATAAGAATTCCTCTCTATTTCTCACCCTCTCTCTCCCATGTACTCAAAAAAAAATGGCTGCACCATTCTTGTTATCGGTCACATTCAACAACAAGGGATTTTTCATTAGGGAAGAGAGATGAGAGGAGTTGAGGGGGTGGTTATTACAAAATAACCACTCCCTCCTTTATTGTTTAAATTTAAAAACAATATTTGGACGGGGTTGGACAGACCGTCCCTTTTCTCCAAGATTGTGGGACGAGACGGACTATTTATTTGGGGGAGTTTGATTTTATAAAAATGCAAATTCCATTCGATTTAAGAAAGAAGGAGCGAATGTTCAAGGGAAGTGAGCATCAAAATTTGATGATTCAACTATGCATTTTTGGTGCAGATGCTTTTCAAAGTAGACAAAAACTCCCTAACTATGGACACTCTTCAAATTTCTAGAGTTCATCCAATTACAAATACTTCAAGTTGGGGAGATCAATGATATGATCTTCTCCAATTGATCCATCAACATTGTTGTTGTTTAAGCGATTTGCGGCACTAACAACATGAGTAGTAAATATCTCCAACATGGATTTGTGGTTTCAAAGAGACAAATATTCTTGGCTTGATATTTAGACATATTTCTATCAAAAGTTGTTATTTTTTACTTATAAGCTAATGGGTGAAAAATAAGAAATTAAAATTTTAAGTAATAAATTGTTTGATAATTTTATTTAAAAGTCTCTTTTCTGTATGTAGACTATTTGGTAAAACAACTTATATAAATTCTAATACTTAATAAAATTACAACAAAGTACAATTGACATTAAAGTTACATAAATAATTAATAGAATAAATGGTTTCATAAATAATTCTAAAATATTTATTAATCAAATATAAATATCTTAAATTCATAAATAATTTAAAATATTTATTGTTACGCCCTGACTTGCAGTCCAAACACACGATAACTGTCACGTGATCTAGAAGTATGTGCAAACACTAGCACATACCTCAAGATCCCGCAGGACTATAAAATTATATTTTTCAAACCAAAGAAAGACTCATCGAATATTTAATATTTCAAAACATAAATTCAATGCCAATAGTTGATAGGTGATTAAATGCCAATAGTTGGTCCCGGACAGCTTTCTCCTCAACTGGATCTAGCTAACAGTGGGGCTGCTTTGTCTCTACTGCCTCTAAAAAAGAAATAAAAATAGAGGAATAAGTATAAAATATTCAGTAAGTAGAGTGTAATACAATGGTTGTGACAGTAAATAAGTGGTGAGTATGTTAAAATCATATTGTCAATCAATTCATCAATCATAGTTTTCAATAATCCAGATAATTTCAAAAACAAATGCATCCACAAGTTCATACTTTCCAAACATCATGGGGTCTCTCTAAAGAAAACACTTCGCCCAAAGTTTGGCCAAATCTGAATGGAAGCCCGTCAAGATGTTTTTAATCCATTCGTTACCAAACAGTACTTCCTCCATCCTTGGTGTTGACTTATATCTCACCAATGGTGCAATCGGATAGTACCACGTAGGGGCAGGAGGCCGCATCTACCTTCCTTACTAATAAACCCCTAACCACATCACTCCATCGAGTTGCTCTGTGGAGGGAATGACTATAGCCATTTACCATCTCATGCACAATCATTTTACAAATATTCAAATATTATCCAATATACCATGAATTCAACAAATGGTTACTAAACCATACCACAATATGTATGAAATACAATTCCCAACAACAAATGGTACATATTTATTTACAAATATAGTAGATGCATGCATGTCACAAACTCACATTTTAAAACATCCCATAATCACAAATAATTACAAAAGAAATCATTTATAAAAGAATTTAAAAATCATTTTCTCATTTAAAAACACAGCAGTTCGTCACTCATTATGTTAGGGAGGGTAGTCACTCTCAGATTTTTCTCTATAATCAGGATCATACCTTGATCAGTCTTGTCCGGCCTTTAAGGAATATCATCAAACATCCAAAACCATCAATCTCTATTAATCCAAATCAACCCACAAACCCTAACTTTCACTATATATTCTTCTCTCACTAAAAGTAACTTCAAAATCCTAAAAATCCAATTTGATAGGTGATTAAACAAATTAAATCTTGGGATATGAAGATTATATTATCTTGATTTTGTCTCCAAAAGATCCATCCAATTTGAGTTACACTAAACCCTTAATTCTTCCCCTTTTTGTGACAACTCAATATTCTTAAGGTCTTCCAAAATCATGGCTAGAATCTAGCTTTGGGGTATTAGATGGGTAGTTTGAAGTCTTAGATCTTGAGTTTTGGTAGTAGATCAATTGGGTTTGGGAGGAGAGAAAGGAATATTTTAGAGAGATAGAGAGAGATGAGAAGCGAAGTTCTCTGGTTTCGTGTGTTTTAAAGCTCCTATCCTCTTTTTTATCATCAAACCCATTTTTAATATTTACTTAGAGGTCTTCATTCACTTCCAATTTGCACAAATGTCCCACATGTTCTCTTGAGTTATTAGGAAAGTCAACCCAATAAGTTTAAGTACTTATAGTTTTGCCCGATCAAGAAAATGTGTTTGGTAATGGGTAGGAAAGGTTGAAATGAGTAGTACAAATTTATAAAAAGTAAACCAGAGTTATAGAAATTTTGAAATATTTCAAGATAAGGAATATAATATGAATTTAATATAATATAATTGGAGGGATTGGATGGTTTGGTGGTATCAAGCTTTTTGGAAACTCTTAAGACCAAGGTTCAAATCTCAATGGTGGCAAAATGACTAGAGGATTTCTCAATGGTAATGCAAATATCGGCTGTCTAAGGCTAGTGAATGGTAATATACCGAGAGGTAAGGTTAAATGCCCACCGATAGGATAAGTTCAAATGTCAGAAAGTAATATACCAAGGAGTCTCACAATATCAGTAGTTGTCTCACAATGGATACCGACAGGATTTCTAAAATGGACATCCGTTGACGGGTTCAAACATTTGCCATTAGGTGATATAAGTGGAACGTAATATGCTAAAAGGTATAAGGAAATTGAGTGTACCGACTGGTATTTATATAAAATTGTAAAATAATAGGTCTATCAAGAGATGACAAGTCCTACCATACACAGTTAACCTATTAACTCCATAATATACCGACAAACCACAATTCCACAATACACTGAGGCGGTAAGGGGAAGTGTACCAATAGGGTTCCCACTTGCAAAATAACAAATGGTAACTTGTACCAAGAGATAAAACTTTCCAGATTAGTGGAGTACCGACAGAGACGAATTGTCAAACAACTCAATTCACCAAACACTATGGTAAATAAGGACTGTAGTTATCAGAAACTCAAAAATTTAACACTCTGACAACCAAGTATCTAAAGGAGTTTCTTAATAACCTAAAGGGTAAAAATTCCATATTTTATCTAAATCAACTGTGACGACCCACTATTCAGGTGTTGCACCCCCTAGCAATAGGAAACAGACATGTAATAAAATCCGACATCTAGATTCACGACAGTCGTACTCTCCGTATGTGATACCATGAAAGGAGGTTTAAATTAAAAAAAAAAAACCAATTACTTGTTCTTTTCAAAAGAAAAAATTGATAGAGACTCCCCAATTTAGTAACCATTTAGTCATATGGGGTTAATATAAAACCTGATAAAACCACATAACACTTCTATTATCAAATCAGCTAGCATCAATGGCCCTCCTAGCCACCCATAACACACCACGGTAGATAGCCATTATATTCACAAAACCATACATAAGTTTTCATGTGACATAACCAAACATCTATGCATATAACATAATTTAAACTACTCAAAAGAGCACAAATATTTACATGCCTTAGTCAAAGCAAATGGGGTCAATGACTAGTAGAGATCTAAATCCCTCAGCTCAAGTGTCTCTATCTGATGGTTCCCTTTCGTCTCCTTGATCACTTGAAAACAAGAATATCGGGGTCAACATAATTTGAGCAAGTACACGAGGGACCAATAACATGCATATCGAGCAAACAAGCACCAAAGTATTAACATCATCACATAAATAGCATAAACATAGCAAAGCATGCAAGTGATCCATATTGTCCCAATATAGCAATTCCAATTGGCACCTTTAGAATCTTTATCCATTCTATCTTCGTTAATCCAATTTAATCTTAGTGATTGAAGAAAGGAATAGAACATTGAACTAAGTTAGTGTATGAGGGTCTGAAAGAGCAAACCAAAAATTTGGTAATCCTAAATGAGATCTAGGTTTTTTTGGGTTAGACACGTCAAACACATCACCTACTTCTAATTCAACCCTCATAGAGAGAAGATATGCACATAGTTCCTTAAGCTTCGTCATAGGCTTCGCATAAGTTTTGAAACTCTTTATACAACCCGTACTCTTCAAACTTCGCCAGTAAGCTTTACACAAGCTTTTAAAGGAATTCTTATGTCATCATTTTCTCTTTATATTCCTTTATGTTTCTCATAATGTAATCATCACAATCCATCATAAGAATTATACAAGGATCCTACCAATTGTTACAATAATATAGGCAATATAGTTTAGTAACAATTAGTGAACCAAACTCCATTGCAACAAATATCCAGCATAACCAGGTTCCAAGTAAAATACCATAACTTGAGCTACAAACATTGAATCAAGGTGATTCCAACTGCCACTTAAAGCTAAGATATAGAGCTATAACTTTCATGTTTATAGCTAAGTTCAATTCCAATTACACAGGGATACCCGAATCAATCAATGTAATAGCCCACAATTCACAATATAACTTGTGCAGTCATAGAAAAGTGAAAATAACTCCTTCTGCACAAATCGGATTGAGGTGATTCCAGTGGCCATTTAAAGATAATAGACAGAGCTACAAGTTTTATGTTTAGAGTTTAGTACAATTCAGCTTAGAAGATAGCTCAAAATCAAAGCAAAATTAATCATAGAAACGGGGCAAAATAGAGCAGTCTTTCTGTAGAAACATTCCAATTTAAAAATTCACCAAAAATTCATTGCTCAATGAAACTATGTGAATAAATGTCATTTTAAAACTATAGAAGTCTAGTTTCATTGAAAGAAAACCTCACTTGATTTACTATTGTGCAAAAAAAGTTGTAGGCCAAAACCTAAGGCATGGTCAGACTGTCTAGTAAACATAATTCCTAGGTTTTCATTCATGAACGACATTCGTCTTTCCCTAATCTAATTCATCCTTACACTAACAACATAAACATATAAAAACATGTTCTTCAGGGTTATCAATCATCAATTTAACAAGCACAAGCAAGGTACTTGTCTTTTCCAAGCTTTAAAATAAATTTTGTTCTCTTATGCTCCCTTCCTCTAGCTCCCTAGCCTTACATGTGCTTCCAGCTTGTTCTAGCCTGTTTTGTAGCTTTTCTACACTTCTTTATGTTAGCGACACTAAGTATATGGATGGAGAGTGCTTAATCTATGTTCAAGTGAAGGGGTTAGTGGAGTTTGGAGGTAGTTTTTGGAGAGGAAAGGTGAAATCCAAAACTATGTTTTTGGAAAAAAAAAGGTTATGTTTTTAAGTTCATTCTCCATCTTTCTATCTTTCTCTCTCTTACTTTACTAAAGTGAAATGTGGGCCCACTCCCAAGTATAAGTGGTGACAAGAGAAATGAAACATATGTATTGTGCCATACTTAATAACAATGTGACATGTGTTCATGGTGTGATAGTGTAACACATATCCTTTGAGAGTCCCACACCAAACTCTAATTTGATTCTCTTCAAAGCTCATTCCAACCATTCTCATTCTCCAATATGTCCTATTAATCAATACAAATTTTAATATACACTATCTACTGTTAAAGTCACCACAAGTAATGCGTGCATCACACATAAAAATTCATGAATTTTAATGTAGTGCAATGTAAATAATTTAAATGCACACAACAAAATAAGAAAAATGCATATGCAAATGTATGACTTAGTGGTTTCTCAAAATGGGATCTTACATCAACTGTTCTTCCACATCTTCACAAGGTATAAAAATTTACAAATAGTCCATTTAGAGTCAACATTACAATCTAAACTTGTTCGGTGTTACAATTTCTACCCCCTAAAAGAAAATTTTATCGTCAAAATTTCAGTATTATTCCTCAAACAGTTGAGGATATTGCTTCCTTATCGTCTCCTTAGGTTCTCAAGTCATTTCTTTAACCTAATTGTTCTTCCATTGAACCTTAACAATTGGGATCTACTTGTTTCTCAACCTCTTAACTTGTTTCTCTAGGATGGCTACTAGTTGGACTCCAAAATTCAAATCTTCTCTCAACTCAATTGGAGAAACTTCAAGGACATGGAAGGAATCTCACAAGTACTTCTTCAACATTGAAACATGAAAAACATTATGAATCTTCTCTAATTTTGGGGTTAGTTCTAACCGATAAGCCAATTTTCTAACCTTCTCTATGATTTTGAAAGGGCCAATATATCGAGAATTTAATTTTTCCCGTCTTTGAAATCGAATTACACCTTTCCAATGAGATACTTTTAAGAACACCATATCACCAATCTCAAACTCCAATAGCCTTCTCCTTTTATCGACATAGCTCTTTTGTTGGTCTTATGCTATCTTTATCCTTTCCCGGATTAACTTTACCTTCTCAATAGTGGTTTCAATTAACTCTACACTCTCAATATTCCTTTCTCCAATCTCATCCTAACACGATGGAGTTCTACACTTCCGTTCATATAATGCTTCATAAGGGGATATTCCAAAGCTAGCTTGGTAACTATTGATGTAGGCAAACTCTATTAAAGAAAGGTGTCTATCCCAGCTTCCCTGAAAATCCATTACACAAACTCTAAGCACATCTTCTAACGTTTGGATTATGCATTCAGATTGCCTATTGGTTTGGGGGGTGAAAGACAATGCTGAGCTTTAATTAAGTACCTAAGGATTCTTTTAATTTTGCCCAGAACCAAAGGTAAAATGGGGGTTGCAATCAAACATGATTGATACTGGAACCCCATGAAGTCTCACAATTTCGTCAATGTATAATTTGGGTAACTTTTTCGAAGGGTATGTGTTTTGAATCGGCAAGAAGTGAGTTGATTTAGTGAGTCGGTCTACAATCTCCCAAATAGCATTATACCTATTCGATGTATGAGGGAAACAAACTATGAAATCCACGATCACATGCTCCCATTTCTATTTAGGAATTAGTAAGAGTTAGAGAATACCGGGCCTTTTGTCATATATCCCAATTTAATTACAAGAAATAACTTATTATTAATTGTAAATTAGTGAGGTTACCCAAACAAATAAATTAGATATGAAATCGAAGACTTGAAATATTAAAAATATAGGTTTGACCAAGCTCACTGGAAATTAAGTACCCCAAAAATGAGGTATCTGAAATGTTTAGAAAATAAGAAGGAAAATTTTCGGTAATTATTCCCCATATATCAATTAAGTGAAAACCTATTTTTCTGGAATTTTTCCAAGTCATTAGCATTCTGAATAAAATTCAACAAAGTTAGTCGTTTCAAATTTTGTTCTTGAAAGGGAGAGTTGACTTTTTATTTTTAAGTAATTAGGTCCTGAAACTATTTTTATTGAATTCAAATGGGGATATTTCCTTATTTATGTGTAATTTTTAATTAAATGAATCATTTACTTAAATGATATTACACAGAAATAAGTATCCAGAAGGGTAACCAGAAGTGTTGAATGCCTAAAATATCTTGAATTTGGACACCTAGACCATCCACCGACCAGCCACCATCCATCCACCATCCAAGGCACTTGTCTTGCAAACAAAACAAAGTCCAATGTCCATCCACCGTCCACTCACCATCCATGGAAGACATGTGTCTTGCATCAAGGAAATGTGCCTTGTATAATTGACACATGGAAGGACACATGGCTTATAATTAAGAAATAAGTATCAAAGTTGAACTTAACAACTAAGGAATAAATATCAAAATTGAACTTGACAACTAAGTAATTAAGGTGACAAGTGTCTTGCATCTAGAACAAGTAACTTACATAATCAATAAGTGTCCTACACATATCTTGTATCAAGGAAATGTGTCTTCTACAATTGACAAATGCAAGAACACATGTCTAGCATCAGGAACAAGTAACCTACATAATGAATAAATGTCTTCCACATGTCATTAATTCATGAAAGAAAGTGATGACTCATCACCATTCCAATACCTATAAATACCCCATCCCCTTTTCATCCCAAACAAAATCCACCAAGGAAATCCACCAAGGAAGAGAAAAAGAGAAAAAAAGAGAGAGAGAAATAGAGAAAGAAAGAGAAAGAGAAAGAAAGAAGGAGAATGAAAAGATAGCATAATAGAAAGTTTCTACGGAAAGGATAGGAAATTCCTGCGTAGAGGGAAAAGGTTAACTTTGATCACGTAAATCAATTCTTTAAGATGAGTGTCCATTGTATTCATATATTTTTATGCATAGCTACTATGATTTTATACTGCTACCATGATTTAGTACTGTTACAATGATTTCCTACTACTACATCCATGCACGTGTCTATGATTCTTATATAAACCGGTATGTATGGAGATCCGTCAAGCAAACAAGGGGTATGTCGAATGTCAAAATACATACAGGTAGCACCTTATTAATATGGGCAGGAGGTTTGTCCACTTAATGCGATAGAGAGTGATTGGTCTTTCCAGAAATGGACCATGTGGGAGGGATAAGGAGACTGTTCTCATGAAGTGATAAGACAAAAGTGAACTACCACTTGTACTGTATTGTTATGTGTTACTGTTATTATTATTGTTTGTGCATGTTGTTATTGCATTGAAAACATTTTCATGAGATTTTACAATGAAAACTTTATCGTACAACTTAACAATAAAAAGTTTTCCACACATACACACATAGACCTCACTGGGCTATCAAACTCATACAAAAAATTATTTTAGATCCTGCAGGAATAGGAGTTGAGGAGAATTAGAGGAGCTGACAGAGATAGCTTTGTTGTGGATAATCTCTCTAGAATAGAAGTTTTGCTACTTTATCATATATATAAGATTTTTGTAATATTTATAGTAATTGAAATAAAGAAAATCTGTTATTTTAGCATAACTTCAGCTACTTATGTAAGTGACTGAGTCTTGGCAAGAGCCAGGCGGTCTGTCGCCAATGAAGCCCCGACGAGGAGGTGAAGTTGGGGTGTGACAATTAAGTGGTATCAGAACCTAGGTTTAGAAAAGAATATATTAGGAAGAATAACACTTGACTAGAAGTGCTTACCATGATTAAGAATAGTCATTATGTCTCGTGAGGAACTAGAAGAAAGAGTTATTAGAGAAAATAATAGAAGATAATGAAGAAGAACTTGTTGTTAGAAAATGAAGATATGTGGACCAAGTGGTTGAATTGACTCACAAAAGCACATCATTGGAATATGAAAAAGCAAAATGTGAAATGATTCTTGAAGATTAGAGAAGGAGAATTCGAGAATTGCCAAAAGATTTGCCAGACTTTAATAAAACAAGGAGAAATAAATATGTGCCTAGTGAAGGCTTGGTAAATAAACCAGATTGTGGAGTTCAGTCAAAAGTATATTTTAGTAGTTTAATATAGTTGTAAGTCTAAGTAATGTAATATAGTTGTGAATCTGTAAAAGAATAATGTTCACTTTTCTTTTGATATTTTCCAGTGATTTACACCTTTTGCCTTAAAGATGGATAGAGCAAGGTGACAACAGGACAACTCGGTAGAATAAGCCACAAATTCCTTAGATCAAGTAATTACAACTCTAGATAGAATATCCCAAATTATAGAAAAATAAACCAGCAACATAGCCAACCATCAATCTCCCCATGACTTGTCACCAAACATGGAACAACCTAATGATATCATCTTGGAACGATTTCTAAAGTTTCATCCCCCAAGGTTTGATGGAGGATATGGATATGATGAAAAAGATGGATTGTGGCTAGAAGAAATAGAAGGAATTTTTGTAGTATTAAACTATTTAGACAAATGAAAAGTGAGGTTAGTAGTATATCAAAATTTTGAGATAACTAGGGATTGGTGGTGAACTATCTCGCATAAGTGGGAACAAAATAATATCCCACCTACCTAGGAAAATTTTTTTAAGGAGTTCAATGAAAAGTACTACCCACGCCACATACGAGATGAACAAGAAAAGGAATTTCTTGTTCTCAAGCAAGAACATATGATGGTAGCACAATATGAAACCAGATTTACAAAACTCTCCAAATTCGCTCCTTCATTGGTAGCAACTGAAGACGATCGAATTAAACATTTCATTAGGGGGTTACGTTGAGAAATTCAAGATGTTTTAACCAGTAATATCATAGAATCTTATTCTAAGGCAATAGAGTTGGCGTGTAGAGCAGAAGATAGTAAAAACAGACTACAGGTGGGACTCAACAAAAGAGCGGCTTCATCAAATTGGTAGCAAAGAAGATTTGAAGAAAATACGAAGGTACCAAGAAGGGGACCAAATGGCTTAGTACCCCAAAGCGAAGTTATTAATAATGGAGAAAAAGGTATGGTAAGTCCTAGCAAGCAAGAAGGACAAAGAGACTTTTGTGATTATTGCCAAAGGCTAGGACATAATGAAAATAGGTGTTGGCTAAAAGTTAAAAAATGTATAAAATACGGAAGTGATGAGCACTACATTAAGGATTGTCCCAAGATAGAATAAAAGAGAAACCTACCTCAGGATCAAAGATTGAGCAATCAAAATAATAAACCCAGGATACAAGGTAGAGTCTTTGCCATATAAGGAGAGGAAACATCTAAAGTATCTAATATAGTAGAAGGTATGCTTCTATAATTATAATGTTAAAGTATCTTGGTTCCATACATGCATTACTCTTAGTTGTGTGATATTGAGATTGAAAAGTTACCATATATATTGAAGGTAAGTACTCCAATAGGAAGTGGTATAACTATTAAATTTGTAGGTCATATAAAGTCGAGATTGCTGAAAAGGAATTCCCATAAGATTTGATAATTTTATCTATTCAAGAGTATGGAATAATATTAGGAATAGATGGATTATTGCAGTATCATGTAGAAATGGAGAACTCTGATTTCTGACATCATTATATTTGGCACTTTAGGAAACTCCTTCATAAGAGATATACTAGATATATGCTTTATCTTATGAATTAGCCTATAAGAAAAAGGAAATTGAGAATGTCTCCATAGTGAGAGAATATCTAGATGTATTCTCAAAAGGGTTAATCTCTTTACTCACAAAAAGGGAAATTGAATTCAGTATAGATCTTATTCTAGAAGCAAAATCAATATCTAAGATCCCATATAAAATAACCCCTCTAGTACTAAAAGAACTTAAGGAACAATTACAAAATTTACTTGAAAAAAAGTTTATTCGACCAAATTATTTGTCAAGAAAAAGATGATACATTACGATTGTGAATCTATTATTGAGGATTGAATAATGTCACAATAAAGAATAAATAGCCATTGCCTCTGGCAGATGCTTTTTTAGTTACCAGGCGCTAAAGTTTTTACTAAGTTTGATCTAAGACATGGGTATTATCAATTGAAGATTAAAAAAAAAAACAAAAAAGATATTTCCAAAACAGCCTTTAAAACACAATATAGTCATTATAAATTTATGGTCATATGGATTTAATGAATAGAGTAATCTATTGGTATAGTGATCACTTCATGGTAATTTTTATAGATGATTTATTGTTAATTAGAAGGAGAGCATAAGAAGCAATTGTATTGCAATGTGCAGAGTCCTAGAAAAGAGATTGTTTGCTAAATTTAGCAAATGTGAATTTTGGATAGAAAAAGTTACTTTCATAGGTCATGTAATTTCTGTAGATAGAATTTCTATTGATCCTTCTAAGGTGAAATCCATCTTGTTATGGAAAACCTCAAGGTAAATAAAATATTATGAGCAAAAATTATTCCACTCATGATTTGGAGTTAGCAACTAAATGTTTATCCTCAAAAGTTAAAACATTATCCGTATAGGGTAATTTTCGAGATATTTTTAGATTACAAGAGCTTAAAATATTTATTCTCTAAAAAAGAATATAGCATGAGACAAGAAGATAGGTAGAGTACCTAATGGATTATGATTGTTCCATCACTATCAACCAAGTAAAGCCAATATAATTACAAATAGCAATGAGAGATCTTAGAACAATAGTAGCCTATTAAGAATCATCTAAGATTTAGATGGGCCAATATAAGAATCCATACGAATTTATACTTAGGGAATAAGATTGCTTAGGGGAAACACCAAGAACAATAATGATCAAAGAGAAAGCCAGAGGAAATGAATTGTTAGATTATCAACCAGGTACAAATTTAAAGGATGAAATTTTTTTGAGGGAGAAGAAATGTCACATACTCCAATTTAATTACAAGAAATAACTTATTATTAACATAGATTAGTGAGGTTATCCAAACAAATGAATTTGGTACGAAATCGGAGGCTTGGAATATTAAAAACATAGGTTCAACCAAGCTCACTGGAGACTAAGTACCGCAAGGATGAGGTATTTGAAATGTCTAGAAAATAAGAAGGAAAAGTCCCAATAATTGTTTCTCATATATCAATTAGGTGAAAACCCTTTTTTTTAGAATTTTTCTAAATCATTAGCCCTTTGAATAAAATTCAATAAAGTTAGCCGTTTCAAATTTTGTTCTTCGAAGGGAGAGTTGACTTTTTATTCTTAAGGAATTAGGTCCTGAAACTATTTTTATTGAATTCAAATGGGAGGTATTTCTTTATTTATGTGTAATTCTTAAGTAAATGAATCATTTACTTAAATGGCATTACAAGGAAATAAGTATCCAGAAGTGTTAAATGCCTAAAATATCTTGAATTTGGACACCTACACCATCTACCGACCAGCCACCGTCCATGCACTATTCAAGACACTTGTCTTGCAAACAAAACAAAGTCCACCGTCCATCTAACGTCCATGGAAGACACGTGTCTTGTATCAAGGAAATGTGCCTTGTATAATTGACACGTGGCTTACGATTAAGAAATAAGTATCAAAGTTAAACTTGACAACTAAGGAATAAGTATCAAAATTGAACTTGACAACTAAGTGTCCTACAAGGCACATGTCTTGCATCAAGGAACATGTGTCTTCTACAATTGACACATACAAAAACACATATCTAGCATCAAGAACAAGTAACCTACATAATGAACAAGTATCTTCCACATGTCATTAATCCATGAAAGAATGTGATGACTCATCACCATTCCAACACCTATAAATACCCCATCCCCTTTCCATCCCAAACTAAATCCACCAAGGAAGAGAAAAAGAGAGAGAAAAAGAGAGAGAAAGAGAGAAAGAAAGAAAGTTAGAGAAAGAAAGAGAAAGAAAAGATAGGAAAGTTTCCACAGAAATGATAGGAAATTCCTGCGAAGAGTGAAAAGGTTAACTTTGATCACATAAAACAATTCTTTAAGGTAAGTGTCCATTGTATTCATATATTTTTATGCATAACTACTATGATTTTCTACTACTACCATGATTTAGTGCTGTTACAGTGATTTCCTACTGCTACATCCAATGTATATGTTTGTGATTCTTATATAAGTCAGTATGTGTGGAGATCCGTCGGGTAAGCAAGGGCTATGTCGAACGTCAAAATACATACCGATAGCACCCCATTAATGTGGGCATGAGTTTTATCCACTTAATGTGGGAGAGAGTGATAAACCTTTTCAGAAATGGACCTCATGGGAGGGATAAGGAGACTATCCTCATGGAGTGATAAGACAAAAGTGAATTGTTACCTATACTGTATTGTTATGTGTTACTGTTATTATTATTGTTTGTGTATGTTGTTGCTGCATTGAAAACCTTTTCATGAGATTTTACAATGAAAACTTTATCGTACAACTTAACAATAAAAAGTTTTCTATACATGCACACACGGACCTTATTGGGCTATCAAGCTCACACGAAAAATTATTTTAGATCCTGCAGGAATGGGAATCGAAGAGATTTAGAGGAGTTGGTAGAGATAGTTTTGTTGTGGATAACCTCTCTAGAATAGAAGTTCTGTTGCTTTATCATGCATAGAAGATCTTTATAATATTTATAGTGACTGAAATTAAAAAAAAAAATCTGTTATTTTAGCATGACTTCAGTACTTCTATAAGTAACTGAGCCCTAGTGAAAGCCAGGCAATCCATCGCCGATGAAACCCTGCTAGGGGGTGGAGTTGGGGTTTAACACCTTTAGTGTTCTGCCTTCACTTGCTAATGTACTAAACAATTAGACACAAATTCAGCAATCTTCTTTTTCATTCTAGACTTGCAATAATTCTCTTTAATTGCTCGATACATCTTAGTACTTCCCAGGTACATAGCATAAGCCGATGAGTGTGCTTCCTCAAGAATAACTTCACGGAGATCAATATTCTTAGGAACACAAATCATGTCCTTAAACAAAAGCATTCCATTTTCGTGAATTCTAAACTCACCCCCTTCTCTATTGTGGACTTTCTCAATTGTCATCTTTAATTTATCATCAGTGGTTTGTAGCTCTAAAATAGTATCCACTAAACTAGGTCTTACCTCAAAACTAGCCAGCAATACACCCTGTTCATCACTTGCTAATACAACCCCAAGGGTTCAACTTTCAACCCAACAAAAGAGATAAGAATTTCTGAGCGACTTCAAATTAGATGAAGATTTCCTACTTAAAGCATCAACAACTACATTGGCTTTATCGAGGTGGTAATCTATCACCCCACCTACTTTGCCTCAAGTTTAGCTTCTTCTGTGTGAACATATACTTCAAACTTTTGTAGTCGGTGAAAATTCTGCAAATCTCCCCATACAAATAATGTCTCCATATCTTCAAAACAAACGCAATTGTTACTAACTCTAGATCATGAGTAGGATAATTCTCTTTATACTTCTTTAGTTGACAGGAGGCATAAACTATCACCTTATCATTTTGCATTAACACACATCTCAATTATTGTTTGCTTGTGTCACTGTAAACCACATATCCATCTCCACTACATAGAAGAGTAAGGACTGGAGCAAATGTCAACCTCTTCTTGAACTCTTGGAAACTAAATTCACATTTATCATCCAACTAAATTTTAATTTCTTTTATTGCCAAACTAGACAATGGAGTTACAATTTTAGAAATCTATCAACAAACCTTTATCATAGCCTGCTAACCCAAGGAAACTTCTCACTTCTGTCACATTTTTTGGATGCTCCTACTTTAAGATGGCTTCAACTTTCTTTGAATCCACATATATCCCTTTACTAGACATAATATGCCCAAAAATCCAATTTCTTTCAACCAAATTCACATTTGGAAAACTTGGCATATAGTTACTTTTCCTGAAGAGTTTGTAAAATAATTCTAATATGCTCCAAATGTTCCTTATCACTCTTTGAATACACCAGTAAGTCATCAATAAACAAAATCACAAATTTATCAAGATAAGAGTGAAATACCCAATTCATCAAATTCATAAACGTAGTAGGGGTATTTGTTAACCCAAATAGCAACATCAAAAACTTGTAGTGTTCATACCAAGTCCTAAATGTTGTCTTATGCACATCACTCTCCTTAATCTTTAATTGATGATAACTCGACCTCAAATCAATCTTTGAAAACACATATGCACCTTGAAGCTGATCAAAAAGATCATCAATCCTAGGAAGTGGGCACTTGTTCTTAATAGTAACTCTATTTAGTTGCCGGTAGTCAATACATAATCTAAGAGTTCCATCTTTCTTCTTTACAAATAGGACTGGTGTACCCTAAAGAGAAGAGTTTAGTTGGATAAATCTCTTGTCTAACAACTCTTGGAGTTGTACTTTCAATTCCTTCAACTCTGTAGGAGCCATTCTATAGGGTCGAATGGAGATGCGTGTGATGCCGAGGCATAAAGCAATGGTAAAATCAAACTCCCATTCTGGAGGTAAACTAGGCAACTCTTCATGGAAAATATCCGAAAACTTATTTATTATAGGAATATCATCTAGAGTTGGGCTCTCTAAATTTGTGTCGATAATATGGGCTAAATATGCTTCACAATCTTTGTGCATCAGCCTACATGACTCTAACACTAATATCACACATGTTAATACTACTCAGCGTTCACCGATAAAAACAAATGCTGGGTATCCTGGTTTTCAGAACTAACAATTCACGGATGTTCAATGAAGGTGTAACCAATCCATCTCCATAATAGCATCAAAATCCTTTATCTCTATGGGAATCAAGCTCGCCTCAAGAAGCATTTTACCTACCAGAACACCATAGCCTCTGTAAAGTGTACTTCTAACCAACTGCTAACCCAAAGGTGCAATCACCAACAACCCTTTCTCAAGTGGGGTCATGGGTCTATCGGTATGCCTAGCAATGCCTAAAATAATGAAGCAATTATTGGATCCCATGTCAATAAGTATGCGAACATTAACTCTAAAGATTTTCGTTAAACCTATTAATATAAACCAGCAAGTGATCATCAGTCAAACCTTATAACACATTTCATATGCAACTCCTATAACAAGGCATGAATTCATATATAAACATTAATCACTCAAAGTATTCTCCTAAAATAATTATCAATACCTCAATGTCATGTAACACCAATAACATACCTTTATAAATCAATAATTTATACTTAAGCAAATTTACCTGTGACAACATTGGGATTGTTTTGTGCCTCTTCGTTAGTCATTGCATAAATCCTAGTTTGAGTTCGAGGTTGAGAACATTGACGATTAGTAGCCACAGTGTTGCTGCCAATCCTTGATCTTGGAGTGGCATTAATGGGAGGTGTTGACATAGTGGCCAGGCTACCTTTGGAGCCATTGGAAGGAACCCAAACTGGTTTGTTACCTTGCCCTTCCATATTCAACTCGAGACAAGAGTGTCGAAAGTGACCTTCCTTCTTGCAATGACAATATCTTTTGGGTCTCTTACACGAACCCAAACGATATCCCTTGCAATTTGGGCAAGGACTCCTTTTGCTTTCTCCCGATCCAACACTACCGCTAGGAGCATTTGGCTTGAAGGATGATTGGCCTTAGGGAGTGCCAATCGACCTTGACAGACCACTACTATATGAGCCCGTGCTCCTATGCTTCTTAGAGTTTTGGCCCAGAGTAAACCCGCTGGACCTTTTCTTCTTCCCATAGTGCTCCCTAATCTTGTCTCTCTGTAGCACTATCCGCTTAGCCCTTAAGGCCAACTGCAAAACATTCTAATAGGTATGATCTTCCGTAACTAACATCTTCTCTCAGATATTCAGGTTCAACCCATCCTTAAACTTAAAAATATCTATAATCCTCGGAGACTACTATCTCTGGGACAAATGAGGACAAACTCCTAAACTCTACTTCATATTCCACCACCAACCTATTTTCTTGATGAAGGTAAAGGAATTCTCTTCGTTCAAGTCCTGATCAAACTGTGTATAGAATTTCTCATCGAATTCCCTAAGAAAATTATTCCAAGGGGTACAGTTGATCTCTCCTTCACACTATCCTACCAAGTACTAGCATCCTTATCCAACAATCTTATGGCCACCATAAGTTTCATTTCATCGTTAATTCTCATATCCATTACTGCTTCTCGGACTCTCTTAATCCATTTCTTAACCACGGTAGGGTCGTTGGACCCCTAGAAGGTTACACACCCAAGTTGTCTAGCCTCTTTCAACAACTTAGACAATTCAATGGGTGGTCAAGTGAATGATATAGCTACTGCATTATGAGGTGCTACCAATGCCATAGGAGGAACCGATGGAACCACCGAATTGGAAGATGGGAGTGGAAATTGGACTTAACATGGTGCTTGAAGATGCACACCATTTGCATTCCACCACTCAGTCCATTGTCAAAGAGCATCAAGTTGTGGTGGAGGAATCCCGATTGGAGGAGTCAGATGAGTAGGTGCTGGAGAAGGTGGAGCATGCGAGGACAACTCATTCTCGTGGTCTTGATGAGAAATCTCATGTATATTCGTCATTCTTTTATGAAGACGCATGATGGCTTAAAAAAAAAAAAGCTACCTTTAACTCACTATACTAAAACGATACTGGAAACTATGGCTAGAGGTGTGTCAATTTCCTAGGGACCATAGGAGGCTTTTAAATATCAAAAATATTTAAAATATTTGAAAACATTTAAAACACCAAACCTATGCTCTGATACAAATAGAATTGTCATGCCCTGACCAGCAAGTCCGTGCACGCAATAACTGCCCGTGATTTAGAAGTATGTACAAACACTAACACACATTCCAAGATCCCGCAAGACTATAAAATTACCTTTTTCAAACCAAAGAAAGTCAACACATCGAATATTTAACATTTTAAAACATAAGTTCAACTTTGAAAAAATATATATGTAAAACATACTACAAAAAGAGTTTTTAAATATAATATCCAAAATATAGGTTTCACTTCCAAAATGCCCTTCGATGGACCTGTCTACAAGTCTCAAAATTCACAACTAGGAAGGACCAATACCTATAGCTGGTCCTGGGTAGCTTTCTCCTCAACTGATCTAGCTAACGATAGGGCTACTTTATGTCTCTACCTCCTCTAAAAAAGAAATAAAAATAGAGGAATGAGTATAAAATACTAAGTAAATAGACTGCAATGGCATGATTGGGATAATAAATGAGTGGTGAGTGTGGGAATGTCAAAATCATATTTTTAATCAGCTCATCAATCATAGAAAGTTTTCAAAAATCCAGATAATTTCAAAGATAGATGCATCCATAAGTTCATGCTTTCCAAAGATAATAGAGTCTCTCTAAAAAAACTCCAGCCTAAAGTTTAGCTGAATTTGGGTGAAAACCCGCCAAGGGGTTTCCAATCCATTCGTTACCAAACACTACTTCCTCCTTCCTTGACGTTGACTCGTACCTCACCGGTAATGCAACCGAATAGTATGACATGGGTATAAGAGGCCGCGCCTACCCCCTTGCTAATAAACCCTTAACCACATCGGGTCTCCGTAAAGGGAATGACTATAGTTATTTACCATCTCATGCACTATCATTTTACAAATATTCAAATATTATCCAATGTGTCATGAATTAAACAAATGGTTACCAAATCATACCACAATATGCATAAAATATAATTCCCAATAACAAATGGCATATACTTATTTACAAATATAGTGGATACATGTATGTTTCAAATTCACATTTTAAGACATCATATAATTACAAATAATTGCAAAAAAAATATTTAAAATCATTTATAAAAAAATTTAAAAACTATTTTCTCATTTAAAGGTACAACAGTCTATCCACTTACTGTGTTAGAGAAGGTTGTCACTCCCAGATTTTTCTCCATAATCAGGATCAGCCCTCATTCAGCCTTGTCTGGCCCCTAAGAAATATCATCAAACATCCAGAACCATCAATATTCATTAATCCAAGTCAACCCACAAACCCTAACTTCACAGCATATTCTTCTCTCACTAAAAGTAACTTCAAAATCTTTAAAATCCAATTGGACAGGAAATTAAACAAATTAAATCTTGGGATAGAAAAATTATATTATCTTGATTTCATCTCCAAAAGATCCGTTCAGTTTGGGTTACACTAAACCTTTGATTCTTCCCTTTTTTGTAACAACTCATGATTCTTAAGTTCTTACAAAATCAAGGCTAGAATCTAGCTTTAGGGTGTTAGATGGGTAGTTTGGAGTATTAGATCTTGAGTTTTGGTAATAGATCGATTGGGTTTGGGAAGAGGGGAAGGAATAGTTTAGAGAAAGAGAGAGAGAGACAAGAAGTGAATCTCTCTGGTTTCCTATGTTTCTTGTGTTCTGAAGCTTCTATCCTCCTTTTTATCATCAAACTCATTTTCAATATTTATCTAGTGGTCCTCATCCACTTCCAATTTGCACAAATGTCTCACATGTTCTCTTGAGTTATTGGAAAAGTCAACCTAATAAGTTTAAGTGCGTCTATCTGGTTGAGAAAATGTGTTCGGTGATTAGTAGAAAAGGTTGAAATGAGTAGTACAAATTTAAAGAAAGTAAACTAGAGTTATAAAAATTTTGGAATATTTCAAACTATGGAATATAATATAAATTTAATATAATATAATTGGAGAGATTGGGTGGTTTGGTGGTTTAAATCTTTTTTGAGACTCCTAGAACCAAGATTCAAATCTCAATGGTGGCAAAGTGATGAGAGGATTTCTCTATGGCAATACAAATATCGATAGCCTAATACTAGTGAACGAAAATATATCGAGAGGTAAGATTAAATGCCTACCGATAAGATAAGTTTAAATGTAAGACGGTAATATATCGAGGAGTCTCACAATATCAATAGTTGTCTCAAATTGGATACCGATAGGATTTCTAAAATGGACATCTATCAACAGGTTCAAACGTTTACCATCAGGTGATATAAATGGAATGTAATATGCCAAAACGTATATGGAAATTGGATGTACCGACAGGTATATATATATAAAATTCTAAAACAATGGGTCTATCAAGTGATTACAAGTCCCATCATATACAGTCAACCTATTAAATCTATAATATACCGACAAACCACAATTCCACAATACACCAAGGAGGTAAGAGGAAGAGTAACGATAGGGCTCCCACTTGCAAAATAACAGACAGTAACTTGTGTTGAGAGATAGCACTTTCCATATTAGTAGAGTACCAATAGAGATAAATAGCCAAGCAACTCAATTCACTGAGCACTATAGTAAATGAGAACTTTAGTGATCAGGAACTCAAAAATTTAAGACTCTATCAACCAAGTGTATAAAGGAGTTTTTGAATAACCCAAAAGGTAAAAATTCCATATTTTATCTAAATCATCCATCCTCCCACATTTTCACAAAAATATAAAAATTTTCAAATAATCCATTTAAAATCAACATTACAATCCGAACTTGTCCTGTACTATATTTATAAATGTTCAAAGTTCTTATATAAATTTTTCTTAAAGGACTTCCTAAATTCATAAAAAATAAATAAATAAATTAACCAGCTATTGGGTTGCGGACTCTAACAATGTACTATCATTATATGTTTTTCTAGTAAATGGACCTATCTTTTCATTGCCTCTCATGAATATAATTGGGATTATGATCAAATCTGTCAAACTTCCCATCTATAACTCAACTTGTTCTAATAAGTTATAAAATATCGTTGTCGTAACAATAATCTTTTCTTGTTTAAACAACAAAAATAGCTTCATATCATGCAAAAATATACCACTTGATTTTTCAAACTTTAGTTGTTCATTCAATGATAGTTCATACAGTAAGGAGTAATTTCAAGATCCTTGACATTTGCATGGTAAGGAGTAATTTTTTGTGTGGCCTAAATTTTACGACAGCATCATGAGCAACTTGGGTTAAGGAAAAGAAATCAAAGAGATTTCATGACATGGAACTTTTAGCAAAACAAACAAAGACGGTTAGATAAAATGCACTCACCTTTGCCTTTTGATTGCCCAACATGAGATTGATGGAACAAAAATTGTGTGTTCAATTTACTAACTTCTATTGTGTCCATGTCAATTTGTAAGGAAGGAGATAAATCAATTTTTATGCTATATTTTGAATTATATTTCATGGTTTTATCATATGTTTTTAGTATAATTGGATCGATTTTTCTTTTTCCCACTCAAAGTTGGTTAATTAAGCTTTCAGGTCTGAAATAGGGTAGAAATCATGATTCAAGCTCAATATACAGAAAATGTGCATTAAAGGATGAAAGTGGTGATTTTGATCATATTTTGGAGAGCATATTATTGTGGCCAATTGCATAATTTCAGAGATTCATAACTTGGGTTATAGTTGTCAGAATTAGATGATTCTCATGTCTTTGGTAAGCTTGAAGATAGACTACAACTTCCTAGTTTAGGACTTTATCAGATTCAAATTACAGATGAGAGAAAATTGTAATCAAATTTAGATTTCGAATCGAAAATTTAGAAAATTCTGTGTTAGAACCGGCCCAGCACAAATAGAAAGTTAACTAGAGGGCTCTTTGACAACCCAAAAGACAAATAACAAAAGACGAAATTTAAATAAACAGAGAAAATAAAATGATATAATTTAAATAAAGAAAAGAGATAAAATTTACGTGATTTGGTCAAATAAACCTATGTCCACAGGCAAGGGAGGAGCAGAATTTCATTAAAGAAGAATATTATATATGCCTTAGGAAAGTGTTCCTAGGCCCCAAATGATCACCATACAAAAGAGATAACAAATTGAGACCTTAAAAGATCGCAACACATTTTACTAACTCACTTGAGCTGGCGATGCTTTAAAACCAAAACCAAGGCAATATATATATACAAAATTTTGGAGGTTGGCACAACTGCTTAAGCGATGTGGGATGGCAAGAAAGGAGGAAAAAACAAAAATGCCCCTTTTCGGTGTGGGACAGGGACGAGACACCTAACAAATCTCTACCTTGGTGAGTCCCAACATTAACAAATAATAAATCTCAAATCTGCTCAACCTTCTCCACAAAAGCCCCAATGGGCTAATCAATAGCAGCGGATACCAAACAAAACAAATCCAAGTACCGCTTGAACTTGTAAACTGAATGAGGCTTCATAAACAAATCTGCAAAATTGCCGTCTGAATTCAAACAAACGATTGCACACTCTATATTGCCAACTACACTAAAATATGGAATCTATGCTAAATCCTCCTCCTCAAATGACTGAACAACAAATATTCGAAAAAGGCTAACAAACGGAGCATTCACGAACTTAGCATTTTTCATGCTAAAACTTTCAAAATAATTATTCTGGATCAAGAATAATTCTCCAATTCCGCGATCTCCCTTAATTTCCAAACCAAGAATCTTCTTAACTGCTCCCAAAATTTTCAAATTCACTACTTAACTGCAATTTCAAAGTGAATATCTCTTACAAATTCTTGGTAACAATAAGCATGTTAGCAACATAAGACAGCAAATAAACAAATAACCAATCACTTAACTTCCGGAAGAAAACAGAACTGTCAGACATGCTTCTCAAATAACCATCAATGAAGGTCAACAAATACCTGATACATTCCTTAAACTGAACACGAGATGGTCTCCACAAATCTGAACAAATGTCAGAATCATACACTGATGATGATGAGGCTGCAATGAACCAATAACAGTAATTCCCTATAGAGAATATAATTTACCAAACCTGTAAGTTTTAATAACAATAAGAGCACCATAAAACACATTCATAACTCCACCTTCAGCTATGTATCTGCACCTAAAAGTCTTTAAGATGCTTAAAGAGATAAGATTTTTCTTCAAACCAAGAACATGTCTAACATCAATGAGCGTTCTCACAATACCATTATGCATTTTAATTCAAACTGTACCCTTACCAACAACTTTAGAAATAGTATCATTTCCCATAAAAATAATTCCACCATTAACAAATTTATAAGTGGAAAACAAATCGTTGTTGGGATATATGTGATAAGAACAAGCTGAATCCAAAATCCACTCATTTTTAGATCTTATCCTGTCATCAGTTACACAGAAAATATCTCTATTTTTCTCATCTATCACAACACTAACCTCGGCAATTTTAGTGTTTTTCTTATCAAATTTTTCCTTTTACTTATTTTTTAACTTAAAACAATAGGATTTAATGTGCCCCAATTTGTGACAATAATTGCACACCAAATTTTTATGTTTAGATCTACTATTCTCAAATTCTTTTTTATTAGTTCTGTTATTAACAACCAAGCAATCAGCTTGACCACTGTTAATTTCTCCAGTAACATCCCTATTAATCTGCTCCTTAGATTTTGATGTGGATTTTATTTCCTGATACGAAATGGTTTCTTTACCTTAAGTCATAGTATCATGAAAATACTTAAAGGATTGGGGAAGAGAACACAATAACAAAAGAGCCTATCCTAATCATCAATTTTCGAATTTATATTCTCAAAATCCATAATAACATAATCAAATTTATCAAGATGAGAGAGTATAGATATACCTTCTGTCATACGCAGCATATACATACTTTGTTTCAAATAAACTCTATTCTCAACCGTCTTCTTCATATACAAAGTTTTGAGCTTATCCCACATAGCCTTAGTGATGGTCTCCATAACTAACTCCCTCAAAATCTCATTAGAGAGGTTTAAAATAATCTCAAATCTCGCCCTTTTATCTATCGCAGTAAATTCTGAATCTATCACATTAGATGGTTTAGCCTCTACTCCCTGTAATGCCAAATTAACTCCATCATGAACCAAAATGGCCTCCATCTTAAGTTGCCACATACCGAAATTGACATTTCTATCAAATTTCTCGACCACAATTTTTGTTATTATCATGTTGTTAAAAAATAATTGTCCAAAAACTTCCTCAAATGGCTAAAATAGCTCTGATACCAGTTTGTTAAGACCGATCCAGGACAAATAGGAAGTTAACCAGAGGGCTCTTTGACAGACCAAAAGACAAATAACAAAAGATAGAATTTAAATAAACATAAAAAATAAAATGACAGAATTTAAATAAAGAAAATAGATAAAATTTACGTGGTTCAATCAAATAAACCTACGTCCATGGGTGAGGGAAGAGCATAATTTCACTAAAAAAGAAGATTACAAATGCATTAGGAAAGTGTTCCTAGGCCCCAAATGATCACCATACAAAAGAGATAGCAAAATGAGATATTAAAAGATCGCGATACATTTTACTAACTTACTTGAGCTGGTGATGCTTTAAAACCAAAACCAAGGCAATATATATATATACAAAATTTTGGAGGTTGGCCCAACTACTTAGGTGATGTGGGATGGCAAGAAAAGAGGAAAAAACAAAAAAATGCCCCTTTTCAGTGTGGGAAAGGGATGAGACACCTAACATTCTGCTTCAATCAATTTTGAAAAATCATATCCTGGGCTAAAGAATTCCAATAAACTTGATTCAAATAGTCTGGAAAGATGGTTTCAAGCTTTACAAATTTCATATTTGGAGGGAAAGTTAATTCTGAGTGAAAGATGGTGAATTCTTAGTTAAAATCATACCATAAATATAAAATGAATTTGGGCCAAATGGTGATATCTGGTAAATAAACTTGAGCCTAAATCATGTCAAAAATTACATTCAGTCCAATTCAAGTTCAAGGCCTACATTTAACGCACATTCCATTCTCAAGCCCAAGTAGAAGCCCGTCAAGCTCATGCTTAGTCAGTTGCAACCTACAAACAATTGAGTCGTATATACAGAAGAAGATTACATGGAGGAGGTGTTATGTGCTCAATTAAACACCAGAATTCTTAGTACAATTGAAGACCAAACCAGAGATAGAGATTACATTCAATTAAAGAAATAGAGGGACAAAGAGTTTAAAGAGAAGCAAGAAATGAAGAATAGAGTTCCAAATGGATTTGGATTAGGAAAAAAACAAAAGTTCTATAAATTTAGAAGCTCACACATGAGAAGAAGGAAGTTTTCGGAGTGTTGAAAATAAAAAAGAACTATTAAAAAAGATGAAGACAATTCCTCATGAGAAGATCTCAGCATCATCAAAAACCAAAAGGTCGACTTACATTCTCTCAGGTTAACTTCTAATTGTTACTGAGTCTACTTGCCCTCTTCTAGGTTGAGCTGTGCTATTCAGAATCACAACAGGTCAACCTGTAAAGGCAATAGGTCAACCTGTGAAGGCAACAGGTCAACCTATGAAAGTAATAGGTCGACTTATCTTGTGTAAAAGGGAGCCGAACGGCTAGAAAAACTAACCATTGGACAATCTAATGGCTAGAAAAACATGCTCTCTTCCCTTATAAATTAGTTACTTCTCTCGTGATTAAAAATAAGCAGTTGAGATAATCCTCTCTCTTGTTATACTTTCTCTTCCTCTCTTCTTGTAATAATTTTGCTAAGGGACAATCCTCTCTAATGTAAAATTCTCGTGACATTCAATACAAAGAAAGTTTTCTCTTCACTTTATATTTTTCTTGATATCATATTTTATCATCATGCTAGTGACAGCAGCATTTGAATCCTTCAATCCTTTTCATTATTCTTAGATACTGCTTTTGTTCTTGTTTTCATAATAGAAATTTTAGTTTTATAATCTTTAATAGTCACAGTCTCTATTTTTTCATCACCTTTAACCACTTGTTGTCGAATTCATAATAATATGCAATTATCATCTTCATCCATCACTGGTTTCAATCCTCATTAAGCCTTCGATTCCTCTATTGACTACACTCATCTCCATTAGCTTCTTTGAGTTCGACCGCCATATGATTTTGCTCTCCTTTAACTATTTGAATTCGCATCTACATCTTCGTCTTCACCTTGTTCTCTCCGTCGTGTTTTGTTGATTCTTAATATGCCATCATTTTTTGTCTTTGAACTGACTGCCATCTTTGACCATTTAACTTCACCAATTGCTGTCGTCGACAACCACTAGTCGCCATCTGCTTTCATGCATTCACCCAGCCACCATGCCATTAGTCACTATCCAATAGTCACCACCAGTCACCGTCTTCGATTTCATCTCTACCTTCATTGAGCATCAGCAAGAAATCCCATCTTGCTTTCTGTTTTCCTATTTCAATTCAACATTTCAATTTAAGACTTTTTTTTGGTTTGCATATTTTATACTTATTTTACACTATTTTAATTATTTGATTTCTATTTTCAGTAGTATTTTCTATCTTATTTTTAGAATTTATATATTTTATATATTATTTATGTCATGCCCTGATCCGTGATCCAGAGGCCATGAACAGTCGCCCGTTATCTCGGACACCGGCCCAACCCCGCCACGTATCCTCAAGGTAACGCAAGGTTAATCATAATTTCAGTTACAAATATTTTATTAGTATTTAAAATATAAAAGTCCTCAAATATATATATACACTACAAATGAAAGTTCCTTTATTTCATACAGTCATTCCAACATGATCAACTAATATCTTCAAAGATATAGCAGAAGTTTCATACCGTAATACGTCTCTAACGACAGTCTCTGAAATTTGTGTACGTCGATGTTTATCAATATATCTTTCTAAATACTATCTCTATAAAATTTAAGGGAGTGAGGGGTGAGTAAAATTATTTACTAAGTGAGTGAATAATTGTAATGTAACACCGACTCTGCAGTGCCGAACTTCTGTACTCCTATTTCCTGAATTTAATAAAATAATCCTCAATTTATATATATAGAGAAAAATATTTAATTTTATTAAATTTTGAATTTTTGGGTTTTAATTCAAACCTCTGGTATATTAAATTTTTAAAATAGAATAATAAAGTATATATATAAATATATATAAATATATTATTCTTTTCATTTATTAAATCATTTATATCCTCATTTATTTATTTCCAAATCTATCCATATAAATATATAATAATAATAATAATAATAATAATAATAATAATAATAGTAATAATAATAATAAAAAAAACGGGTTAGGGTTAGAAAACCCTAACCCTTTTCCCACACTCTCTCCCTCTCTCTCTTTCTCCCCGCCGCCACGCTCTCTTTCTCTCGCCGCTACCCTCCACCGCGATCATCCTCCCTCCGCCATCGACTGCCCACGGTCACCGACCCACTTCGTTCTCTGCCACCCTCCCGATTCTCTCTCTATCCCTTGCGGCCTCCCGATCTCCCTCTCTTCTCAAATCTCTCTATCTCCGCCGCACCGCAACCACCATCGCGTCACCCACAACCGCCGCACGACCACCACTTTCTCTCTCTACCTACTTGTTCTCTCACTCTCTCTTGGTTCCCTCTCTATTTCTCTCTCTATCACTCGCGATTCGCTCTCCCGATCCCCCCCTCGCGGTCTCCCAATCTCCCTCTCGCGGTTCTCCGCCGCATCGCCACCGTGAGCCACCCCCTTCGCCTTCAACCACCAACCGACACCCTCCCTCTCACTCTCTAGCTCCCTCTGTTTCCTCTCTATCTACTCCCTTCTCTCTGTTCTTCTTTCTTAATTTTCCCTCTCTCTCTGTCTCTTTCGTTCTCTCTCTATCCCCTTCAATCTCTCTCAGTCTTTCTCTAATTTTCCCTCTATCTCTCTACCTCACTCACTGTCTCTGACTATCGATCTCTTTCTCTCTCTATACCCTTCGTGGTTTCCCTCTCACTTTCTCGCTATGAAGGTAAGGATGAAATTTAGCTCTAGGGTTTCAGTATCCTTTGATGATTTAGCTAAATTACTAAATTTTGCCTCGAATTGAAAACATTGCAGGAATGGACTGAACGGAGGCTAGATCTATGAATCGAGGAAACCCTAGGTGAGGGATTTCTGACCGATTCAATTAATTTAATGCATTTAGGGTAAATTTAGGGTTAGAAGTGTTATATATGCTTAGGATGCATTTAGACTTGATTTGTATACATTTCTGAAGATCTATAATTGAATGTTAGAATTAAGTTTAGGCATTTACGTAAATTAGGTCGTTTAATACGAAAGAAGCATGTAAAGGAATGATAGAATCGAGTCGAATTGATTTGAATGGTTTCTTTAGAGTTTAATTTGAAATATGCATGAAAGCATTTGGGATCAGAGTTGGAATGAGATGTGCCGTGAAATGAAGTATATTGTAGCATTTTGTGTCTTTCTCAGGTTATATTAAGTTGTTAAATTTGCAAAATGGTATGTATATGAAGTATAGATTAAAAGTTGTGGTTATAGTTTAAGAATTATCGTAGTATTTTACATTATAAGTCATGCTGCATATAGGAAATCAAAATACAATTTCCATAATATGAAAATAGGTTTTAATACCTTTACAATGACATATGGTTTGAAGAAATCGGATGAAAATTGAAAAGTGTATGATTTTTCAAAGATTTTTCCATTTTGTAGGAAACTTATTTACTTTAAGCATATTTCCGACTTTGATTGGTTAGGTTGATCTTTTTGGAGACTCGAGGAGTCGATTTGGTTTGATTGTGGAAATATGGAGTGATTACCCTCCCTAGAGAAAGTGATTGGGACCCTAATCTCTTGCATGAAATAGTGAAACTTGATTTTATCGTGTTTTTGATAAAACATGCTTTTGATATGCATTGTCTCGACGTATGGAATTGAAATTCAAATCTGTTTTGTGATTATTGGAGTGTCATACTTATGTTTTCTACGATTATGCATCCATATTTGAAAAGAAATGAAATTGTACCATGATTTGAGAAACGAAATGTTTGTTATTTGACCATTGCATTGGTTTGTTGAATTTGAAATGATTTTGATGAAATTGTATTGGCACACGGATTTGAAATGTTTTGATGAACTGTGAGGGCACCGGGATGCCCACTTGTGATGCGATACTATGATGATGACATTGATGATTCCGTAGCTACGAAAGGACTTTGTAGAGACACGGGTTGCCCGGATATGCTTCTGCAGGAGGTATCCGCAAACGTCCAGTTATATATTCATAGGTGCAGCCGGTTGAACCCTCATCGGGGGAGGACGTGTGTCCATCACCGTCTAGCACCGCACGTGGTCCTATTGACGAGCATATATATATTCATAGGCGCGGCCGATTGAACCCATATTTGGGGGAGGACGTATGTCCATCACTGTCTAGCACCGCACGTGGTCCTATTGACGAGTCTGGGTAAGCAAGGGCTAAACCCACGGCCAACGTCGGGGTAGAGAGCTACTTTTGAAACACTGTGCATAATAACACCCCCGATGCGTCTGTCCTTGGTCATGGTTGACCTTTGCCAGGATCCTTTCGGCCAGCTTTATGATCTACTTGATTTTTAAATGGATGCATATATGTATGATATCGTGTGATTGAATAAATGAGTTCATTTTATTGAACATATTATGATTTATTGCGAAACTCGAGTTATTGTTTACGAATGATACTATTTGACACTCCAATATTCACCTACACTATTAGTACTTGAGATTAATCCCCTCACTCACTGAGTATCCTCCCATAGATACTCACTCCTCTTCTTTCCTCCCTCAGACAGGATTGTTGTGCTGGAGCGATACTTCAGAGTTTAGAGATTTTGACGGATCTGGTTGTTCTTGACGGTGAGCCTTAAGTTTAATTTGAATTACAGATTTCTCACTTTATTTTGACCCTGCGAGGTCGTGTTGAGGTCCGTAGTTGGCCGTATACTTATTTTGGGATGACTGTATAATTTATGTATATTTATTTACGAAACTCTCATATTTCATTTGCATTGAGGCGATTGTACGTATTTGAATGTTACTTGAGAAATTTGTTATACATTTGTATAAATTTAGGTCCGCTCGGTGTGACGGCTGCTCATGCTCTAGTTGGGCATGACAGTAGAGGTCTGTGGCTAGGTCTGTTGATAGATTTTTATAGCCTTGCGTTGTTCTGGATGTCGGTTATGGGAGTTGTTGCTTTTGGAGAGGCCGGGATGGCCATTCGTTTTATTTTCAGGATGATTTTGAATTATACAGGTTTATACAGGTTTATTTGTACATGGGAGACCTCCAATTTATGGGGAGGTTCTGCCCGATTTTTTGTAGAAATACAGCCGGCATCTAGGGCAACGGGCGGCTATTCACGATTCCCGGTTCGGGGCGTGACACGTAACATGTAGTTAATAAGTGGTGTGAAAATAGAGTATTAAAACCATATATATATATATATATATATATATATACTTTATACCATATTTCAAGTATGTATAACAATTTCAAACATATTTCTCTAACATTATCATCCATAAAACATGTACATCCAATTTTATATCATAAATCGTAGAGTCATGTCAAAACAATCTCTCGGCAAGAGTCTATCTCGACCAATGATGAGCCACCAAGGGTTTTTTTTCTTTTAAATAGATAAACGACCCTTTTCGGTTCAACTTGGCTAGTCCAAAAATCTAGTATCGTATACACGCCACCTAACCATGTGGAGTGTCTGCATCTTGATGACATCGCAATCGTGCGACTATCTATATAACAAGACTGGTCTGCTATAGCGTACGAGGAGAGTCTGTGTAGGACAACGACTATTATAGCATAATATCATGGCTATAAGTACTATCCCCGATCTACGATCAAGGGGATTCAGGCACTAATGCCCGAGCACTTAATCTCGGATCAAAATCATCAATCAAACAATCGTGCCATATATGTCAAGGGAAAATTATGAAATCCGGTATCTCGTATATTTCTGTATTTATATCATCAAAGTACATTTCATGGTTCAAAACATGGCACATATATTTTTCATCAAAATTCATGGTGCATATTTAAAGAAATTTTGGGATACTCCATTTATCACAAAATCGTTACCAAACCATTTAACAAGCTATTTCACAATTATTTCATAAAATCATATTTTAAAAGCGATTGAATATGGTTTTGCTCATTTACTACATGACAACAGTAAAACCCACTCACTTGTATGGGAATGGTACACCACTCCCCTAAAACCTCAATACTCAACGAAGTCACCCCTCGAGTATAGTATAGTCGTCTACTCCCGAAACAACAACATATATATATGTCAACCCCCTATTCCTTTCAATAATTTCATCCTAGTTTGATTAAGCATAATTCCAATTCACCCTAGTTTGTTTAAGCCCATACATCTACAAATTCAAATTTTTTTTCAAGTTCTACTCTCATGCAGTCTTAGGAAAAATACCATAACCTTCTCTATATAACTCAGAATTGAGTGATTTAAATTGCTACAGAACGATAAGAGACAGCCCTACAACTTTCATGTTAAGCATTTCATCAAATTCCAAATAAAAAATTTCAGAAAAACCTATTTCTGCCTCAATTTAAATCTTAATTCATGTTCTGTCCTGTTTTAGTAAAAATACCATAACTTCTAGCACAATACTCTGATTTGAGTGAAATTTAGCTCATTTTAAAGATAAGATAGAGAGATAAAACTTTGATTTTTTAAGTTTTTCTAAATTTCATACAAAAGATATTTTAAAAATTTATACAATATACTGGCTGTATAGAGGATGAAAAACAGAACATGTCATTTTGTTGTCCCTTTTCCAAAAATCACTATAAATCACATTCTTAATGGAAATTTTTGTGCCATACCTTATTTTAAAGCTTAGTGAGTCTAGTTTACTCAAGAACAAATGTTGTAAAATTTTGAGTCCCACACAATGAGATATCATGGCAAGACTACACATAGCTCAAATCTGAAACAATCATATCTAGCATGCTAGTATATGCATTTAATTTCACTACTTTTAAAGACTTCAAGTTTGAGTATTTTACCTTCTTTGTATGATCCTTTACTAACAAATTCTCATCACCTTGATCTTGATTTTCTTGAAACCTTGATCACCTTAGCACCATAATAACATAATTCATCAAACATCAATCTCTACACAATCTTTATACTATCTCAATCAATTAGAGATATAGAATCAAGAATGTTCTTACCTCTTTTACTTGTGTTCCTTCTCCAATGCTCCAAGAATTCCACTTGAACATTCAGCAATCCCTCTTTCTTTACTAAAATTTTCACCCAAGTGAGGTGAATAGAAGAGAAAATTGTTGGTTTTGGTCTTTTTATAAACCTAATCAAACTATCTTGACCCTTGATTCATTTTGCATGCTTTATCTCGTCCTACACTTGTCAAGATTCCTTTTATGTACTTGAAATGGCAGCAAGCAACCACCGTGCATGCAAAAAAAGTGTCCAAGTTGGCCAAGAGGGACGAAAGCACAAGAAATCTACTAAAATCTCATCCAACCACATTTCATGCATTAATTTTGTTCTTTACAAGCAACCTTCTTCCAACTTTGTTAGTGGAATGTCCTATGTGGTCACTAATAGTCTTGGTGTCCTCTTGTCCAATCATTTGGCTCCAAATATCCATCATTGAGTGTTTTTCAACTTAGTCCCTCCACTTTCCTTATTTGCATTTAAACCCCTAACTTTTAACAATTTGCATTTTTGGTCCTTATTAAATTTTGCTTAAAATTTCTTAAATATGTGAATTTTCATTTAAATATCTCTATTTAAGTGTGTAAATCTTCTCTTAGCCATTTTTTACTTCTTTAGGCCTTGCCGGCGCTTGTCGAGAAGATTTTCGACTTAACAATAAAATTTTCGGTTTTAACGATTTTGAAGCGAAATCTCAAAATAAATAAATAGGTAATTAAAATTTCATTTTAGATGCCTCAAAAGGATGTTAATATATATATAGAATCATGATGAGTGATACATGATACACAGTCACCGAAAAACGGTGTTACAATTTAGGACTTTAATTTCATCATTAAAATTTCAATTTTGTAAAATTAAACAAAAAAATTCATAAATATTATTTTTAGGTCTCATTAGAATTTTAGATTAATTTATATTTTTCTTGTAGTATTAAGGTTTTAGTTTAGTCTTATTCTTCTCATTCATTTAGGCATAATTTTAGGGTTTTGCATTTAGTAACATTTAATTCATTGATTATTTGTTTATTTGAATTATTATATACTTAGGTTTAGAATTTAATTCATAATTTTACTCAATAATTTAGCACACACTTACATAATTAGAAGAAATTGAAATTAATTGAAAAAATTGACTAGTTCTTGTGAGATAAACAACCCTATTCATCCCCAAGGGGACAGTCCAGTAACAATGGCCCTCCTCCCTCGACCCCGTGATCTGGAGTTCTATTTCTGTTGTAACCAAAAAATAAAAAAATAAAAAAAACAATTTTACTCACTAAATATAACAATCAGAAGATGCACAAAAATCTGATTGATTTCCAAAATTGGCTAACAAAAGAGTTCATAACATCAACACAAATACACTGAAGGTCAAGAAAGCATCATATGTTCATCACTCCCCTAATTAGAGAAAGAGATCAAGAAAACAAAAATGAATACTATCATTTGTGGCACAACCATCATAATTCTTCAAAGAATTTGTCCATCTCTTCAAACGCTAAAGCTAACACTATTATGGACTCACTCACAATCATATGTAGCCTAATTCACATTCTTCAATCTGTCACCGTCTGACACGCGAAGGGAAGAACTATGATGAGCTGCTGAGATGGTAAGGAGAAATGGAGTAATGAATGATACTGAAAGTAGGTTATTAAGCTTGTAATTGGTAACTAGAAGTAATCAGAAGGTAGGAAAAAGAAGAGAAAGACAGTAGACAAGAGAACATAGAAGAAGAGAGTAAGAGACATAGAGAGGGAGAGAAATATAAAAAGACTGCAGATTCTTGTTTGCCTTCCATGCATTTCCTTATTCCTTTTTAAAAAAATTTCTCATTGTTCCCTTTACAAGTAACTACTAACAGTAACTAACCTCTAACTGACTTCATTGGTAGCTCTAACTAATTTAGGTTTCCTAACTAACCTTTCAAATATAATAGCTAGTAGTTGTTATATTTAAAGTCCTTTCTTTCCCATTACAATACCTTCCCTTTTACAAAAATCCTTGTCCTCAAGGATGAAAATTTGGGAATTGGGCAGCGATGAAGTTCTTATCTTCCCATGTTGCTTCTTCTGGACTGAGGTTAACCCATTGAATCAACCATTGAGTAACTGGTTTACTGTCTCTCAATATGACTCTTTGCTTCAGTATTGCCTCTAGCTCCACTATAACCTGTTTGTCTGAGCCTATTAGAGAAAGAGTTGGCATGGGAATTTGATTTGGACCAAGCTTCTTTTTAAGCATGGAAACATGAAAGCCAGGGTTTATTCTTGATCCTTGAGGAAGTTACAGTCTATATGTCACTTTTTCCACCATGGATATTACTGAAAATGGTCCATAGAACTTTGAAGATAGCTTCAATTGCTTCCTTAATTCCATAGATTGTTGTCGGTAGGTTATAGCTTCAAATATACTAAGTCCCCCACTTCAAGTTCTCTTTCTGATCTATTCTTGTCAACATAAACCTTCATCCTATTTTGAGCTTTTACTATACGGTTATGTAAAATTTGCAGCATTGATTGTCTATCCTTGAGGAAATTTTCAGTACTTGGATTCACCGAATCAAGATAAGGACTAAAAGGAATGTTTTTGGGCTGGTATCCATATAGTGCTTCAAAAGGAGACATTTTGAGGTTGGAATGAAAGTTAGAATTGTACCACCATTCTACTAAGCTCAACCATCTTGCCCATCTCACTAGTCTGTCAGAAGGCATACATCTCAAGTAACATTCCAAGTATTGATTCAACTTTTCACTCTGCCCATCTGTTTGAGGGTGGTATGTGTTGCTAAGGTTTACCTAGGTTCCTGCCAGTCTAAACAATTCTTGCCAGAACAGACTTGTAAAATTTGTCTCTATCAGACACTATAGCATCAGGCAACCCATGTAACTTGAAGACATTATCTACAAAGGCTTGAGCTACAATTAAAGCTGTATAAGGATGATGAAGATGAATAAAATGGTTGAACTTGGTTAACCTGTCAATAAACACCAAAATGGTGTTGTATTCTTGGGATTCTGGCAACCCTTCAATGAAATCCATTTAAGCCCATGCTTGTGAGGGAATGGGAAGTGGTTGCAGGAGGCCTGGATATTGGATATTCTCATGTTTGTTTTTTTGACAAATATCATATTTCTAGACAAACTTTATTACTGAAGTCTTTAATGAAAGCCTATAGAAGGTAGTTTGAATTCTCTGCAAAGTGCATTGCTGGCCTAAATGCCCCATATGGTAGAGTTATGCATTTGTTATATTATCTTGATTTTGAGTTGATTACCTTCTCCTATATAAATCTTCTTTTTGTACTTCAGTATGCCTTCTTGAAGCTGGTAGTCAGTCCTACTATTAGGTTCTAAAGTTAGCTAAGCAATTAGAGTCTGACATTGCTCATCTCCATCATAACTATCAACAACATCTCTTAACCATTGTGGTTTAACCCATAATATAGCCATTAATTCCTTGACTTGTACTTCTTCAGCTAGTTCTTCTCTCGTGGACAAAGCATATGCTACCCTATTTTCAGCTCCCTTCTTACATTGAATTTTATAATCTAGTCCCAAAAGTTCAGTAAGCCATCTATGCTACAATGTACTGGTCAGCTTCTACTCCAACAAATATTTAAGGCTCTAGTGATCTTTCCTTATTACAAAATGGTAACCTATGAGGTAATACTTACATTTTGTTGCAGCCATCACTACTGCCATCAATTCTTTTTCATAGATGGAAAGTCCTTGACTCCTAGGACCTAGAGCTTTGCTTGCAAAGGCAATTGGTTGCCCCTTCTGCATTAAAATAGAACCCCACCCTTTTGAACAAGCATCTGTTTCTATTACAAAAGGCTTGGAAAAATCTTGGAGTTTAATAACTGGTGCCGATCACATGTGTTGCTTAAGTTGTTGGAAGGCTTTATCAACCTCCTCCCCCAACTGAAACTTATCTTTCTTGAGTAGATCATTTAATGGTTTTGTTATAATACTATAATTTTTTATAAATCTCCTGTAGTAACTAGTAAGGCCCAAGAAACTCCTTAAGGCTTTGATAGAAATAAAGGTTGGCCATGTTTGAATGCTCTCAACCTTTTGAGGGTCCATCCTTACTCCTGTATCATATATTATGTGTCCCAGATACTCCACCTGACTTTGTGCAAATGTGTATTTAAAGAGTTTTGCAAACAATTGATTTTGTCTAAGAACTAAAAAAGACTTCTTGGAGGTGCTGGAGGTGTATGGCTAAGCTGGGAATATATGCCAGTATGTCATCAAAAAACACTAGTACAAACCTCCTAAGGTAAGGCTAAAAAATATGGTTCATCAGTGCTTGGAAGGTTGCCGGAGTATTGGTCAACCCAAAAGGTATTACCAAGAATTCAAAATGTCCATGGTGGGTTTGAAATGCTGTTTTAGCCACCTCACAAGGCCTTACTTTGATCTAATGGTAACCAGCTTTCAGATCAATTTTAGAAAATAATTTTGAACCATATAACTCATCTAAAAGTTAATCAATATTTGGGCTAGGATACCTATCCTTAATTGTGAGGTTGTTCAACTGCCTGTAATCTACACAAAACCTCCATATGTTGTCTTTCTTTCTCACCAATAGCACAGGAGAAGCAAAGGGGCTGGAGCTAGGTCGACAATGCCATTATTGATCATTTCTTCCCCTTGCTTCTCTATTTCTGCCTTCTGAGAATGTGGATATCTGTAAGGCCTCATTTTAAATGGCTAAGAATCAGGTTTGAGAGGAATTTGGTGGTCATGAGATCTCTCAGGCGGTAGAAAATTTGGAGTAGAAAAGATGTCTTGAAATTGTTGTAGTAGCTTTTCAATTGGTTCAGGTATTAACTGATATTGTTCGCAGAAGGTAGGGATATGGTAGCACAGCTCTAAAACTGTTGTTTTCTAAAGTTTTTAGTATCTTTGCCCCTCATTAGTTTTATGATTGAATGTTCTACTTGACCAAGTAAAGTAACTTCTCCTGTACTATCAGCAAATTTGATCTACAATTACTTGAAATCAAAAGTGATAAGGCTAACCTCATACATCCAATCCACTCCCAATATTATATACCATCCTCCTAGATTGATTACCCTTAGATCAAATAAGAATTTATATCCTTGTGTGGTCCACTTTACCTTCTTAGCAATAGTGTAGCTGCTAATTTGATTCTCATCTGCTAAAACATTATGTAAAGGTTTATCTGCATCAATATACATTTTGAGTTCCTTGGTCAATGTTTGATTTATGAAGCTATTAGAACTCCCATTGTCTACCAACACTGTACTCATGAAATTAAATAAAATATCCCCTTTTACATATAGAGAGAAAATTTTAAATTATATTGATTTTCGATTTTGAGGTAGGTAATTTGAAATTTTGGGATATTTAAAATATCCTAATTCGATTTGTAAAGTAAAGTGGGTATAAAAATATATAGATGATTTTTTATTATTATTATTTATTCATTTATTTATTTACACATTTCTCATTTAATTGATTATGAATTTATTTATAAAAAGAACAATATAATAATAATCATAATAATAATAAATATATATATATATAAAAAAAAAAAAAAGAAAGTCAAAATTAGGCAAAGCCCCCTTCTCTCCCCCCCCCCCCCCCCCCCCCCCCCCCCCCCCCCCCCCCCACCTTCTCTCTCACTCTCTCCCCCCCCCCCCGTTCTCCACCGCCCCGCTTGGCGCAACCACCACACCCACGGCCACCGCGACCACCGCCCTCCCCCCCCCCCCCCCCCCCCCCCCCCCCCCCCCCCCCCCCCCCCCCCCCCCCCCGTCTNCCCCCCTCCCCCCCCCCCTCCCCCCCCCCCCCCCCCGGGGGGGGGGGGCCCGCCCGCCCCCCCCCGCCCCCCCCCCCGTCCCCCCGGAGCCCATCGAGTCGATTGTGCCTTGTCCACTACAAAGGTACGATCAAATCCTAACCCAAATTCTAGTGTTCCTTGATGATTTATACTATTCCCTCCTTCCTCTTTTTGGAAGCATTGTGGTTCGGACTAAATCGAATGTCCCACGGACGTTAGGGTTTTGGATCGCGGTGAACCCTAGGTGAGGGAAATGCAATCCTTTCTATATTTGAGTTATTTTATTGAATTTAGGATTGAAATTAGAATTGGAAATTTTATGTATGCTTTGAAATAAGTTAGATTAAAAGGAAATGTACTTTCTGCAATTTCCTATGAAATTATTTATGTTAGGCTTAGAATTTGATGTAAATTGGGCTGCAAAGTATGATTGAATGTCGATTTTTTTTTTTTTTTTTTTTTTTTTTCTGTGTAGTTTTCCTTGAGATTTAAATTGAAATTGGCATGAATTAAATTTGGATTATGTAAATTCGGGAGAAATTGGTAAAATTGAGGAATATTGTAAATTTAAAGTCGTTGGTGATTTGAAATGATTTCTCTTAGAGTTAAATTGATGAATGCATAAAAGTAATCAGTCTTTTCATTATAAGTTGTCCTACATATAGAAAATCAAAATACTATTTCCGTATGATGAAAATAGGTTTCAATACCTTTGAAATGACATATGGGTGAAGAAATCGGATGAGAATCGAAAAGTGTATGATTTTTCAAAGATTTTCAATCTTGAAGGAAATTTAATTATTTTAAACTTACTTCCGACTTTGAGAGATTGTAGGATTGAAGTTGACTCAAATTTTGATTTTATTATTATTTATAAATGAAATACCCTTGATGACAAGATTTTGTGTGGCTAGAATTTGGGATGATTTGAGTGTATGTTGGAGTGTTAAAATGTGGATTTGATGTACTTGTGTTATTGACTATGTATATGTGAAATTGAGGCCAAAAGTGTGAGGATTTATGCATGCTGAATTTTGGATAGAGGTTAGTGAGTATGTGGATGTAAAAATGTCTTGATCGAATCCATTGGAGAGATTGGGAATGACTCTAGTAAGCAAGATGGAAGTTTATATGTATATGTAATAAGGTATAGAAAGTGTATGCATTATGGCATGGAAATGGGAAGCAAACATGTACAGAATTTGGCATGAATTAGTAATAGCGTTTGAATGTTTGTTTGTACGTTTAGAGACTTGAGAAATGTGTGTGAATGTGCAGAAATTTCTGCACTATTGTGTGTATCAAAGGGATGCCATTTCATGCTTGTAAAGGAAGGAAAATACATGCTTTTGAGACATTGGGATAGCATGTACTCTTTTTATCATAACTTCCTTAACATAACTCCAAATGATATGAGGTTTTCTGCCTTAGACACTAGACATCCTTAGCTTTAAAAATGAAATAAGAAACCCTTTGATTTGTAAAGGTGTATCAGAAGTTATAGCCTATTTTCTATCCCCCGGGTTTGACTTGTGATTTTATACATGCGTAAGTGTCGGATGTCTTGATCGAGGAGCAAGTTTCAGCACTTGTTGTGCGGGAGTGATTGACCCTCCCTACTGTGAGTGGGTTTTATTTCAATGTTTTCGTTTAATATGTAAACTCTGTTTTACAACAGTTTGATAAATGAGCATGATTTATCGCGTGCTTAAAATGTTTTGATTGGCTTTGAAAATGATTTTTGTGAACCGATGGAGTGTCTGAAAATGTGGTTGAATTATGAAATATGCATCCATGTGATTGAAATGTAAAATGTGCCATTTTATGAAATATGTTGCATTTGGTTTGTGAATTTATGGCACATGTTTTGATATGATATTGATATTGGCCTTGAGTGATTGTCCTGTGATATTGATATGGCCTTGAGGTGATATGTATTGTTCGTAGCTCGAAGGACACGTGAGACGCTTTGGTGGCGTCCGGATATGCCTCAGGGTATCCCCCGAGATGTCGAGATGATATGATATTTACTACCTAGTGGGAGGACTTGGGCTAGTCAAGTCTAGCACGACCCGCGCCAAGTAGAGAGCACTTTAAATAAAATCGCATATAACACCCCCCCTCTGTCATAGGTCGTGGTAGACCTCGCGCGCTCTATGATTTTGATGAAAGTATTTTGGATGCATATTTGGGCAAATGATATATTGTTGAAATAAAGCATGATGATTTGAATTATGATTTATATACTTATGTTTTGACATTCACACCCATATTGCACGATTACATTGACCCACTCACTCACGAGTATTCTTCCTGGTACTCACCCCTCCTCTTTCCTTGATTATGGTGCTAGGGCAATTGGCTCGAGGGTTTGATAGCTCGTTGACGGATTTGGGTGGTTCCGACGGTGAGATTAAGTTTTAAATTGAAATTATGAATTTCGTATTTTTGTCGACCTGCGTGGTCTTGATATTGGGTCCGTAGTTGACCGTGTACATATTTTGGGTATGTAAAATTTTTGGACTTTTGGAACTCTCATTTCGCTTGCATTGAGGCATTTGTAACTATTTGAAATGTTAACTTGGGAAAATTGTAATATAATTGTATAAACTTAGGTTTCATGCTCGGCATGACAGAGGTTACATGATTTGTTAGCCTTGCGTTGTCGGATGTCGAGATTTGGTGGTTGGTTGAGGGGCCATGTGTTGAATTACATGATGATTTCAGTATGTTTAATTGTACATGGGAGACCTCCGATTTATGGGGGGTTCCCTTCAAACGGCCCCCGGCGTGATATTACCATCAATCCCTATATAGTGCCTTGCAATGTTATTGTCTTCCTACTTAGTGATCTGGAAAGAACACAAAGGGGCACTTCTATAATTTCTTCATTCAATACTGCGTTGCTTATTTCTTCATTGAATTCTTGGCCTTCCTCTTCCTCTACTGCTATGATCATGTTAAGGTGCCTATATTTACATTAGTGTCTTGGTGTTTACTTCTCTCCATATTTGAAACAGAGATTATTGACCCTTCGAAACTGCAATTCTTGTATTGAAACTTTAGGCATTATTTTCTCTAGTGTAGCTCCTGGATTATACCCCCTACTTCTATTTGTAAAGTTATTAGGAGCAATGGTAGGTTCTTCTATATGTCTAAGTCTTCTCTTGTCATCCCCTGGATCCCAATTCCTACCCATTGTCATTCTCCTTTGCCTAATTAACTCCAATGATTGCTCCTGAAGTATAGCTATTTTGAATGCTTGAAGTAATGTGGTAGGCTTCATCATTCGTAGTACAAGTTTCAATTCTTCTCTCAATCCACTTATAAAGCTTAAAATAAAATATGATTCTGGAAGTTTGGGATTTTTATGGAGTAAGATTGACCACAATTCCCCAAATTTTTCTAGATACTTAACTATTGAACCCACTTGCTGTAGTTTGTTGAATACTTCTATCTCATCCTAAACTCACTTGGTCTCAAACCTCTGACAAAGTAACCAGGAAAATTCTTCCCAATCCACATTTTGCTTAACCATCTTCAACCCCTGAAACCAAATCTCTGCCTTCCCATCCAAGTACATTTCTACAGTATCTACCCATACTTGACTAGATATCTGATAGATTGAGAAGAACTTATGACATTTTCTCAACCAAATTCTTGGGTTCTCCCCAGTAAACATGGGTAATTCTATTCGCTGGGGGGGTTTGGTGCCCCTCCTCTATGAATGGACTCTTTCCTAGGTGGTTGGTACTGGATGTCTCCCTTAATTCTCCCCTCTAACCGAGTAGGTAAGAGAGGTGCTCTGCATGATCTTTTTGTAACACCGACACTACGATATCCGTATTGTACTCCCATTCTTGAATTTAATAAAAGATTCCTCAGTTTATATATATATAGAAAAATATTTAATTTTATTGATTTTTGATTTTGAGATTTTTAATTCAAATTTTTGGTATATTCAAAGTATCCGAATTTCCGATTCGTAAAGTGAAGTAAGTATAAAAAAAATAATATATACATATATAAATATATTTTTTATTTATTAAATTATTTATTTCCTCATTTATTTATAAATCTATTCTTATAAAAATATATATATACATAATAATAAAAAATAAAAATAAAAAAAGAGAAAAAATAAGAAATCGAATTAGGGCTAATAGCCCTAATTCTCCTTCCTTCTCTCTCATTCATCTCTCTCCCAATGCTCTCATTATCTCTTGATCTCTCACTTCTCCGCCATTGCCGCCGCCGCAGCCGCTCTCCTTTCCGCCACCACCAACCACCGCCTTACCAACCTCTCTCTCTCTACCCCCTCTCTAACTCTCTGTTTCCTTCTCTCTCTATCTCTCGCTATTACCCTCTCTTCCTCACGATCTCTCTCTTTCTCTAGATCTCTTCTTCCCGCAACCCACCGCCTCCCTCATCCTCTCCGCCGCCATTACTCCGCCATCAATTGCCCTCTTCCACCACCACAATCGCCGTAGCCACTCAGCCCCTCTGTTTTCCCTCTCGGTCATCACTCCCTCTATCTCTCTATTCTCTCGCTTTCTCTCACGGCCCCTCTCTGTTTCTCTCTCAGTCTTCCTCTGTCTCTATCCCTCTGTCCTAACTCTCTGCAGCCTTCGTTACAGAGTAAACCCTAGGCTTTCGAAAAACCTTAGGCTGACTACGATTCTTCCATTGTGCAGATAAGGGTAGGAGTTCTAATCTATAGTTCTAGGGTTTGATTACAATAGAGAATAAGTATAATCATTGAACTGTACTTTGAATTGGAAATAATGCAGGTTCAGACTAAATTGTAGGCGCACGGACGTTAGGGTTTTGGATTGCAGACCACCCTAGGTGAGGTAAAATACCAACTCCTTCAATTTATTTAGATGAATTTAGGGTAAATTAGAGTAGGAGTGTATTGCATATGTTAGGATGAATGTTAGAGTAGATTTGAAATGCGTTGATTGACATTATATGTTATTATTTAGGTTAAGTATAGAATTTTATATGAATTGGGCTGTTTCGGATGATAGAATCATATTGACTTGATTAGAATAGCTTCTCTTAGAGTTTAATTTGACGAATGCATAAAAACAGTCGGAATTTGGGATTTGAGTTTAAGGATTGATGCAGTCTTTTCATTATAAGTTGTCCTGCATATTGGAAATCAAAATATAATTTTCGTATTATGAAAATAGATTTCAATACCTTGAAAATGACATACGGTTTGAAGAAATCAGATGGGAATCGAAAAGTGTATGATTTTTCAAAGATTTTTCCATTTCGTAGGAAATTTATTTATTTTAAACGTATTTCCGACTTTGATTGGTTTTAGGATTGAATCAGACTTGATTTTGATTTAATTATTTATTTATAAATGAAATGCAATCGATCACATTAGAGTATATCCAAAAAAATTGAGGAATTAAGATTTGTACAAACTTAGGAAAATGACAAACCCTAAAATAATTGGAAATTTGATGAAAAATTGTGATGATTTGACTAGGTTGATCTTTTGGAGACTCGAGGAGTCAATTTGGTTTGATTTTGGAAATATGGAGTGATTACCCTCCCTAGAAGGTGAGTGGGACCCTAATCTCTTACATGAAATGGTGAAAACTTGATTTCAACCGTATTTTCAATGAAACATGCTTTCGATATACATTGACTCGACGTATGGTATTGAATTTCAAATTGTTTTGTGACTTTTGGAGTGTCGTAAACTTATGCTTTCTATGACTATGGATCCATGTTTGAAATGAAACAAAATTGTACCATTACTTGAAAATTCGATAAGTTTCCTTTTCTACCGTTGCATTGGTATGCTGATTTGAAATGATTTGATAAAATGTATTGGCACGCGGATTTGAAATGCTTTAATGAACTATGTGGGTTAGATGCCCACTAGTTATGTGATGATATGATATGATGATATGATGAGATAATATGACTTGATTGATTCCGTAGCTACGAATGGCATTTATAGAGGCATGGGTTGCCCGGATACGCTTCTGCAGGAGGTATCCGCAAACGTCAGGTATATATTTCATAGGCACGAATGGTTAAACCCACATCGGGGGAGGACGTATGTTACGCCACCGTCTAGCAGCAGGCGGGGACCTATTGACGAGTCTAAGTAAGCCATCGGCGGCTAAGCTCACGGCCAACGTCGGGATAGAGAGCGACTTTTGAACACTTTGCATAACAAAACCCCCGATGCGCCTGTCCTTGGTCATGGTTGACCTTTGCCAGGATCCTTTCTGCTTGCTCTATGATCTACTTGATTTTTAAATGGATGCATACATGTATGATATCGTGTGATTGAATAAATGAGTTCATTTTATTGAACATACTATGATTTACTGCAAAACTTGAATTATTGTTTACGAATGATATTATTTGATACTCTAATGTTCACCTACACTATTTGTACTTGAGATTAATCCTCTCACTTACTGGGTATCTTCCTTGATACTCACCCCTCTTCTTTCCCTCCTCAGACAGGATTATTGTGCAAGGGCGCGCATTTGGCTCTAGAGGGCTTGATAGCTCGTTGGTGGATTTGGTCTTCACGACGATGAGATCTAAGTTTTAATTGAAAATACAAATTTTATATTTTATGTCGACCCTGCGTGGTCTTGATGTTGAGGTCCGTAGTTGGCCGTGTACATATTATGGGATGACTGTATAATTTTTGGACTTTTATTTACGAAACTCTCATATTTTACTTGCATTGAGGCATTTGTAAATATTTAAAATGTTAACTTGAGAATTTGTTATACATTTGTATAAATTTAGGTCCGCTCAGGGTGGCGGCTGCTCATTGCTCTAGTTGGACATGACAGTAGAGGTCTGTGGCTAAGACTGTTAGTGTTTATATTAGCCTTGCGTTGTTTTGAATGTCCGTTATGGATTGGTTGACAGGATTTGAATGTGGTGGATTGTTGTGTGGCCCGGATGGCCATTTATTTATTTGACAAGGTGGATGTCTATTATACAGATTTATTTGTACATGGGAGACCTCCGATTTATGGGGAGGTTCTGCCCGATTTTCTGTAAAAATACAACCGGCATCCAGAGCAACGGGCGACTGTTCACGATCCCGGTTCAGGGCGTGACTGTTTTATTGGTATCAGAGCATCTAGGTTAGAGAAAAGATAGTAATGAAAATCTTTCCAAATACATTTAAAAGTCCTCAATGCATTAGAGAGTTTTATACAGTTATTTAAAGTCCCATACATGGCCATAGGTATATAAGTTCATCTATTTTAAAGGGTAAGATATATGATGTATCTATCCCATTATTTCGCATTTAAATGTCTTGATTTATAACTCAAATTCTTTTTAGGGGGTTAGTTACTCAGTAACTAACCCTAATCATTGCTTTTATCTAATGAAATGGTGCTCTCTTTGCAGAACTATGCCGCCTAGACGTGGTAGGCGTGGTGCACCACCGGAGAATCCCTTAGTGCCTGAAGCTTTAGGGCACTCGAGGCTCCACGAGTACCAAAGGGTGCTTCCTCTACTCGCGCACCTTCACCAGTGCCACCCCCAGCACCTCCACCGGCTGGTACAGCTGAGATTCCTCCACCACCACTCGACGCCTTGAGGCAGTGGCAGGAGTGGTGCAGTAGATATGGGGCGCAGATGTCACTACCTCCACTACAGACTCCAGCGACCGCACTTGCGGCCGTACCTGCTTCTGCGGCACCGATTCCTCCTCCGGTGGCCGGAACTTCTGTTTCTACTGCGACCGATGAGACATCGGTTATTTTGAGGTGCATCCACGAGCTTACTCAGTTGGTAAAAGAGTCTCGGCAGTTCGGATGCACAAACTTTTCAGGATCTAGTGATGCCGTAGCGACGAAGCACTGGATCAACAGGACTCGCAGGATCCTTACTGATTTGGGATTATCAGAGGAGCTCAGATTGAGAGTTGCTGAGAGACTCCTCGACGGAGATGCCCTCTCGTGGTGAGAGGCTATCCGTGATTGTGCTACATAGACCCTGCGGTGGGAGGACTTTCTACGAGAGTTCGACCGCAGGTACTTCACCCCGTTCCAGCAGGACCGTATGAGGACGGAGTTTCTGTACTTACGCCAGGGGACTAGGTCAATATCAGAGTACGAGGCTGAGCTCAGACGACTAGCAGCATTCGTCCCCGATATGGCTACACCGGCTCAATTGAGGTTCAAGTTTGAAGATGGCCTCCAGTTGAGCATCAGAAAGTATATGACGGTGACTCCCTCCTTTACACTTTCAGAGGTGATCGATTCAGCATATCGGGCAGAGGAGATCGTCCGAGCTGAGGCCAGGTGAGAGAGAGTCACCAAAAGAGGAAGACCGGGTCACAGGGTGGACAGTCTTCGAAGAGGGGTAGAGGTTTTGGATATCCCAGAGGTTCTTCTAGCTTCAGAATAGTAGGACCGGGACAGGGACCTCGACCACAGTGCTTTGGGGCACCAGCCCCTAGTGTCACAACACAGTCTAATGCACAGAGATAATTTTCTTGCTGCAGATGCGGCAACTACCATGCCTTCGGGGCATGTAGAGCACCAGTTACTTGTTTCCAATGTGGGAAGCAAGGTCACGTTAGGAGTGCCTGCCCAGATTTAGGTCGAGGAGGACCGACCTTGCAGAGTCGTACTGGTACTTCTGGCACAGGCCAGTAGGGGGCACCTGCGCACTCAGCTCTTACAGCTCCTCGGACTGTAGCCGAGAGTAATACAGTGTTAGGACCATCACGACAGCAGCCTAGGGCCCAGGCTCGTGTGTTCGCATTGATGCAGGAGGACGCACAGGCGAACCCTGATGTTATTATGGGTAATCCTCCCGTAGACCCCTCAGTGTAGTACTTTTGTTATACTTTCTTTGTGAGATTTTGTATGTCATGACGTCGATGTACAGTTTTGACTAGTTAAAACTTTAGAAGTTTAACTAATTTGATATATATATATATATATATATTTTTGTCAACTTTTCGTCGCATTTTAAATATCTTTAATCTCTTTCCTTTCCTCACATTCAGGGATCACGAGGATATTTGGAGTCGACGCCCGTGTCCTTATTGACACCGGGTCGAATTACTTTCATGTGAGAGCATCCTTTGCCCACCAGATGGGTAAACCATTATTGCCACTTGATGAGGAGATATTGGTTATCACTCCTCTCGGTGAGCAGCTTCTTAGAGACTCAGTCTATCGAGGATGTGAGGTAATAATCGAGGATACTGTACTCAAGGCAGACTTAATTCCCCTTGAGATGACAGATTTTGATGCCATCCTCGGGATGGATTGGCTGAGCGGACATAGAGCTTCAGTGGATTGTTTTACTAAAGAGGTTAAGTTCCTGAGATCAGAGGGATCCCCTTTGAGATTTTCTGGTGAGAGGAGAGTATTACCTCACTGTGTTATATCAGTGATGGAAGCCAGGAGGTTAATACACCGAGGCATGGCGTACTTGGCTCATGTCGTTGACACCACCGCTGAGGGACCGAGGCTTGAGGATGTCCTTGTGGTGCAGGAGTTACCAGATATGTTCCCCGAGGAGCTTCTCGAATTACCACCAGTTCGAGAGTTCGATTTCGAGATTGATCTAATACTGGGGACCAATCCTATTTCTATCCTGCCATATAGAAAGGCGCTTGCGGAACTGAGAGAGCTTAAGATTCAGTTGTAGGAACTTCTGGAAAAGGGGTTTATTCGCCCGAGCACTTCACTCTGGGGTGCTCCGGTATTGTTTGTAAAGAAGAAAGATGGTACACTTTCGCTTTGTGTGGATTACAGGCAATTGAACAAAGCCACCATCAAAAACAGATATCCCCTGCCACGTATCGATGATTTGTTTGATCAGCTGCAGGGAGTCAGGGTTTTCTCTAAGATTGATCTCCGTTCGGGTTATCATCAGTTGAGGATTCGGGCCGAAGATGTGCCCAAGACAACTTTTCGTACCCGATACGGCCACTATGAGTTTTTAGTCATGCCGTTTGGGCTAACTAATGACCCAGCTGCTTTTATGGATTTGATGAACCGAGTCTTCCATGATTTCTTACATCAGTTCGTCATCGTATTTATTGATGACATCTTGGTGTATTCATGGAGTGATGAAAATCATGTTCAGCACCTTCTGGTGGTATTGCAGATACTTCGTGAGAAGCAACTATATGCCAAATTCTTGAAATGTGAGTTTTGGCTGAGACATATAGGATTTTTGGGGCACATTGTCTCCGCGGAGGGTATCTATGTTGATCCGCGGAAGGTGGAGGCGATATTGAAGTGGGAGAAGCCACAGATAGTTACCGAGATCCATAGTTTTCTCAGTTTGGCCGGGTATTATCGCAGATTTGTAGAGGGATTTTCCCGAGTAGCTGCTCCGTTATCTAGATTGACCCGGAAGGGGGTCAAGTTTGTTTGGGATGGCCGTTGTGAGGCGAGCTTTCAGGAGGTCAAACAACGGTTGACCTCTGCTCCTATTTTAGCCCTTCTTACTAGTAGTCGGGAATACACAGTGTACAGTGATGCTAGCCGACAGGGATTGGGTTGTGTTCTGATACAGGATGGTTGGGTTATTGCATATGCCTCGCGACAGCTGAAGAAACACGAGGTTAACTGCCCAACACATGATTTGGAGTTGGCAGCCATAGTCTTCGCGTTGAAGATATGGCGGCATTATCTTTATGGAGTGACCTGCAGAGTATTCACAGATCACAGGAGTTTGAAGTATCTATTTATCCAGAAGGAGCTAAATTTGAGACAAAGAAGATGGTTAAAGCTTCTCAAAGATTATGATCTCATTATTGACTATCATCCGGGCAAGGCGAATGTAGTAGCAGATGTCTTGAGTCAGAAGTCAGTATCAACCTCACAGTCGACAAAAAAAGCATATCTTTCTTGCTTAGTAGGACTCCGAGCTTTAGGAGTCAGTTTGACTAGTGATGATCAGGGAGGTTTACTAGCCAGATTTGAGGTCAGGCCGACTTTGATCGACCGTATCAGAGAGCTCCAGAGTACAGATGAGGAGTTTCAGGGTATTGCGGATAGAGTCCGCAGAGCTGAGGGCGGAGACTTTTGGATCTGAGAAGATGGATTGTTAGTATTCAGGGATCGGGTTTGTATTCCTGCTGATACAGATCTCCGCAAGGCCATACTTAAGGAGGCACACTCCTCTGCTTATGCGTTGCATCCGGGTGGTACCAAGATGTATCGAACCATTCAGGATAGTTTTGGTGGCCCGGCATGAAACGGAAAATCACGAATTTTGTGGCCAGGTGTCTAGTTTGCCAACAGGTGAAGGCCGAGCATCAGCGACCGGCTGGTACATTACAGCCCTTACCCATTCCTGAGTGGAATTGGGATCACATTACTATGGACTTTGTGACAGGGCCACCGCAGACTTCATCACGGCATGATATTATTTGGGTGATTGTAGATCGACTTACTAAATCTGCACATTTTCTCCCTATTCACAGCGACTATCCTTTGGAGACCTTGGCACGTCTTTACATTGATACGATAGTCAGACTGCATGGTGTTCCTGTGTCGATAGATCAGATAGGGACCTGAGGTTTACTTCCAGATTTTGGCCCAAGTTGCAGGAGGCAATGGGCACGAGGCTGAGTTTTAGCACAGTCTATCATCCGCAGACAGATAGTCAGTCAGAGAGGACCATTCAAACTCTGGAGGACATGCTGAGAGCATGTGTGATGGACTTCCAGGGTAGTTGGGATCGGCACCTTCCACTGATTGAATTTGCATACAATAATAGCTATAGGCCAGTAGTGGGATGCCACCATATGAGACACTGTATGGCAGGAAATGCCGCACCCCGATATGCTAGGATGAGGTCGGAGAGCGACATTTCAACAGCGTTGAGTTGATTGAGGAAACCAAGGATAAGGTTAAGGTCATCCGTGAACGGATGAAAGCCGCCCAGAACAGACAGAAGGCATATACCGACCGTAGACGGCAACCTCTTGAGTTTGCCATGGGAGATATGGTTTTTTTGAGGATATATCCTTTGAAGGGAGTTATACGGTTCAGGCAGCGGGGCAAGTTGAGCCCCAGATATATTGGACCCTTTCGTATCCTTGAGAGGGTCGGGAGCATAGCATACAGATTGGAGCTGCCACATGAACTATCCCGCATTCATGACGTCTTCCATGTCTCAGTACTCGGGAAGTACCTAACTGATCCTTCTCATGTACTTGAACCACTACCTGTTGAGTTACGAGAGGACCATAGTCTTCCAGTTCAGCCCGTGGCTATTCTAGATCGGCAGGTCAGAAAGTTGCGAAGTAAGGAAGTTTCATTGGTCAGGGTCTTGTAGAGAAGTGATCAAGTTGAGGAAGAAACCTGGGAGCCCGAGGAGGCTATAAGGAGACAGTACCCTCATTTATTTACTGCATAGCTTTCCTTGAGTTTCGAGGACGAAACTTGTTTTTAGGGGGTCAGAAAATGTAACACCGATACTACGGTGTCCGTATTGTACTCTCGTTCTTAAATTTAATAAAATATTCTTCAGTTTATATATATAGATAGAAAAATATTTAATTTTATTGATTTTCGATTTTGAGGTTTTTAATTCAAATTTTTGGTATTTTCAAAAGTATCCGAACTTATGATTCGTAATGTGAAGTATAAAAAAAATAATATATACATATATAAATATATTTTTCATTTATTAAATTATTTATTTCCTCATTTATTTATTTATAAATCTATTCTTATAAAAATATATATATACATAATAAAAAAAAAACAAGAAATCGAATTAGGGCTAATAGCCCTAATTCTCTTTCCTTCTCTCTCCTTCATCTCTCTCCCGTCGTTTTCTCTCTTTCTCTCGATCTCTCACCTTCTCTGCCATTGTCGCCACCGCCGCTCTCCTTTCTGCCACCACCAGCCACTGCCTCAGCCACCGCTCTCTCTCTACCCCCTTCTCTAACTCTCTGTTTCCTTCTCTCTCTATCTCTCGCTATTACCCTCTCTTCCTCACGATCTCTCTCTTTCTCTAGATCTCTTCTTCCCGCAACCCGCCGCCTCCCTCATCCTCTCCTCCGCCACTACTCCGCCATCGATTGCCCTCTTCCACCACCACAATCGTCGTAGCCACTCAGCCCCTCTGTTTTCCCTCTCGGTCATCACTCCCTCTGTCTCTCTATTCTCTTGCTTTCTCTCACGGCCCCTCTCTGTTTCTCTCTCAGTCTTCCTCTGTCTCTATCCCTCTGTCCTAACTCTCTGCAGCCTTCGTTACAGAGTAAACCCTAGGCTTTCGAAAAACCTTAGGCTGACTACGATTCTTCCATTGTGCAGATAAGGGTAGGAGTTCTAATCTATAGTTCTAGGGTTTGATTACAATAGAGAATAAGTATAATCATTGAACTGTACTTTGAATTGGAAATAATGCAGGTTCAGACTAAATTATAGGCGCACGGACGTTAAGGTTTTGGATTGCAGACCACCCTAGGTGAGGTAAAATACCGACTCCTTCAATTTATTTAGATGAATTTAGGATAAATTAGAGTAAGAGTGTATTGCATATGTTAGGATGAATGTTAGAGTAGATTTCAAATGCGTTGATTGACATTATATGTTATTATTTAGGTTAAGTATAGAATTTTATATGAATTGGGCTGTTTCGGACGATAGAATCATATTGACTTGATTAGAATAGCTTCTCTTAGAGTTTAATTTGACGAATGCATAAAAACAGTCAGAATTTGGGATTTGAGTTTAAGGATTGGATGCAGTCTTTTCATTATAAGTTATCCTGCATATTGGAAATCAAAATACAATTTTCGTATTATGAAAATAGATTTCAATACCTTGAAAATGACATACAGTTTGAAGAAATCAGATGGGAATCGAAAAGTGTATGATTTTTCAAAGATTTTTTCATTTCGTAGGAAATTTATTTATTTTAAACGTATTTCTGACTTTGATTGGTTTTAGGATTGAATCAGGCTTCATTTTGATTTGATTATTTATTTATAAATGAAATGCAATCGATAACATTAGAGTATATCCAAAAAAAATTGAGGAATTAAGATTTGTACAAATTTAGGAAAATGACAAACCCTAAAATAATTGGAAATTTGATGAAAAATTGTGATGATTTGACTAAATTGATCTTTTGGAGACTCGAGGAGTCAATTTGGTTTGATTTTGAAAATAGGGAGTGATTACCCTCCCTAGAAGGTGAGTGAGACTTTAATCTCTTGCATGAAATGGTGAAAACTTGATTTCTGTCGTGTTTTCAATTAAACATGCTTTCGATATGCATTGACTCGACGTATGGTATTGAATTTCAATTTGTTTTGTGACTTTTGGAGTGTCGTAAACTTATGCTTTCTATGACTATACATCCATATTTGAAATGAAACAAAATTGTGCCATTACTTGAAAATTCGATAAGTTTCCTTTTCTACCGTTATATTGGTATGCTGATTTGAAATGATTTGATGAAATGTATTGGCATGCGGATTTGAAATGCTTTGATGAACTATGTGGGTTGGATGCCCACTAGTTATGTGATGATATGATATGATGAGATGATATGACTTGATTGATTCCGTAGCTACGAAGGGCGTTTGTAGAGACACGAGTTGCTCGGATACGTTTCTGTAGGAGGTATCCGCAAACATCAGGTATATATTTTATAGGCGCCAACGGTTGAACTCACATCGGGGGAGGACCTGTGTTACGCCACCGTCTAGCACTGGGCGGGGACCTATTGACGAGTCTAAGTAAGCCATCGGTGGCTAAGCTCACAGCCAACGTCGAGGTAGAGAGCGACTTTTGAATACTTTACATAACAAAACCCCCGATGCGCCTATCTTTGGTCATGGTTGACCTTTGCCAGGATCCTTTCGGCTTACTCTATGATCTACTTGATTTTTAAATAGATGCATACATGTATGATATCGTGTGATTGAATAAATGAGTTCTTTTTATTGAACATACCATGATTTACTGCAAAACTTGAATTATTGTTTACGAATGATATTATTTGACACTCCAATGTTCACTTACACTATTTGTACTTAAGATTAATCCCCTCACTCACTGGGTATCTTCCTTAATACTCACCTCTCTTCTTTCCCTCCTCAGACAAAATTATTGTGCTAGGGCGACGCATTTGGCTCTAGAGGGCTTGATAGCTCGTTGGTGGATTTGGTATTCACGACGATAAGATATAAGTTTTAATTGAAAATACAAATTTCATACTTTATGTCGACCCTGCGTGGTCTTGATATTGAGATCCATAGTTGACCGTGTACATATTATGGGATGATTGTATAATTTTTGGACTTTTGTTTCCGAAACTCACATATTTCACTTACATTGAGACATTTGTAAATATTTAAAATGTTAACTTGAGAATTTGTTATACATTTGTATAAACTTAGATCCGCTCGGGGTGGCGGCTACTCATTGCTCTAGTTAGGCACGACAGTAGAGGTCTGTGGTTAGGACTGTTAGTGTTTATATTAGCCTTGCGTTGTTTTGGATGTCCGTTGTGGATTGGTTGACGGGATTTGAATGTGGTGGACTGTTGTGAGGCCGGGATGACCATTTATTTATTTGACAGGGTGGATGTCTATTATACAGGTTTATTTGTACATGGGAGACCTCCGATTTATGGGGAGGTTCTGTCTGATTTTCTGTAAAAATACGACCGGCATCCAGGGCAACGGACGACTGTTCACGATCCCGGTTCGGGGCGTGACAATTTTGGCTTCCATCTCTTCATTTCTTTCTTTTTTCATCATTTTTATGATCATATTAAATTGTTCATCGATGGTGGTTGAGAGATTATCAAACCTTTTGGCTTGTTCTTCGATCTGTTTACTTTACTCAAGATGTTTCTCATAGAGTTCAATAGACACTTTTGGGATCTTGGATTCTTGTTTCTTGAATTGCTCCTCTAACGACTTGGATCTAGTTCCTTCCGCCATGATTGCAGGTGTTGTCCAAGAAATCGTCAGCTTTGATACCACTTTATCATAGTCTAACATGCGAAGGGAAGAACTGTGATGAGCTGCTGAGATGGTAAGGAAAAATGGAGTAATGAATGATACTAAAAGTAGGTTGTTAAGCTTGTAATTAGTAACTAGAAGTAATCAAAAGGTAGGAGAAGAAGAGAAAGACAGTAGACATGAGAAGAGAGGAGAAGAGAGAAGAAGAGAGGGAGAGACATAGAGAGGGAGAGAAAGATCAAAAGACTGCAAATTCTCGTCTGCCTTCCATGTATTCCCTTACTCCTTTTTAAGAACATTTCTCATTGTTCCCTTTACAAGTAACTACTAACAGCAACTAACCTCTAACTGACTTCATTGGTAGTTCTAACTAATTCTGGTTTCCTAACTAACCTTTCAAATGTAATAGCTAGTAGCTGTTATGTTTAAAATCTTTTCTTTCCCATTACACAATCCCATATCGTATAATGACAACTTAAAGTAGGCAGACTCTGTTGCATATATCATTTTTGTAATAACTACTTTGAGAAATTTAAGTTCTTTGTATGCATAAAAATACTCCAACTACAACTAACTTAAGCAAGATGCCAAGTGGTTGATTTCATACCAACAATTGGATCATCTTTCAAGCTCCACAATACAAATATGTAATTGTGTTAATTTTCAATGTTTCACATATCAATCGGACATTTATACTTTCTACGGGTCCCCTATTATGTTCATTAGTGTATTCGCATAAGGTAATTACTAGTATTTAACAATTCTATTTTTAATGCTACTTTATTCACTAGAAAAAGCAAAATATATCAACCACAACACAAGTCTATTTTAGTCAAATAACACATCCAAACCTAAAACCGAGAAATACCCTATCTCTATACCTGGCCAATGGCCTTACCACTTATATGTAGTCCTTGTGTGTAAGTCTCGTATACATTTAGGACGTTAAAACTCTAATTTTCTTGTCAAGGCATCCCGAGATTACTAAAATTATAGTGAAAGATTCTCAAAAATTCGAAACTCTATTAGTTGGAAGAGTCCCGGTTGTCATGAAAATTCTTTTCCTTATTGACAATAATTAGAGTTCTCCCTTCTAATTACAGGAGATTGTCCCCGTGATCTAGAGGAAAGTAAATATTATCTTAGTGCATTGAATTACGACGTTGAGCACTGAGGAGGTGACGTAACCGATCAACTGTTTATCGAGGAGGATATGGTCGATACATACCAAGATAGCAGGTCGTGTCTACCCGACAGGGAGATGGATTTCATATTAACGATATGTTTTGGCATACTTTGTTTGTTGCGTTACAAGTCCAGATAATCTCGAACCCTACTGTATTGCGCTTTTGAGTTGTGTTCCATCAATTAGAAATAATTTCAACAATTCAAAAATTTTGATTAAAAAAAAATCACATGATAAAGAAGGAGCTTTTCATTTTCTCCGTTTTCTTTATTAAAGAAGAGTTTATTTTTAATTATATTTTTAAATTCTTATTTGTCCTAATTTTTAATTTTAAATTGATTTTAAACTTAAAAAAGCTACACCATGGAGACACCAAGAAAAGAAAAGGTGGAAGGGAACGATGGTTTATTTCCAGATGGTAATTCTGCTAGTGTATCAAAGGCTTTGAAGAGGAATAAGGCTAGTGATGGTATTAAAATTGCACTTTTCTTCTTCAGGTGCTCATAGCATATGGGATGGACTCTCTCTCTCTCTCTCTCTCTCTCTCTCTCTCTCTCCATTGCTTCCCAACTCCCTAAAACTAAATGCCTAAAACACGTCAAAATAACATTATTCGGTGTATTTGATTTTTAAATATTTTTAAAAATATAATATAACTAAAACAGAAACAGGTTTTAATGTTTTAGAAACTGAAAATCAAAAATAAGGAATAGTACCACCCTTTGTGTTTTGGGTGAATTTACTTTTTCAAAGCAAGAACCAAAATATTTCAATGAAGAAGAAACAGAAGGAACCGAAATAGAAAGAACCAAAATTTGGACAATAATTCATGATCAGACAATGACTGAGGATGGGCACGTATTGATGGCAGATAATGCTCCCCACCCGCTGCCCATTTATAATCATCTCGATTTGACAATTATTTTTATAATTACAAAAATGTTTTTCTTTTTAATATATGCAGAGAATTTTTTTTTATTTCATATTTCTATAGAAGATTTTTTTTTTAATTGTTGAATTTGTGTTTATTTCAAGTGAAGTAGGAAAGAAGTCTTTGCTTAAATATTTTTTGAATTATGTGATTCATATAAAAATAATGCATTAAATGAAATAAAAAGATAACATCAAGAACTAATTCCTTTTGGGTATTTATATTTACAATCAACCCTTGCTAACTAATATCTAATACCACGTCATATTTCAAATCTTTGCTCACTTATAGTTTGGCATCATAGCATTATTATTGGCTCAAAATGGCAAAGTTATTAAATTTGGGATGTACTAATATGAAAAAAATTATTTAATGTATTGACGCACTGTTTTGCATTTATATCAATATTGACTACTTAAAAAGAAAACGATTTTAGTGATGGATTTAACGATAAAAATTTTAAAAAAATTCGTCACTAATTTGTTTATCAATGGATTTAGCGATAAAAAAAATTTCGTCGTTAATAACGCGTCGCAAAAATTTAGTAACAAAAAAAAAAATTGTCGCTAAATTCATGACTAATTTTAGCAACGGATTCACAAATTTCTTGCTAAATTTAGTTATAGAAAACAACATTCGTCGCTAAATTTAGTGACGGATGTGGGAATCCGTTGTTAAATTTAGCGACGAAAAATAAAATTTCTCGCTAAATTTAGCAACAGAAAATTAGTCTGTCACTAAATTTAGCAACGTAAAACAGAATTCGTAGTTAAATTTAGCGACGGATATAAGAATTCGTCGCTCGTCGCTAAATTTAGCAATAGATTCGAGAATTCGTCGCTAAATTTAGTAATAGATCTGAAAATCCATCACTAAATTCAGTACGATATTTTAATCTCTGGCTAAATTTTTACGACGAATTTAGTGACGGATTTGAAATTTTAACAAAAAAAATTTATTATTTTTAAATTTTTTCCTATTAAAAAAAATCTATCCAACCAACATAAATATAAAATTTAGTCATGAATATCCATCCAATAAATCTAAAAATTTTGTGAATGCAACCAACATAATAATTAAATTCCAAATATCTTTTTTCAAAACCAATAAACTCGATATTGTCCATAAATATTTGAGTATCCATCAAAATGTCAATAGGAACAAAATCAAGCAAATATCAATCCAATATGTAACATTTCTCATGAATAGATTATAGACCATCTGTAACACCGATTTTCGGTGACTGTGTATCATGTACCACTCCTCATGGTCCTATAAATATATTAACATCCTTTTGAGATATCTAAAATGAAATTTTAATTATCTATTTAGTTATTTTGAGATTTTGCCTCAAAATCGCTAAAGCCGAAATCTTCTCGGCAAATATCTGCAAGACCAAAAGAAGTTAAAAATGATTAAGAAAATGTCTACACACTTAAATAAAGATATTCAAATGAAATTTCACATTTTTAAGGAATTTCAAATAAAATTTCATAGAGACCAAAAATGCAAATTGTTAAAAGTTCTGGATCTAAATGCAATTAAGGAAAGTTGAAGGACTAAGTTGCAAACCACTCAACGATGAAAAATTGGAGCCAAATGATTGGTCAAGAAGGCAGGAAGGTTGGTTAGTGGCCACATAAAATTGTTCTACATTCAAAAAAACTAATAGGATGGAAATTTATGTATGAAAGCTCATTGGGTGGAAATTTATACATGAAATCTAATAAGAATAGTTTGTACTAGCTTGTAACACCTCTCCCATTGACATAGACGTCCAACAAGACACCTAATAGAGTGCATGGAGTTTGCTTGAATCAATAATTGTATGGTTAAAGTGCTAGGACAAGTGCAAGGTTGAGATGATGCATGGAATAATCTAATGGTCAAGGTTATTTTGCTAGATTTATAAAAAAACTTACTTAGGAAAAGAATTGGCTCATTTTCTTCATTCATTCAAACCCCCTTGCATGAAATATGTAGACTCCATATCCATTTTGAGTTCAACTATGGAGTCAAAGAGATAAGAACATTTTTGGAAATTTTTGAATTTGAATTGAAAGTATAGAAGTGTTGTATAGAAATTCATGTTGATGGTGATTTGATTTTGCTAAGGTGATAAAAAAATTCAAGAATTCAAAGAGAGTGATGATGTTTATTGTTAACAAGGGATCTTACAAAAAAAGTAACATGTCTTAACTTGTACTAAGATTTGATTATTTGATGAGCAGTTACAATGGTATCCACACTAGTATGCTAGATATTGATTTCTAAATTAAGTCTTGTATAATAATTTTTATGATATCTCAGTCTATAAAAATCAAAACCATTTATTTCTCTATAAACTAGGCTTCCTAAACTTTAAAATGGTATATTATGTGAAACATTTCATAAAGGAATCGATTTTTGGTGATTTTTAGAAATTTAGCATGTTTCACCAACTTTATTTCATATTCTATGTACGACCAGTACTTTGTGTAAATTTTGGAGGTATCTTCTGTATGGAATCTGGAGGAACTTTAAACATGAAAGTTTTATGTCTTTGTCTTATCTTTAATTTGAGATAAAAATAAATTGAATTGGAGTTGTATGCAGAAAGTTATGGTATTTTTACTAAAACTGTACAGAAGTAATTTTAAAACTAAAACTGAGATAAAAATAGAATTTTATAAAATTATAAATTTAAAATTTAAGGATGGTATAAACTAGAAAGTTTTAGATCTATGTCTTATCTTCAATTTGAGATAAGAATCACTTAAATTGGAGAAATACACAGGGAGATATGGAAATTCACCCAAAACTATGCAGATTCGAATTTATGAACTTATATTGAAAAAGTTATAAAATTTTCTAAATTCGTGTGTTTAGAATTTGAAGTTGGTCTGAACATAAAAGTTGGATATATATGTCTTAGCTTTAAGAAAAAATTTAAATCATTTGAATTCGATCAAGATTTTATAAGATATCATGTTTTTACTAAACCTGCACGTGATAGATTTTGCAAGAATTTTTATCTAAGTATGGAATTTGAGATTTAACCTAATGAAAGAGAACATTTCTATATACATCTTGTAATCCGACAATATGATGTTTTCGAAATAATTGAATTGATAAATGATACATATTGTTTAACTTAGATATAGGGTTACGTTTTAGTACGAGAGGTGACTCGTTTTAGAAACGAGGATAGTTAAGGAGAGTGGCGTATCCTCCCCAATTAAGGTGAGTGGGACGAACTATTTATGATTTTAAATGAAAAAAAATAGTTTTTGATCATGATTTTTATAAATAAATTTTGAATTGTGATTTAAAAATATTTTAGTATTTGTGGCATATCTTGAAATGATATTTTGTGAAAATTTGCATACTAATATTATGATTACTTGATAGTGCCTTGTTTTTACGAGTAAAGATTTATGAATGATGACATATGGTACATGTGTATGATTATGGGATGGTATATAGTAGCTATAGCACACTCCCTACCACGGTATTGAGTGTTTACCCGACAGGATGCCGTGGTGAGATAACATGGGAGCAGGAACGGATCCAATAGACGAGCACTACATGAGGACCGTGTCAATACCAAGGGAAGGGGGGAAAATATATATGTTTCATTCTTATGATATTTTTGTGACCCTTGGTGGATTTTACCCTAATTAGGTTAAACTATGGGTAGAATTCATTTTTGACACCCCATGATGCATGACTGATGATAAGGATGTATATTATTTTGAATTACATGATATGTTGCAAACGAATGAAATATAATTTGAAAACGATGATTTGACTTGCCACTTTCACAAAATTCATTTATTGTCATTATATAGTCCTTACACCTCACTCACTGAGTATGAGGATTATACTCACCCCCTCATATTTAAAATTTTCAGCTTATACTGTACTTAATTTACTTTGGAGTACTGTTCTACGAGTTTTACTGAGAGATGCTACCGGGTAAGTATTCATACTTATCTTTGTTTACGATTGACCGCGCATATAAATATTATACGTAAATTAGAGGCAAATGTTTTAAAGAAATTTTCTAAAAATTTTCTTCTTCAATCTTCCACTGTATGATTAACTTAGGATATCAAGTAGGATCATAATATTGATTAAATACTTAGCCTTGCGTTGCCTCGATATGCGAGTGGGTATACCCTTGCCTCGAGGAGTCACGACAGTCTATTTGCGTGCTCGACCTGTGGATCGGGGCATGACACCTTCCTTTCAACCGAAATGATTATATAGAAGGAAAAATACATTTTGACACATGGATGGTATGTGAATTGATATACAAAATGATACTAAATCAACCTTCTCTTTGCCATTGGTCAAACTCTTCTCTCTCAAGCCACACTTTCTCGGAATTCAGCTTCTCACCCTAAATATAACAGTCAATATGCCAGATTTATCATACATTTCAAAAACAAAACATTCTAGAATTTAAAAAACATGAATAGACAAAAAAAGAAAACATTAAATACTTCCAAATTTACCATATTTTATATATAAAAAAAATAGTGAATCTACCATATTTTATATCAAAAAAATACATAGTTCTCACTAACATATAACAATCAATTATTATACAAGTAGACATTTTATTTCCATCTACCTCTTATCTAGCATATAACGATCAATTACTATGCAAAAACAAGAGTGAAAAAGATTATAAGTGGAGAAGCAATCGTTTAGGAACCTAGACCTATCTTAACAATGCAAGACAACAAAAGAAAAATCAACATGGTTCCTACTAATTAAATCAATATTTCTTTGGATAATGTAGACAAAAAAATTCAAAGCATGTATTGCGGTCCACCCGAAGGTAAGGAAACAAAACATCACAAAGACGTTAGCTTCATTGAGTTTCCAACCACTTTCAGAAACTAACTGTGAACAACTTCTAGAAAAAAAAGCATTAACAACAAGGGAAATTAACAAAATTATATCACCAAGCACAAGTACCTCAGGTGCAGCCTTGGGATATTCTTTAGGCAAAAACAATTCCAATTTGAAAACTCCTTTGGAAGAAAATGAAAAACCATACATGAGCAATCCTGTCTTCATGAAATGTGAAAATATAATGAAATTGACTTGTATTCATTTAGTGATTTTGATCTAGTAATGAATTTTTTGACAAGTAGCATCACGTATAATTAGTAACTTGTAGGGTTCAATAATTAATAATTATATTAGCTTAAAGGGTTCAACAACATTTACATAGCAAAAGTAAAGTACATTAAATGATCTATTTATTACATTTGGCCATTCTCATACAACATCTAGACTTCAATAATCTACTTTCCTACTAATACAGCATACACTTTGATGTAGATGGGGACTAGAAAGGATGATGATCAATATAAAGATACATCTAATTATCAAGAAGGGTTCTTGACGTCTACAACTAAGGCGATCAGAGGCGAATCAAGGCGAAACCTCACTTTCTTTGCTTAGCCGCCGCCCTCCACCATCGGACAACTGCCTCCGCCACTCTAGTGATGACGGCAACTGTCGAGCGCTATGTTGCTAACATTCTTGTCGGTCGAAAGTGTCTGCAGTAGGGCGTAGGAAGTCGAAAAGTTTCGCAGAAGGGGAACGAAGGTCGCAGTCTGCGGGGAATTAGAAATCGAGTCGAACAAGAATCGAATTCTTTGAATCGATTCTGTCTCGAGCCATGATTTCCTCTACTGCACCATCCACCTCCATCGAATGACCTGCCAGAATGCGAAGGGATGCAGGCAAATCGAATTTGAAGAAGATAAAGGATTCGTCACCCTCGACAGGCAAAATCGAAAGGAATTGAAGTGATCAGACGTCAGATCCGTGATCAGCACTGTCTGATCTTTCTTCCCTGGTAATCGACCTTCGAAATTCTAGGATTTGTCGCGGTGGAGGCGGAAGTTGTAAGAGATCTCTCAGTGATTCGGCTGGTTTCTGAAGGGCTATCAATGATCAGACGGTAGATCCACAATCTCTGTTGTCTGATCTTCCTTCCCCGGTAATCAGAGTAGCCCGACGGAGCAGCCCGGCGCTTCGGAGGATTGGACGACGAAAGTGAGGCTGCGCTGGGAACTGTAGACAACTAGGGTACTTTTCAATTCAACAAAAAAAGGCAGGCTACTGTTCACAGTAACCCGGTTACTATTCAGTAAAGCAAAAAAAAAAAAAAAAAGAAAAAGCGAACCCTTGGCTCTCTTCTTTGTGATAGAGGAAGGCATAGTGTCGAGGGTCACCCTCTTCACCAAAAACCTATGCTTCAGCATTGGGAGGAGGGGAGAAGAATCGTTTGGAAAGAAAGGATTTTCAAAAGCCTGTGTTGTTGGAGAGGTTAAATCCGGACACTGAGAGTAATAAGTTGTCTGTTCCCTTACCTTTAGTAGATGATGGGACTCGCCCTTATCATTGTTGCTTGATTGGGAACCTCATTAAGCGGCGGTTGTCATACAAGGAGGTTAAGCGTATTGCTAAGTTAATGTGGGTAAATAGGGTCTATCTGATGTGGCTGTAGTTGGATCAAACTGTTTTATGTTGAGATTTAGTTCTGATGACCATTTTGAGGATATATTGGATAAGAGTCATTGACAAATATTTGGTATTCCATTCATTGTGTATAGATATACTATGGGCATGAGTACGATGGAATTTGAACCCACGAGAATTCCTCTGTGGGTTGCACAATGTTCCATTTTGTTTGTATAACAAAGCAGGGTTGAGTTTTGTTGCTTCTGCTTTTGGGAGGTCGTTATTTATGGATAGTATTACGGCATCGGGTACTAGATTGGTTATGCTAGAGTTTCCATTGAGATTATGGCAGGGAGTTCCATTAGGAGGGACGCAGTGTTTGTGTTTCCAGATGGGACTAAGGCTACTATGAAGGTAGAGTATTCATACAATCCTCTCCATTGTGCTGATTGCGTAATTTTTGGGCATAGTCAGGCTAAATGCCTAAAAAACCCTCCCGTTCAGGATAGCTCTATGCCTTCTGCTCCGAGGACGGATTAGGAGGGTTTCCAGACGGTTAGTGGGAAACACCGACGCTAGGGGAAGAAAGGGTAGAAAGGAAACATAGATAAGGGACAACAAGTAAAGGCCCCTAAAGAGGAAGCAAAGCAAGACTCAGTTATTCCGCATGAGGAGATCATTAACCAAGAGGTTGTTGATGGGGGATCAATAGCACCTCAGGTGGATAGTTTGGCTTTAGTTGTTTGGGAGGAAAGCACAGCTCGATCTCCAATGGTTGATAATAGTCGACCCCCAGAGGTTGAGAATAGTCGAGCTATTGTGGTTAAAGAGGAGACTCCAGCGTGTTTGACACCTATTCAGAGGTGTGTACTGGCTACAGATTACACTAGAATCTCGAGTGTAAGGGTCATGGTGCTTCGGATGCACTGTGGAGATTGGTCCTGGACACAGTGATTGTTCTTTATCTTCTTCCCCTCGAGTTCTTCCCTCTCCCAGTCTTCCTCGGACTAGGAAGAATAGGAAGGGGAGGAAGGGGCAACCTTGAGGTGTTTGAGGGGTGTGCCCCTTGCATTTCGTTCCAAATGATAGGTTATTAAAACGTAAGGGGTCTGAATGACCCTATTTATATCAAGGCTGCAAGAGATTTTGTTATGCAAATTCGGTTGCAACTGGCTGTTTCATTGAGACTCAGGTGAGAGCTGCTAATGAGGTACGTATTCAGCAGTTCCTACTACCTCACTAAAGGAGTTGAAAAGAAGATTAAGGCAGCTAAACCGTCGAGAGTTCAGCGATGTGTTTGTCCGAGTGTAGGAGGCCCGAGAGAGACTTCTTCAGATCCAGTAGAAGTTGTTATCGAGTGGCCCGGAGGACGGTTTAGGGGAGGAGGAGAGGTCTACTACTTCTCATTATGACAATCTAGTTCAGATGGAAGAGAGCATGCTCAAACAGAAGGCTAGGATTCGGTGGCTCCAGTTGGGTGATCGGAACACCGCATTCTACTTGGGTATGGTTGGAGCAGGCAGAATCGAAATTCTATATGCTCTTTAGTCTGGGAGGATGGCACTTGGATTTCTGATTCGGATGCTATTAGGCGAAAGGCTGTCTCATACTTCAGGGGTTTGTTTACGAGCCTGCCTAGGGTGGATCAGTTGGATGCTAGATTTATTACTTTCAGGATTAGAGGTACTCTATCGAAAGCATAGATTCAGGCCTTGGAGACTTCGATGACGCTGGATGAGGTGAGGGAGGCTATGTTCTCCTTAGGGAGACATAATAAGGCTTCAGGTCTGGATAGGTATAGCGTGGAGTTTTTCGTGATAGTTGGGATACAGGGGGTCTTGATGTCACGAGAGTGGTCATGAATTTCTTTACTCACGAGAGTCTTCTAAAGGAAGTGAATGGTACTATCATCTTACTTATCCTGAAGAAAAATAACCCGGCCTCATTGACAGACTTTAAACCGATATCTTACTGCAATATGATGTATAAGTGCATCTCCAGAGTTATTGCAACAAGAGTGAGTCAGGTTTTGCTAAGCATCAATGGTAGCGAGCAGTCTGCTTTTGTGAGAGGTAGAAGAATTTGGGATAATATTCTTCTGGCTCATGAGCTTCTTCATGGTTATCACATGGAGCGTGGTTCTCCTCGTTGTGCGATAAAGGTCGACATTATGAAGGTGTATGATTTGGGATTTCCTCATACTAGCTCTAGAATGTATTCGCTTTCCTTCCTGGCTTGTTAATAGGATCATGATGTATATGTCTATAGCAAATTATACTATATCTATTAATGGGGAGCTGATGGAGTCCTTTCGGAGTTCGAGAGGGCTTCGGCAGGGGGATTCGTTATCACCCATGCTCTTCGTGATAGTTATGGAGGTTTTCTCGGGCATGATGTATAGGGCCACTGAGGGGCCGGCATTTGAGTATCATTGGAGATGCCATGAGGTGACTCTGTCCCACCTTTGTTTTACAGATGATCTTATACTTTTTATTCATGCCAGTTTAGCCTCTATGTAGTGTATTTTGAATGTCTTGGCTCATTTTGGATCTCTTTCTGGATTGCGAATAAACCCTTAGAAGAGTGAGATTTTCTTTGGGGCGGTTAAGCAGAGAGTGCAGGAGGACATTTTGAGGATTTTGGGGTTCCATTAAGGCTGTCTTCCTGTCAGATACTTACGCGTTCCTTTTTTGTCATCCAGACTCTTTACTATAGAGTGTGTTCAGCTTGTTCAAAGGGTAACGGCTCGAATTCAGCATTGGACGAGTCGTCATTTATCCTGCACCGATCGGATGTAGCTGGTTGGTTCCATTCTCTTCTCCTTTTAAACTTATTGATCTTCGATGTTTCTCCTTCCGAAGGCGATTTGCAAGGAGCTAGAGCAGGTTATGTCTCAGTTTTTATGGGCTGGTGCATCCTTAGACTGCCATAGAACCAAGGTAGCCTGGTCCCTTGTTTGTCGCTCTAAGGAGGAGGGAGGTTTAGGGTTGAAAAGGGTAACAGAATGGAATAGGGCAGTTCAGTTTAAGCATATCTGGCAGGTCCTTTCAGACCCAGAGGATAATGTGTAGAGTCGATGGATGATGATTTATCTTCTTCGAGGTCATAGTTTCTAGTATGTTCGGATTTCGGATAGATGCTCTTGGATGTGGAGGAAGCTCCTTTCTCTTCGTCACTTAGTTTGGGAGCTTGTAGCGTGGAGGATGGGTGATGGCAATCGTATTTCCTTCTGGTACGAGTCTTGGCTCTCTACAGGCCCTTTGATAGAGGTTCTGGGGAGACAAGTTATGGAGAGGTTTGGTTTTATTGACTCTTGTTCTGTTCAAGATGTATTTTTCAGCTCCCATTAGTTGGAGTATATTCAGGGGCAACGGATTTCGATATTGATGCGAGCCTTTTTTGATAGTATTCGAGAGTATATCTCGGAATCCAATCTCCCTTCCACTGGGCTTGACAGGATTGTGTGGATGATCACTTCTAGTGGAGAGTTATCCATTGCTTCAGCATGGAGACACTTCAGATGTTCTTACGGTCAGATTTGATTTGATTTTCAGGAGTGATTCCTCATTTTGCTTTCATTGTATGGATTGTTTTTATGGAGAAATTGTAGACGAGCGATCACTTATTCAGGATTGGAGTTGCGTCTTCTTCGACTTGCCATTTATGCTCCAGTCGAAGAGAGACTCTTGATCACCTCTTATTTCGATGTCCCTTCTTGAGAGAGCCGTGACGATTAACGATGACACAATATGTGCCTAATAACTTTCCTATCTCATAGTCTGGTATTTGTGGAATTCTACTTTCCCCAGCGAGTCACCCTCCAAAGGAACAGGGTCTTTAAATGCTTTCTTAGCGCTTGCGTGTACTATATTTGGATGGAGATGAATAAGCAGAGGGTAAAAGAGTGCCGTCTACCTCCGCATACCATTGCAGCCTTTGCTAGCATAGTCCATTCTCCAGCTGCGACTGGGACTTAGTTTCCTTTGCTTGTAAGGCCATGTTGGCCTACTAATCTTTCAGATATCTCAAAATTTATCCTAATACCTGTGTAGTCTTTCTTTTTTTTGTATATATTCTTTTCATATCCAAAAAAGAAAAAAATACACCTTGTCATTGTATAGCTTCACTACTTGCAAAAATCGGTCAACCATTTGGCATGTCTTCGCTCGAACATCACTATTATGTGTAAGTGCAATGAGAAGAAGTCATTACATTTACTTCAAACAATGGAAAAGAAACAAATAAACAAAGGAATTAAATATTAAATAATTTTTTCAAATTTTAAATAATTTTTTCTTGATAAAAAAATAAATAAATTTCTTAATGACTTCAAATTTCTAATCCAAACGCATAGACACAGTAAAAAAACTTTATTCTGGACTTCATTAAATAAATTTTTAATCTGGACTAGAAATTTTGTGTTAAGGCTTGGTCCATAGACGAACCATATACATTCAAACTGAAAGAAAGAAAATTACTAATTGAAAAAAAAAAAAAAAAAAACAACATTTATAAATACACAAGGTAATAATATATGTCATAATAGATGAGTCCTTAAGATACCAGCCTACGATACATATAGCAAGCATCATAGCATTGCAATGGTACATCAATCACCCTCTAAAAAAATTAAGCATAAAATACCACAGAAACAACTGAATGCATATTACAGTCAAAACAAAAAGCAATCATAGCTGGTCCTGTCCTTCCGGTATCCGTCCCCAGAGAAGGTGCCATTGGTCAATACCATTGATAAAAGATCTCAAATAAAAGATGCCCCCTTAAAAGCCTCATACGTAGAATTAAAAGGAAAATCTCTCATAGTTCCAACACAAGCAACAAGTTTCTACAGAAGTTAGGATCCCCCATTAAGTTCATAAAAAGATTTGACCTTACTGCACGTATAGAAAGATTAGCAGTCAAGTGCCAAGAGGTGCCTTAAGAGTCAGACACTCATCAATATATGCCTCTCACTCTATTTGGACGCTGACTGGCTAAAATTAGAGAAAAACACCTAAAAAGAGGCCTCTTGTCCCATGGGCTTCTCCCACATTGTTTTGGGATGAAAGGAAGGATGCACATATAAGTGGCAAGGTGTCCCTGTAAATTGAAGTATTCCTTTGGGGCAGACCTAGGAGATACAATGATATGCGATCACTCCTTCTGGATAACAGGAGAAAGAATAGATCACAGCATCCAATCCTTTTTCCCCATCAAGGGTGCCTGTCCCACGTTAGGTAGAATCAGCATACAAGTGCCAGGGGTTCATGGGAGTCAAAGTAAAGTCCTATTAAGGTGGGCCACAGAGAAGCAACAAAATCAATTTCAAGAATATACTTGTTGGGAAGACAAGAAAAAAGTAAGTAAATTGCTGCCATGGCACATAAATTGGCCTGAAATCTTGTCTAGGAAACTGACCCAAGTTTGTGCCTTCGAAATCAACATAACACTCAAAGCTACTGTGCAACAAAAATGAAAAATAGCTAATGTCCTGCAGAATTTCATCAGACCATGATAATACAAGAGAGCAAGTGCTGCAGATTTTACTTTTTTCCTTCAACATCAACACCATGGACCAGAAACTCGTCTGCATGGACACCAAGAAAATCTAAAGTTGCTTCATCAAGGTAAACATCAGTGAACTTCTGCCACCTATCTGTGACGATTGCATATTTATCTTTCTGGAAGTACGTGAAAAATTAGAATCATTGCCGGATACAAAACAAAGCAGAGAAAGATAGAGAGAACAAATTAACTGGACACTTATTATAAAGCTTTACTAAGAAAATTGACCACAGTTTTTTTAACCAATCAAAATCTAATCTCAGATGGTTGGTCCAATTCCCCAAACCTCTGTCTATTTTGCTAGATTACTTATTGACTTTAGTATTGGGCCAGAGATTAGAACCTTGACCCAGTAATGGTTCAAGATTAATCTCACGTTCACTTTATTTCCGCATTAAAAAATTTATTTAATGAAGATTAAATAAATAAATAACTTTATTTCAACTTTATTTCACCAAAAGATTAACTTCTTCTATGCATTTATTCTGCATTAAAGATTAAATAAGAAGTTATTGCAATAAGAAGTTATTAAATAAATTTTTTAATCTGCATTCACTTCAAATAAGAAGTTATTACATTTATTCTGGACGGCATTGTCTATTTTGAATTCCACCAAAAGATTAAATAAATAATTTCATTTCTAATGATAAAAGAGTCACATGTATACTGGACTTCAAATTTCTGCATTACATGGACCAAGCCTTAACACATAGAATAAAAAGAAGGATGACAACAGAAAAGTGCTGGGTCTAATTTGCAAAATAAAAGGTGAGCTATTGATAGTTTGAAAGCACAGGGTCATGGAACACACATTTTTTGAAAGTTAAGTCCTCTGGAAATTCTAATAGAGCAATAAGCACAATGGAAAGAAGATATCGCAAGCAAACATAGAAAGAAAACGATGAAAATCCCAGAAAAGAAAATCACCTCAACAATATCAATAGTCCGGTAAACTCCAGTAGTCAAAAGACTCTTTGTAATGTATTAGTTTATTGTGCCTTAGAAGGGCATTTTATGTAATTGATAGGGGTTAGTGGAATAACTCCCACTAGCCTATACTTATCCACTCACCCTTGATTCTCTCAAACGTAGAGTTACAATTAGATTGGGAGACTAACTTCTCCTTCACTCTTGTGTTATTGATTCATAATTGAAGACTTTGCTTGAGAAAAGAAAACACACAATATTGAGAGAAAAATAGAATTCTCTAGAGAGAGAATTTTATTTGAGAGTTTGAGAAATTTTCGTATAGGAAAATTTTTCCCGTAATGATGATCGTCGGACTGAGGGTTGCGGCGTCGTGGTATTGCGGTGGTGGTTCGATTAACATCGTGATCACCATCTCGACCACGAGATCCGTTCGAGGAATGTACGTTCGATTGATTTTTGGGAGACTCCACATTCGAGGTATTTATTATTATACCCGATTTTTTTTTTTCGAAAATTATTTATGAATGCTTCCGCTGCATGTAACTTGATTAATTCCAACATTGGTATCAGAGTGATACGTTGGATTAAAAATAATTTTCGGGTTAATTTTTTTGTACAAAAAATTTAGGGTTTAAAATTTGAGGTTCGGATCATGGATGAGTTTCGTGAATCCGGGAATACCACTACATTACCCATGATCCCTAGAACACGAAAATAATTTTTTCGTAATTTTCTGAGCACGATTACACGAAGAAAATTCCGGTTGAAAGTTTCGGCCGTGAATAGTGACCGACCCATTCAATCTTAGATTTGTCGAATTTTAGGGTAAATCAATGCATGAAAATTATAGCTCTGTAATCCTTGTTTCATGCTCTTCAATTTGCGGACCCATGAATGTGAGAGCCCGAAACGGAGCCACGTATTTTATTACGTTCATAGACGACTACACATGTTTCGGTTACGTCTACCTGATCTCGCACAAGTCTGAGGCACTAGAGTGCTTCAAGAGGTTTATCAGCGAGGTTGAAAATCAGCTAGACATGAGGGTAAAAACTTTCAGAACCAATCGGGGGCGTGGGTATTTGTCTAAGCAGTTCAAAAAGCTCTGTTTCGATAGAGACATTACTAGACAGTTGACTATTCCTGCTACTCCTCAGCAGAACGGAGTAGCCGAGAAAAGGAATAGGACTCTGTTAGAGATGGTGAGGTCAATGATGACGCAGGCCAACTTAACTATCTCCCATTGGGGGGATGCGTTGTTGACTATAACCTATGTCCTTAACCGTGTTCCGATGAAATCTGTAGTCAACACCCCATACGAGTTTTGGACAGGGAGACAACCTAACCTTAGCCACTTGAGGCCATGGGGTTGCGTCGCGTATGTTCATGATTCCTCATATCAGTACGGCAAGTTAGACCCGCGAGGAAAGAAGTGTATTTTTATTAGATATTCTGAACAGTCCAAGGGACAGGTGTTCCTAAGAGAACATACGGACAGCACTGTCACTGAGATAGAGTCTTGTGATGCCACTTTTCTCGAGAGTGATTTTTCTAAGAGATGAGAAATCGATCGAGACTTCACCTTCTATGAGATGGATGAGCCTAGTGGCCCAGCCGAGCCCAGCAGCGGGACTCAAAACCCTATTACGGATCTTGGTCCTAATGGGAGCGGTCCATCCGAAGGTGTGATGGCTTTCTCTCCTCGTAGGAGTAGTCGTGGACAAGTGCCTCGTCGCCATTTCCCGATTGAGGATGAGATCCTCATTGTGACTCCCGCGGACGATGAAGAGCCAAGGACTGTACAGGAGGCTCTCGAGGGTTCAGCTAAGGACCAATGGTTACAAGCCATGTATGAGGAAATGAAATCAATGAAAGTCAACGAAGTCTGGGAGTTAGTTGACTTGCCTGAGGATAGAAAGGCCATTGGGAACAAGTGGGTTCTCAAGATTAAAAGAAAGGCTGACGGATCGATTGAGAGGTACAATGCCCGTCTGGTAGCCAAGGGTTACACGCAGACTAAGGACATTGACTACGAGGAGACTTTCTCCCCAGTAGTCAAGTTTACTTCGATCCGTTTACTTTTGGCGATTGTCGCTAGTATGGATCTAGAGTTACACCAGATGGACGTTAAGACCGCTTTCCTTAACGAGAGCCTAGATGAGGACATCTACATGGAACAGCCCCCGGGGTTCGTTCTAGTAGGTCAAGAGGATAAGGTCTGTCGACTTCGGAAGTCGATATCTTATGGTTTTACGATGGTCGAGGAGGATCATTGTGTCTATCTAATTCGGTCCGATAACTCTTTTGTAATCCTATCGTTGTATGTGGATGACATAATGTTGACTGTGAACGACATTCAGTATTTAATGACCATCAAAGCGTGGTTGTCATCCAGTTTCGACATGAAAGACATGGGTGAAGCTAAGTTCATCCTCGGAGTTCAGATCCAGAGGGATCGCTCGAGAAAGATGGATCGCTCGAGAAAGATGTTGATTCTTTCACAAGAGACCTACATTAGGAAAATTCTTGATCGTTTTGGGATGAGTGACTGTAATCCCATGGATACTTCGATCGCCAAAGGCGAAGGCCTGAGCCTGGAAATGTGTCCGAAAACTCTGGAAGAAGTAAGGGAAATGCGTAAAATACCTTACTCCAGTGCAGTGGGAAGTTTAATGTACGCAATGTTGTGTACTAGGCCGAACATTTGTTATGCAGTTGGTCTGGTGAGCAGATATCAGGCAAATCCTGGAAGGGATCACTGGAGAGCAATGAAAAGGATTTTCTGATATCTAAAGGGAACTACAAACTTCTCCTTGTATTATGGAGGAGGCGATCTGTGCCTTGTGGGCTATTCAGACGCCGACTGGGGAGGCGATTTGGATAAGCGTAAATTGATATCAGGTTTTGCTTTCTTGCTCAATGGCGGGGCCATCTCTTGGAGCAGCATGAAACAAACCTGTCTTGCTCTATCTACGATGGAGGCTGAGTTTGTGACATGCTCAGTTACAGTTCAGGAGAGTGTTTGGCTCCGGAGACTACTGGATGACTTAGGGATTGTAGCGGATATTGGGAGGCCAGTAATGATTTATTGTGATAATCAGGCCGCTATCGCTTACATTCGAGACCCTAAGTTTCATAGTAGGACCAAACACATTGACACCAAATACCATTACGTTAGAGACATCATCGAGAAGGGTGAAGTAACCGTCAAGTACATTTCAACACACAGCATGGTGGCTGACCCCTTCACCAAACCCATCACTAAAGACTCATTTTTAGGACATAGAAAGTCATTGGGTTTGGGTATTTTCTGACATTTCTCAGTTTGTACTTATTAATAACATTGATGCTTATTGATTTTCTATATATATGGTTATAGTGCATTATTCAGTCACTTTTGTGTTATATTTTTCATTTAATACACATACTTTTATTGTCATATATATATTCTGTGATGTGATAATAGATATGTTAGGCAGTTTATGTCAACTCTCTCATACAAGTGACCACCTCCGACTCTGAGTGAGCGGGGATGAGACGGTTTCTAGCTGTAAGAGGCTTTGAGAGTGGCTCTACTAGAACATAAGTCGCCCTGATATATGTTCAGGATGAGGTCATATACGATATGACCGACATGGACATACCCACATCCATGTTACCTGTGAGTAGCCAGATTTGAGATCTCGGATATCACCTGCGACTTGTGATATTGTCTATGAGGTACTCTCTCTGAGATCTCTGGGTAAAGTCTTATGTGTAGACTGAGTCCCTATTCCTGTACAGTATTAGAGAAATCTGACATATGTCCTTTTGAGAGATTGGGAATATCACTGTGGCACGTGTTTCGTATCACGTGTGAAAAGATGACTTGGGATAGTGGGAGCTGTATTACTTGAGACAATAAATTGAAATTTATCCCCAAGTCTCACTGTGTGAGACCCGAGATCCACTGGGTGAGATCTCTTGTGCCTTTATTACTTTTGGTTGTTTCTTGAGGTTTTGATTCAGTGTTTGCTACTTTAGTCTGTTTACCGATGGCTCGGAAGATAAATTGAGGTCTGAGGGACAGGTTTAGGAAAGCAGCTAAGTTGAGACCGATAGATTCGAGTTTGGAAAAAGGAATACCAATTGACATTGCATCATTATATTGTATTCACCGACCGGTTTTTTATGTTCGTCTATTTAGGGATTTGAACATAATAGTGGATACATAGTCGAGTGATATCTGGGGATTACTTTCGATGAAGAAAGTAGCTCGATAGATGCAATCAATCTTGGATCTGGGGTATTGCGAGCTTTCTTTTGATACTAACGGTAACTACTCGATCATCCTAACAGGTGTATCGAGAAGTTTTTGTTTACAGGTGTACTCGCTAGTCGCATGACATCCAACCCTGTATGAAAACCTTGTAGGGTGATGTGATAGATTACATGAGTTGTGATCTTATGACGGAAGTAAAAATGCCCTCGTGTACAAGTAGGAGATGTTGGTTGATGCCCACGTGGGTCAGAAATTACCATTGGTAAAAATTAAATTTTTGAAATTCAAATTGGGTTAGTTAAACCCAATACCCCACTCCCCCTATTTTGTCTCTACTGAACTCCTACGGGAGTTAGTTTTTGAAAGGGAGTCAACTTCTTATTTGCACTCTCCTAATTGCATTCTATGTTGGAAACAAGTCTTTCAATTGAATATTGTATTTTTTTGTGAGACAATAACTATTCTGAGGAGAGAATAGAGATTTATAAGAGAGAGAATTTTAATTGTTGTGAAGAACAATTAAAATTGAGGGTTTTCTAATCGTCTACGAATCACCGAGTTAAGAGTTGGATCATTGTGGTATTGCGGTGATAGTTTGATTACCGTGACTATCATCCCGACTTCGAGTAGTTTGTGTTCAGAGTTCGCGGTTCCGATTATCTTCTGTATCACCGATTGAGATATATCGCGAACTTAAACTTTTACGATTCCGAAATTTTATTTATTGCTTCCGCTGCGTGTAAGAGTCACGAAATTTATAACACTCTCAAACTCAATCTCACATCAAAAACCCCAAGCCCAGCAAAACTCTCCTCTTTCACCCCACTCAGACTCTCTTGCTTCTCTTTCTTCTTCACTTCCAAATTCTCAATTTCACTAACACTACCCACCACATTCTCAACCTGACAAGTTTCTTATATATTTTCAGTTGGAGAATTTATTGAATCACAAAGAAATCAAAATGAGACAAAGGTACCCTAATTAAAAAAATCTAACTAGAAATCTTACCATGAAAACGAGACAAAGAAACCCTAATAAAAAAATCCTTAATCACAAAGAAATCTAACCGCCAAATCAAACAAACAAGTAAAAGTAGATCCTTGGAGGAGCATTGAAGGACAAACACATGTGAATCCCCAAAAAAGAAACCTAACAACATAAAATAGATTCAACAATCGAAGAGAGAGACACGAAGCCTAACTTTCGAAGATGAGAGACATGAAACTTAAGACAAGTTTAGAATTGAACCAAAATGAAAAAAAAAATCTTAAAACAATACGAAATATATTCCAAAACTGATTTACCGAGTTTTCAAAACTTGATCAAATATTCCAAAAATAATTTATATTGATGGAGTTTTCAAAACTCGATCAATACTATTTACATAGAGATTGCTCAAGTTTTGAACACATGACCAATTTGTTAACATTACATAAATAATATTATTGATCAAGTTTTTAAAACTTAACCAACTTATAAACAGTATTAGTCAAGTTGTTAAATCTCGAATTAAGTTAGAAATCGAATTTTTTTCGTCTGAGATTTTTTAAGAAATTTTTTTTTTGGGTTAATTTCGTGCATTTCTCCACGAAACCTAACCCAAAGGTCTGAGAGCGATCTTCGACAGTTGAAGAGAGAGAGCATCGCTGTCACCATTGCCTGGTCGTCTTCGACATGATGAAAGTGGAGAGAGAGAGAGAGACAGACAGACAGAGAGTGCACAGAGCTCTGAAGAGTTATTGTGTCTTCATCCTCCGAAGACTTATTGTATTTAAGGGAATTCAGCCGACAGGTTTCTCTCGGAATCGGAGAGGCAAGCAAACCATCGGGAAAATCGATTGGAGAAACGAAGCCATGATTTGCGAATCAGACGGTAGAGAGTTCTATCGTCATGATTCGAAAGATATGTAATGTGGGAAAACCCATACTTTGTCGATGATTGAAACAAGAGAGAGAAGGGGAGACAAAGTACCTGTAACTACAGCCTACAGAACTTAGATTTTCGTTGATTGATGCAATGACTGAAGGTTAAAGGCTTGCAAGGCGATTGATGCAGCGGTCAGCTGAAGAGAAGAGGAGAGGAGTCGAGAAGAGAGAGATAAGAGATTAAAGTTAAGGGTTCTAATCTAAAAGGACTTAGCGACAGATTGTGTAATCCGTCACTAAATCTTTTTTTTTTTTTTTGAAAGTAACATTTTAGATTTTATTTTATTATTTTATTATTTTTTTCTTTTATTATTTTATTATTTTTTTCTTTTTTATTTTATTTTTTTGAAACCAATAAGAGTCTGTAAACGAACGACCACTAGTGGTGAGTACGGATCGGATATCCGATCCGTAAAAAACTTTTACTATCCGAATCCGCATTTGCGGATTTTTAGTTTTACCATCCAAATCCGTATCCACAAAAACGGATATCTGCAAGTGCGGATATCCGCATTTAGTGGATTGATTTTGCGGATATCCTATTCAAATCCACATGTTGTTTTTCACTTGTTTTTTATGTAATATTAATTTTAAAAAAATCATAATTAAAAGGCTTAATTTAAGATACATGCAACCTGCTTTTCACCTATTAAAAGTAGCATGCTGTAATATTAATTTACAAAAAATCACCACCTATTTTCCACCTATTAAAAGTAGCATTCTTTGGTTAAAAAAAAAAAAAGACAAAGAAATATGCAACGTGCTTCTCCTTGCTATATCTACCTGTAAGCACAGTTCTCTTAAACGCACTTAAAATTAAACCAAACGACAATCTCAAAAATTACATAACACTTGATAAAAAAAAATTGTTCATCATTCTAAATTTAAATACAACTAAAAATCATATCAATCACAACCCAATTAGTCACAACCAACAAACTCTAATGCTAGAATATTCAGATTTGAGCTTGAATTCCTCATTCTTCAATATTGATAATGCGATGCTCTTCATGTCCCGGAATTTCTACAACATAAAAAAGTAAGAGATTGATATTAGTTTTCAATTACATTAGACAAATACTACAATATAGTTATAAAAAGTTGAAATAAAAATTTTTTTACCTAATTCTAACTTCTCAAGTTCTCCCAAATATTCTTCCAAGTAGAGAGATCCATGACTTGTACGCAACTAATCTTGTGCACAAATAAGGGCCTCTACCATCCTTGTGGTCAAAGAGCTGCGAAAAGAATCAAGAACACGACCTCCCGTACTGAATGCAGACTTTGAGGCAACGGTAGATACTGGTATAGCCAACATATCTCAAGCCATCATAGCAAGTATGGGATATCTAGAACTATTTGCTTTCCACCATTTTAAGATATCAAATGATTTATCATTTCTATCTGCTCTCACCTCTAGTAAGTATATATCTAACTCTGTTTTATTTTCTGTGGAGTCCAAATCATCTTGTTTTTCATCATACAATGAGTTCATGTAATCAGCAGCTCCCTTTAATTGATCAACATCCATTGTTGTTTTTCCCTCAATTGGATTTACCATTTGCTTAGGGCACGATAAATGTGCTCCATAAGCCTCAAACAAAGATGATAAAATCACTTACACTTTACTTTTCAAGAGAACGACCTTGTTAACATCATATGAATGCTCAATCACCCAATTGACATAATTTAACTTGAATCTTGGATCAAGAATAATAAAAATAAAGAGGAAAACGTTAATTTTGTCAATATTACCCCAATATTTATCATGTTTCCTCTTAATCTTAGAAGCCATAGAAGCTGTACCACTATCTTCACTCTCACATATCTTATCAAGAATCATGTCAATCCCATAAATTTCTTTCATGTACTCATTTCCAGTTACATAATATGAACCTGATAATTTGACAGTGGTGTCATAAAATATTTTAAGAAAATGCAGCAGGTTTCTAACATATTCCCAATCAACATTTGTTGGCAAACAGTACCTTTCAAGTGATTACTTAAACAACTAGTACCCATTCTAGCTAGACAAGCCATAACCGTACTACAATATGTGCAAGTAGCCTTTTGTTCATTCTTGGACAAACCTTCAACTTTTATAAAATGATCCCATACCCAAGATTTAAGTCTAGAACCAGCATTGTAGTTTTTATTCTTTATCTCATTTGGGAGTGGCCGTTTGGATTGATCAACTGGATAGCTTGAAGATGGAGGGGGCACTGTACATTGAGTATCTTTCTCAGCTGTACTCTCAATCTCATATGCAGCCTTATTAGCTTTATTCTCTCCGGTACTTGACATCTATAAGAATATTTAAAAAAATAAAAAAAAAGTGAATAAAAAAACCCATAAAAAATTTAAAGTGAATAAAAACAACCCATAAACAGAAGTAGCTCAAGGGCAGTCCTCCACTCATGTGTGTGTGTGTGTGTGTATAAACAATCGGGCAAGCATTACATAGTGGCAACACCAAAGATATTACATCGGGCAAGCATTACCAAATATTGTCATAGATTCCAGTAAGAAATCAAAAGATGGATCACCTCACCACTAAAAGTTCCCAAAATAATGATACCATGATTATAATACCGTTCAAAAGAAAGCAAGTCTTGGTTTAACTCTATTGCTCAAATTTCTCTAACAGACTGCAAAAGTTTCTGACAACCTTATCACACAAAATGAAATGTCCATAACTCCCAATGACACTTCCCAAAATTTTTAGGTTGCTGAGCAGAAGTAGATTTTAATTTGACATGGCAATTATTACAAGAATGTCACAGCTCGATTTCTCCAAACACTCATCTACGAATTCAGGGGAATTTAAATTTTCAAAACAATTCATCCATTACAAGAGAGATAAGATAAAGTACAAAATTCATACCTATTTCCATTAACAAGTACCTATTAAAATTTTAGTATGTTTCCGAAAATCTTAAGTTGTTGGTTAATCTGTGGCTTGTGATCAACCTCTTTAATTTATAATTGGACTTATACAGCCAGTTGTTTCCAAACTCTAATAGTATAAGCTCAAACAATTGTCTCTTAATTTATCGAAATGCATGAGAAAATAAAATAAAATAAACCAGTTGCAAATTAATAAAACATTTGGGATAAATATTCCACATAAAAGTCTTTAAAATAAAATTAAAAAAAATCAAAAATTTTATTGATAATGGTGAAACGTGAAACTGGAAGATTCTTCGAAAGTTCTAGAAAATGAAAACGAAAAACAAATATGCGAAATCAGGGGAACACTTTTAACAATATTTGTAATTATGAAGTGAAAGAAAAAACCCTAACTAGGAAATACACAGAACACCCAAAAAAATCCCAATTGCACATTCTTGTTTGCACTAGAATAAGTTGAACATGATAGTGCCAAGGTTCTTAAAGAATAAATAAGAAGCAGATGGGCAAAAAGAATAAGAAACAAACTACAGATCTGAATCCGTATACAGAGAGAGTGAGATAGATAGAGAGAGCGAGAGTAAGAGAAAGAGAGATTACATACCAGATCGGTGATTGGCGCTTCCGTTTTGAAAGATTAGAGATGTGAGATGCCGTTCTGAGCGATGAGAGATGTGAGACGAGAGGGTGTAGCGTAGAGAGAAACGAAGGGGAAAGAATGGCCGCAAAGAGACAAAGGGGAAGGATTGGTGCAGAGAGACATGTGAGACATTGTTTGTGAAGCCGGCTGTGAGATGAATGGGAAAGAGATTGGGTTAGGGTTTAGTGCAGACAAAGGGAAAAATGGGAGAACAGGGGCGGCAGTCGGCTGTGTATTGTGTAATATACATTAGTCATTAGGGTTATTAGTTGAGGGTATGAAATTACTTAATTGCCCATATATGCGGATACGGATCGGATATCTGCGGATTTTTAAAACTTAAATCCGTATCCGTATCCATAAATTTTAAAATCCGAATCAAATCCAAATTCGTATAATCCGACGGATTGGATATCCTCATTTTACGGATCGGATTCGGATCAAATATTATGGATTCTCGGATTTTCGGATTTTTTTGCACACCCCTAACGACCACCACTCAGTAGCCGTCTGTCTCACTGCCGCCATCCCTAAAAAATTATTATTTGATTTATTTGTCAAACAAGATGGATCATCGAACTTGAATGTCTAATCTACTTTATGATCACTTCAAAGTCTTATACAAAGTTCGTATCTACTGTCTTTCTTACTGATGACGATGACGATGGAAGACAAATGACTAAACTTTCGAAGATGATTGAGCTATTGATGAGAGAAGCGAACAGACATAGAAGAAGAACATGAAAGGTGAACTTGATGGTAGCGGCTGATGAAAAACTATTTGTTAGAGATTGATTGTTATTTATTATTGAAATTTGTTAATTTAGTGAGAATTATAATATTCACTAGATATTTAACTCAATTTCGTTATTCAGAAAGGGTCAAAAAGAAAGATACTGTTAAAAATATTTCATAATAAAGTGTAGAAGGAATTTAACCATGAAATTAGTCACAAATTTTTAAGTACCGGTATAAATTAGTGACAAATTTAGTTATGAATATATTTAGTGGCTAATTAGCAATGAATTTTACCATGAATTTTTTTTGTCATTAAATTTAATGACGAATTCTAGATTCATGGTACAATTTAGTCACGAAAATTCTATTTATTGCTAATTGGTCATGAATTTTATGACAAAAATATTTTCGTTGCTAATTAGTAATAAATTTAGTCACGAATAAATTCTTCATTGCTAATTTTATCAGGAGACATTTTCATCACAAATTTCGTTGTAAAGTTGCAACAAAAGTCCTATTCGTCACTAATTTCATTGCAAAATGGTGACAAATTTTTTTATCGTTAAATTCTGTCACTAAGACCATATTTTTTTTTTGTAGTCGACTAACACAATTGATCCAATAGAAATGACGTTAGCCCTCTTAATCAAAACTTGAATTCAAATATTAGAAATAGAAAGAATTACATTAAAAGAACTCTCTTAAAAAAATGTTTAACAGTAGATTGGATTAGATTAGTCAATAGTATTATTATGAATATCGATTGATTTTAGTACAAAAATAAATAAATATATATATATATATATAAATATTTATATTATATATATATATCAATATTGAAGGTTTTACGCCATCTATAATTTTGCAGAAAGAGTACAAATTAATCTCTTTATGCCCAAGCTCTTTTTTTTAAAATAAATTTTAGTGGATAAAATTCAGTAAAATTAAAAAAAAAAAAAATTGCATGCATAAGTAGTTTTACATTTATTTTCAAAATTGAGTGGGCCAATGTGTAAAGAAAAATGGTGCAACACAAGGTGACACGCTCCCAAGATTTGGTTATATATTGCGAAAGAAATTGTAGTTTTACTCTCTTAATATTACTTTTTTTTTTTTTTATAATAGGATTCGAATCTCGGATCATAGAGTCAGAAAAAAAGAGTTTATTATCACTAGACTGTCTCTTTAGAGACACTCTCTTAATATTATTGAAAAAATAGAAGATAACGTTTAACCGTTATTTTTGGAGGTTACACCACCCAATACAACACATATTTATAATGTCACAAAACTTGTAGATAAATTCAAGAAAATAAAAAAAAATATATTATTAAAAAATTAAAATAAAACTCACACGTTAACATAGATCTACTTTTCAAAAAAAAAAAAAATGAACAGCCACCACAATAATATTTCTTGAAAATTAAAACATCAACTTTAACATTTTGAACACAATGGACTTGGTCATATATAACTCTGAAAACGAGAGGGAGTATATGAAAAACTCTCTCTCTCTCTCTCTCTCTCCTCTTTTTGTCTGGATTATCTATAATTTTTCCTCTTTTCGTTAAAGGGAACAAAAGAAATAGAAGATAAATGAGAATAGAGGACCGAGAGTGATGGTTTTAACAAAGTTTAGAGAGAGAATAAAGAGAAAATTGATTGAGATAGATAGATAGATGAGAGAAAAAATAAGAGAGATGAGTAATGACCGGAGATTAGTGAAGAGAGAAAATAATGATATTGTTTTAATTAAATATAAAGAAGCAGATGACCCAAAATAATCTTTTTGTATGTATAAATAATAAAAAATTACAAATTGTAACATAAATTCTCAAGTAATCGAAAACTGAAATGTAAAAATTCTCATTTTAAAAAAAAAAAGAACTATTGGCGGGTGCTTGTCGCAACGCAACCCGATCTAGAGGAGAAATGAATTAAACCAGTAATAGGATACCACGTGGTATTCTCTGATTGGATGTGAAGGCATCGTCAGACTCACGATCGTAGAGAAAGAAGTTCAGAAGGGACACTCCCCGGTGACCCACACCCTGACCGTACAGCCCCCAAAAAAAAACTCTCCTCCATTTCTCTATTTCGTTTTGCCCGTTAAGAGAGACGGAGAGCGAGAGAGAGATGTAAGGGGATATGAAGCAATGTTGAGGAGTTGAAATTTGAAGGCAGGAATTGCTTCTGAAACGAATCCAAAATGGAATACGAAAGAATCGAAAGACCTTCACAGGTTTATTAATGGGGATCTTTTTTTAGTTCATTCAGTTCAGCAATGACATTTGATTTCGTCAACTCTTTCGATCTGTTAGTCGACTTTACAAAATCCTAATTGGTGGAGTTGTTTTGTAGGGAGGAGGATTTTCACCGGGCAAGTTGAGGAGTATGCTGATGGGAGTGGAGAAGAGGAGGAGGGAAGAGGAGGAGCTCGAACTCGATTCCACCTTCTCTTTGAGATCTGCAGTTTCTCAGTTCAATGATAGAGGAGGTAAAGGTACACCTCCCCACCTTATAATGCTTGTTTGTTTTTGTTTTTGTTTTTGTTTTCGTTTTTTTTTTAAGTCGCCCTAATTTGCTAGGGAGAGTGATGGGTTAGTGACACACGTAATGTTCATTGTATCCAGGAAATAGCTGTTTGGAGAACTGCAAAGATGTGGATGTTGTTAGTGTACTCCCTGAATGCTCAACTGCCATGGCTAGTAGTGGTGATTTTGGGCTAAAAGACCATTCATTAGATAGTTCCACAATTAGATTTACTGAGGATTGTGAGGGAGATTATGATGGTGGGCAGGTACTCTCATTGCAATTTGAGTTTCAAAAAGCGGAAAGAGCTCCACACAGAGTGCCTCTTGCCCCATTTTCCAAGCCTGCCCCTTCAAAATGGGATGATGCCCAGAAGTGGATAGCAAGTCCTCCTTCAAACCGGCCTAAGGCCGGACCAATTCACGGGACTGGATTGCGAAAGGCTGCTCATCTTTGGAACCGGCAACCCTCTACAAAGGTGATTCTTGAAGTTCCAGATCAGAAATCGGTTACTTTCGATGAACCAGATACAAAGAGGATAGATCTGAGCCAAGTTAAGAAGGATGGCTCTGGACAGAAGTTAGTTAGCTGGGTGCCAGATTCTTGTTCTGTTTCTGAATCATATGGCAGTCCTGTACTAATGATTGAGAATAATATTGGAGAGTCAGCAGGTAATTCTCATACATCAATTTATATATATGTTGTTGCTCTTATTAAACCCTTTTATCGGGAACCCATTTATTATTCAATGTGCTGTTGAGAAATCCCTTTCTCGGAAATGCGATTTGAGTTTTGAATGGTGCAATAAACGTTTCATTTAGTTTCTGATTCATATAATGGACCTTGTGTTTTGATGATTCATCATCTCACCGTTTTAAGCAGTGGATTTGTATAATGCAGTATCTTTACATTTTTGTGTCAAATAATATGTGGCCTAGACTTGAAAATTTGTTATCCAACATGAAAAAATTATATATTGTATTATATTATATTATACATAGATAGAATATTTAGTTTTACATCCTTTTTTCTCTTTGCTTCTTTAATTTTTATTATGGTGTATGTTTTCATGAAACTGCTTTGTGACACAATCAAGAATTGACATTTGATTTTTTAAGTGTGAACTTTCAGATGTGTTCTCTTTGTAGGCTCTTGAAGTTGAATTTTAAGAAACCATAAGAGTTTCAGCACATATCCTGAAGTTACATTCAGCGGTGCATATTACTTTTATGGTTCTTTTCTGTTTTGGTCACTAGTTGATTTTTATTAATCTAACAGCTTGTTTGGTAACGAAAGTAGAATAGGATGCAAAACTATTTCCCTAAATCATCTTGTTTTGTCACTTCTCAGAACTTTCTCATTTGTCCCTTGAGAATGTCTTTATTCACATTTTTGGTTTGTTGTGGGAGATGGGGAGTGGGAGGAGGGGGCAGGGGGCTCCTTAAGCCATCCATTTTCTTGTATGAAAGGAATATTGATGTAGTGCCTGCCATATTGATATATATTGAAATATTCAAATTTGTGAGTCATATGCTTTCTACTTATCAAAAAATTTTGTTTGCACATTGAATGTTGCAGTTAGTTTGAGTCGGCATGATTCATCTGTTTCTATCCATAGTGCGACGACCTTTGTTCCACCCCCCTCATCAGCTAGATCTGTATCAATGAGAGATATGGGCACAGAAATGACACCTATTACAAGCCAAGAACCTTCTAGGACCGGAACTCCTGTGAGGGCAACGACACCAACTCGGAGCCCAACTTCTTCCCGGCCATCAACTCCTACAAGAGCTGTGCCATCTTCATCTCCCATTAATAGAACCAAAAATCATCATGATCTGAACACCAATGAGTTGTCTGAAAAGGAATTGCAATTGAAAACTAGGAGGGAAATTATGATTCTAGGCACACAGCTGGGTAAGACAAATATCGCTGCTTGGGCTAGCAAAGAGGAAGAGGATAAGGATGCATCTACATTGTTGAAAACAGTTGCAGTGGAACAACCTACTAAAAGTGTGATTGAGACACGTGCAGGTGCTTGGGAGGAGGCAGAGAAAGCAAAGTACATGGCCAGGTATTATTCTAATTTGCAGATGTCTGTGTAGCTTCAAATGTTTAGCTATCCATATAAGTTATTTTTGTGTTTTCATTTATTAATAATAATTAATCTATTTCTCCTTTCCCTTACAAGGATATCTATCTAGCTCCTTTACCTTACAGATATCTATATAGCTTCATTTTTTTTTTAGCTTCATTTTTTTTTTTTTTAAATTGTTATCTTGTTCTCTTAATAAGACAATTTGACTTCTCTCTTTGTAAGAATATTTGATACAGCTCTTTTTGTATAGCTTCAAATGTGCGTGAGAAATATGCCAATTGTTAGTTAGTTAGGTATTTTGAAATGATCAGATTTTACTCCTACAAAGCAATGATAGGGATGAGGAAAAGACATCCTACCTTATGGACATGCTAATCTGGTTGGTCTTTATATATGACACCAATTATGTATATAAAATATAAGTAGCTAACTATCATTAGCATAAGTGGCCTTTGACAATCTTTGATATGGAAAAATTTTTAGGTACAAACGTGAAGAAATCAAAATCCAAGCATGGGAAAATCATCAGAAAGCAAAGACCGAAGCTGAGATGAGGAAGATTGAGGTATGACTTTTTTTTTACAAGTTAAATGAATCTCTCTTTCTCTCTCTGTGCCTATGGAAAGACAAGATTGAGCCACATAATGGGGGTTGGGGGTTGGAGTGGCTCTCCCTTTACCCACAAACTCTTCTAAGCCTGATCCTAGGATTTGTTGATATCACCTCAAGGGTTTTTACTTGCTGAAATAACCATCATTGGCACTAAGTTATAACCTTTTTTTTTTTTTTTTTTTTTTTTTTTTTGCTTTTAGCAGCGGAAGGATCCTTTATTTTTAATTTTTTAAAGTTAAACTTCATTAAGAGTACCAAGGAATTGAATCTTAGTTACAAAAATGAAAAAGTGTAACAAAATCTATCACATTAAATATGTGATTTAGACCAACTTTTAGAGGATCTTAGGCCAAAGAGTTTATTTATTTATTTATTTTTGGATTTCAGGAAGTTAAAACTTGTTACTCGCGGATAAAGTTTTGGGGAGCTAAAGTTTCAGTATTCAAAATTGAAAGAAAATAGAAATAGATAACAGGAGAGAGGATAGATCTGCTAGCATCATTTGGCAGGTTCATAGGTATCACATGTAAGGTAATAGGGCATCCTACCTTCCTAAGATTAGAGAGAGTCAGAAACAAATTGTTGGGGAAAAAAACGAAATTCTTGTTCAACTATCTAAAAGATGAGGTTGTAAGCTTTTATGTAGACCACTAAACCTTCACACACATAGAATGTGGACTGATTCTCCCACCGAACCAAAGCTAAAGGGTTGATTATGCTTTTTCTTGAATAAACTTAAGCTTCTGCGTTATCACATTATCCCCCCCCTCCCAAAAAAAAAAAAAAAACAAAAACAACAAAGCAAAAAGGAGGATTCTCCTTATTCTCTCTTCAAACCACCTAGAAGAAATGTACTTGTTGGCCATCCATCCAAAGTTGCAATCAATGAAAAACCATAACTCTGGCATGAATTCTGTCCTAGCTTTGCTTTGTTTTTTCCCCCCATTCTTCTACTGTTTATGTTCTACACTTTTGAAATAAACACACCATTTATATTTTATTGGGTGGGGTTTTTTGGTCCTTTTATTTTTAAATATCTTTTAGATGTGCTAAGGAGTTTAGGTCATCCACATATGCAACTAACAAAGAAATGATGCACAAAAAATTAACATAGAATGTCAACAAGGAAAAGTGAGAGGACGGCTAAAATTAAGCAATGTTAAACTAATGCCCAACTTGTGTTTATTTTATCTTAATTTTGGGTGTGGGGGTCCTAATAACTCTATTACTTTGACCTGATGTATTACCTTAAAGATCCCATGTTTATATGAGAGAGTTTTACCATGTTGTACATGACATCTTGTTGAAGAAGAAGATGATGACTAAGCTAGAGTGATCTTCTGCAAGAATAATGTCATTCTCTTCTTGCTTCATCTCAGTACTCTCTCTCTCTCTCTCTCAGCCCTTACTTTGTCAATTGTACCAAGCTGGGGCGTCTTTTGTTTTCTAGGAAGAGTTACTAATAACATGTTCTGTACCTTTCTTTAAAATCTGTGTCTGTTTGGTTGAGTTCTTTTGTCCCATATTATAAGGTTTGTCGAGTGAGGCTCCTAAACACATACCCATACTCTTGACCAAATCCTTGTAAACACATACCTATGCTGTAATTGTAATTTTATTTTATTTTATTATCTTTTTCAAAAAGTCTGAGAAGTGAATGAATACTGTATGGTTTGTCAAACACTTTTTAAGATGTTCTAAATTCAATTAACCAAAGTCAAATGTCCTTGATATTTTGAAAGGAAAAGATTGAGTGCTTGATTTACCAAATAATCTTAGATCATTTCCTTACATTTGTTTTACAGATGTGCCTGTGTTAGTTTGGTCAAGTAGGCTCATTTGGGTTCCTTGAATATTTTTTTTTCGACCTTTTTTTTTTCATTTTACATGAAGGCTTTGAAATTATTTTATTTAATTCATTTATATAGTCAACAATATCAACTTTGTGAAAATGTGGACACGAACATCTATGGCAACTGGTGTGTTTTTCCAAGTTCCTTAGTTTGTTGAGTTATTCTAAATCTTGATCTTCCAATCTAGCTAATACTTGGGGTCTATTTAATTTCTTTTTTTTTTTTTTTTGGTTCAATTGGAGGCTTTTCACCAAGAGTTACACAATGAGAGAAATTCTGCAATGCAATTACTAAATATATTATAGTCACTAGTACGGCAACTACCTTGTTGGTGTTACAACAGGAGTTGAACATGTTCCCTCAAGTGAAACTACCGGGTGCACCCACTATGAGGCTATGCCTGCATGTGCCCGTGGGTTACAACCTACACAAGAGGAGACGTATGAATAATGGGAAAAATATACAGAGGAATGGTAGAAAGTCAAAAGTTTCTAAAGTCAATATAGCCTCTTTTGTAGATTTCTTGGTCCTCTCTTGCAATGTAAGTTTGCAACGTGTTGGTGTTATTTATATACATACTTTTTATTTGAAAGAAACTTTATGTATATATATATATATATATATATATTTTTTTTTTTTTATTTGAAGAAAGACAAGAATGTTGTTGCACCATGCTTCTTCTCTAAAAAGGTGGGGAAGGGAGATTTTGAGATTCATTTACTTGACAATACCATGAACTTTTCTAAAGCAAAAGCAATCTTGTGTTTTAATTTTAGTTGTTATCAATCTTAAAATTTGTAACTTTTAATTGAGTTCTAGAATTGCATAAAAATTGGATATTATGGGTTTTAAATTTAACATTTTGAAATTTAAAATGCTTGACTTGTAATATTTATGGCTTATGGATACCCCCACAATGATAAAAGGAAAAAGAAAAAAGAAATAAAAGAACGTAACCTTAAATGATCATTTTCAAACAAAGATCTCGTTCACTTCATCAGGGAGAACTTTTAAAAGTGGGAAATGATTGTTCTATACTGTTTTGGGAGGATTCTTGAATTTGGCATTCACCCCTTTGTACTAGTTTTACTTGATTCTATCAGCTATGCTTATTTCATTGAACCCCTACCAAAAAATTCTATTTCTCAGAGGCGTTCTCTTGGAACTTTTATTCTTAAAAGATTTTAATAAGAGGGAAGTGAAGAGTTCTCTCCTTCCTTATTTCCTTGCCCTCCCATTGTCCCTGTACTGGAATTCGGATCCTTGATGATTGAGGTACTCTTTCGTGCAAATATTTTTTATGTCATCTTATTCATCTTCCTCGTGCTCCTTCCTTTCCTTTAACCAAGTTCATTTGAAAGGCAAAGATTCCTTTCAAAAAGAAGGCTTTTATTTGATATTTGGTATTTAACAAAATCTATATAAATGATTTTTATAGAAAAGAGGAGATCCTTTAAAGTTCATCTAATAAATGTGTTATATGTTGCAAGGATTTGGAATCCATGGACCCCTTGTTTTTGCATTGCTTTATAGCTTGGGGATGTGGATTCTTCTCTTTGCTATTTGTGACAATTCGTAGGCCTTGATTTGTCTTAAAATTCTCTTTCATCTGCTTTTAATAGAGTTTAGAAAGAGGTTTTAGAGGGTAGAAAATTGTTGCTTTTGTTGTTGTTGTTGTTGTGATTTTCCCCCCTAGCTTTTGAGATGTGCTGTTGTTTGCTAGTGTATTGTGTGTGTGGGGGGTGCGAAATGTTAGAAATTTTAAAAATTAGATGATTGGTTAGCCATTTCTTTAGAATAACATCATTTTTTATGCTTCTCTTTACTTTTTTGACTTATGCTTTAGGAGTAAAATTACCAAAAGCGACATGGGCCTGATCCTAAATTTTTGGGTTAGTGTATAGGATTTTGTGTTTCCAATTCGAGTCGACCAAACTCGAAAGCCTTGAAAATTTCGAGTGAGGGCATCATCAGACGCAAAAACACGACCATGCTCGAAAAATCAAATTTCACTAATTTTTTCAATTTTTACTGACATTTATTTATTTATTTATTTTTGCATGTATGAATGTTATTGGACAATTAAATCATTAATTTTCATTACTATTATATTTATGATTTGGCTAAAATATTATAATATATTTTTATATAATATACTTTATTACTATATTTATCATAATGTTTCCAATCTTCCTATAATGTTTACGTAAAATTAACAAGTAATATATGGCTTTTAAGAAGAAAAAGCTAATATTATTTAACATTTTTAAATGGTTAAAGTCAATAAGAAAATTGAAAAAATTATATTATTCGAGTAAAAGAGAGTTTAACGTTTTATACAATAAGTTATATTAAATTTTGGGAATGCAAGAGTAAGTATTAATATTATGTAAGGCAAGATAGATGTTGACTTAAAATTTGTACTTAACCTCTCTCTCTCTATATATATATACTTCAAACAATTAACTACGAGTTGTGATTTAATGAAATGTGTCGGATCAGCATTAAAATCCTCATTATCCATTGCTGGTCGAGCTATGCCCTGTCATTGGACTGCCTTTGGTTGGATTAAAAATTAAGTCAATCATTGTAGTTGTTTGCATTGCAAAGGCTTGACTGGAATAATAATCAAAGTCGATCATCGAAGTTGTTGGTTAAATTGCTATGCTATGAGTATGACTTGATTGGATAGAAATAAAACGACCATTATATGTATTGGGACAATCTCGCTATTTGCAACACTCCTCAATCAAGCAATTTAAAATTTTAACCTCATTTTAGTTTTAATAACGATTTTTAAGAATTTATTTATTTAATAGTAACAATTAACAAAATTGAAAACCTACCTCTGATGTTTATTAAGTTCCAAACTAATGATTTTCATCAAATTTACAGTCAATATTATAATACAAAGTCTAATTTATGTGATAAGAAACAAAATTGCTAAAATCACTCTTTCTGGTGTTAATAATTTGGAATCAAATTACTAAATAATTATTAGTGCCCTATATTTGTTAAATTATGCTCAACTGTGTAAAATAAAAGGGCTGGAAGCCCAATTTAAACCCCAAAACTAAATATTTAGGCTCATGGTTTGAAGTATACGAACCGGAATCCAAAATGCCAGAATCCAATTCGGCCTGACCTGACCCGACCCGCATGCCACCTCAATTTAGGAGTCTCTAGACATTATAGTGTAGAGAAAATAAGAAGAGATCGAGGAGTCCGTAATTATTTTTTGCTTTTGCTCTTTGGTACTCTTGCCTCGTGGGATTTCTTATCCTTTGAACCTTATCTTCCATTTAATACAATGCTTTTGTGTGTTTGTGTGTGTGAAATGTAAGCCTGGAGAATTGATTTGTCTTTGCCCTTGTTTTCCAGTCCATTGACCCTCGTGGGATGCTGTAGTCTTGGTTCTTGTAAGTTACAACCCCCAGCTGCTCATCTCTGTTTCAGAATATGATTGGGTCATGCAATTCAACTTGTTGGCCCCTCATAACTTGACACTTCCTCATCTTTCTTTTGTAATTTAATGTATGGTATCCCAAGAACAAATATTTCAGGCAAATTAACATCTGGAAAATTATTTTTGCTGCTTTCAATTTTTCAGGGTCATGATTTATGCTTTAAACTTTCCATTTGCCCACTCCGGCTTTCACTTTTATTCTAATCTATACATAAACATATTAACAAAATTTTTCACTGAAGGAATATCTTGATTATTTTGGAACACGTCCGTATCTTCTGGAGCAATATTTTGGGCATTTCAGGTGGAGGTGGAGAGAATGCGTGGCAGAGCCCAGGATAGATTAATGAACAAGCTGGCGGCTGCAAGACACAAGGCTGAAGAGAAGAGGGCAGCAGCTGAAGCCAGGAGAAATATGCAAGCTGCAAAGACTGAACAACAAGCAGAATATATACGTAGAACAGGTCATATACCTTCTTCATTTTCTTCTTGTTGTTGCTTCTGAAGATCCATATTACACCATGGTTGCTTTTTGTTGCTATGTGTCCGGCCAATATGCTGCGTCTTTCATTTGTGCTCCAGCTTATTGGTGGATGTAATCCTTTTGTGCAATGTATGATGAAAATTTTATTGTACTAGTGAGATGGAATGAAACAATCTTTTGGTCTTCCAATAATTCATATGTAATTTGCATATGTAAGGTCTGCTCGTTGCTGTGATTGCTCTAGTCAGTTCTCGGATGAGAAGTTTCCTAGACACCCTGCTGTTGTTACATGGTTCAGGAGTTCATTACCAGGCTGGCTGTCATGGAGCCTTTTTAAGCAAACTTGTTACATCGTCCAGGGTATTGCTGAATGCTACTATAAGCTACAAACCGGAAGATAGGAATTGAAATCTGGAATGTGTTTTCATTTCTACCCAATGACTAGGAATTTTTATATATATATATATATATATAGAATTTTGAAGTGTCAGAACCTAGAAGGAACTATCGTTTCCTTCCTTAACAACTTGGACGTTTCAATATTTCCTATTTATGTGAAAATTGAGTTAGCGATTTCTCGATAGTTCCGATTTAGGGTTTGAGTCGAATGATGGGTGAACTCTACCATCACTCTTATCGGTAGGGTTTAGGGTCAGAATCCACCCGGTGGCCAGGACTAGCAAGTGATAGTTGTGGGTTCTACAACAAATAAATTTTTTGTTTAAACTTATAGATTAAATCAAGATGTGGATAATAAATAGAGAGAAGTTCCAAACTAGCAAATGATGGGCCAAACTAAAACAGACTCGGTTGATATCAATAATAATAATAATAATAATAATAATAATAATAATAATACTCCAAGCTGAAGGGCAGAACTGAGATGTTTCATGAAATAGGCCTGAACAAAGACCAATCCAACCCAAAAGAAAAAGAAAATTGTGTATTTTGGAAAGGTTAACACCATTGTTTCCTGCCTCAACAAAAGTGCTATGAATCCCTCCATCTGCAGGCGATGTGGACCATTGCCTTGCTACTCTCATCATCCACAGCAACGCACCCAGTCCGTCCCAGAAACCAACACATCAACGACAATAGTTGCAGCAGAGACCTCTCTTTCTTTGAATACGAAGGCGGAGGACATTTTAAAGCTCAAAACTAAGCCAAATTTGACAACCCCTTTTTCGGGCATTGCGCACCAGCCCAATCGAATAACGTACTCCTTTTATTGCGAAAATATTTCAGGCGAATTTTCTTCCCAACTTCTTGAACATGCACCCAAAATTGCCAAGAACTTCAGCAGACGACGTTGCTCGATTCCAATTAAGTTATGAGTTCTCCGGTTTGTGATCACTGAATTTCACCTCAAACTTGATTGTATCATCTTATGCAAAGTACTTTGAGAAATGGTCTGAGCAGAAGAAATCACTGCTAAATCAGATTGATTGCAAGCTTATATTGGTTTCGCCATTTGCATTACTTCATCGGGTAAGATGTGACTATTAATCATAGCTGAGACAAGAAAAAGCGAGTTTGTATTTGTGCAATACAAACTCTAAAATTTAGAAGAGAAATCTATCTTAAAAGATAAAAATTCAAATTAGAATCGAGAGAAAACAACGTTTCAAATAGATTAATAAATCAAAAGTTGAATTATAATAAGAAATAGAGGATTTTAAATAGAACTATGCTGGAGTTATGAGTAAAGTACCCAAAAAAAATTTCTAAAATAAGAAAACAATTATTAAGGAGAGAGAATTTAGAAATTCCCTGATGGAAATTTTGGGATTCAACTAATTTGAAAGTTTCTTCAAACCTTCAAACTTGGGTTTTTCTTGTTGGAGTTCTTGGTAGGTTTTGAACTTCATCAAAGAATTCATTGACCACTCGTGTGATTTGTGTGGATGGATCAGAGATTTCACAATTGGGGAGCTCAATTGAAAAGGAAAAAAAAAAAAAAAATAAAGTTTTTGCATAAATAATGTCAAGATTTGTGAACCCTTTTTCTTGCTTATATTCATGTTGATCTCTTCATGTTCATAATGGTTTATGTATTATTCTGGATTTCATTAAGTCATGTTTCAAATAATGCTCCAGTTCGATCATTCTATTGAACATGTGACAATCAGATTAGAGTTTATGTTAGAAAAATTAAAATTGCCACTCATACTTCCACTTATTAATTCTAGCTAACCCAACAAGTCCATCTCAATTCAACAAGCTGATGATTCGCATTCATGGTGGCTTTCTCATAAAAGATAATCAACTTTGCATTTCCTAATCTTGTTTAAGAGAAACGTTGATTCAAGGTTTGCATGGTGGTGGTCTTGTTGGTCATCCGGGGGGTGAAAAAACTATAGCTGCTATTGGAGAAACATATTACTGTCTCCACTTGAGAAGATATATGTCAATATTTGTGGTTATATATGCCAATCGGCAAAAAGCCAATCTTAAAATTCACGGTTGTACATGCCATTGCTGATTCTAGAAAATAATTGGGAAGACTTATCCATGGATTTTGTACTTGGTTTGCCAAGAACTCGAAGGGGCATGGATTCTGTTTTTGTTGTGGTTAACAGGTTCTCCAAGATGACACACTTTATTTCTTGCAAGAAAATCTCGGATGTAATCAGAATAAGAAATTTTTTTTCAAGGAGGTTATTTATCTTCGTGGCAAACAAAAAACAATCACTTCAGATCACAACAACAAGCTCTTTAGTTATTTTTGGACAACTTTGAGGAAGATGTTCGATTCGGCATCAAATTACAGTAACACTACTCACCCACAAATCAAAGATCAGACAAAAGTAGTGAACCGGACTTCGACAACCTCATTCGAAACATTTTTGGTGACAGGTTGAAGTAGTGAGATAATGTGTTAGCTCAAGCTGATTTTGCTTATGATATTGTTGTTCATGGTGCTACCACAAAATCTCCTGTCTCTGATATATACCAATGCACCACAACATGTCGTCAACTCGCTCATGTCACCAAGATTCCTTAAGGCTAGTGCAGTTATCGAACAATTGGCTAATCAATGGCAGGTTCATCAAACCGAAAGTAATGCAAAAATTGGTGCAAACTAATATTAGATACAAGAAAACAACATATCAACATTGTAAAAAGAAAACTTTTGAAGTTAGGGATTATGTCATGGTGTTCTTGCAAAATACAACAGGAATTTCCAAAGCACTTGATGTGGTAAATATATACCTATTTCAATCTTCTTCTGAACTATTGTATCCAGATGTTGAACCTTACTCGAGGTTGTGATCTTTTCAAGTGGAGGGAATTGACGTGAGATATGTAGTTAAGCCCATTGCCAAGTGGGGTTAACTAATTGGATACCTAGAAAGGGAGTCAATTATGTATTAAGGAAAGTACTTGGCGTGCAATGATATTTTAGAAAGAGCCGTATTAAATGGAAAGTTCTTCTACCTCAAGAATACTTGTCCATCAAGTCATTTAAGTTTAGGAAGTGTTGGAGGTGGGTTTCGTTTCCACAAATCCGGTTTCTTTTGGACTCGATCGGATGGCTAGTTGTAAGGCTGAGACTTGCAAAAGACCGTCCCTCCGACGGGGGAGGCTCCGATACTCAAATCAGAAAGAGCGGTTTTGAAATGAAAGAGATAACAGACTGAGAGATGATGGAGGACGGATCTACCTTGGTATTTTGTGTGCTTTGTGTAAGGTTGGCGGACTTACCTGAACTAATGCCCCCATTGATGTTATATAGTACTTTCCTGAGATTCGTGCCACGACAGGTTTTGTGAAACCCTAGTTTACTTAAGGATTCATCCGGAGATTTCGGATCTATAATTATAAAAGACTTGATGTTGCGATAACTTAGATAATTGAATTATATGGGGAGATTTTTTCCCTTATCGACTAGATTCGTTAGGTTTCCTTTTGTATAAGGGAGATATGTCCCGTACTGGAGTGGAGAATTCAATTGGTCACCGATAAGATGAATGCATCCAGTCCCTTCGATGGCTATCGATTGAGGGGTTTGGTTCCGACGAACCCTTTGTGAATCAAGTCAAACGATAGGTCCTTCGGTTAAACGGGGCAACTAAAGCCCTTCGGGGAGTTAAGTCGCTTCAAGTGATTGGGCGACTAATATCCATTTTTGCTTGAGTGCATTGATACCAAAAGAAAAGAGGAGGCCCACTTTACACAATAAGGCCTTCTAAAAGAAAGTCCATCATTTGGCCCCGACTGATGGTGTTATTTTGCAAGAAAAGCGCCATGAGTAGTGACTGTTCGGAATAGGTGCGAGCATCTCTTTGGCTTCAGTGAACCGCCTTCCAACTATCCTTATAAAAGGTTTATAGGAGACGGAGTCTGTCATTTTCATCACTCCGCGTCTCTTTTAAATTTTTCCTTCACGTTTAAGAGTTTTTAGTAAAAGTCATGATGAAAAACCCTGTTGTTCAAGGAATTAACGACATCCGAAGTACCATGTCGGTGTTGGAGTTTCAAAAGGTCCAAACTACCATGCTAGTAGGCGATGATTATGCCTTGGTCTCTGCTACTGATGAAGATAGGGCGAATAAGGCCCTTGAGGATTGTGTTCCGATGTATAAACAAATGGTGAAGTTTGGTTTAAGGGTGTCGTATATGGGCCCATTTACGGAGATATTGCAACGATGGAACATATTTCCTACCTTGTTGACCCCTGGTTCTTGGCGCCTCATTGTCGCTATAGTTTTTTATTAGGGTTTTGTCATTTCCGCTTTGATTTCGATATTTTAGCGGCACTTTTTTCTTTAGTGAGATGTACAAGAAAGGGCTTGGTCCAGGATTGGTATAAACTGTAAACTCGGCCAGAGTCCGATTGGGGGTTCCGTTATGGAAAGCATACTAGACTGGGTGCATAAGTATTTTTTTGTGGAATTCCTAAATAAAGATTTTATTCCAGCGCTTCCTAGTGTCGAGGGAAGACCTATACTCGGATTGCAGCCTTCGGACCCTTCTCGCCACTTTCGTTTCATATGCTCAGTTGGTAATTACTGCCGCTCTACACGGACGGCCATTTTTATTGTCACTTTGACAGATGAACAAATGCTTTCGCTGGCGGGTTTGTTGATAGGAGAGAATAGGAGTATAGACAGGCCCCTCATTAACATAAGGGTCATAGAGTTGACGAACACTTCTGGCTTCGTTAACGATTCCTTGTTAATAGAAGTTATAATTGACAACGATGTAACCCTCGAGAATCCTTCCGATGAGGCTAGCGGAGCTTCTGAGGCCCTGTTGTTGGCGATACCTCCTTCACCGAAGGGGAGGAGATTGGTTTGTCTTGACCCTCTACTGGAGGAAGATCATGAAGTGAGTGGGAAAAAAGGGGAATGCACCCCTCCGGTTCTATCTATGGAATTCAAAGACAAGACAGCAGAGTGGGCAATAGCGATTATGTTCTGTCAGCTAGGGATGGACGGGCCTTGCCCGTGGCAAAGTCTGTTAGAAATCTGTCGATCGATGTGGAAGTTAAAGTGTCGAGGGGGGCAAGAGCGTCTATCCAGGGGTTATCCAGTTCATCAAGTGCGATTCCTCTATGGCTTTCTCGTTAGGGGAAGCACAAGGTTTCTGATGGAACAATCATTTCTCCTTCTATTTGTGTCTGTTCCTTTCATGGTGACAATGGTTCAAAGGAGAGAGAGACGGTTGCCATTAGCTCTAGTGACAAACTGTATAGTTATGTAGATTTGTCGGAGGCAGATAGAATAACCAATCGGTTGGATTTTCATCGTAGTGACCTGGAATTGCACAGGATGTCCATGGAACAGGCCGATGGGGCTCTCAAGTCTCTTGGTTTGATGGTACTATCTGCAGGTTCCCCCCTTTGTTTGTTTTCTTCGTAAGTGACTTGTTTCTTTGCAGATGATGGTTCTTGTTGAATTTCAAGAGCGGCGAAGGAAGCAGGTTGTTGGTCACTTAGAGGAGGAGATTGTCGATTGACAGCCCAGGTTGGGGCTATTCAAGATGCCAGCGGGCGAAAAGAAAAGGGCATGGAGACAGAGGTATTCAAAGCCCCTTCAACCAAAGAGGAGATTAGAGACCTACGAAGCTACTGTGAGTAGTTGGAATCTGAGAAGAAGATCTTTGAGGCGCGGTTGCATGCTATCGAGGTATTAGCACAATTACGTGAGGATTCTCTCCGGCTGGCAGAAGAGAAGGCGCTCGAATCTAAAAGAGCTTTGCTCCAATGTGCTACCTCTGCTAGGGATGCACAGCGTGAATTGTCGGAGAAGCTTCGGTGCGCTGACGAGATAATTTATCGGTTAGGATTAGAGGGAATTATGCTTTCCACCAGCGAGGCAAGCGACCAAAATACAGCAAGTGGAGGTGTAACTCCCGGTAGATCAGCCAATGTCCGGGCTGAAGCAAGTTCGATTGATTTTTGTACTTAGAAGGCCCATGAAACTTCATGTTCATCAGCTCACAACGATTCTTAATAAAGATTTACTTCTGCTCAACATGTGCTGTCGACTGGGGATATTCCCTTTATGGTAACGAATGAGTTCGTAGATCAATAGTCTTGGGGGAGATAGATCCCTTCGGATGTATCGGGCGACTAGGACCCTTAGGGGAGATAGTTCCCCTTGGATGTATGGGGCGACTAAGACGCTTTGGGGAGATAGATCCCTTCGGATGGACGGGAAGATTAAGACCTTTCGGGGAGATAGATCCCTTCGCTTGGACGGAGTGACTAAGACCCTTCGGGGAGATATATCCCTTCTGTTAGACGGGGCGACTAAGACCCTTCGGGGAGATAGATCCCTTCGGTTAGACGGAGCGACTAAGGCCCTTCGGGGAGATAGATCCATTTTGTTGGACGGGGCGACTAAGGCCCTTTAGGGAGATAGATCCCTTTGGTTGGATGGGGCAACTAAGACCCTTCGAGGAGATAGATCCCTTCGATTGGATGGGTTGACTAAGACCCTTCGGGGAGATAAATCTCTTCTTTTGGATGGGGCGACTAAGGCCATTTGGAGAGATAGATCCCTTTGATTAGACGGGGCAACTAAGGCCCTTCGAGGATACAGTAAGTACGGTAGAAAAAGTACGTTTATTACTTAGAGAAGGACCATCATAACGGGAATGCAAAAGTTGTGCAAAGCTTATCGAAAAGTTCCCGGAAGCTATTTCGAAGCGGACGCTGAAGGCTCACGATCACAGGACAAAGTCCCTATTCTGAGCGAAGTCCTGAACTTTAGCTTCATGTGTTTGGTGCTAGGTAAGGCTTCCAGGGCATTCAAGCCCGGTCTCCCCAAGATTGCGTTATAAGGCGAAGGGAATCTAATAATATTGAAGGCCTTGTGGCTATCGTGTGATTAGGAGTTGTTCCCAGAGTCATCGGGAGTGAGATAATCCCCTCGGGATATATCCATTCGCCTGAGAGTCCTTTAACTGGACCCACGTAAGGTTACAAGTGTGAAAGGTCATAGCCTATTCGCTTGAAAGCGTCCCAGTACAGAAGATCGCACCCTGCTCCTTGGTCAACAAAGATCCTTCGCACTTCGTGTAGGCCTATCTTGGCCGTGCTAATTAACGGATCGTGGCGATTGGGATTTACCTCTACCAACTCCTCATTGGTGAACCCGATAATTGGTCGTTTGCCTTTCGCTTGTTTTTCAGTATGGGTCGCGAGTACTTCTAGCACAGGAGGGACAGGGGCACTCGATGAATAAAAGATAGGTGCAATCAGTCATTCGATCATGTATATTGTGGCGTCCGGATGGTTCGAGGTGTTCAAGAGAGGCTGGAAGGTTTGAGGGATTTTTTCTTCGCAGAATTGAACTATGACTCCATCTTGGTGGCTTGTTGGTGATGAGTCGACAGGTCGGTTACCTTGCTCATCTGGCCTCAATGTTTGTCTGTTAGAGTTCGGTTCATCCCTAGCTTCTTTATTGATGAACCTCTGTAGTTTCCTATTTCTAATAAGGAACTTAAGTTCATCTGTGAGTCTCTTATAGTTGTCGATAGTGTGACCATAATCTCGATGGAAGTGACAATATCTACTCCTATCCTTCTTAGGGTCATCTCCTGTGGGTTGAGGGAGCCATCGAATGTAAGGATGATCCCTAATCTGGAATAGGACCTGACTGGGGGTCCCAGTTAGGGGGTGTAAGTATTGAATCTCCAGGGAGGCGGAGGAAGTGATTGGTTCGCCTTTGGCGTGGTTCTTCGAGGTGACCAACTACGCTCCTTCCTGGACATTCGGTTTTCCTTTTGGTCAATAGCCTTTGTGTTTTCGGCAGTAATGTACTTTTCAGCATGGGAATAAAACTCTTGGATAGTGGAAGGAGGTTTCTTTGTGATTGAGACTTTCATACCGGAGGGGCGGAGCCCGGTGAGTAGCGCGGCTAATGCGATAGAATGATTCAAAGATGGGACTCTCATCATTTCTGTCTTGAATCTTTCCAAGAAGTTCCTCAGGGATTCGTTCTCCCTTCGGTATAGTGATAATAGAGAAGTCAACTTTCTCTTAACTCCTCTGCTTATTATGAAGTTCATCTCGAACTGTTCTCGGAGCTGGGAAAAGGTTTTTACGCTCAGTGGTAGGAGCGAGTTGAACCAAGTCAGCGCATTCCCCATAAGGGTAGTGGGGAAATGTTTGCACATGGCTGTATCGGTCGTGTCCCTTGAAATCATTCCTGTCATAAAATGGGCTACGTGATCGCAGGGGTCTGTTGTCCCATCATATCTTTCCATCGGAGGCAAAAGTATTTCGCGAGGCATAGGCTCCGAAGAGACCTTCGGATCAAAAGCTGAAGCATTAGAGTAAAGAGGGGTCTGGGTTCCTTAGGCATTGGTTCGCTTGAGTTCATTAGCAACAAGTTGTTTAACCTATCTTCGAAAGTCGTCAGGGTTGTGGTGAGAAGTTACAGAGTGTAACACCAACACTGCAATGTCTGTACTATTGTATTCCTGTTCATGAAATATATAAAATATTCCTTAGTTTTATATATACATAAAAATTTTTATTTATATTGATTTTTGATTTTGGGGTATTTAATTTAAATTTTTGGTATATTTTAAAATGTCGTGTCCGTAAATTGTAGTAAATCTCATTTTTATGAAATTCGCAATCTAGTGAAATATGGGTGTGAAATCATATATATATTTATATATAATTATTTATTGAATTATTTAATTATAAAAAAAAAAGAGAGAAGAGAAGGAAGCACAACGTTTTGACCCAAAACGCAGCACTCCCCCCCAAATTCGATTAGGGCTAAAGCCCTAATCTCTTCATCTCTTTCTCGCTCTCTTCATCTCTCTCACACTCTCCGCCGCGCTCTCACTCTCCACCGCAAACAGCCTCTTTTCTTCCGCCCCTCTCTCCTCCGCTACATCTTCATCTCGTTCACCATGAGTTCCACCACCATCGTCTCTATCTCTCTATCTCCCTCTCCCCAAATCAATTAGGGTTGAAACCCTAATCACCATCTCCCTCTTTCTCTCGATCTCTCCCTCCCGCTAGATTCTCACTCTCTCCGCCACCGCACACCGCCACACCACCACCGTCTCTCTCTCTATCTCTCCCTCTATTACTCTCTCTACCTCTCTCTGCTTTCTCTTTCTTGCGCACGAATAAAGTCTCTTCCTCTCTCTCCCGCGCGCGCGAGGACAAAGCTTTCGCTCTCTTCCTCTTCCCTTTTCCCGTGTGAACAGAGAGCTTTCTCTCTGTTTCTCTCATTTCTTCCGCGCACAATAGCTCGTAGAGCTCACTCTCTCACTCATTTGCGCGCTGCTCTCTGCCCTCTTCCGAGAGCCTCTCTACAACCTTCGCTGCTCCTCTGCTGAGTTCACCGTTGCAATTCCCTTCTGCAACCTTCATAGAGCCCCAAGCTAACAGGAGCAGCAGATTTAGGAAAACCCTTGGCCGCAGGTCTGCATAGGTAAGAACAGACTTCTGATTTTAGTTCTAGGGTTTGAATGTTCTAAGTGGTTAGATTTAATTGCTCACTTGTGTTTCAATTTAGAGACATTGCAGGATTTCAAACTGAGTTACGTACAGAAGCTAGATCTGCGAATTATGAAGCCCTGGGTGAGAGAAATTTCAATCCCTTCAATATTTAGACTACTTTTGTTGAATTTAGGTTGAGAATACATATAGATATATTCTGAAAATGTGTTAGATTCGAAGGAAATGTAATTTCCTGAAATTTTGTATGAAATTATTAAGTTTAGGTTTAGAATCTTGTATGAATTAGACTGTATAGTATGGGAGAATATGTTAGAGGATGAAAGATTCATATTTGAGGGATTAGAATAGTTTCCTTTAGAATTAATTTGAAAAATGCATGATAAGTATTATAATTATGTAAATTCGGAAGAAAATTAGGAAAAATTGGAAATATTGAGAATTTAAGTTCGTTGGCGAAGTAAATGGTTTTAGATTGATGAAATGAGAGTCTAGAATTTGTAGATGTGCAAATTATGACTATACGAGATTTCATTTGATGATAAATTGCGATGTTTGATTAGGTTATTTTTTGGGGGACTTGAAAGGGGCATACTTGGATTACATTGATAAATAGAGAGTGAGTACCCTCTCTAGAGGTGAGTGGATGGTTCATTGTGTTCATGAATGAATAACATGTTTTAAAAATTTCTTTATAAATGATTTTGAAAGATTTTTATATATTTTATATAAATTGTTTTGTGATTGTGGGCTGTTTGAACTGGATTGTGAAGTACGAATGCATCCACTGTGTTTATAAATGCTTCTGTGCCATGAATTATTTGATATTGCTCTATAAATTGCTTTAGCATGAGATTATTGATTATTTGTTAGAAATTATGGCACATGATTTGATAAATGAGATGTTTGAGAAATGAAGGGTGCTAGATTGTTAATGGCTATAGTCATCCTCCCACAGCGCGACCCAATGAGGGGACGCGATTGAGGGTTGGATTATATTTTGCGAAAGAGACAGACGTGTCTCCATCTGCGGTAGGTCAAGCTATATCTGGACACACCTCGGTGAGGAACTACCCAACGCCAAGGAAGGGGGTATGTTTTGAAACATTGGATGGAAAATCCCTTAGCGGGCTTTCATCTGGGTTTGGCCAGCCTGAGACGGAACTGTTTTCGATGAGACCCCAGGATTTTTTAAAAAGATGATCGGTATAGATGCATATTTTACGAATTGTGATTTATTAAAATGCTTTTGTATATATGAAATGATGTTTATGAGATATGCTTTGACTGCCACACATTCACTCCTCATTTATGATCACAATCACACCATTGCACTCCACTCACTAGGTATCTTCCTTAATACTCACCCCTCTCTTTTCTTCCCTCAGACAGGGTTACTGTGATAGATCGACTTTACAAGCTCTAGAGGTTTTGGTAGCATATTGGTGGATTCAGTATTCATGACGGTGAGATCTAATTTAAATTGAAATATGAAATCCGTATTTTATATTGACCCTGCGATGTCTTGATATTGAGGTCAGTAGATGACCATGTACATTTTACGGGAAGACTGTATAAATTATGGACATTTATTTGTAAAACTCTCATATTTGACTCATTTCACATGTATTGAGGCACTTTTAAATATTTAAAATGTTAACTTGAGAATTTATTGTACATTTGTATAAAATTTAGGCCCGCTCGGTATGACAGCTGCTCATGCTCTAGTTGGCCATAACAATAGAGGTCTGTGGCTAGGACTGCTAGTGTTTATGATAACCTTGCATTGTCCTGGTTGTCCACTGTGGTTTGGTTGGTATCATTTGAATGTGGTTGATTGTTGTGAGGCCTGGATGACCCATTCATTTATTTGACAAGATGGATGTCCATTTTACAAGATGATTTGTACATGGGAGACTTCCGAAATATGGGGAGGTTCTGCCCGATTTTCTGTAAAAATATAGTCGGCATCCAGGGCAACGGGCGGCTGCTCACGACCTCAATTCAAGGTGTGACAGTTCTATTGGTATCAAAGCATCTAGGTTGGAGAAAAGATAATAATAAAAGTCTTCCTAAATACATTTAAAAGTCTTCAATGCATTAGAGAGTTTCATACAGTCATTTAAAGTCCCATACATGGCCATAGGCATATAAGTTCATCTATTTTAGGGGATTGGATACATGATGCATCTATCCCATTATTTCGCATTCACATGCCTTGATCCATAACTCAAATTCTTTTTTTAGGGGGTTAGTTATTCCGTAAGTAACCCTAATCCTTGAATTTTACCTAATGAAAAGGGTGCTCTTTTTACAGAACTATGCCACCTAGACGTAGTAGGCGCAGTGCACCACCAGAGAGTCCCTCAGTGCCTGATGCATCTAGGGCACTCGAGCCTCCACGAGTACCAGAGGATGCTTTCTCTACTCACGCACCATCACCAGTGCCACCCCCAGCACCTCCACCGGCTGTTATAACCGAGATTTCTCCACCACCACTCGACGCCTTGAGGCAGTGGCAGGAGTGGTACAGTAGATATGGGGTGCAGATGCCACCACCTCCACCACAGACTCCAGCGACCGCACCTACGGCCGTACCTGCTCCTATGGCACCGATTCCTCCTCCGGTGGCCGGTCCATCCATTTCTAGTCTGACCGATGACATATCGGTTACTTTGAGGTGCATCCATGAGCTTACGCAGTTGGTGAAAGAGTCACAACAGCTTGGATGTACAGATTTTTTAGGATCTAGTGATGCCGTAGTGGCGAAGCACTGGATCAATAGGACTCGCAGGATCCTTACTGATCTGGGGTTGACAGAGGAGTTTAGGTTGAGAGTTGTTGAGAAACTCCTCAACAGGGATGCCCTTTCATGGTGGGAGGCTATTCGTGATAGTACTACATAGACTCTACGGTGTGAGGACTTTCTACGAGAGTTCAATTGCAGGTACTTTACCCCGTTTTAGCAGGATCGCATGAGGACAGAGTTTCTGCATTTGCATCAGGGGACTAGGTCAGTCTCAGAGTACGAGGCTGAGCTCAAAAGGTTAGCAGTATTCGTCCCTGACATGGCTACCCCAGCTCAGATGAGGTTTAAGTTTGAAGATGGCCTCCAATTGAACATCAAGAAGTATATGACAGTGACTCCTATTTTTACACTTTCAGAAGTGACTGATTCAGCATATCGGGCAGAGGAGATCGTCCGAGCTGAGGCTGGGCAGAAAGAGAGTCACCAAAAAAGGAGGCAGACTGGGTCACAGAGTGGACAGTCTTCGAAGAGGGGTAGAGGTTTTGGATATCACGAAGGGTCTTCTAGTTTTAGACCAGCAGGACCAGGAGAGGGACCTCGACTATAGAGTTTTGGGACACCAGCCCCTAGTGTTGCTACATAGTCTACTACATAGAGACAGTCTTTCTGTCACAAATGCGACAGCCACCATGCATTTGGGGCATGAAGAGTACCGGTTACTTGCTTTCAGTATGGGAAGCAAGGTCACTTTAAGAGTACCTACCTAGATTTATGTCGAGGAGGACAGACTTTACAGAGTCGTACTGGTACTTTTGGCACAGGCCAGCAGGGGCACCTGCGCACTCAGCTCTTACAGCTCCTTGGACTACAGCCAGGAGTAATATAGTACCAGGACCGTCGCGACAGCAACCTAGGTCCCAGGCTCATGTGCTTGCGATGACGCAGGAGGATGTATAGGCCAACCCTGATATTATTATGGGTAATCCTCCAACAGACCCCTCAGTGTAGTACTTTTATTGTACTTTCTTTATGAGATTTTGTATATCATGATATCGATGTACAGTTCTGACTAGTTAAAGCTTTAGAAGCTTAACTAGTTTGATATATATATAAATACGTCTACTTTTTTCTTCACATTTTAAATACCTTTAATCTTTTTCTTATCTTTAGGTACCATGCGAATATTTGGTATCGACGTCCGTGTTCTCACAGATACCGGGTCGAATTTTTCATATGTGAGCAACACGTTCGCTCGCCATTTGGATAGGCCTCTCTCACCACTTGATGAGGAGATTATGGTAGTCACTTCTCTTGACAAGCATATCATTCAAATACAGTCTATAAAGGTTGCGAGGTCAGGATTGAGGAGGCGGTATTAGAGGTAGATCTGATTCCACTTCCTATCACGGATTTTGATGCTATCCTAGGGATAGATTGGTTGAGTTTACACCAGGCTTCCGTGGATCATTTTACAAAGGAGGTTGAGTTTCGGAGGTCCGGGCAGTCACCGTTGGTGTTCCGAGGCGAGAGATGGTTATTACCCCATTGTGTTATATCTGTTACGAAGGCCAGATGCATGGTGCACCGTGGGTGCACGGTTTATCTGGCTTATGTTGTTGACACCACCGCTGAGGGACCAAGACTTGAGGATGTTCCTGTGGTGCAGGAGTTTCCAGATGTGTTCCCCGAGGAGTTTCCCGGATTACCACCAGTTTGGCAGTTCGATTTCGAGATTGATCTAGTACCGGGGACCACTCCTATTTCTATTCCGCCATACAGAATGGCGCCTGCTGAACTAAGAGAGCTCAAGGTTCAGTTACAGGAATTTCTGGATAAGGGGTTTATTCGCCCGAGCACTTCACCCTGGGGTGCTCCGGTGCTGTTTGTAAAGAAGAAAGATGGTACACTTCGGCTTTGTATGGATTATAGACAGTTGAACAAAGCCACCATCAAAAATAGATATCCCCTGCCACGTATCGATAATTTGTTTGATCAGCTGCAGGGAGCCAGGGTTTTCTCTAAGATTGATCTCCGTTCGGGTTATCATCAGTTGAGGATTTGGGCTGAAGATGTGCCCAAGACAGCCTTTCGCACCCGATATGGCCATTATGAGTTTTTAGTCATGTCGTTTTGCCTGACTAATGCCCCAGCTGCTTTTATGGACCTGATAAACCGAGTCTTCCACGACTTCTTGGATCGGTTTGTCATCGTATTTATCGATGACATCTTGGTATATTCACGGAGTGATGAAGATCATGTTCAGCACCTTCGGGTGGTATTGCAGATACTCCGTGAGAAGCAGCTATATGCCAAATTTTCGAAATGTGAGTTTTGGCTGAGACAGATAGGATTTTTTGGGCACATTGTCTCCGCGAAGGGTATTTATGTTGATCCGCGAAAGGTTGAGACTATATTGAAGTGGGAGCAGCTACAAACAGTTACCGAGATCTGTAGTTTTCTCGGTTTAGCCGGGTATTATCACAGATTTGTAGAGGGATTTTCCCAGGTAGCTGCTCCATTGTCTAGATTGACCCAAAATGGGGTTAAGTTTGTTTGGGATGACCGCTGTGAGGTGAGCTTTCAGGAGCTCAAACAACGGTTGACCTCTGCTCCTATTTTACCCCTTCCCACTAGCAGTCGAGAATACACAGTGTACAGTGATGCTAGCCGACAGGGATTAGGTTATGTTCTAATGCAGGATAGTCGGGTTATTGCATACGCCTCACGACAACTGAAGAAACACAAGGTTAACTACCCGACACATGATTTGGAGTTGGCAGCCATAGTCTTCGCGTTGAAGATATGGTGACATTATCTTTATGGGGTAACCTGCAGAGTATTTACATATCACAAAAGTTTGAAGTATCTATTTACCCAAAAGGAGCTGAATTTGAGACAAAGGAGATGGTTAGAGCTTCTCAAGGATTATGACCTCATTATTGACTATCATCCGGGCAAGGCGAATGTTGTGGCAGATGCCTTGAGTCGGAAGTCAGCATCATCCTCACAATCGACAGAGGAAGCATACCTTTCTTGTTTAGTAGGACTCCGAGCCTTAGAAGTCAGTTTGGTTAGTAATAATAAGGGAGACTTACTAGCCAGATTTGAGGTTAGGTCGACTTTGTTCGACCGTATCAGAGAGCTCCAGAGTACAGATGAGAAGTTTCAGGGTATTACGGATAGAGTCCGCAGAGCTAAGGGCGGAGACTTCAGGGTCCGAGAGGATGGATTAGTATTCAGGGAGCGGGTTTGTATTCCCGCTGATACAGATCTCCGCAAGGCCATACTTGAGGAGGCATACTCCTCCGCGTATGCATTGTATTCGGGTGGTACTAAGATGTATCGGACCATTCGGGAGAGTTATTGGTGGCCCGGCATGAAACGGGAAATTGCGGACTTTATGGCTAGGTGTTTAGTTTGCCAGTAGGTAAAGGCTGAGTATCAGCTCCGGCGTGTACATCGCAGCCCTTACCCATTCCTGAGTGGAAGTGGGATCACATTACTATGGATTTTGTGACAGGGCTACCACGGACTTCATCACGGCATGATGTCGTTTGGATGATTGTAGATCGACTCACCAAGTCCACACATTTTCTTCCTATTCGCAGCGACAATCCTTTGGAGACCTTGGCACGTCTTTACATCGATACGATAGTCAGGCTGCATGGTGTTCCTATGTCGATAGTATCAGATAGGGACCCGAGGTTTACTTCCAGATTTTGGCCCAAGTTGCAGGAGGCAATGGGCACGAGGCTGAGTTTTAGCACAGTCTATCATCCACAGACAGATGGTCAGTCCGAGAGGACCATTCAGACCCTTGAGGACATGCTGAGAGCATGTGTGATGGATTTCCGAGGTAGCTGGGATCGACACCTTCCACTGGTCGAATTTGCATATAATAACAGCTATCAGGCCAGTATTGGGATGCCACCATATGAGGCATTATATGGCAGGAAGTGTCGCACCCCGATATGTTGGGATGAAGTCAGAGAGCGACGTCTCAATAGTGTTGAGTTGATTAAGGAAACAAAAGATAAGGTTAGGGTCATCCGTGAGTGGATGAGAGCCGCCCAGGACAGACAGAAGGTATATGTCGATCGTAGACGGCGACCCCTTGAGTTTGCTAAAGGAGATATGGTTTTCTTGAGGATATCTCCTTTGAAGGGAGTCATACGGTTCAGGCAGCGGAGCAAGCTGAGCCCCAGATATATTGGACCATTCCATATCCTTGAGAGGGTCGGGAGTGTGGTATACAGATTGGAGCTGCCAAATGAACTATCACGTATTCATGACGTATTTCATGTCTCAGTACTCAGGAAGTACCGGGCTAATCCTTCTCATGTACTTAAGCCTCCACCTATTAAGTTACGAGAGGACCTCAGTCTTCCAGTTTAGGAAAACCATAGGCCGTGGGTCTGCATAGGTAAGAACAGACTTCTGATTTTAGTTCTAGGGTTTGAATGTTCTAAGTGGCTAGATTTAATTGCTCACTTGTGCTTCAATTTGGAGACATTGCATGATTTCGAATTGAGTTACGCACAGAAGCAAGATCTGCGAATTGTGAAGCCCTAGGTGAGAGAAATTTCAATCCCTTCAATATTTAGACTACTTTTGTTGAATTTAGGTTGAGAATACATATAGATATATTCTGAAAATGTGTTAGATTTGAAGGAAATGTAATTTCCTGAAATTTTGTATGAAATTATTAAGTTTAGGTCTAGAATCTTGTATGAATTAGACTGTATAGTATGGGAGAATATGTTAGAGGATGAAAGATTCATATTTGAGGGATTAGAATAGTTTCCTTTAGAATTAATTTGAAAAATGCATGACAAGTATTATAATTATGTAAATTCGGAAAAAAATTAGGAAAAATTGGAAATATTGAGAATTTAAGTTCGTTGGCGAAGTAAATGGTTTTAGGTTGATGAAATGAGAGTCTAGAATTTGTAGATGTGTAAATTATGACTATACGAGATTTCATTTGATGATAAATTGCGATGTTTGATTAGGTTATTTTTTGGGGGACTTGAAAGGGGCATACTTGGATTACATTGATAAATAGAGAGTGAGTACCCTCTCTAGATGTGAGTGAATGGTTCATTGTGTTCATGAATTAGTAACATGTTTTAAAAATTTCTTTATAAATGATTTTGAAAGATTTTTATATATTTTATATAAATTGTTTTGTGATTGTGGGTTGTTTGAACTGGATTGTGAAGTACGAATGCATCCACTGTGTTTATAAATGCTTCTGTGCCATGAATTATTTGATATTGCTCTATAAATTGCTTTAGCATGAGATTATTGATTATTTGTTGGAAATTATGGCACATGATTTGATAAATGAGATGTTTGAGAAATAAAGGGTACTGGATTGCTAATGGCTATAGACATTCCTCCCACGACGCGACCCGACGGGGTGACGTGGTTTAGGGTTGGATTATATTTTACGAGAGAAACATATGTGTCTCCCTCTGCGGTATGTCGGGCTATACCTGGACACACCCCGGTGAGGCACGACCTAACGCCAAGGAAGGGGGTATGTTTTGAAACATTGGATGGAAAAACTCTTGGTGGGCTTTCGTCTGGGTTTCGACCAACCTAAGACGGAAGTGTTTTCGATGGGACCCTAGGATTTTCTGAAAAGATGATCGGTATGGATGCATATTTTACAAATTGTGATTTATTAAAATGATTTTGTATATATGAAATGATATTTATGAGATATGCTTTGACTGCCCCACATTCACTCCTCATTTATGATCACAATCACACCATTGCACTCCACTCACCGGGTATCTTCCTTGATACTCACCCCTCTCTTTTTCTCCCTCAGATAGGGTTACTATGATAGAGCGACATCACAGACTCTAGAGGTTTTGGTAGCATATTGGTAGATTCGGTATTCACGACGGTGAGATTTAATTTAAATTGAAATATGAAATCTGTATTTTATATTGACCCTGCGAGGTCTTGATATTGAGGTCAGTAGATGGCCATGTATATTTTATGGGATGACTGTATAAATTATGGACATTTATTTGTGAAACTCTCATATTTGGCTCATTTCACATGCATTGTGGCACTTGTAAATATTTAAAATGTTAACTTGGGAATTTATTGTATATTTGTATAAAATTTAGGCTTGCTCAGTGTGACGGCTGCTCATGCTCTAGTTGGGCATGACAGTAAAGGTCTATGGTTAGGACTGCTAGTGTTTATGATAGCCTTGCGTTGTCCTGATTGTCCACTGTGGTTTGGTTGGTATCATTTGAATGTGGTTGATTGTTGTGAGATCGGGATGACCCATTCATTTATTTGATAGGATAGATGTCCATTTTACAGGATGATTTGTACATGGGAGACCTCCGAAATATGGGGAGGTTTTGTCCGATTTTCTATAAAAATATAGTCGGCATTCAGGGCAACGGTCGGCTGCTCACGACCCCGGTTCAGGGCGTGACACAGAGGGCTCGTGATTGAGCAGTGGAGTTTGGAGGTGGGGGCGATCGTGACCTGATCCCCCTAAAAATGAATGGCCTTCAGGCCTCACACCGCGGCTGAGGCCCTCGAGTTGCTTACTCATGTCTTAGATTTTCGATTCTAGCCTATCTATCTGGGGTTGACTGGCTGGTGCTGGCACTGGAACCACGGTGGGGAGTTCCTGATTCCTAGGTAATGGGACTGCTTCAGACTGGGGAGGTTGGTCATGAATAGGAAAACCAGCTGATCGAATGAGCGCTACCACAAGGGCGGTGTCAGCGTGGCTGTCTACCATGGATGCAACCCTTGAAGTTGTTCTAGTTATCCGTCTCGGAGGCATGTCTACGTTGATGTCTTCAGATGTTCAACACAGGTTCTCAAGTCTGTTTCCCACAGATGGCGCCAATCTATTGGAGGTGGATTTCATCTCCACAGATCCGGCTCCTTTTGGACTCGATCGGATGGCTGGTTGTAAGGCTAAGATATGCAAAAGACCGTCGGAGAGTGCTCTGGTGGGAGAGGCTCCGACACTCAAATCAGAAAGAGCGATTTTGAAAGAAAAGAGATAACAAATTAAGAGATGAAGGAGGACGGATCTCCCTTAGTATTTTGTATACCTTGTGTAGGGTTGGCGGACTTATCTAGACTAATACCCCCATTGATATTATATAGTACTTCCTTGATATCCGTGCCACGGCGGGCTTTACGAAACCCTAGTTTCCTTAAGGATTCATCTAGGGATTCCAGATCTATGATCATAAAAGACTTGATATTGTGATAACTTAGGCAACTAAATTATATGGGGATATTTTTTCCCTTATTGACTAGATTCGTTAGGTTTCCTTCTGTATAAGGGAGATATGTCCCGTACTGGAGTGGGGAACTCAATTGGCCACCGATCGGATGAATGTGTCCGGTCCCTTTGATGGCTATCGGTTGAGGGGTTCGGTTCCGATGATCCCTTTGTGAATCAAGTCGAACGATGGGTCTTTCGGTAAAACGGGGTGACTAAGGTCCTTCGAGGAGTTAAGTCCCTTCGAGTCAACGGGGCGACTGAGTCCCATTTTTGCTTGAATGCATTGATACCAAAAGAAAAGGAGAGACCCGCTTTACACAATAAGGCCTTCTAAAAGAGGATCTATCAGGAAGTATTTTAATTTTTAGTAAAATTTATTTTGTTTTAAGGAATCACTTTAGGAGGTGATTTAATTTTAGTAGAGTTTATTTCTTTAGTGTTACCTACATCCTAGTATCATATAGTTATCTTATCCTGAACAAATTCAATTGATATTAGATTTTAAGTTTTTATATCTTCAAATTCTGAATTGAATTTTGTTTATTTCTAGAACATAGTCAAATACTAATCATTTATTATGTTTAGTCACCATGATACCACTAGAAGATCCATACACAATAACTGGATCCTTCCTTCTTAAAACGAGGCTGGCCGGTGAGCAGGGGGACAATGGCCCCCCCGCCTGCAACCCCTTTCTCCGGACGTCCTTGAGCTCAATTGCTACAAAATGTCTTGCGGCACAACAATAGTTTTATACTTTGAATTCTTGTTGATAATGGCTCAAGGCACAGGCAACATTGCATTTTCTTTTAATCAATGATGTAAATTAGCATATAGAAAATCAATACACACAGATCATAATAAATTCAAGTAAATTTGGTTTTATATCCCAAGTGTGCAGTGCACCGATTTTCAACTAGTAGTATATATCAGTCATAAAATGAATCTAGAATAGTACTATTATATATACTCCATAATCTATATTAGTCATAAACTGATTAATTATTAAAATGGGAAATGAGAATTTGACAAAATTGGTCATACTTATTGATGGGACGTAGTCCAAGGTCCAGACCAAAAGAGTTAATTCCCAAAGGGCCCACAAAAAGGGGGCCTGCTGATCAGTGTCTAACATCCATAACAATAATCTACCGAATGGCCATAGTCACCCCGGTCATTCTACTGAAAAGCTTCAGTCACCCGGGTTTGCCGAACGATAGGGACTTAACCGATTAACCGATCGTGACTCATCAAGCGGAGATAGTCACCTCAATCAATCAAACAACCAAACGAGGCGCAACACCCCTATCAATTAAAAAAGGAAGGTCAGAACTTCCTTGATTTCAGTTTTTTATTTTATAACAGTAATTCCGAGATCTTTCAGATAAAGAAAACATCTCTCCCGAAGATGAAGGTTTTCCGATATATGAGGATCGTGATCAATTCGTAATATTGACTTTCAAGATTTTCGAAATCAATTTGATAAGGAAAGTGGGGTGGAAGTCCCTCAGCGGCACACAACTCTCACAGGTGTAAAGGATCTAAAAACCCTCGACATCATGTACGCTCTCTAAGCATAACACATGGGGCACACAAAACACAGGGAACTGCTTTCTCTATACTCTCATTTTAACCCTTGTACCAATGATATATGTAGTTAATTGTATGATATTAGTTATATGATTGTCTCATGAGATATGTATCGATTAGAGTTTTGATGATGATATTTGCTACATATGAGAAAAAGAAAGAAAAAGTTTAATTTTGTTTATCTTTTGTGTTAAGAAGTTCTTCATGAAAAAAAAAGCAGCCAAAAAAAGAGAAAAAGAGCAAAAAAAAAGAAAAAAAATACTGCATATTTGATAATTTCATTTCAGCCATGGGTCATTGATCGAAAAAGTCTACATTTTTATGTACTCATGACTGTTAGGTATTATGAGCATATGTGGATAGCGAGATCATTTATTTTTGATGTGCTATTTGTGTGAGGCGAAAGTGTTCATTGTACAAGAAATTATGTAGTTAAATTACATATTATTCTCGGTACATTTTAAACCCTTGTTATACCCCTTTATCCTACCTTAACCCTAACCACGTTACAACCAAATGAAAGACTTTTAGATTGGTGCATGAAATTCCAAATTTTAAGTGGTGGAGATTTGATATATTTGCAAGCATATGGTAATGTCAATTTCAATGTATTGATTTGAGTGTTATTGATATATTCTCTACCCTCATTTTGAGTGACTTTGAGTGAACACTTGGAGAGAATGTTGAATCTTGCAGTTTTGATTTCAATTGGAATTGTTAAGATTTGTAATAGTTGTTCTCGTACGAAATACTGTGAAGTACTTGCTGTTTTGATTATTTTTCTAATTTGACTCTCATGACATATTGGCTTAATAGTTCAAAAGAAAAATATGTTGTTTTCACTAATTTTAATTTTATTTGAGTTAGGAATGATTGAGGACAAGCATTATCTAGGTGTGGGGGGATTTGATAGGGTATAAATTAGTGTAATATTTATAATTAATTTTGTTTTATTTTTGAATAAATATTGTACTAATTATTGTGTTTTACTATATTTTATATATTAGGAATGATAGAGGAGGCTTTTGAAGAAAAATAAAGGAAAAGAAGACAAATTTGGAAATATGAAGATGTGCAAATATTTAGATATTCCTAAATATTTGAGAATAAGAATTTTAGAAATTTCAAACTCCTTGTAATTGGTTATTTAGTAGTTACCTAAATTTAGGAGAGTCTTCTCTTTAAAAATTAGGTTAACTCGCTCCTATATATATGGGTTACATTGTACAGAGAAGGAGGAGAGAGTCAGAGAGAGGAGAGCCCTAGAGGGGCAGCCGCCCCTCACCTTATTCCCAGCCACCCCTCATGTCTGGCAATCAATAGCTTTTTAGGTTTTATTATTCTTTTCTCTTGGACGGCAGCAAGAGGCATTTTATTCCCAATTTATCTATGAAAGGCTGTTGCTCATTTTTCTTCATCCCAAGTAATGTAGCAAATTTTCCAGCAATTGATTTTTAAATTTCAACAGAATTTCTTTTTATTTATTTTGTGAGTTTCCTCTTTTATGTTTCCTTTTTAATTTTAGTTTCTAGTTGAAGGATTTTGAAATCTTGATGATTGATGATTGTGAGATTTAATTGAGTTTATTAAATCAATATCTCATAAGTATTTATTTAATTCTTGTACTTCATGGATCATGATTTTCTAGAGTTTGTTAAATAGTGGCCAATATTTAATAATTCTAGATTAATCTACAACTAATTAAAATGATAAATCCGTAATTGTTTGTTGGTTTTAATAAAGTGGTAATTGGCATTCGTGTCATGAGAATGACATTCGTGTCATGGGAATAAATAATCTAATTTAAATGAACTCGATGCGTGTTTGTTAATTAGAATTTGGTCTCTCTAAATCTTAATGCTGTTGAGACTTTCAATCCTAAGAGTTTTTTTAGAGTTGACTCTCGATTAGGGAAATAGTTAATGAGATTCTTTTAATTATCGACGAAGTAAGGAGAGATTGGTCGTCAGGCGATTGTCGACGGCTATAACCAATTTATTTATAGGTATTGAAATCTATAGGTAAATCAATGATCAATCACATGAAATCAATGGGGATATAATTCCTTTGACTAAAAAAATTGATTTCACCTTAGTTTTTACTCTTTTATTTTTGAGTTCTTTATTTTTTATTAATTAGTTTAGTTAATTTTCCAACCCCCCATATTTATTTTATTTTATTTTATTTTTCTTAAAAGAAGTAAATCCACCGTTCCCTATGAATTCGACCCTACTTACCCTAGACTCGTCTTTCGTAAAGTAGGTAATTTATTTTTGGTTGTTTGACGACACATCAGTCGCTCCCTCAGACCTGAAGTCCAATCATCTGTTGGAGGATCTAGGCATCCCCAATAACGACCGTCTCCCCCGCGTGGGGAAGCATCTGAAACTCCAAACTAGTCCTGGACGATCTTCGAAAACAGGTCGAACAACTGGTAGCCGAGGAACACAAGTGGGTCCACCCTCAGGGAGACCAAATTCCCTCTTATTCTTACGCTTCGCCGTTCGACTCCAAAATCTTCTCAGAGCCCATACCCCGCAACGTACTCCTACCTCCCATGGAAAGATACAATGGGATAACGGACCCCCGAGATCATGTGACCTATTTTATAACCGTAATGATCTCCAGGGACATGCCCGATACAGCCATGTGCAAGTATTTTTCCACTACTCTCTCGGGAAATGCACTCACATGGATCAATTCCCTCCCACCGATGAGTATAAAAACCTTCTCCCAATTACACGAACAATTCGAATCACAATTTGTGATAAGCAGGGGAGTCAAGAGGAAGTCTACTGCCTTGTTATTGTCGCATCAAGGCAAAGAGGAATCCCTAAGGAACTTCCTGGAATGGTTCAAAGAGGAAATGATGAGGGTCCCTTTCTTGAATCATTCGATCGCATTGGCTGCGCTATTAACAGGCTTGCGGCCCTCCGATATGAAGGTGCCCATGACAAAGAAGTCTCCTGCTACCATCCAAGAATTTTATGCTCGAGTTGAAAAGTATATTGCTGCCGAAGACGCCAAAGCATCCGATCATAGAAGAGACCGGATTGACTGAAAAGAATGGAATCAGTCACCCCAGAGATCTCTACCCAGGAGAAACCGGGCTAAACCCCCACCTCCAAGGAGATACAACAACTACACCCTACTGAGTGAGACCCCTGGCCGGGTCTTAGCCCTTATCATAGATAAGTCATACATTCGATGGCCCCCACGATCAACTGAGGATGATTCCAACAAGGACAGAATAAAATAATGTCACTTTCATCGTGACTCAGGTCACACAACCGATGATTACAAGAAACTGAGGGACGAATTGGAATTCCTAGTACGTGAAGGAAGACTATGGGAGTTCGTCGCCGGAAGAGAAAGGGGTCCCCCAGCTAGACATCAGCGTGAACCGCCATAATGCAACCAAGAGGAAGAACGCCAAACTGTTAGGCCTCTGACTGACCGAAGGGATCGGGTGATTCTTCAGGTCCGTGACAGACCAACAGAAAATGATGTCAGGTGCCTAATTACACCAATTTTCTATTGCCCGAAGGCAATTCCTCCTGTACCACAAGAGATCCTAGCAACGAGTACCAACAAACGACAAATTGAAAAAAGGCCGGTTATTGGTTTCATCGACAAAGATCTCATTGGGATCGACCGAAATCGACACGATCCCCTTGTGATAACTGTTAAAATTGGATAATTTGAGGTTCGAAGGATTTTTGTTGATCAAGGAGCCGACTGTAATCTCCTATATCGGGATGCTTTCGGACGAATGGGATTCACTCCTGCCAATCTTCAGCCCCACGCGGGTCTGGTTAAAGGACTCTCGGACCTCCATTCGCTCTACAACGTTATCTTGGGTAGACTAGGTCTGAACACCTTAGAGGCTTTACCTAGCACCAAGCATATGAAGATCAAGTTCAGAATATCGTCAGGGATTGGGACTCTATCATGTGAGTCAGAACTTTCTACTTCTGCTCTTAAATAGTCATCAGATTTTATTGTTGGTATTCTTCTAAGATGCAATTCTAAAAAATTCCTATCGCTAGGAGGGTCTCAGTCGCCCAGGATCTACCAATCGTACGCGTCGCCAATAGGGGATGTAACTCTCCGGACGGGTGGACGTGGACCAATTATTCTAAAAAATTCATATCGCTAGGAGGGCCTCAGTCGCCCAGGATCTACTGATCGTACGCATCATCAAAAAGGGATATAACTCCCCGGACGGGCAAACACAGCCCAACTATTTAAAGATCCCCTATCATACAGAAGGTCTCAGCCACTCAGCCCCAGTGGATCATGTGTTCCACTGATGAGTTATACAGCCTTTCGAAACAAGAAGCATGATCATCCCATTCTAAGATAGGCAAAAAGATCTAAGTCCTCTTGATTCTACTGAAACAATACAGCGAAAAACAAATAAAATGACTTCTATCAGAAAAAACACAAGAATCTCTCATTAAACAAACAGATGCCACTTAGTACAAAAACTCGGGCAAAGGTTATACAGTCGGATTTGGAGTATCGATCTCTTCTTCGATTAAAGGCAGAGCCTCACTCAGGCCCATATTACGAATTATCTCTTTGGCACATTTTAATCTCTTAGCCAGCCTATGGTGGAAATCCTTCTGAATGATGGCTTCCCTAGCACGGGACTCCTCAAGCTCCACAATCTTGCGTCCTGCCATTCGAAGAGATTTCTCACGAAGCTGAGCCAACTTCTTGTGTACCAGGGCCTCTGACTTCAGCCTCTCGCATTGCCCTTGACACTAGACCAATTCCGATCAAAAGGATCTCAATTCCTCTTCCTTTTGACTGAGAAGGGCACCGAATGCGTTACCAGCAACCGAAGACTCCCCTCCCTGAAGGGAGACTGATTCCCGCGGACGAGTCAACTTAGAGAGCCGTCCCTCTAAATGGCTTATTACCTGCCTCCCCTGCTGTCCCTGAAATCGAGCAAGGGTCATGGTTTGCAAGGAAAACCAGATTAACAAATGATAAAAGTGGGAGAAGAATTTGAGGGACGCAATGAGAATATTACCATCAAACCTAAGGACTCAAGGGCTCCGCCGACCTGTTCGTAAGACATTCTATGAAAGTCAAGTTCACAGCGATTGAAGTCAAATTACCCAGCAATGCGCTCCGCTTCCACCAGATCTATATAGCCATACTGCATGTCTCCAGCACAAACGACAACGGTTCTGTGCTCTTTTGAGCCTTTCTTTCCATCGAAGAACCGAACAGGGATAGAGGACGAAGAAGACGCTCCCTCAAGAATTTTACGTTTCCCCTTGCCCAAAGGCCAGACAGGAATAACGGAAGAAGGTCCCGCCATTCTGTCCCTTGTAGCTCGAGAAACATTCGTTCTGGCTCCGGCATCAAGTGAAAGAAGACCTCCGGCTCCCCCTAACTCATCCGCCTCAACATTTGTTCCACTCAACGAGTTATCTTCATTTGGGGCAGTTCCCTCCATTGGTATAGCCTCTGTCGGCTCCAGGTGCTTAGACGGAGACCCCAGTGCAGATGGGGGCAAAAAAGCCCTCCTCCTTTTCGCCAAAGGGGACTGTGAACCGCGAAGGGTGTCAGTCGCCCTTGAAGAAGACTTAAGTAGGGTCTCAGACGCCCCGGGATCAGCCTAAAATGGTCTTTTCGCGCTATAACGAGTCGACTTGTCAACAGTGATACTTTCCAGCAGGACGTCATCAAGATAACTTAAAGAGTCGACTAGCTCGACCATCGCTCTCCCCAACAGAAGGGGCCGATCAACTTTTCTCTTTTCCCTGAGTAGTAAACCAGCCTGAGATAACATCTGATCGTCTAGCAAGGACTCGACCCATATGCTCCGACCGGTGGACTTGCAATAGCCGCTAACCGACCGAATAAAACGACCATGCTTCGAAGTGGTCGGAGGTTTTAGCCCTACATTGGGCACCCCGTTAGCCTTGGGAAGCCAGGGCATGCGATCACTGTCCAAGAACTCGACAAAAAAGAACTTTTGCATCCAGTTCTTATCGATGGACTCATTGTAGAAAAATCTCCAACAGGACTCGGGACGGGTCTGTAGTTTGTACCACCCATTGGTCGGCCAATTACTCCCACACCTCATCAGAATAAAAACTGAGGACAAAATGTCAAAATCGAAACGAAGGCAACAAAACCCTAATAAGGAAGCTACCGCGACCACTAACCGCTAGGCGTTGGGAATCAGGAGAGTCGGGAATATGTTCCACTGACGCAAAACCTCAGAATAAGGACCCATATATGGAATCTTTAAACCGTACTTGACCGATTGAAGATACATCGGCACACAATTCTCTGATACCCTGTTAGCCCTGTCAACTTCTATCGCAGACAACAGGGAATATCGTCCCCCAACAGCATCTCAGTTTGTACTTCTTGAAGCTCTTGTACTAACATGGTGCTCGTAATATCACCAATGTTCGAGAAAGCCTGAGGAACGGACATCTTAGTCACCGATAAAGACTCTTTGGCAGGGAGAGAGAGAGAAAAAGGTAGAGGAGATGGAGAAAGCTGTGATAAGAAAGGCCCTTATGGGATGCGTGATAAATAGTTTACCAAGACCGAAGCGACCGCGACCTTATTAAAAGACCCTCCGATTTAAAAATTATGACTCATGGCGTCTCTTTCCAAGAAAACCATGAGTCAGGAAAAAATGATAGGATATAGTCCAAGGCCCATACCAAAAGAGTCAATTCCCAAATGGCCCACAAAAAGGGGGCCTACTAATCAGTGTCTAACATTCGCAACAATAATCTACCGAAGGGCCATAGTCACCCCGATCATTCTACTGAAAAGCCTCAGTCACCCGGGTCTGCTGAACGATAGGGACTCAGCCGATTAACCGATCGTGACTCATCAAACGGAGATAGTCACCTCAATCAGTCATGCAACCGAACGAGGGGCAACACCCCTATCAATTAAAAAAGGAAGGTCAGAACTTCCTTGATTTCAGTTTCTTATTTCATAATTCCGAGAACTTTCAAATAAAGAAAACGTCCCTCCCGAAGAGGAAGATTTCCCAATATATGAGGATCGTGATTAATTTGTAATATTGACTTCCGAGATTTCCGAAATCAGTTTGATAAGGAAAGTAGGGTGAAAGTCCCTCAGCGGCGCACAACTCTCACAGGTATAAAGGATCTAAAAACTCTCGACATCAGGTACGCTCTCTAAGCCTAACACAGGGGGCACACAAAACACAGGGAACTGCTTTCCCTCTACTCTCAGTCTGTTTCTTTCAAACAAAAACCGCTCTTTACTGACTTGAGAGTCGGAGTCTCTCCGCCGGAGTACCCTCCGGCAGTTTTTGCAGGAGTATCCACCATCGACAGCAACCGTTCGAGTTAACAAGGAGCTGGTATCTAAGGAGACAAAACTCACATCCATCACTTATATACAAAAAAAAATAAGTAAAAAGCAACCAGTTATGAAATGGTCTTTTTTTTCCACAGATCGGTATTCGGATTTTATCTAACTAATTTGGTCTGAGTATTATAGGTTCATTTAGGGATTAGCTCTTCCAAATTCTTTTTCCTCATTCCCAGGGCTCGAATTTGAAATCTTTAATTAATAGAATAGAATGTCTGACCACTCAATTCAAATAAATTTGGTATGAAAAGATCTTTGAATGATGTGATGATTGTACTTTTGATTCGGCCCAAACAATTTGGGGGAAAAAAATAAAAGAAGGTATATTTTTAATAATATTTCATTAAATGTCACTAAAAACTTCAAAATATAGTTAAAAGTTTTAAATAGATTTTTTTATTCTTTAAAAATAATTATTTTTCTTATGTGCTTTGCATATTATGATTCACCTCCTCATAAATTTTTAGTTTTGGCTATTGATTGGGCACATGAATATCAAGTCCAGTTATGATGACGACTAGTAAACAAAAACAATATTTTTGTGTACAATTGATATGTCATTTTCATAGTCGAAAAGGACAAAAGAATAACCACAAAATAGGGAACTGTCGATGTCATTGATGCAAGTGCATTTATGTTATGTAGGGAAGAAAATCTGTTTCTGATTTCCTAAAATGTTCATTCAGCCCTGCATTGTTGGCACTTTCACTATGATATTTCCTTTCCACATATGCACTGAAATTAAGAGATGAGCCATCCAAAAGAAAACGTGAGCCTTGGTCTACGATTCCCGGCCTAGGAATAAAACTTCTATATTCCTTTTATGGTTGGCAATGACTAAAAGGTCACAATTCTGTGAGTCATATTGTAATTGTAATCTTGTTGCATTCAACTTTTATATATAGCATATATGTTTCTAATAGGAAAAAATAAAAAATAAAATAAAAAATAAAAAAAATTCAAAGAATCATAAACTATACAAATCCAGAACAAATTTTATAGGCTTAAATTTAAGGAAATAGAGTCAAATTTAGTTCAAGGTGTGATTCGGACGTACTAAAAATTGACTAAAAAAATGGTTAAAGTAAATTTGTATAGAAAATGTCATAAATATTAAAGAAAGTATAACAATGATAATTATCCCCTTTCAATAAATCTATCTAAATTATCATTAAACTAATCAAATCCAGCAAAAATCAAATCACTATTTGGGCCAAGAAGGATTCGTATGCACCTACATAAACATAACCTTGTCTAAGAATGGTTTTTTAGAAGGCCAAATTCAAGCTATTTCTTGTTATGACAATAGGCAAAGAAAGAACCTAGAATCAAAGGAATTTTTATTAATGAAAGGTTTGGCGTGTGGGGGGAGAGAGAGAGAGAGAGAGAGAGGGAGAGAGAGAATGATACAGTGTATTCAAATTCATTATAGTATCACAAATTATCATAGGAAAGAAATCGATCTACAATTATAAGAATGAGGAGTTCAAGAACTTTGAACTAGCGAGAGCTGATTTGCGACGATTTCTAATTAATTGACTGTAAGAGAATTCTATTAAAATTAATCTAGATTTTATATTATTACTTTATCTCTATAATAGCTTATTTTTTATTGTTAGATTTTGGAATTATTTAATTTTAACATTTCAAAAGAGTTACTTCCAGAGAATGTGCAGAGTAAAAATCAAAAAACCCTTCGTGCCCATTGTGAGAGCACCAGAAGCGTAGCTGAGACGAAGTTCAGCGTTGCAAGATCCAAGTCTTTGCCTCTGTGCATCATATATTTGAAATTCCACCATAAGCCTCATATTTTCCATCACACTTTCGATCTATGACTAGAATAATGATTTTTGTATATAGCTCCCAATTCATGAATTTTTAAGATTCTGTTGGATTTGGATTGCCTCCCTCTTCAGGGTTTGACTGGGAGATTAAAATCAAGAGAAAGGGAAGCCTGCTCCAAACCAGATGGAGGAAGGAGGTTTTTGAACTCTCAATGCCCTTCCTCTTTCCTTCCTCTTTTCCAATATTTTTGGAGGTTTGCAAATGGTGGGACATAATCCAAATACCAGCCAGTATAGCATTCGGGCTCCCGATATCCAAAGAAACACACATGGTCCCAAAGGGTTTAGTCCCTCCGATCATAAAACACATTGACTTAGACAGCACAACCGACAAGTGGATACATTCGGTGAGACCGAACGTCTGTCCTTACTATCTGATCAACTGCAGCCAAATACTAAATGAATCGAATGCTCCTACTCCCAACCGGTAATACTCAAACTAAATCTTGTCCTAATTGAGTTTCATATTACAATACGAAGAAAACCTAGAGGATCTAATCGATAAGAGAAAAAATCTCCATGTATGACTCAATTTCCTAAGTAACAACAACATTGAATCTTTGACACTCATAGATCTGGAATCCTCGGTCACTCCACAAGGAAACTAGGGTTTGCAACGCCTGAGACGACATGGCTCTGAGAGGGATACTGTATAAAAGTTTTCAAAATATCAAGTCAGGTAAGTTCTCTAACTCAACACAGGATACATAAAGATCACAATGAAATTCGTCCTCCCCCCTTCTCAGTATGTTTATCTTTTTCGAAAACTGCCCTTTTTGACTTGAGCGTTGGAGCCTCCCCCGCCGAATTTTTCCAGGTTTCAAACCTCTCCATTGAGCACCCGTTCAAGTCACAAAGAGTCAGATCTGTAGAGTCGAAACACACCTCCAATAGATTGGCGCCGTTCGTGGAAAACTAAGCTAGTCATTAGTCTTTCTCACCAACTGCCTATCACCAAACAAAAATGGTTACAGTTAAGAGAAAACGCCCCACCATCGGGTTCAACGACAATGATTTAATCGGAGTTGACCCCAGCCGCAACGATCCCATAGTTGTTACTATTAAAATAGAGTCTCATATGATAAAAAGGGTTCTCGTTGACCAAGTCACAGATTGCGACATCCTTACTTGGGACACACTCTATCGAATGAGCCTAAACTCTTCACACCTTTAACCCCAACCGGATCCCTCAAGGGATTGTCTGATGAATGCATCTATCCGGAGGGGATCATTCTACTCGTTGTAACTTTAGGAACTCCCTCTAATCATGCAACTTTCAAGGTCACCTTTCACATTGTAAAACTATTCTCACCGTATAACGCCATCCTCGGTCGACCAAGTCTGGACGAACTGGAAGCCTTACCCAACATTCAGCATATGAAGATGAAGTTCAGAACGTTGGAGGGGATCACAACTATCCGCAACGATCCCAATCTCTACACCTTCTTCGCTGACCGAGATGGGTGAGAGAGTTTTCCTATCAATACTCTAGAACTCAGAGATGACATCGAACCGATTAGCAAACCAGAACCAGGAGAAGAGGTGATCGAAATTCCTCTGACGAACGACCCCAACCGGACTATTCGGATCGGGGCTACTCTGTCTGCGCCCCTACGAGATGCTATTGTTAGTTGCCTACAGTGGCACTCCAAGGTTTTCGCTTGGTCCTCTGAAGACATGCCTGGCATCGATCCGTCTATCATTACTTACAAATTAACAGTAAACCCTGGCTACAAGCCAGTCAAACAGAAAAAGAGAGTTTCGCCCTTGAACATCAATGAGCCATTCAAGAAGAGGTCAAAAAATTACTAACTACCGAGGTCATTCGTGAAGTCAAATATCCCGAATAGCTAACTAACATAGTCCTGGTGAAAAAAATCAATAGTAAATGGAAAATGTGTACAGACTTCATGGATCTCAACAAAGCATACCCAAAGGACAACTACTCTTTCCCGAATATCGACAAGTTGGTGAACAATTCCTCAGGCCATCAACTCTTGAGTTTCACGGACGTCTACTTGGGGTACAATCAGATATGCATGGCACCTAAGGACGAAGAGCAAACAATCTTCATTACTAAGTGCGGTACATACTGTTATCGAGTCATGCCCTTTAGTCTAAAGAATGCGAGGGTGACCTTCCAATGACTGGCTAACGAAGTCTTCAAAGATTAGTTTGGTCGCAATGTAGAAGCGTACGTGGATGACATACTTGTAAAAAGCACTGACACCGAAAATCACGCTGCCGACCTTAAGGAAACCTTTCAGACGCTCGAGTGCTATAACATGCGACTGAACCCCGCCAAGTGCCTGTTCAGAATCTCATTCGGCAAATTCTTGAGTTTTATGATCACCAATCGCAAGATTGAGGCAAACCCTGAAAAGATATAAACTATCCTGGACATGTTACCGCCCCAAACACTAAAGGAGGTGCAGCATCTCACCGGTCGAATAGCGACTCTAAGCCTATTCATGTCAAAAGTTGGAGAGAAGTACAAACTCATTTTTGACACTTTGAAGAGATCTTAACAATTCGCATAGACATTTGAGTGCCAAACGGCATTTAAATGGCTCAAAAAGTATCTTATGACCCCTCCCTTGCTTTCTTGACTAATTCCTGGTGAAAAACTCTACATTTATCTCTCTATTTCTGATCAGACGCTTTGCTCTGTCCTTGAAAGATAGGATTCAACTGTTTAGAAGGTCATCTATTACATCAGTCAGATACTTAAGGAAGCCGAGATTAATTATTGACCAATCGAAAAGATAGCATATGCACTGGTCATTTCAACCAGACGACTTCGACCATACTCCCAAGACCACACTGTTGTGGTACTCACCGATCAGCAGTTGAAACAAATTCTCCAGAAGAAAGACATGTTTGGTCATCTAATCAAATAGAGTGTTAAATTGGACGAATTTGACATCCAATACCAGCCTCAGCCAGCAATCAAAGGCCAAGTCTTGGCTGACTTTATCCTCGAGTGTACTCTTCTAGTCACGGTTGCGTCTAAGTCCACCCAAGATCTTAATGAATGGTCGTTGTCAAACTAGACTATACATGTCGATGGATCATCAAACTCTTCGGGTAGTGGTGCCAGGCTCATACTAGTGGGTCCAGACAACTTTAAATCAGAATATGCCCTCCATTTCGACTTTAGTGCCACCAATAACCAGACGAAATATAAAATCTTGCTAACAAGACTCCGGATTGCAGCAGACACGAGAGCCAGAAATGCTCAGGTACTCACTGATAGCCAGTTAGTAGTCAAGTAGATCGAGGGGGTCTATGAAACAAAAGACCCAACTATGGCCAAATACCTAAATAAATTACACGAGACAATGGCAAGGCTAGAAAGTTTACCATACCCCAATATCGACGAGCCCGAAATGGTCTTGGCAATGGACCAACCTCCTATGAAGACCCGATCAAAGCATACTTAAAAGATAACCGATTGCTTGACACACCACTAGAAGCAGCTAAACTAAAGCGAAAGGCCACTCATTACGAAATCATCGACGGAAAGCTATATCAAAAGTTTTTCATTCATCCTTATTTGAGGTGCCTAACCCAAGAAAAGGGGAACTACATTCTACAGGAGATCCACGAAGGGATATGCGGCAGCCACCTGGGGGCTCGTAATTTGATACACAAATCTTTACAACAAGGGTACTACTGGCTGACCATGAATAACGAATCGAATGATTATTTCAAAAAATGCGACAAGTGTCAATGATTCTCTTTGGTTCCCAAAACACCTTCTACTGAGTTTAACCCCCTCACCGAATTGTGATCGTTCGCTCAGTGGGGAATGGATATTCTCAAACCGTTTCTGCCAACTATCGGACAGAGAAAGTTTCTTATAGAAGCCATCGGCTACTTTACTAAGTGGATAGAGATCGAACCTTTAGCCCAGATAATAGCATCTAAGGCCCAACAGTTCGTATGGGCACACATCATCACTCGTTTCAGCATACCTCACGTCCTTATCACGGATAATGGAAAACAGTTTGATAATGCTAACTACCAAGTATTCTGCATAAAGCTAGAGATCGATCATTAGTTCTCATTGGTTGTCCATCCACAAACCAACGTACTCGCGAAAATAACCAATAGGACGATTCTTCAAGGGCTAAAGACAATGTTAGATGAAGCTAAAAGACAATGGGTAGACAAACTCTATGGCATCCTCTGGTAGTACCGTACCACACCCAAAAGAGTAATCGGAGAGACTCTGTTCAGCCTGACATACGGAAACGAAATTGTTATACCAGTGGAGATCAAGATCCCCTCCCTTTAGGTAACCCAGTATGATTTCGAAACAAACGAATCAACCTTATGTGAGCACCTAGACCTGCTTCCTGAACTACAGGAATCCACGTCTGCCCGAATGGTTACTTATCAGTAACAAATAGCATGATATTACGACCAACGAATTGGAAGCTGAACATTCAAACCAGATGACTTGGTACTAAGGAAAGTGGAAGCTACCAGCCAACTCCAACTTGGGGGCAACTAGCCCCCAATTGGGAATGCCCTTATAAGATACGCTCTGTGGTTCACCCGAGAGCTTATTGCCTCAACAATCTAGAAGAATCGGCCATACTCAGAACTTGAAATGCAGAAAACCTGCGAATCTACTATCAATGAGTCACATTATTTCTCTTTCAGCAAAGGTACCTCTTATCGAGTAAGTTCCTCATGATTCTCCTTTCGATAGTTCTATCCATTCGACTCTTAACGCTTCCATTTCAGTCAGTGATTACCTATCGAAAGGATCTATCTCCCCGAAAGACCTTAGTCACACCATCTTATCGAAGGGATCTATCTTTCTAAAGGGTCTTAGTTGCCTCATCCTATCGAATGATCTATTTCCCCGAAAGGCCTTAGTCATCCCATCCTATCGAATGGATTTATCTCCCCGAAGGGTCTTAATCGCCACGTCCTATCAAAGGGATCTATCTCCCCCAAAGGGATTTAGTCGTCCCGTCCTATCGAATGGATTTATCTTCCTGAAATGCCTTAGTTATCTCGTCCTATCGAAAGGATATATCTCCCCAAAGGGCTTTAGTTGCCCCGTCTTATCAAAAGTATCTATCTCCCCAAAAGGGTCTCAGTTGTCCCGTTCTATTAAATGGATCTATCTTTCCAAACATTCAGTTGCCCTTCCGAAAGCACCTACACCCCGAAAGAGCCTTAGTCACCCCGTCCTAGTGAGAGGGTTCAATCTCTTGGATGAACTTCAGTCAAAGGAGCCAGCATCATTGGCTAAGTTCGTGACAAATGGTGGACACAACATACTTCTAATATGAGTATAACACCCAGTATCATTCGTACCGGTGGTCAGCCACATAAGCGCTTCAACACGCAAAAATAATTTCACCAGACACAACAAGGCACAAAAAAGTGGAATAAATCTTTCTTATTATGACAAATGCATGCTCGATCACATGAACAAATACACTTTCCAAGTCCCTTGGTCAGATTGATTACTCTAAGAAATAGCTACATTGTCCCTATTGTTTGATAATACTGGAGAGTACAAAAATAGTAAAGAGAAGAACAATGAAAAACAAAACGGCAACCCTAAGCACCAAGGACCATGAAAGTCGCGAATGGAATTCACGTACGATAATTTGCAGCCCAACCAGCACAAAAGAACTGCCGAAAAAGGGGCGAGCTGATCAGGAAGGGAGCCTAAGGATGCAACAGGATATCATCAAACTTTCCAACTTTCTGGACACAACTGGTACACCCTGCCACCCGACTTAGAAGGAGACTCTTTTCTTAAATTTGAGTTAGGAACCCCCGATGGGAACATCAATAAGGCCTGTCGTGACATTCGAACAATGAATGGCATAACGAGGCCTCATATCAATAATTCTCACTCTTGACGAGACCTCATACCAATAGAGGCAACTCATGTTACACCACTTGGCCAAACCGGAGCGCCCTTTCGAAAACCTCTCATAGAAGATAACTCTCACAAGAAAAAAGTCCTCAAAGGTAGGAAAAAATTTGTTAAAACACCACGAAGTTCCATAGTCCCTATTTATAGGCATGAAAAGATCTCTTCAAAATCTTAGGTTAGTTGAAACGCCTCTATAAAAGGCATGCGAATTAAAAGGAGTACATGCCGCCTCACCTCCCTATGCCACATTAAATTCGAATTGAAAACGGAACGTCCTAATGCCAAGGAAGGGCAAAACGGTCGAATCAAAAATTGGATTTATATCTCATCCACTTTAATTTCGTATCAATTGAAGGCGATTCAGATGATCTCGGGAGACACGTGTTGCCTGCTCCTCAAGAAACGAACTTCACTCATGGCGCCTCTCTTGCAAATCGACACCATAAGTCGGGAGCAAATGATGAGATAGAATCCAAATACCAAGCAGTACAACATTCGGGCACCCGATACACAAAGAAGCACACATGGTCCCAAGGGCTTAATCCCTCCGATCATAAAACACATTAACTTAGTCAACACGATCGACGAGCGGATATATTCGATGAGACCAAACACATGTCCTTACTATCTGATCAACGACAACCAAATACTAACCAACCGGTAATACTCAAACTGAATCTCGTCTTAATTGAGTTTCCTATTGCAAAACGAAATATATTTCCCGCATAAGGAGGGAAAACTAGAGGAATTAATCGATAAGAGAAAAAATCTCCCCGTATGACTCAATTTTTTAAGTAACAACAATATTGAATCTTTGACACTCATAGATCCGGAATTCCTAAATCACTCTACAAGGAAACTAAGGTTTGCAATGCTCCGAGATGGCACGACATTGAGAGGGACACTATATAAAAGATTTCGAAACATCAAGTCAGATAAGTCATCTAATTCAACACAAGACATAAAGATCACAAGAAAATCCATCCTCCTCTTCTCAATCTGTTTATCATTTCGAAAATCACTCTTTTTGACTTGAGCATCAGAACCTCCCCCGCCGGAGCACCATTCATCGATCTTTTACAGGTTTCAAACCTCCCTATTGAGCATTCATTTGAATCACAAAACCGAATCTGTGAAGTCGAAACCCATCTCTAACAACAAACTAGGCATTCATGCAAGTATTAGGCTTTATACATGTTTCTTTTGCACAGAACAAGCTTCTTTTGTGGGGAATGAGACCAACAGATCCTCAATGCCAACTCTCTCGAATTACCACAAGATGTTCGATGTAAGAACATTCATGACAGAAGTGGAATCCGCAAAAAGAACGACACTGAAATTCATCTACTGCTGCTCATGACTATTCCCCCCACCACCCCCCCAAAAAAAATCCAAAAAAAAAAAGGAATGAATATTTTGGAAAATATCATTTACCATAATGCGGCCAAAGCATGAAAAATTGCAATCTCCGGATCAATGCTGTTGCCTGTCCTACCAGATGAAACACCACATACCCATCCCCAATGGGACAACCTAATAGTTACAGTCCCCCTCTCCCAACCCGATGATCATGAGTTCGAATTTTAACATAAAAAAAAAATAAATAAAACAAAACAAAACTAAACTAAAGAAAAAAACAAAAAAAACACACACACCACATACCCAAGAAAGCCCCTTATGAACAAAAGCATCTATAAGGTTAGCAGAAAATGTCGGAATTCCAAGTAGGAACACCAATAGTGGCCCTTGAACTTGACTTGTCACATAGAACGTTTTGCAAACATTAGAACTAATAGTCGAAATCATAAATGTGATTAAAAAAGAAAAAAAGTTTTGCAATCATATTAGGGCCGCCGCTATTGTACTACAGAGAAGGTCATCATCTGTAAAATTCAAAGTCTGTGTCGGGCTTCTTCACATTTGTACGGTAACCCTTCTCAAAGTCCTTTGGTAGAATGACATATCGATTCTTCCGGACTGCATGCATCCCAGCTTCTTGACATATAGCAGCAATCTGCACACACTTTATCTTGTTAACTCAAGATCATTAAGAGGATGACAAAGCTACAGGATAACAAATAAGGGGGAAAATGCATATCCATGCAGTCTTGTATTTACCATGTCATCCAATAGCCTCAAATTTACCCTAGGTTATAAAATATATACATACATACATATATATATAGAACCTGGCAGTTCATAGTGGAAGTCCTCATGCAATCAACACACTAATTCCAAGGGGAAAAAAGGGCCAACTGCAGTGCTTTCTTGTTTTACAGCCCTAACTAATGACCATTTTTCTTTGGGAGAAGAAATTAATGCACATGTTTTGAGAAGAGCACATGGTGTCCAATTCTGGAAAAAACAAATGCAAATGGGAGATCAACACTGTACACACCAATAAGGGCACTTGAATACTTTTTTTTTTCCTTTAATTTCTGTGACAGGAAATGGATTGTATTAAATGTATTAGAAAAGATACATCAGAGTCAGAAGCATGGAAACACAGAAAAACAGAAACTAGAGAATTACTTCTGATCCCTCCTTTTTTTTTTGGGATACTTGACCATCGATATCTTAAAACCTCACTAATCTGGTTTGAGAAGTTATGGGGCCTAATTTAGGGACCCACTCTCCAGCACCTATTTTTCTATTCCCAATATTCGAATTCAAGACTTTGATTAAGAGAATCTAGTGCTCTGCCACTAAACCCACAGGTTGTTAGTCTTTCCAATCCCTCTTCTACTATAAAATATAGTCTCTATTGGCACCCAGGGCATGAGTTCAAACTTTGGTACTGAAAACAATCTTGTCTCAAACGAGAGAGGGCAAAAATACTCTAATTTCTAAAAGTTCTAGTATTTTGCTCCCTCCAATCCCACTAAAAAATAGCCACAAGGGGACATTGCTAAAGCAAAAGTATTTTTTGCCCTCCGAAACCTCTAAATTTTGTAAAGCAAATTAGAAACACTTTTAACACAAATCCACAAATTACCACACACAGGAAACAAACAGCTCTACATCTTCGGTGCAATATAACTATGCAAAGACAAGTAATCCCTAGTTTCAAAATTCTTGTAAGACATCACACAAACATCAAAAGAGATAAAAAAAAAAAGGTCTCTTTTTTGTAACAAATTATTTGTGTTGATCTTGTTAAGCACTATAAAACAAGTAAAGTTTTAATTTTGGTGGAAGCATTTGCTTTCCAAATGAAATCGGTTAGGGAGAAGGAAAAGTGTCTGATGGCAAATAAAACAATGAGGTGTTAATTTGCAAGAGAATGTAGCAAAGAGTATCAAGGCTCCAAGCTCTAGTATCCAAAGCATGGAGAGAAGGTTCATTTCCTTGTAGGAAGAAAATTTGAGAGGAAAATTATATAGCTTCACTATCATTAAGATTTCTTAGAAAATGAAAGTTTTAAGATATCAAATGAGCATAATGGTTCTAGAAATCTTCAACAGGAGCAGAATAAAGCATACACAACTAATAGCGCCAGCAAAAAGTGATAGGAAGGGGAGAATCCCCAGTCCAAAAATTCTCCCAACAAAATAAAAAATAAAGAAATGCAAGAATCACCTCCTACTTTGAATGATACTAGAGGTAGAAAAATCTGATATAAGCGAAAGGTAAACTTCCAAGGACTACAATGGAAACTCCAAGTCCAACGTTGGCATCCCATTGATTGTGTGAGGAACCATTATAAGCTAATGCCACAAAAAGTTGGGTTCTAGGATCTCCATAGCCATTTGCCAACAAGAGAAGTGTTTCTTGACACTAGATTAAGAGAACCAAACTAACCTTAAATTTAGGTCTAGTTACCTACTACCAACTCACGAAGTGATCCCTCCTAGTCAAACTTCTTGACCATAGGGGATCTCTGATCAATTTATCAATCCTTATGGCTACCTTACAAGAATCTTGAGAACGGAGAAAAGATAAAGAGGACACTAAAAAGACACGCGAGGATAACGGTATGCAACCACCTAGAGGGAGAAAAGTGTCATTCTACTTCTAATTCTAGCCATAATAGGGTTTAAAAATGAAAACATCTTGGATTACCCCCCCCCCAAAAAAAAAAAAAAAAAAAACAGAGAAAAAACTAACAAACAAACAGAAACTAGCAAATAAGAAATAGGTCACTCCCTCTTCTCACAACTGATACAAGCTGCCAATTATCAAAAGCCCAACAGGGCATGTTTAAACCGAGAAACTCACTATTGACTATATTGATCATACACCAAAAGCTCTCTCAAAATCGTTGAGAAAAATTATCATTTCCCTAAAACAGTTTTTAACCTCCTAATCAGAAAGAGGACAGTTCGTGGCCAGCAAATACATTGGCTTAAACCTGTCTCAATCAATGGGCTCAAAGGGTCCACAAGAAGAGGGATGAGGAAAGAAGAGAAAGGATCTCCTTGTCTTAGCCCATGAGAAGTTGCAATTAAGTTTTAGGCTTTTCATTAGAGGTAACAAAAAATGTAGCTGAACTTTAAATAATCTCTCATCCACCTCCAACTGATATCAAAATCTTAATTTTTTAAGCACATTATCTAAAATCTCCACTTAACCCTATCATTTGTCATGCATCGAAAAAATCTAACTTAAACAACAACTTTATGATGTTTCCTGGCATAATCAACTAATTTATTACGTACTAAAATTGCATTTAAAATCTAGATATCTCCACTGTAAGTGCTCATTAAGCATCTCTCAGAAGCTATTGCTGAAGATCTTAGTCACGATTCAATAAAAAATAGTGGTAAGGCTAATGGATCTAAAATATTTCACTTTCAAAGAGAAAGCCTCTTTAGAAATAAGGAAGTTAATGCTGTTACTACCACCACATCAGTGAAGAAGTCATCTAATACTCTAAACAAATCCTCAAAAATAATGTCCCAAAAGACCTAGCAAAAAGCCATAATAAAACTATCATGACCTGAAGCTTTCTCCCTGTCAAAGTGAAAAAAGCATTCACTCAAATCTCATCCTTCTCAAAGAATTTCTCTAGCTAGAACATTCTGTAACTCTCTATCAAATGCCAATCAAACCTTTCAACAATAGGTACCCTCCATCCTCCAAGACAAAAGTTTCTATACAAGTTAGTAATGCTGTCCTCAATAAGAATAAGAACCTTAATAATATTACCCCTATAATCCTCTAAGTCTCTGATAAAAAAACCAAACATTGTAATCCCTGTTTCTAACCCACTTCACCAGAATTTTTATCACTGACTTATATCCTCCTGTAAGAGAATCCTCAATATCATTATTAGATCTCTCTCTACAACCAGAGACAATCTCAATTAAACCCCTCACAACATTCAATTTATCTAAATTATCAAACTCGCGAAAGATAATATTGTTCTTCTCCCTAACACCACCAAAATATATTTATCCAAACTTTTAAGATCTCCTATAAATGCCTCAAATTCCACGTGAATTTGAAACCCCTCTATCCATCCACATGGCAGTCTCTCTGAGCATATTCCACTGCCTTTCTAAGACCTCTAAGGGAAAGTCACATGTTCTCACACCTAAAAGTTATGGGCCCCAACAGAATAATTAGTCTCTAAAAGAATGGGAAAATGGTTCAAAATGGTTCTGGTGAGGGTCTCATGTTTAAGATTTGGAAACAGAAGTCTCACTTATTAATAAGAAAAAACAATCAAATGTTAAGTAACCTGCGCCACCAGAACATAAACCAAGTGCATTGGGCATCGAAGGGAGGAATTCCTTTTGACTCACAGCCCTCAGTAAAGGAATCATAGGAGACCATAATAGAGGTCATGCTAGACCAATCAAGCTTCTTAAATGGGAATTTAATAACATTAAAATCCTGACCCACATACCAAATAAGGGGGCATAAACCAAACCCCCCCCCTTAAATAACTCCTCCCAAAAGGAACAATAATCTAGGCATATTTTGGACTATATACGAGTCAACAATTGTGGAGATCTCTAACTTGAAGGAGAATAGAAATGAAAAAGAACCTGTGAAGGCTATCTATGCAATGTAAAGTTCTAACATCCCACATAATAATAATCTTGCCCAAAGAACCCGTAGAGAAGGATGACACTCCCATGCCTTAAACCTAGAGTTGCAAATGGAGTTGACAAGATCAGATCGACCTCTGCTAGCTAGTTTCACAGGTACAAAAATATCATGGGAGTGCTTGAACTGAGTGAAACAGCAAAGAACCAGTATAAAACTGCTAAAAATCTCCCAAAAATATGCTGAACCACATAAATAATTGAACCAGAATATCTGAAACAGGTCAAGGTGTGAGCAGAAGTGCCATCATTGAACCATTCCAGCATGAGTATTCATGACATCAGAAATATATGGTAGCAGAGAAGATAAAATCTTGTCACACAGCCTTTGGCATCTCCATAAAGAGCATGACAAAAACATGGTGCATGCATCTCTCTCTCCCTCTCTCTCTCTCCCCCCCCCAAAAAAAAGCAAAGACTGAATGCATCTTTGGTCATCACTCATCAGAACCTTACATTCTGGTGACTCTCTATTGATTTTTCTTCACCTTTTCTTTTCTGCCGAGTACTGGTGTTTTCCAGTAGTTGCTGTCAGAATGTTGGTGTAGAATTGTTTCTTTTATGCTGTGCTTAGAGTTTGTGATGTTCTAGGGTTTGATTGCTCTGCTCCTTTCCTGACTGTGAATATAAAATGCTTCCTTTTAGTTGTTTACTATATCATAATGCATTTGTTTAAAGTTCAATCGAAGGTTTTTGAGCTCTGCCTAATTGGAAAAATCTTCTATCACTTGCAATTGGTGGAAAACAACAGGGATAGATGTCCTGGGTTGATTTCTCTACGATTGGAGTGTACCAAGGGGTTGGGATATCTGCTGGATTAGAATCGTAGGATATCAAGGACATCAATTTTGAGTACAAGCTTTTGAAAAAGAGAGCCACGCCATTTGGATGAAGGCAATGCAATAAGGGAGGAGTTTTTCTGAAAATCACTAGTTATTATTGGGAAAAAATTAAGGGTAAAATTTGCATGCCCTCTGGTGTTGAATTACACGGGAGGAAGATTCTTGGACTGAAGCTAAGATTGCTTGTGTCAAAAGAAGACTGGAATACCTCTCAACATGATAAGAACAGATTCAATGAAAACTCTGAGAAGAAGGAGAGCATAGGTGTTGAGTCAGTAGGCCAAATGGTATCAGAGGGTAAAAAGATGTCTCAGAATCAATTTACCAGGGAAAGTAGCTTAGGAGGTAGCACAAAGCTCTCGAGATCTTGGATTGATGTGGTGAAGGGTGGTTGGCCAGAGAAGATGGTTTCTGGTTGTCATGGTTCTGGTAAGAGACCCTGTTTTTGATAATTTTCAGCAAAAGGTAGAAGCTAATCGTGAATTAAGGTTAATACAAGGACATGATTTAAGCAATATTAGTGGATTTTCAAATTCAAATTTGAATTCATATGGCGGGGGACATTTACAGCCTGACATGGAGAGGCACATCTCAGTAGTGGAGCAGAGATGTCTGAGGAAGGTGATGAATAGTGCAACGCCAAAGGGGGTTTTTGGGCTAAAAATTAGGGCAAGTGCTAATGGGCCAAGGTATGTTTTTTAGGCCAGAAGAGCAATGGGTCATTTGGTTTCTTCAGATTTTAAAGTGGTCACTTCAGACTTTAAAGCTAAGGTGGTTTCGGGCCGGGGAAGGAAAGGCCAAATTGAGAATGAAATCCCAGTCTGTTTGGATTAAAAAGGTCCAGGTCTGTTGGTCTTAGTAAGAAGTCAGTTGGGTTGGTTGGGCTGGATGAGCAGAATTTGGTAAAAATGGTATCTCATTTGTCCAATGAAGGTGTTTAGTCGGAATGCTAGGAGTTTAGGCAACAGAAGGAAAAGAAGGAAGCTTAGAGAAACCATTCTTTGGGTCAGCCCTAATATTGTGTTCATTTAAGAGTACAAACTGGAGGAGGTGAAGTCAGTTTGATTAATTCTATCTGGGATTCTAGGTCCCAGGGCTGGAAATGTCTTCCTTCGAGTGGTTCTTCAGATGGAGTCATTATCATTTGGTAGTTAGGACTGATCACCAGATTGATAATCTTCATGGATTCTTTTCCCTTTCTGTTCTATTTCAAGTTAGAGGTCTCCGTCATAGTTAATTTATGTCCATAATTTATGTCCATTTATGGCGTGAATACTCCCTGATAGCGCCATTCCTTTTGGGAGGAGCTATATAGTGTTTATGGTTTTTGCTCTCCGTACCGTCTGGAGAGAGAAGGGCAACATCTTGTATTGATAGTTTTCTTTGCTCTAACGGACGGTAGGCCAGTTTCCCTAATCTTCAGCATGACATTCTCACCAGAACCACTTCTGATCACTTTTCCATTCTTTTGGAGTCTAATCATGTCACTTGGGGTCCCACTCCTTTTTAACTTCAAGAACGGGTGGCTCACTCATAGATATCTTAAGAGTGGTTGAAGAGTCGGGGAGTAATTCCAAAATATTAGGGTGGGAGGGTTTCAAGTTTATGAGGAGATCAAAAAATTTTAAACAAATTCTCAAAGTTTGGAATAAGTAAGTTTTTGGTGTTATTAGAGCCCAGAAATGGTGCTTTTCTTCAGGGGATCAAAAAGTTAGATAAGCTCAATGTAGAAGGAGACTATTCTTATGGAGGAGAGTTGCTATGGTTCAAGGATCTTGCTATTCGTGAGAAAATCTTAGGAAGGATCTTGAGGAGCTTATTTTTAAGGAGGAAACCAGTTGATCTCAAAAGATTAAGATGAAGTGGGTTAGAGGAGGATTTTGATACTAGATTTTTTCATCGGGTGGCCAATGGTAGGGGGCAAAGGAGTTTTATTAGGGAGCTAGATGTTGAAGAGGGTAACGTACAGATCTGCTCTCCTTAGTGGAAACTATTACTAGATTTTATAGAGATTTGCTTCGTCTCACTATTGCAGGCCTTGATTCATATCTCATTCCGAGTTCTAAAGCCCGTTGTTAATAGAGACCATTAAAGAGGGATGAGATCCGTGGAGTACTTTTTGGCTTTCTAACCACAACTTTACCATAGCTTTCTTCCAAAATTTTAGGGATGTCATTTGCAAGTACTTGTTTAAAGTCTTTAAGATCTACACTAGTGAGGTAATGGTAAGAGTGTGAATTCTACTTTTATGACTTATTGCCAAAGAATCATGTTCATTGAAAGTGAAGGATTTTAGACCTTTTAGTCTTACCATTAGTTTTTACCAAATTGTGACGAAAGTGTTAGCTAATAGGTTGCGCGTTATGCTTGATAATATCATTCCCTCCACTCAGAGTGCTTTTATAGGAGGTAGAAAGATTCTGGATGCAACCTTAGTTGCTAACCAGGTTGGTGATTATGTTAAGAAGTATGCTAGATAGTTCTGAAGCTTGATTTTGAGAAAGCTTATGATAGTGTTAAGTATTCTCAAAGGTTTTGGAGAATAAGGGCTTTGGGATCTCCTTTGGAGGAGATTGACAATATAAAGGAGATTGATAAGAGGGTGCTTAAATTTGACCTCCTTTCTGTTATTATCATTGGTGAGCCTAAATATTGGTCCTCGGCTTCTCGAGAGCCGAGACAAGGAGATCCTCTCTTTCTCTTTCTTTCACTCTAGCAGTGGATCCATGAAGTACATTGATTAAGAGAGGGGCTCCGGCCAATGTGTTGTGTGGGTTTAGAGTGGGGTTGATGAGAGTTCTATTTCCCATCTTTAGTTTGCGAATGATACTAACCTCTTCGTTAAAGAGGATATTGATTTCTACACTTGATCTCCTTGCTTAACAATTTTGGGAGAATCTCGGGGCTTAAGATTAATATGCCAAGGGTGAGCTTGGTGTTAATGTATCCTGTGAAACTCTTGATCAGTTGGCTGCTATTGCTAATTGTGCTAAAAGGGAGTAACCTATATCTTACCTAGGGGATCCTTTAGGAGGAAATCCTAAAATTGTCCACTTTAGGGATCCTATCGTGGATAGAATTAGGAGGTTAGGCAAGTGGAAAGGAGATTTACTCACTTTAGGTGGGTGTATTATTCTTGTTCTTGCATGTATGTCCAACATTCCTCTTTATTTCCTCTTATCATTTTAGAGTTCCTACTGGAGTTTTTTGAGGAGATTGAAAAGTTAATGAGAGATTTTCTTTGGTTGGGGAGTGGGAGGCTAAAAGGGATTACTTGGTGAGTTGGGATCAAGTGTCAAAGCTTAAGGCCAAGGGTGGTTTGAGTCACAATAACGTAGTTACCATAAGTACCCTTGGATATTCCCCTTAGATACCAATTCTTTATGACATAAGATTATTAGAAGTAAATAAGGTCTCCAACATAACTGATGGGATGGGAGTAAGAATTTCTATCTGCAGTCCTTCGAAATTCATCTCTCAATTGAATCATAGTCATCTTCCTCTCGTGTCTTTTAAAGTGGGCAATGGATCTCGTGTTTCTTTTCTGGGAGGATCCTTGGATGGGGGACTATGCCTTTCTATCTCTTTTTTATCAATAGGTTGTCTAGGCTTCATTCAGCTCTATCAAAAATTTTTATGTTTGAGTGGGTCATTTTCATTTCTTTCAAGAAATTTTCATGATAGAGAAGTGAAATTACTGATTTTTCCTCAAATTCTCTTACTGGGAAATGAACCTTCTCATTCCCTAACTCAGGTGCTTTTTTTTGCAAATCTTTTATTCATCTTCTTACTGGTCTTCATGAGCTGAAAGTTAATAGTTCCTACTGTAGTTAAGAATTTTATTTGGCCATAATAGTTAACAAGATCAACATCAATGATCTCTTATGAAAAAAGAAGGCATTTTAAATCTTTCTCGGATGTTTGTGTTATGGGTTATAACAATTTTGAAACACAGACCACTTGTTTTCGCATTGTTCAGTTGTCTGAGAGATATGGAACCACCTATTTGCTGCAGGAGATAATGATTCTGTTTGTGTCAGAAAACTCCCTAATTGTTTCTTACAAATTTCAAAGGCTTTGGAGAAAACAAAAGTTATTTGTTTGCTTCGTAGATGTGCCTTTGTATCTATTCCTTCACACATTTGGAGAGAGTATAATGCCAAAATTTTCAGAAATCAGCTAGCTTGTTAAGTCATCTCTCCTTTGGTATAAGATTGTCATTCAAACCTGTGGAATCATGCCTCATAGATTTATAAATATTATAGCTTAAAAGAGTTAAGAGAGGGATTGAAGCACAATTATTTAGTAGTTTTATGTGTTGATTTTTCTTTCCATCTAATACAATTTCTTTTGCTATTCAAAAAAAAAAAAAAACGGAACATGGAATACACCTACAATGGTTTCTTCCACCTTTCTCTTTTCCCTCTATCGCTGAAATCCTCAAGATTCCAACTAAGCACCTTTATTTGACAACATCATGCTCTACACTTTGGCACCATAGAATCTCACACACCCCCCCAACACCTACCAGTTAGCAACCTCTTCGTTATAAAAAATTAAAAAGCAAGATTGGTTTCTACAGGTATAGAACTAGGTTCATGCAACTTCAAATCTAACCTATTAAGAAGGGATTATTCCAGATTATCTCTCTCACTTCTTGGGGAAATAACTACATGTGGATTATCGAAAGAACTCAATTTTTTGTAGCATTAAGGTTATTTCAACAAGTATGGTCACTGGCACTGGCAAATGTCACTAGAATGCCAAGATTAGATGATTGCTACCATTGTAGGCAAATGCATAATAACATAGGGGGGTACTCTGTCACATACAAATGTCTGTAAAGCAAACTTTTTTATGTTGCCTCCATGCTATGTCCTACGTCCATGTGTCCATGCTTACGGCAAAGTACCCCAATAAAAATCATCAAAGCACATAATGGACCATATAGATAAGCAACAAAAAAAATAAGATAATAGTTTCTTCATTTTGCCAAATAGCTCATTAGATTGGGAAATGCCAGTAGCTTTGTGTAAGAGCAGGAGACCCAAAAATTCTAGTTGATAGCTAGATTACTAAACATATGCTGAAGCACACCAATAGTATCTGATAACTAATCAAAACACCCTAAATTGGATGCACTTCAGCTTTCCAGCATAAATTGCAGACAGATGACAAGATCAACTAACCTCAGCCGCACTAATTTTATCAGGTCGTGAGACATAGTCCTCCAAATCAACCTCATCACTTAGGTTCATCTTAGCGGTGCAAACCTAGATACATCAACCATAATAATTACAAAAATAAATAAATAAATAAATAAACAAATAAAAAGTAAAAGAACTATTTTTTTTTTAAAAAAAAAAGAAACTTAGGAGAGAGAGAGAGAGAGGAAGCATAAGAACAAATAGTCCTCCAAGCTGTAGTTACCAACTTGGCAATCAAGACCACCTGAAAAACAAGCCTCTTTTGTCGCCTATCAGGTAAAGGGAATTCAATCTTTCGATCAAGCCTTCCAGGACGCAGAAGTGCAGGGTCCAAAGTATCTGCTCTGTTTGTTGCCATTATAACCTTCACGTTAACTGTCTGGTCAAAACCATCCATCTGCAGAGAAATTGACATAAGCAATTCCGCATCAGCAAAGGAAAAACTAAACTGCGGAACAGTCTCTTGACCCCATAATTCCAAACATTCTAATCACAGAAAATTTTTGAAATGATGATAATAATAACTTGCTCTATTAAGCCCTACCTGATTCAGAAGTTCCATGAGAATTCTCTGGACTTCTCTGTCAGCCCCTGTTTGGGCATCAAATCTAGCTGTAGCAATAGCATCCACCTCATCAATAAAGATGATGGCTGGAGCATTCTCTTTGGCAAGACGGAAGACATCACGAACCATCCGTGGACCCTGCATAAATAAATTGAGTAATAATCACATTAAAAAGAAAGACGGGCTGTAACATGGATAAGTAAAATACAATTGCTCAAAGGAGAATGATATTTCATTTATATACCCCATTTCTTTTTAGATTTGTGGATAGCTTCGAAATCAGAAACATCTCCCTAGATAGACTAATAGTCACACTATTTTAAAGATCAATAATGTATGATACTTCGTCTGGCTTAGAATAGCAAATTTAACTTGAGAAAGCATGATAAAAAAAGTTCACCCCGTGCACAAAGTGCTCCCCGCCTTGCAGGGGTAGGGGGAGAGTAGGCATATATGTACACAGCCTTTCCCTTGCTTTTTTTTGCAAAGAGGCTATTTCCACGCTTCGAACCCATGATCTCAAGGTTACAAAGGAGCAACTAAACTGTTGCATCAAGATTCACACCTCTATGAGAAAGCATGATGGCATACTCAAAAAGTACAGGTGGAAGAAGATGCACTGAAAATTGAGTTTATTATAATAATCTTTGGCCCTCCACATACCTCACCCAAATATTTTTGGACAAACTCTGAGCCCACAACTCTGATAAAGGCAGCAGTTGTATGATTTGCAACAGCTTTTGCAAGCATGGTTTTACCAGTGCCAGGTGGACCATAAAGTAAAACACCACGGGGAGGATCTATTCCTATCTGTTTGTATAATTCATGGTGAGTCAAAGGTAGCTCAACAGCTTCACGAATTTCTTGCTTTTGAATGTCGCATCCTCCAATATCCTAACAAGAAAAAAGTTCAACCAAGGAAAATTGATGAAGTAATATAACCATGTAGAGGTAGTATTACCAGAAAAATGAACTTAAAAATAAGGTTTTCAAGAAAATACATGAAAAACACATGGAAGACATGTATGGAGCTGCAAACGAGATCAGTATTCCGAATTAAGAAAGAAAAGAAAAGCTATGGGCTCTGAAAGCTATTAATTAGCATCAGTGAGATGAATTTGCTCAATTACGCCATTTGATACCAATTACATCTTAAAAGAAATTGTTCAACAAATATTGAAACAAGACTAAAACATGCAAGTCATTAAATTTCCCTATGAGGTTGTATAGCAGAACTTGGAGAGAGAGAGAGAGAGAGAGAGATTGCACCACCAGTGGAGCACAAGGGGAGATAACAGTAAGACAGAATGCCAAAACAGAACTTACAAACATTCAATCATTCAAAAAGTCTCTGCACAAATATTAGAGTTGCAGAATCTGATAAGAGCTTACCGGTTCTATTATGGCAACAAACAAGAAACACCCAAAATAATGACAGGAATGATGCAAAAGATAATCACAATCGGTAAAACGAAAATATCAAAAGTAAAAAACATAAATCCTAGAATTCTGACTATACTGCTATAGCAGGTGGTGAATTGTCAGTGCTCAACTAGTCAGAATTCTTTTAACTTTCGATCAGAAAGCAATAGCAAACATACAGCATAAACAAAACTCAATTAACAAATACATTTAAAAAAGAATTGAAGTTTGTAACCAGTCCCACATAATGCAAACACTGAACTCCAACCCCAGAGCTATAAGAGGAGTAGGTCCCCTAGCACAAATGGACACGCTTCAAACCCCTGGTGGCATCCTTGGGGTGGTCTCATAGTTCCTACGGGGAGGAGACAATGGGGTTCAAGACATAATTTCAAATCATATTTTCTCAAGCTGTATGAGGAGAGGGGCTATCCTAGAACAATTATCCAATCAAATAAGGTTTGAACCAAAGAAGAAGAGCACTCATATAAGTAAAACATATGTATTCTAGAGAGAGAGAGAGAGAGAGAGAAGGAATGTAAAAGGAGGCAACGATCAGGACTAGAAAAGGAAAAAGATCAAAGAAAAAGAAAAAGAAAAGTATCTGGTCTAGAGAGAGCTTCCAGCTTTTTCAGATTTTGAAACTTTTAAATATATAAGCTGTTATAGCATAAAGAATAAGTGTGATAGTCAATGTACAATTTTCCTTTTGATAGACGAATGAATTGCAAATATAGAAAGCAAAAAATCAACTATACTAAAAGATCTAGATGGCAATGTACAAATTCTTCATTTGGTAGGAAAAGAAAAGTAACCCCTGTGCAGAGAAATTAAAGTAGGAACACCAAAAATTATAGATGCAAAACCAAAACCCAAAGCATTGCCAGCACTAAAAATGAGATCTAATAAATCAGATATTGTAGCACAAACTTAATCTTAAAGTGGACCAGGTTCAACAGAAGACCATAATTTTCTCTCAAAGTCGTACTTCAAATTATCTTTTGATTGTTCACCACAGATTTTTATATTACTGCCCTACATTATTGCCCTGAAAACTAATAAGCTCTTCACTCCAGTCTATTACTCCCAGACCATTTTAGGACTAATTTCGTAAATCTAGTTTTTATCATCTTTCTATCTTAACTAACAAGAATGATTGTCCACAACCAAGTCCCATACTTATGAAGAGTGACAAGACACCTGTTCTTTTTTCTCTTATTCTAAATTCTGCTCACACAATACTAAAACCATTAATATAACTGAAAATATGTATTTCTCAACCCTGAATACCACATTAAACTTTTACTCTAAAGAAATAAGATGAACTATCCACAATAAAATCTCTAAAAATAAAAAATAAAATAAAATAAAATAAATTGCATGCCCTAAACATATTGAGAGCAGCTAGAATCAATTCCTTAAGAATCCTAGTAAAATCGTTCATATCACCAACAGTCTCTACATTCTATATCAAACAAATCACAAAAACCCATAATCAAATAACTTTATTTGCTTAAGCTCTAACCTTAAAACCCTCACTCACAATAACAACAAAGGCGTAAACATGAACTGGTATATGTCAGATACCCCTTGCACAGTAAGTTACATCCAGCTATTTAGATTGTTCCCATCTTCTCTCTTGACTACATGCAGAAGTATTATTAGTAGCAAGTTCTATAAAGAATAATGCCACTAAGTCCGAAAAATCCAGAGAAATGGAGTTGGCAAAACCCAACATGGGTTGATTTTGGTGGTGATTCTCAAACTTAAGTATTTGCTTTTCAATGACCACCGAAACCATGTTATATCAGATGTTGTCAAATTGATCGTTGACTACTTTCGGCCCTAATAGCATCGTCTCAAAATGGGATCACAAGGAATGGATAATTTACATGCCCTAAGCCTGTGGCGACAAAACCACGAAGAACTAGTTTCCATAACCCTAGTTAATAAAAAAAAATGCAAAAGAAAGAAGATGGCCAAAATCAAGAAAAGCTTACATTATAGGTAACATCGGGCTTTTCGGATTGACTAAGAAGAGAGATGCTGGAATCGGCTTCAGGAGGGAGGACATCAACAAGAGCATTGGAATGGCGATGCAAAGCAACGGAAGCGGAGGGTTTCAAGAGCTCGCGGTTGATAGTGCTGAGAATCCTGACATAGTAATTGGAACCAGTGGTGGAGCCGACGATGCCATTGTTCTGATCGACCATCTCCATGAACTGACCAATCACCAAAGGCACCGACTGTATTCTCTTGACCTCCTCCTGCGCTCGCAGAAGCTCTCGCTTCAAGTTCTTCTGCTCGTCCTTGACGTACTCCTCCTGGATTTCGAGGAACTCAAGCTGTCTCTCCAGAGACTTGAGCCTTCCGTACAGATCCTCTTCGTTATCCAAAGAAGAAGACTGATCTGAGAATCCATGGAAGTTGACCAGGTCGCTTGTGGGTGAGGGTGAAGATTTCGGGTCCAACACCAGTGCTGCTGCCATTTTTCTTGCGGTGAGACTTAAAAAGGATGGTGATGATGGGGGGAATATATCGAGGTTGAGGTGAGGCACTCCAAATGAAGAAGTCAAAATTTCAATCATGGGCGAAGCAATGTTATCGGAAACGGATCGGACCTTCCAGTGAACCGGCCACATAGTAGTCAATTATAATTATTGGATCGTTTGTTCGATACGAGTGGATGGATCCGGTTGAACCAGCCAATTTTATGTTAAAATCTATCACTAGTGTGAACCGGATGGTCAATCCGGTTCATAGTTTAAAGACGAAAATAGAAAAATCTTAATTTTGTTGTCCAAAATGAAAAAGAATAATCTTAATCATATTCTCAGTCTTTTTATTTTTTTGTATGTGCGTAGGTGCATTGGAAAAAAAAAAGGAAGAGGAAAGTGTCTTTCTGTATGCTGAGAGATGGAGAGAAAGCAAATGTGGAGAGAACTTGATTTGAGTAATAAAGTTTGTAGGGGGTGATTCAGGGCTATGACAAGCAACAAATTTGCCAACAAAGAGGGTGTCATTGAGAGGACCATTAATAAAGAGCGTTAGTATAAACCCGTTTGATTTCTCTTTCTCTTAGAAGTGAAAGTGAATCGATGTTTAATTGATTTAATAGTTACACATTTTATTTATAGATAAAGAGTCGATTTTGAGACCTATTTATAGAGAAAACAAGTTAAAAAGCGTTAGGAAAGTTTTATGTCTTAAAAACTTAACTCAACTCAAACTGAATTTAATCAATTTTAAAATAATTATCAAATATCGATAATTTATAATATATATATATATATATGATTAAACTCACCTAACCTAATAAATATATGGGTTCAAGCAAATTACATGATGAGAGAGAGAGAGAACAAATATCGGAGCGAAATAGAAATTCTGGATGCTATGGGTTCTTTTACTTTTTGCATAAGATTCAAATCTTTTTATTTATTTATATGGGTTTGAATCAACAGACATTCAATTTCGTGGATAGATACTGTGTCATTTAATTAAATCTGGAATTTGAATTTAGGAATAAAAAAAACTATATTATGAAAGTTACCCCTAAATAGGGGTTTTCACAAACACTTAACCAGATTAATCGGAGTATGACTCTAGATACCTATGATGAAATAAAAATAATATATATGGGTTTGAGAACTTGATTTGAGTAATAAAGATTGTGGGGGTGATTCTAAGGCCATGACGACAACAATTTTGCCTACAAAGAGGGTGAAGAAGACCATTAATAAGAATTGAGTGTAAACTCGTTTATTTTCTTTTAGTAGCGAAGGTTATTAATCAATATTTAGTTGGTTTAATGATCAAAAATCATTATTCTTTAAATAAGGACTCGATTTTGAGTTTTATATATAGAGAACATAAGTAAAATAGGTATTAGAAAAGTTTTACCTTTTAAAATCCAATTTAATTCGACTTAAATTTAATCGATTTTAAAATAATTATCGAACGTCGATAATTTATTTTTTTTAAAAAAAAGAAGTAATTAAGCTTGCCCAGCCTAATAAATACATAGATTCGAGCAATTTACATGTTGAGAGAGAGAACAAATATCCGAAGGAGAGAAATACTGGATGCTATTGGTATTTTTCACTTTTTGCATAAAGTTCAAATCTTTTTATTTATTTATATAGGTTTGAACCAATGAACAATCGGACTCGTAGGATAGATTGTTAGATCTCTTAACTACATCTTGGAATCAAAATTTAAAAATGAAAAACATTATACTGGGAATGATACCCCTAAATAAGATTTTCGTAAATATTTGAACCGAATTAATCAAAGTATTATTTTGAATACCCGTGATGGGAACAATAAAAAAATTATATGGGTTTGAGAATTGATCTTGGAACCAAAACAAAATTTGTTTTGATAAATGAGTTATTTACAATTCATATGCCCATTTTTTTGGGAAAACAAGTGTTTTCATGTATTATATGCTTTTCTTATGTAACATAAACCAGGAAATTTGAAGATGAAAAATTGTAGGTTATTGTAATCCTCCTTATTGAGCATTGATTGAAATTTGGACAAAAATTGACCTAATGTTTGCCAAATTTGGTTAAATTGGTTGAGTCCTATAAATGTGCAAGTTTAATGAAATTGACCGATCAAGTTTAATTATTTGTCGATATATTTTATTTATTTATTTATTTTTGCAAAAACCATAATTTGATTGTATTTATTTATTTAACCCTAATTTCTCATTAAAAAAGCTTGTACCTTATTTATTTAATTATTTACATTTTGTATTTTCATTTAACTATTCTAGCTGAGCAAGCATTCAAAAAAACAAACAAAACACACATAATAACAAGATATAATTTCAATCCGTGCAATATATGCAAACAAAACACACATAAGAGGATATAATTTCGATGCATAATTAGTATGAAGTATCAAATATATATCAAAAAATCAACAAGTTAACAATGTAGATATGAAAAAAGGAAACATACATTGAAAGAGGATATAACTTACCATTACATTTTATTTGAAATTGTAAAAATGCTTTACTTAAAACTAAGCTTTTTCATTGCTTTTCTAGACTACATCTATCAAAGATGTGGGAGGTACTTTCTTATTCTTTAGCTTGTATCTATTCTTGTTTCTTCTAAAAATATCTTTTTCACATTAATTAGACAAATGTAGTTCAAACTATGAGTAAATACATGGTGTGCCCATTAGGACTATGCCTTAGAGGAAAGAGAATCATTGTCTTATAAAAATTAAACATTACCATGACAATGTAAGTATTCTTTTTAAATAGAAATATTTTTTGAAAAATATGTTTTATTATTTAAATTGAATATGCTCTTAAAACCTGATTTGAAATTCCATTTTCAAGAGTTGAAAATATGAGTCACAGAATCATTTTGCACAATCTCTTTAAAGATGTTCATAACTGAGGGTTCTTGAGTAAGGCAATCACTAATCCGAAAAATTATCTCCCTATTAAAATCTATGATTAGTATGTGATGTTAATGATAATGGAATACCGAATGTTACTAGTGATAGGGTACTCATCAAATGGATATACTGAACTTGACCAGTGAATTATAACTACATGCTCATTTACATAAAATTAACAAATGACTTCATCTATATCTCAGTAGTGCAAATAATCCTTAGGCCTAAGATGACACACTTATCTTGTACATTAGTGATTAAGATTTACTAATACCTATACATTTGTGTTATTCATATGCGAATGTTAAGCACCCGGTGGCTCTAGTTAATTATGTATAGAAATACGTGATCACGGGTTTATAATTCTTCACCTCAACCAAATAGGAATTAGTTTCTATGGATATCTAAGTCGACACTTTATGGGAATTCTTTTGTCAAAGTGAACTAAATTTAGAAAAAAGTATATAATAAGTTAACCAAAGGTGTCAATTAGATAATAATTTATTATTCGATCATAAAAAGGTTTGACTGAAATCATTGACCCTAATTGGGATAGGGATTTTGAGATGAATGGACTTGAATGCATGTTAATAGAGATTAAGGGACGAAAGAATAATGGTGATTCGGTAATGTTGCAATCTGATTTGGAACGATTTTCATGGATGTCATCTAAGTTTGATATGATATCCTTTCATTGTGATCATAGTAGTGAATCTAAAAGGTTATATATAATAAAATAACACTTAGACAAAAAGAGAATGAGATTCGATCTTGATTTGTGATTAATTGAATCATAAAATTTCAAGCAAAACTTGAAATTGTATTAAAAACTGTTGGAGGTGGGTTATGACTCCACAAATACCAGCTTCTTATAAATTTGAACGGCTGCCGTCAAAAGGATGCAACACCTGTAAAAGACCGTCGGAGGGTACTCCGACGGGGAGATTCCGACGTTCAAATCAGAAAGAGCGGTTTTCGAATGAAAGAAACAGATTGAGAGCTCGACGGAGTGATTCCCTGTTATTAGAGTACCCAATATGTGAGAACAAGAGAGCATACCTGGTTTGGAGGATTTTGAGATCTTTTATACCTGTGAGAGTCATACGCCGTCGAGGTGCTTCAACCCTACTTTCCTTATCGAGCTGATCCAGAAATCTCGGGGATCTAATATTTCGAATTGATTGTGATCCTTATCCTTTCGGAAACTTTCATGTACTGGATGAATCTTTTCCTTAACTGAAAGATTCTCAAGATGCTGCTCTCAATAGGAAATGGGAGTTAATAGGATACTTTGACCTTCCTTTAGAATCGCTTAAGTCGTTAGCTATCAATCGGTCATTCAACCGATGAAGGATCTTCTGGGCTTATTCAATTGGTGGACCTGGCAATTGGATACCCGATTGGGGCGATTACCTTTACTTGATGAATCACGTTTGGGACAACTGAGATCCTATCATTCAGGAGATCTGGACGACTGGAACTCTTCGGTGATTAGTTATAAAAAATATTTGAACATCGATCGGTAGCTGTCCTTTGTGGGTCTTTCAAGCCTTAGGCTATGTCCCATCATTTTCCTCCGACTCATGGTCTTCTTGATAAAGAAGTGCCATGAGTAGACACTTATTAGGGTGAGGCATGCTCGATACGTTACAGAAGCATAGAGATGTCAGGTTCGTCCTAATCCATTCTGTGAGCGCGGGCATGTCTCATCGGAAGTGACCCCTTCATAGGGAATCGAAGACAATATATTTCTTTATTTATGACGGGTCATTCTTGATGTTCTGTTTCACCTACCCTGAATTAATTAGGGTATGCTTTGTTACTACTATAAATAGCTACGACGGGTGTTTGTTTTCTTCGTAAAGAATCGAAACTTTTCTTACTTTTTGGGAGTTTCACTGAGAGCGGTTCTTTTTCAAGAGTTGTCTCCTAAGGCGTTTTGGCATGTGAAGCCCTATGGTTCGGGTAACTTCTGCTGGAATGAGATCTCATTAAGGAATGAGACCACCGGAATGAGATTTCATTATGTCAGCCGTTATTTGGTTGACATGGTGAGATCATCCATCACCAACGAGGGTGTATCTTGTACTGCCTTGGATGATCTATCTGGGTTCGTCTCCATCATCCAAATGCGGTGGGGATGTATCTTGCACTGTTTTTTGGATTGGTAGGTCTGGTTCAGGTTGTTTGGGGGTAGCAAAACCCGAGCTTGTCTTCTCCTATCCCTGGCACTACATTTATTTTTGTACTCTCCAGCGTAGGGACTAAGGGTTTTTGTATTTTTGGGTGATCCTGCTATGTACTTCTAGGTGTAGTCGATCTGACCTAAGGACTTGTATATATACTAATGTAATCAAATATACTTCTTGCATAAGGATAAATAAAGGGTGATGCTTTACTTACTTGAGTTTTGTCTTTGTTTTCTTGTCTGGCTATGCTTTCTTTAACTTTCGTCATAGTAGATCCACTTTTAATTTCAAGCTCCATACTGAGATGTTGAGTAATATCGGCTTTTCGGGCCACCAGACGTTCAGTAGATAGGTTGAGGGATCGCGCTCATTTGTTCGAGAAACTCCATCTCTTATACGCTCGACCGATAGGGACTGGGCGACTTTAGCCCACCATGCGAGAGGAAAAAGTTAGGTATAGGAGCCATGTCTATTCGTCCGGAGAGTTTCGATACGTTCGAATAATAGAATCTGGGCGACTTAGACCCTTCGAGTGATAGGAAATCTTTTAGATAGAAGGGCCGCGTCCACCCGTTTGGAGAGTTTTATCCTATATGGACGACGTGTACGAAAGATGGGATCTGGACGACTTAGACCCTCAAAGTAATATGATATCTTTTTGATAGAGGGGTCGCGTCCACCCGTTTAGGAAATTTCATCTCATATTGACGACTCGTACGAACGATAGGAGCTGGGCGATTTAGGCCTTTCGGGCAATAGGAAAATTTTAAATAAAGGGGCCGCGTCCATCCATTCGGAGAGTTCTATCCCTTATTGATGACGGGTACGAACGATAAGAGTTGGATGACTTAGACCCTCTAAACAATAGAAGATCTTTAAATAGAGGGGTCGCGTCCACTCGTTCGGGAAGTTCTATCCCTTATTGACGACGCGTACGAACGATAAGAGTTGGGCGACTTATGCCCTTCGAGCGATAAAGAATCTCCAGATTCTCTTCGGGCTAAATCTTCCGACTGTTGGATAGTTCTGAAGCTCATTGATAATATATGCGTAGGTTTTCTGAGTTTCAGATTCTAGGTACTACCGATTCATCTAGATTGTCAAGGCGATAAGTTCCCAGTCGGACCACAGAACATACTCGATATGGGCCTTCCCAATTAGAAGCGAGCTTGCCCCTGGGCTGGGGTTGACCAGTAGCTTCTACCTTTCTTAGTACCAATTCTTCGGGTCTAAACTTTCTGTTTCGAAACCTGCGGTTGTAATATCATGTCATCTGTTGCTGATAGGCCACTGTTTATGTCGATGCGGATTCTCGTAGCTCTGAAAGCAAGTCCAATATTTCTCGCAGAATACGTTCATTTTGCCCAGCGTCGTATTGAGCTACCCGTAGTGAGTGAATACCTATCTCCACGGGTATGACTGCTTTGCTCCTGTAAGTTAAGTTAAAAGGTGTTTCTCTCGTTGCCTTTCGGGGGGTAGTGCGATATGACCAGAGGATACCGTAAAGTTTTTAGCCTACTGCCCCTTGGCATCATCTAGCATCATCTTTAGTTCTTGCAGGATTGTTCGGTTGGTTATTTTAGCCAACCCGTTGGTTTGGGGGTGAGCGACCAATGAAAATTGATTTTGAATCTCGAGCTTCTCACAGAATTCCCGAAAGCGCTAGTTGTCAAATTGCTTCGAATTATACGTGATAAGGATGCTTGGTATATCGAATCGGGTGATAATATGGGTCCACACGAAGGATTGGACTTTGGCTACCGTGATCTGAGCTAAGGATTCGGCTTCCATCCACTTGGTGAAGTAGTTGATCGCTACTATCATGAATTTTCGCTGTCCCGTGGCTGGGGGAAAGGGTTTGAGGATATCCATACCCCACTGAGCAAATAGCCAAGGGTTAGATATAAGATTGAACTCGGTTAAGGGTAGCCGAGGCATTGAGAAAAAACACTAGCACTTGTCGCACCGTTTGACGTAGTTGTCAAAATCGACCTTCATGGTTGGCCAGTAGTACCCCTAACGAAGGGCTTTATAGATTAGATTTCAAGCGCCCAGGTGATTACCATAGATTGCTTTGTGGTTTTCTTGGAGAACATAATCCCCCTTTTCAGGAGTTAGGCACCGTAAATACGGGTGAGTAAATGACTTGTGCTAAAGGATCCCATTAATTATGGCGTAGTACGCTACCTTTCGCTTCAGTTTCACAGCTTCCCTCGGGGATTCTGGCAAACGATCATGACTTAGGTATTCTTCTATGGGATCTTTCTAGCTAGGAGATCGATCGATAGACAGAGCTTCTTTGGGCTCGTCGATGGTGGGATGTGGCAGGCTCTCAATATATACTGTTCGGCTAGAAGCGATCGAATCGGAACTAGCCAACTTCGATAGGGTGTCAGCCCGTGCATTCTCCGACCAAGGGATTTGCTGGATATCAACCTTACCTAATTGTTCCATCGTCTTGCGCAGCTTGCTTATGTATTTTGCCATGACTGGGTCTTTGGTTTCGTAAACCACTTTGATCTATTTCACGACCAACTGGCTATTCGTGAATACCCTGACGTTCCGTGCTCCAATGTCAATGGCGATTCTGAGGCCCGTTAGCAAGCTCTCATACTCTGCTTGGTTGTTGGTGGCTTGGAAATCGAACCGGAGGGCATATTCTGTCTTAAATTGTTCGGTCTCACTAGTATAAGTCCGACGCCACTTCCTGAGGAATTTGATGATTCATTGACATGGATGGTCCACTCTGGGACCAATCACTCTTCTTGATGGTTGAGAGGGCGTTCTTCGAGCATCGTAGGTAGAGTATATTCGAGGATGAAATTAGCTAGTGCTTGGCCCTTTATTGCTGGCCACGGTCGATATTGGATGTCGAATTCACCCAGTTCTACACTCCATTTGATAAGTCGACCAGAGGTATCTCTCTTTTGGAGGATTTGCTTCAGCAGTTGGTCGGTGAGCACCACAATGGTATGGCCCTGGAAGTATGGTTAAAGGTGCCTTGCTGAAATGATCAAAGCGTAGGTTATCTTCTCGATCGGTCGATAGTTAATCTTAGACTCTTTCAGTATTCTACTAATGTAGTAAATTGGTTTTTGGGCAGTGGATTCCTGTCTTACTATCACAGAGTAGAGTGCTCATTCGAAGATAGCTAGATATAGGTAGAGTTCTTCCCCAAGGATGGGCTGCGAAAGTAGTGGTGGTTGCGTTAGATATTCTTTAAGTTGTTCAAAAGCTGCCTGACATTCAGATGTCCATTCGAACTGTTGAGATCTCTTTAATGCGTTGAATATGGGCTTGTATTTCTCATCGACTTTGGACATGAATCGGCTTAAAGCCGCTATCTGACCAGTAAGATATTGTACTTCCTTTAGCGTCTATGAAGGTGTCATGTCTAGTATCGCTTGTATCTTTTCGAGGTTAGCCTCTATCCCTCGATCGGTAATCATGAAACCCAGGAATTTTCCGGAGGCAATCCCAAAGGTACATTTCGCCGGGTTCAGCCACATATTGTATCGTTCCAAGGTTTGGAAGGTCTCTTTAAGGTCTACGACATGAGCTTCCGTAGTAACGCTTTTGAGAAGAATGTCATCAACATAAGCTTCAACATTCCTACCTAGTTGATCTCTGAAGACCGTATTGATCAATCATTGAAAAGTTGCTCCAACATTTCTTAGGCCGAAGGGAATGACCCCGATAGCAATACGTACCGAACTCGATGATAAAGCTGGTCTTTTTTTCATCCTCATATGCCATTCTGATCTGATTGTAGCCGAAAGAAACGTCCATGAAACTCAAGAGCTGGTGTCCCGATGAGTTGTCTACGAGCTTGTCAATATTGGGGAGTGGATAACTATCCTTTGGGTATACTTTATTGAGATCGGTGAAGTCATTGCACATCCTCCACTTGCCATTGGCTTTTTTCACCAAGACCACGTTAGCCAACCATTTGGGATACTTAACTTCCTGGATGAAGCCAACCGTTAACAACTTTTGAACTTTCTCCTGGATGATATGTTGGCATTCGAGGGCAAATACCCTCTTCTTCTGCCTCACTGGTTTGAAATTGGGATTGACTGTTAGCTTATGGGCTATGACTTATGGATCTATGCCTGGCATGTCCTCCGGGTCCAGGCGAAGACTTTGGAGTATCGTTGTAGACAGGTGACTAAGGCCTCTCACAAGGAAGGTGATAGGTTAGCCTCTATCCAGACGGTTTGACTGGGGTTGTTTGTTAAAGGGACCTCGATTGTTTCTTCACTTGGTTTGGGCTTTGCTTTCGGCTTGGTGCCTTCTTTAGGTTCTAAAGTACCGATCGGAAAAGTCTCTTGTACGTCTTGAGCAGCAAATAGGATATAGGGATTAGGATTGCTACGTTTGGTGGTAACCCCCTACGGTGTTCTGAACTTTACCTTCATGTGTCTCGTACTTGGCAGTGCTTCTAGTTCATCTAGACTAGGTTTCCCAAGAATGGCATTGTAAGGATAGTAGAGCTTCACCACATGAAACGAAACCTGGGCGGTCGCATGATTAGGGGGCTTTTCGAGGGTCACGGAAAGGCAAATAACCCTTTCGGGATAGGTAGGCTCATCTTAAAGTCCTCTAAGGGACCTGGTAGGCGGTAAGAGTCAAGATGGATCAAGACCCATTCAACAAAAGGCGTCCCAAGTAAGGAGATCACAGTCAGCCCCCTGATCAATAAGAACCCTCTTCACGGTGTGAAGTTCTATATTAAGGGTAATGATTATGGGGTCGTCGTGGTGGAGATCTACCCCTAACAAATCATCATCATCAAAACTTATGACTGGCCTTCTTCTCTTGGTTAGCACTGCGCTGGGGGTGATCGCAGTAGATATCGTCACGAGTTTTCAGAAAAACAGTCTGTTTCCAACAGACGGCGCCAATCTGTTGGAGGTGGGTTATGGCTCCACAGATACCGGTTTCTTGTAGACTTGAATGGTTACATTCAAAGGGATGTAATACCTACAAAAGACCGTCGGAGGGTACTCCGATGGGGAGACTCCGACGCTCAAGTTAGAAAGAACAGTTTTCGAATGAAAGAAACAGATTGAGAGCTCGAGGGAGTGATTCTCTGTGATTAGAGTGTCCAATGTGTGAGAGCAAGAAAGCGTACCTGGTTTTGAGGGTTTTGAGATCTTTTATATCTGTGAGAGTCGTGCACCATCGAGGTGCTTCAACCTTACTTTCCTTATCGAGTTGATCCGGAAATCTCGGGGATCCAATATTTCGAATTGTTGTGCTCTTTATCCTTTGGGAAACTTTCGTGTACTGGATGAATCATTTCCTTAACTAAAAGATCCTCAAGATGTTGTTCTCAATAGAAAACGGGAGTTAATATGATACTTTTTCCTTCTTTTAGAGTCACTTGAATCGTTAGTTATCAATCGGTCGTTCGACCGATGAAGGATCTTCTGGGCTTATTTATCGATGGACCCGGTGGTTGGACACTCGATCGGGATGATTACCATTACTTGATAAATCACGTTTGAGGTGACTGATGCTCTATTGTTCGGGAGATCTGAGTGACTGGGGCCCTTCGGCAATTAGTCATAAGAAATATTTGAACATCGATCGGTTGCTGTCCTTTGTGAGCCTTTCAAGAGCTAACCCTTCGAATTAAGCCTTGGTCTATGTCCCATCAAAAACCAAATTGTAAACACCGGCTAAACTTGGAGGACCTAGTTAGATTATAAAAGTTTTCAAAATGTGAAAAACTTCTAATTTGGGAAAAAGTTTTGAAATGAGAAGATTTCGTATGCATAAATATCAAGATTTTGATATTGTGACACTTGTTGGAATTCAGTTAGATGATTGAAAGTTTTGGGATTATTTAAGGAATCAAATCGAGGAATTTTGAGAAGCACTTTTAAGGCTCTGTTGATACGATCTTTAAGCTTAAGTGCCCATGGTTCCCATAAGTATGACACATGTGATGGCCCACTATTCAAGTGTCATTCCTAGAAAGAAGAATATATTCTAAAACATAAAAAAAAAATAAAATCATGACATAACAAACAACACTTGCAATAGCGGTCTAAGTTCATCATCTACGTGAGTGAAAATATGGAAGGAAAAAAGTAAAAAAAATTTAAAACGTTTACTTTAACTAAATTTTCCAGAAAATAAAACAAAATCTATTCTGTAAATTGGCTAAATCAGCCACCTAGTGTTATAACAACACTAGGAAAAAAAAAGCAAAAAATTGTTAACAATTTATATCCACACAAACAAGTATACAATGGTCCTCCTGACCCGCTCAGTATCGTAAACCAGAAAAATATAAATAAAACATAAACTAAGTAACTTTTCGTAACACAAGATAACTTATTTGCGATTTTTAAACCACAAATTTAGGTACGTATACCCTAGTCGAAATTATATATAGAGATGAGACCAAATATCATTCCCACAAGAATATTTTATATTACAAATTATGAATAAATCTATTTAAATTGAATAAACAATTCAAAGTTGTAAAAATATTAGAAACTATTAAAAACAAGATCTAAAATATAAAACCCTAATGTGACGGAAATTTTAGAATATCGATTTCATTTATTTTTAATTTCTTACACGGTTGAATCTTTTCAATCTCTAAGTTCATTAACTAAAGAGTTATTATTGATTATGATAGATTTTCTTAAATTAGATTCATCTAATGGTTATACAATGAATCCCTAATTCAACTAACCAAAACCCAATAGTCATATAATTTTGATTTGATCGAACTACATTAAGTTTTATGGACAATCTGTAATTTAGACTTTTCACTAAAATCTCCACATATAGAATTAATCATCTGTTGATCTCATAACTCTATATAGATTTTATTGTATGTGACTAATCTCCTATAATTATATTAGTCATGTATACATTTGATCTCAAATTATCCAAATGTAGGGCCTTAAAATATATGAAGCATTAAGTTCAACAATAAAAACTCATTAAACAACAATCAAGCCAATAACACTCAAGCAAAAGAATTAAACCAAGATATGTAATTAATTAAAAAATAGGATCCATCGAGTTCTAAAAATAAGAAAATTAGCTAGACATTGAAAAAAAAAAAGAAAGAAAGTAAAATTAAATATCACAACCCTTCTTTGCACGAGAATGGATGTGGAAGGTATGTGGTATGGAGGCGGTTATTAGGGTTTGTAAAGTGATGAAAGAATGAGAGAAATAGGAAGTCGTGAATGAGAGAAGAGGTGTGAATCAATGGGAGGCGTGGATCCCTTATACTGTCCGCAATATTGCTATATTTATAGCACTAAAACCCTAAGAAAAATTTGGAAACTTGAACTTTTTGGACACTTAGATTTTTTAAAAACTTGGTATTGTTGGGATGATGAGAATCTCTTATTTCCCCAACAATTTGGAAACTTCTTGATCCTTGGATAAATTTTGCAATTGGCAGAAAAATAAATTATGGACTTTTAGCACTTTAGTTTCCTTTTTTAACCCAAAGAATTGACTTCTAGCGCAACAGTAAGTTCGGCTCAATATTTGGATATGGTCCTACCTGAATCAACTTCTGGGCTCTTTATAAGATTTGTAGGTTTTGAAATTTTCTTTTCAACCCAATAAGAATCACTTCAATTGGACATTGAAGTAGAAAGTTATGCCCAAAATATTGATTTATGTTCAACCAGCTTAAAAATAGAAAGTATACCAAATATTTCTTAAGTTATTAACGATGAGATTAAATCAGTATAAAACCATAAAATATGGTTTAAAACAGTTCTAAAGTTTATAAATAAATGTTGAAAAAAATATAATTCAAATATATAAATTATTACTATTAAATATTTCTACACTTGAATGTTTGCTTGTCTTTAAGCTAAAACAAAAACAAAAACAATTTTTTTTTCAAAACCAATTCAACTTTCCAAGATCCTAACCACACATATGACAAACTCAAATTGGAATTGCAATCAAAACAACTCATACTTTGTAGCATTTAGCACTAGAGAAACTATTACATCTCCTATAGTTCCCTCGAAATCAAGAGCAACACAAGATTTAAATACCCTCACAATCGGTTTACTTAATTAAATAGAAGAAACTAAGATTCAATTACTCAATGCACTCAATTTTATGAAAGGGTATGTGTATTACTAAAATCAACATAATAGGATAGCATTACCATAGGTTTGTTAATATATTAAATCTCCACCACTCATATATATGTATCCATGCATCAATTAAAATGTCTTTTATTTGGTTGTAATGAGATTAAGGTTAAAGGTAGAATAATAGGTAAAAATGTTATATTAAAATAATTCACTAAATATATTTAAATATCAAGACATGACATTCTTTATATCAAGGAAAAGAAAATACTAATTTCCATAATTTTTTGTCCCAAAATATACAAATCACTCCAACTCCAAATATGTAATATATCACTCTTCCAAAATAATGAATAAGGAATAGAACTCTACTATAAGAGTGAATAATATTAAAAAATGAAAAATGCTTTTTTCAATTTTTTCTTTTTCTTCTTCTTCTTCTTTTTTTTTTCAACCAGCATTTTTTTCTCTCTTTTTTTGCTTGTTTTTTTCACTTTTTTTTTTCTTTTGTAACTCAACATGATAATACCTAAAAATAAATATTAAACTCCAACATATATAAAAAGAACATAATGCTTAAGAATATAATGTCATGCTATGAACTATAAGTATATTAGTAAATTTAGATTCAAAATCTGGAACTAGAAAAAATAGGTTATGAAAAAAAATTATGTAGGTAATTTAAGAAAAAAAATGGTTTAGACTCAAATCGGTTAACTAAGGGGTATAAAATGTTAGGGATGGTAAAAGCCAAAAGTGTGTAAATTTAGATATCTTAATCATTTTGATGTATGAAAATCAAGAATGTAATCTTAAAATGCATAATAAAGAAAGTTCTAAAATGACCATTCCATGTGTGATACACGTTCAACAGAAAAAATGAGAGCACCAAAAATTGCTTTTTAAGATTCAATTCGTCACTTGGATAAATTTTTGTGTTGAATATTACATGTCTATCTTTCAAATCGACCATAAAAAGATGGATAAATAATCATGTATCAAAAAACCACTAATACCAATTATCCTTCATGCAATCCAATTCAAAACAAATAACACACAAAAACTAAAAAACTTGAAAAAATTTTGTTGGCATGGAAGAAAAAAACACTTAGCAAAACTCTTGAGAACCAAGCCAAAAAAAAAAAAATTCAACCTATATATGCATCCCCCCACACTTAAACTAAGCATTGTCCATAATGTGCAAAATAAATAGAATAAAAATAAAAAAAATAGAAAACTCTCCTGAAACCTGCCTTCCACTTCAGCAGCGACTTCTTTTCTCTCGTACAAAGGGTTTCTTATTCACTTATAAAATACCATCAAAACTTAAATATAAATTAAATCAACAAAAACAAATATTTAAAAAAATCATAAAAACATTGGGTTACGTCCCAATAAGCGTCTTTCTTTATTATCTTTGGCCAAACGTAATCTTCTTGTTTCAACCTGACTCATAGATCGGTCCGATCCATCTAGACTTCAACCTGGCTGACATAAAATTCAATCTTGAATCAAATTGGTAGACTTTTTGGCTTACCATAGACTAGTTCGATTTTGAGACTTTCCTCAACACCCAAAGATTCTTGCAAACTCTCATATCTTGTAGGAAAAGTACCTTGATTTGCATCCAAAACAGCGCATGCATCAACATGTTCACTATCTAGAAAATCATGCTTCACATGCAATGAACTAGCAATGTAATTTTCAAGAGGATTTTTAAAATAAAAATCATACAAATCATGTTCAACAATCCTCTCAATGCAATCAAGCTCAAAATCGACTCTAAAGACTTTTTGTTTATTAAAATTTTTCATTGAATTAAAGAATCAAACTCAATGCTCTTGTTATTAACTCTCAAAATCAACTTTCCATCAGAAATATCAATGAAAGCATTTGTAGTGTTTAGTGATACGCGAATTCGAGGTCATGATTTCAGACAATTATATCCTAGTTTAGTACTGTGTATAGTGTGTACAAGTGTCGATCTCACAAGAATATTTTGTTATACCAAATGTAAATAAACCTATTTAATTTGAACAAATCAATACAAGTTGTGAAAATTTTAAAAACTACTTAAAACAAGATCTAAGATTCGAAACTCTAATATGATAAAAAATCTAGAATATTGATTTCATCTATTTTAATTTCTTACACAGTTGAATCTTTTCAATCCTCAAGTTTATTAGCTAACAAGTTATTGTTGATGATGACAGAATTTTCTATATTAGATTTACTCAATGATCGTGCAATGAATCTCTAATTCGACTAACCAAAACCCAATGATTTTACAATCTTGATTAATCGACTTGCATTAATTTCTATGAAAATTTATAAATTAAGGTTTCTCTTAAAACCCCACATATGAAATTAATCTACTAGTCATGCTCATAATATCATATGGATTTTATTATTCGGACTAATTTCGTGCAATTATATTGGTCATGCATACACTCAATCTCAAATCATCAAAACGTTGGGTCCAAAAACGTTTGAAATATTAAGATCAATAATAAAATCTCATCAAAAATAGAATTTATTGAGTCCTAAGAGAAATCATATTAAAAATAAAATTCATTGAGTCCTAGAAGAAATAAATTTAGCTAGATATTAAAAAAAAAAAACAAGGAGATAAAAAGAAATATTATAACCCTTGTTTGCATCAGGAAGAAGGTTGAAGTTATCCTCCAATGGGTAGCGGCTGCTAGAGTTTGTAAATGGTAGAGGAATAAATGGGAGGCATGGAGAATGAATGGAGAATGAATGCCCACAATGATATTGTATTTATAGTATTAAAACCCTAGGAGAAATTTGGAAACTTAAACATTTTTGAACACTTGGAATTTTTGGAAACTTGGTACTGTTGGATGATGAGAATCTCTTTGCTTCCCTAGTAATTTGGAAACTTCTTGACCCTTGTACAAATTCTGAAATTAACAGCAACATGGTTTCTAAATTTCCAACACTTTGTTTCCTTTTTCAACACTTTGACTTTTTAACATTGCAGCAGCAAATTTGGCTCAATTTTCAGATGTGCTCCTACCTGAATCAACTTCTGAGGTCTTCATAAGATTTGTAGGGCTCAAAGTCTTCTTTCCAACACCATAAGAATCATCTCAATCAAATATCAGAGTAAAAAGTTATGGTAAAAAAACTGAATACTGTTCGTCCAGTCGAAAAATTAGAAAGTAAGTTTTATGTTTCCTAAATCATTAACCACGAAATAAATTAGTGTAAAATCATAAAATATAGTATAAATCAGTCCTAAAACACATAAATAAATGTTAAAAAAATATAATTCAAATGTATAAAAATATTGCTATCAAATACTCCTACAATTGAATGTTTGCTTGTCCTTAAGCAAGAAATTATTTCCACCAAAACCAATTCAAAATTTTCAAATCCCTAACCATACATGTGACAAACTTAAACCGAAGTTATTATCAAGACAATCAATACTTTACAACTTTTAATACTAAAGAAACTATTACATCTCCTATAGTTTCCTCGAAATCAAGAATAATGCAAAATTCAAATACCCTCACAATCAGTTTACTCAATAAAATGAAGGAAAATACTATTCAACTATTCAAAACACTCATTTTATGTAAGGGTATATGTATCACTCAAATCAACACAATGAGATGACATTACCATAAATTTGCTATTATATCAAATCTCCACCACTCAAATATGAAATCATACACCAATCAAAAGGTCTTTTGTTTGGTTGTAACGGGGTTAGAGTAAAAGATAAGATAATAGAAAAAATGTTGGGTTACAATAATTCACTAAATATACTTAAACAGCAAGACATGAGATCATTTATATAAAAACAAAACAAACACTAACTCCCACAATTTCTCATCCCAAAATATGTAAAGTACTCTAACTCCAAATATGTAGTGTATTACCCATCCAAAATAAGAAATATGACATAAAACCATACTATAAGAATGAACAATATCCAAGAATAACAAATGCTTTTTCTTTTTTTTTTTCTTTTTTTTGTCTTTTTTTTACCAACACTTTTTTTCTTTACTTTTTTTTTTTAAACCAGTAGCTTTTTTCTTTTTTTTCTGGCTATTTTTTTTAAATACATCGACTAGACAATGCCTAAAAAATATGTAAAACTCAAATATATAAAAAGAACATAATGTCTAAAAACAAAATGCCATACTATCAATAATAAGTACATTATTAAATTGGGGTTCAAAATTTGGGGTTAGAAAAAAAATGAAGGTTATGAGGTAAATTATGTAGGTAACTAGCGAAAGAAAAAAGTCTACACTCAAATGGGTTAACTAATGGGTAATATAGTATGGGTGATATTTTTCGAAAGCCAAAAATACGTAAATTTAGGTGTCTTGATCATTTTGCTGCATGAAAACCAAGAATGTGGTCTCAAAATATATAACGAAACAAGTTCTACAATGATCAACTCACGTATGTTATATGCTCAACAAGAAAAATGATGAGGGTAAGAAACCATTTTTTAAGACTCAAATCCTTACTAAGGTAAATTTGGTGGTAAATCTTGTATGCTTTATCTTTCAAATCAACCATAAAAAGATGAATAGCTAATCATATACCAAATAACTACTAATATCGATTATCCTTCTTAAAATCCGATTCAAAACAAGTAAGGACTAGAAAACTTGAGAAATTTAGTTGGTATGGAAAAAAATTCATTAAAATCTCTTGAAAACTAAACAAAAATTCAGCACTCAAATTTCTATAAAAGGAAAGATTCAATAGCTTATATATGCATATTCCCCCCCACACTTAAATTAAATATTGTTCTCAATGTGCAAAGTAAATAATGTAAAAAGTAAAGAGAATAGAAAACTCCCCTGAAATCTGCAACCTTCTCTTCGACAGCAACTTCCTTCCTCTCGCGCGAAGGGTTTCTTATTCGCCTATAACATACCATGAAAACTTAAAACTAAATTATATCAACAAAAACAAATATTAAAGAAAAATCATAAAAACATTGGGTCGTCTCCCAATAAGTAACTTTTTTTTATTGTCTTTAGCTAGACATAATCTCCTTATTTCAACCCAACTCATAGATCTTTACACTATGACTATTCGTAGCATCTTGCCATACTTTTGTACTTTTCTTATCAAATTGAGCATTCTCATATGTCTCCTATTTTTCCTCTAACTTATTGAATTGAAACTTCATTTCCTTACCTACATGGAACCTCCACTTTGATTTAAATTCATGTAAATTTACACCCAAAGCATTACATGTATCAACATATTCATTGTCTATAAAATCATGTTTGACATGCGACAAACTAACAATGCAATTACTTGAATAAAAGACATTAACATCATATTCAATAATTTTTTTAGTGCAATCAATCCTAGAAATCTCTTGTTTATCAAAACTTTTCATGTGATGAAAAATATTAAACTTAATTTTTTCATCATTTAATTTCAAAATCAATTTTCCACAAGAAACATCAATTAGTGCTCATGCAATGGCAAGGAAAGGTCGCCTAAAATAAAAAAAGTGCCCTCATTAACATCCATATCCGAGATGATAAAATCAACAAGAAAAATGAATTTATCAACTTTAACTAAAATATTCTCTAAAATGCCTCTTGGATATTTTATATTCTTATCTGCCAACTAGAAGAAAATATTAGTAGGTCTATATTCCATTAACCCTAACTTTAAGAATACAGAGTATGGCATGAGATTAACACCAGAACCCAAATCACATAAAGTATTAGAAAAATTAGAAGAACCAATTTTGTAAGGGATAGAAAAGCTTCCTGAATTTTTGAATTTCATTGGCAGCTTTCTTTGTAAGATTGCAGAATACTCCTCCATGAGTTTAACCTTCAAAACTTCATCCAGCTTCTTCTTCTTTTTAATCATATTCTCAAGAAATCCCCAATAACCTAGTACCTGCCTAATGATATCCAAAAGAGAAATATTAATGTGCAGTTTCTTAAAAACTTCTAAAAATTTATCAAATTCTACTTTTGCATGAAAAAGATGTGCAAGAAAAGGAATAGGGGGTTTACAATCACTTAAATGTAAAATACTTCCCTGTTTTGTCTCTGGTTCTTTGAACTTCTCTATTGTAGGTTGCTCAATCTCTTTTTTGGCCTTTTGTTTGTTCTCTTCCTCCTTGGACAGATCTGGTACCTCTTACAATTCTTTACCACTTCTCAATATAATTATGTTAACTTATTCTCTGGGGTTCTTCTCAGTGTCACTTGACAATCTACCTGACAAGCGAGAATAAAAGGCATTAGCTAATTGATCAATTTTATTTTTGAGTCTCTTAAACATTTCATTTGTTACTGTTGCCAAATGCTCAATTACTATCTCCCATGACGCTTTGCTCTCCTTTGTTGTAGTTATGGATTCCCAGAGTTAAAGCCTAGTGGGTTGTTTGGTCGTGGTGTCCCTTGACTCTATGAAAGATTGAGATGGTTCCTCCACCTGGAATTATATGTGTTGGAGAAGGGGTTATTCAGTGATCTGTCAAAGTTAGAAAAATAGTTTACTTATTGTACCTACGGACACTCAGAAACCGCAAGAGTAGGATCTCCACATGATTCATAAAAATTAACCTGATTAGGCATAGTGTTAGTTTGATTGGCTGTCATAGTATTAATCAATGAATCAAGTTTTGCATTAAGTATGTTAAAATTATCAACCTCATGAATACTAACTCTTTGTCTAGGATTTTCATGTTTATTAGACCAATCATATTGATTAGAGACCATTTCATCTAACAATGCACATGCTTCATGATAAGACTTACTTATAAATGCACCCCTTGCTGTAGCATCAATGGTTTTTTTAATTAAGTGTAGAAGATCATCATAAAAAATTTACGAAACTAACTGGTCAAGTATACCATGATGTAGGTATTTTCTAATCAAATCTTTAAAATGTTCCTAATCACTATATAAAGATTCACCATTAGATTGTCTAAAACTAGTAATATCATTACGTAATTTAGCAGTTTTACCAGGTAGAAAGTACTTAGCTAAAAATGTTAGAGACAAGTTTTCTCAATTTGTAAAATGCTTACAAGGGAATGAGAAAAGCCATACCTTCGTCTTTCCTTTAAGAGAGAAAGGAAATAATCGCAACCTTGTTGCATCAGAGTTTACTCCATTCAACTTAATCGTCTCACAGATCTCCAAAAAGTTCTTTAGATGGCTATGTGGATCTTCAAAAGTTTCTCCACCACTGAACTGATCTACCTGCACCTTGCCAATAAGAAAAGGGTTAAACTCAAAATTATTTGCTTCTATAGGAGGATTTGCAATGCTAGTTTGAACGTCTTGAAATTTAGGTATAGAAAACTCTCTTATGGCTCTATTCTGCTGATCCATTGCTACCTCATATTCTTTATCTTCCTTAACCTATCTACAAATGGTTTTGAGAGTTTTCTCTATTTTAGGATCAAATTCAATTACATCAGGACTCTTTGTTCTCGGCATAAAGCCGATACGGTCACAAAAGTAGCATAAAATTAGATCTTTAAAATAAATCACAAAAACTACTCTAATAAATCTAGATTGCCTATATATGAATAGAAATTATAAAAATACAGTAAACAAATGCACAAAAGACACCTAAACAGTAAACAAAAAACTGAAAAATCATGAAAAAATAAAAGAAAAATAGGAAAACCAATGAAAATGATGGAATTCTGCCAAGAAAGGGTGGTGCCCATTGTAAAACTATGGGTTTTACTCATTAGCTTGAAATACTTTGGAACAAGTGGTTGCTTAGTTCTAAATCGAAAATGTTTTCTCAAACCCTGAAAATTCCTAAAAATCCGCCAAATTTCCAAAACCTAAATCTAAAATAGCAATTGTGTAATCTAAACCCTAATATAAACAGAAAATATTAAAGTCTAATCTCAAACAAGATTATTCTAGTTGATATACAAAGATATCCCTAGCAATGGTGCCAAAAACTTGATACGCGAATTCAAGGTCACAATTTCGGGTAAGTATACCCTACTCTTGTGCTGTGTATAGTGCGTACAAATGTCGATTCTCACAAGAATATTTTGCACTACAAAATATGAATAAACCTATTTAAGTTGAACAAATCAATTTAACTTGTGAAAATTTTAGAAACTACTAAAAACAAGATCTAAGATATGAAACCCTGATATGATAGACACCCCAGAACATCGATTTCATCTATTTTAATTTTTTACATAGTTGAATCTTTTCAATTCTCAAGTTTATTGGTTTACAAGTTATTGTTGATAATGACAGATTTTTCTAAATTAGATTCACCCAATGGTCATGTAATAAATCCCTTGACTTACATTAAGTTTTATAAAAATCTGTAAATTAAGGTTTCTCTTAAAACCCTACATATAAAATTAATCCAATGATCATCCTCATAATTTCATATGGATTTTATTATTCAGATTAATTTCATGCAATTATATTGGTCATGCATGCCCTCAATTTCAAATCATCAAAACGTCGGATCTAAAAATGTTTGAAGCATTAAGATCAACAATAAAATTTAATCAAACAATTACCATGCTAATGAAACTTAAACGAAAAAAAGAAATCAACTCATCTAATTAATTAAAAATAGAATTCATCAAGTCCTATGAGAAATAAATTTAGCTAGATATTAAAAAGAAAAACAAATAGATAAAAAGAAATATTACAACCCTTGTTTACATCACGAAGAAGGTCGAAGTCATCCTCCAATGGGTAGCGGTTGCTAGGGTTTGTAAAATGGTGGAGGAATGAGTGGGAGGCATGGAGAATGAATGCCCACAATGGTGTTATATTTATAGCATTAAAACCCTCGGAGAAATTTGGAAACTTAAACTTTTCTGGACACTTGGACTTTTTGGAAACATGGTTTTGTTGGATAATGAGAATCTCTTTGCTTCACTAGCAATTTAGAAACTTCTTAATCCTTCTACAAATTCTGAAATTGACAGTAACATAATTTCCAAATTTCCAACACTTTGTTACCTTTTTCAGTACTTTGACTTTTCAACACTACAACAACAAATTTGGCTCAATTTTGAACACGCTCCTGCCTGAATCAGCTTCTAAATCTTCACAAGATTTGTAAGATTCAAAGTCTTCTTTTCAAAGCCGTAACAATCACCTCAATCAGACGTTGGAGTAAAAAGTTATGGCCAAAATTTTGAATGTTGTTCATCCAATCAGAAAATTAGAAAGTAAATTCCATGTTTCCTAAATCAATAATCACAAAATAAATCAATATATAATCATAAAATATAACTTAAATCAGTCTAAAACATATAAATAAATGCTAAAAAAAATATAATTCAACTGTAAAAAATTATTGCTATCATTTAGGAAATGTTGACCTAAAATCAATAAAGTACCTTCATCATCAGAATCCATATCCAAGTCAACAAAATTGACAGAAAAAATGAATTTATCAACTTTGACTAGAATATTTTCAGCTATGCCTCTTGGATACGTAACACTTTTATTAACTAATTGTAAGAAAACGTTAGTAGGATGACAATCCTTTAACCCTAACTTCAAGATTGCAGAATATTGACACCAGCACCCAAATCATATAAAATATCAGAAAATCAAAAAACCAATTGTGCAAGGGATAGAAAATCTCCTTGGATCCTTGAGTTTCGGTGGTAGTTTCCTTTATAGGATTACAGAACATTTCTCTATGATCTTGACCATCGAAACTTCATCCAACTTCTTCTTATTGGTAATCACGTTCTTTAAAAATTTCAAAAAACTTTTTAAATTGTTTTTTTACATTAGCTCGTAAAAGATGACCAAGAAAAGGAAGAGGGGGCTTATATTTACTCAAAGAAATACTTCCCTGTTTTGTTTCTGATGGCTTGGACTTCCCATTAGTGTGCTGGTTGATCTCTTTCTTGGCCTCTTATTTGTTCTCTTCCTCAATCTCTTGTCTAACTTTTTCATCATTTGACCGAGTCGGCTCCTCTAGTAGTTCTTTACCACTCCGCAATATGATTACCTTAGTCTGCTCACTGAGATTCTTGTCAGTGTCACTTGGTAGTCTACCTTGCACACAAGAATGAAAGGTTCTATCTAATTGATCATTCTTATTTTTAAACCTCTCAAATCTTTCATTTGTTCCTATTGCCAAACATTTAATTGTCAGTTCCCATGATACCTTGTTTTCCCCCTTTGTTATGGCGGCAGATTTGAGTTAAATCCTGATGGATTGTTTAGCCTTTGTGGTATTTCTTGACTCTATGAAAAATTGGGATGATTTCTTCACCTAAGATTATATGTGTTGGAGTAAGGGTTGTTTTGAGCTCTACCAAAATTAAAAATATAGTTTTCTTATTATACATGCAAACACTCAGAAGACATGTGAGTAGAATCATCACACAAATTACAATATAGGATTTGATTAGTCACAATATTAAGTTAATTAGTTTTTATGGCATTAATCAAAGAGTCAATTTTTGTGTTCAACATGGTAAAACTATCAAGTTCATGTACACCAATTTTCTGCCTAGGAATCTTATACTCATTAGACTAATCATATTGATTAGAAACTATATTATTGAATAATACACATACTTCATGATAAGACTTACTCATAAATTTACCCTAGCCAAAGCACAATAGTAATCTTAACAAAGTGTAAAAGACCACCATAAAATGTTTGTAAAATTAACCAGTCAAGTACACCATGACATAGGTATTTTCTAATCAGATCTTTAAAATGTTCTCAAGAACTATATAAAGACTTATCATCAATTTGTCTAAAACTAGTAATATCATTATGTAGTTTAGCAATCTTACCGGGTAGAAAATATTTAGCTAAAAATGCTTGAAATAAATTTTTTCAATCTATAAAATTATTTGCAAAGAATGAGTTTAGTCATACCTTTGCCTTTCCCCTAAGAGAGAAAAGAAATAATCATAGCCGCATCGTATTAGAGCTTACTCCATTCAGTTTGATGGTATCGTAGATCTCCAAGAAATTCTTCATTGTTTTCAAAAGTCTCTCCTCTAAATTGATCAGCTTGTATCATGCTAATAAGATTCAATTTAAGTTCGAAGTTGTTTGCTTCCACAGGGGGTGGTGCAATGCTATTCTACACGTCCTGAAGTCTGGGTATCGAAAACTCTCTCATAGCTCTTTTTTCTTGAACCATTTCTTCCTCACATTCCTTGTCTTCCCTAACTTGTTTACAAATGGATCTCAAAGTTCTCGTTATCTTAGGGTCAAATTCAGTTAGGTCAAAACTCTTTAATCGTAGCATATATCATGTATGGACACAAAAGTATGATAAAATTAGATTTTTAAAATAAATTTCAAAAATTAATTTAATAAATCTAGATTATCTATATAAAAGTGGAAATCATAAACATAAGGCAAACAAATGCATAAAAGAGACATAAACATTCAATCGAAAAGTAAAAATATCATGAAAAAATCAAAGAAAACCTATAAAAATGATGGAATTTAGTCAAAATGGGGTGGTACCCATGGCAAAGAAATGGGCTTTGTTCTGCAGCCCAAAATCCTTTCAAAAAAGTGGTCACTTAATCCTAAATCAAAACTCTTTTCTCGGACCCAAAAAATTTCCAAAAATTCTCGTCAAATTTCCAAACCTAAAACTAGAATAGCAACTTTCTAATTCTAAGCCTTAATCTAAGAATGAAAAAAACAAAAAATATTAAAATCCAATCTCAAATAAATTTATTTTAGTTGATATACAAAGATATCCTTGGCAATGGCACCTAAAACTTGATACGTGATTTTTAAACCACAAATTCAAGTAAGTATACATAGTCGAAATTGTATATAGAGATAAGATTAAATATTGTTCCCACGATAATATTTTATATTACCAATTATGAATAAACTTATTTAATTGAACAAATCAATTCAAAGTTGTGAAAATATTTGAAACTACTAAAAACATGATCTATGATATGAAACCCTAATGTGATGAAAATCCTAAGATATCAATTTCAACTATTTTTAATTTCTTACACGGTTAAATTTTTTCAATCCCTAAATTCATAAGCTAAAAAGTTATTATTGACTATGACAAATTTCCTTAGATTAGATTCAGCATGGTTATGTAATGAATCCAAATTGGACTAACCAAAATCCAATGGTCATACAATCTTAATTAGATCAAACGGCATTAAATTTTATGGACAATCTATAATTTAGAGTTTTTCCTAAAATCCCTACACATAGAATTAATCATCCATCTATCTCATAACCATATGCTGATTCTATTGTATTGGACTATCTTCTACAATTATATTGGTTATGCATGCATTCGATCTCATATCATCAAAACATAGGGCCCTAAAAAGTATAAAACATTAAGTTCAACAATTAATTCTTATCAAACAATCATCATACCCATAAAACTTAAGGGAAAGAATTAAATCAAGTCATGTAATTAATTAAAAAATAGAATCCATCGAGTTCTGGGAATAAGAAAATTAGCTAAATATTGAAATGAAAAACAAGAAAATAAAATTAGACTTTATAACCTTTCTTTACACGAGAATGGATGTGGAAGGTGTGTGGTGTGGAGACGGCTGCTAAGGTTTGTAAAGAGGTGAAAGAATAAAAGAATAGGGAGTCATGAATGAGAAAGGAGGCATGACTCAATGGGAGGCGTGGATCCTTTATGCTGTCTACAATAGTGATATATTTATAACACTAAAACTCTACAAAGAATTTAAAAACTTGAACTTTTTGGACACTTGGATCTTTTGTAAACTTGGTATTATTGGGATGATGAGAATCCCATGCTTCCCCTGCAATTTGGAAACTTCTTGATTCTTGGATAAATTCTAAAACTGGGAGCAAAATAAATTCTAGATTTTTAGCACTTTAGTTTCCTTTTCCAGCAGAGAATTGACTTCCAGCACAGTAGTAAGTTTGGCTTAATTTTCAAACATGCTCCTGCATAAATCAGCTTCTTAGGTCTTGAAGTCTTCTTTCTAACCCAATAAGAATCATCTCAATTAGATGTCGGAGTAGAAAGTTATGTTTAAAATACTAACTGATACTCGTCCAAGCCAAAAATAGAAAGTATATCCAATATTTCCTAAGTTATTAACCACAAGATTAAATCAATATAAAATAATAAAATATGGTTTAAAATAGTCCTAAAGTCCATAAATAAATGTTGAAAAAAATATAATTCAAGTTTATAAAATATTGATATCAATAACATTGCTCAAGCATAACAATATAGCTTCATAATTTAAACATTGGAGATATAATACTTTTGATAATCTATACATCAAAGGTCATGTTCAATCAAAATCAAACAAAATGGTTTAAAATATAAAGTCTCGAGCAAATGATATCTAGTATCCTCGAGCCTAATCTACTCTAATATTGCCCAAACATCCCACACTGCACCGCATACCTATGAAAGGAGGGAGAAAAGGTTAGCTAGCCACTAGATTGAACAAGCATCCAAAAAGAAAAATCCTAAACACAAATAAACATCCTTTCAACAATATCATAGCAAAATAGCATGTAAAGTATGGATATATTAGTCATAAACATCACTAAATCCAAAAACATATATCAAGGATTATAAGCATATAAGCACGCTTTCTTCTTTACACATTATATTATGATAAGCTTATAAGTCTAAGTCAAATAACACTTGCATACTTTATTAATCTAGATACCATGTTGTGCATAAACCATAATTTTATGACTAATGTTCATAAAGGGAGCTGGTAACACTCAAACATCAATTCATGGTATGATAGTAATAAACTATGTCTGAAATAAAAAGGGAAAGGAGTCAAATGAGTACGAATTTTCTTATTCACCTAGTCCTAATCATACAAGGAACCTCTCGAATTAGAAAGTTCCCCTTGCCTAACTACATGGGAAAGGTGTCTATGATATTTGATGGTCAAAAGACATCGACAAAATCATAATTTTGACAAACATAATAGGATATTTCATGCTTATTTCATTGTTATCTAGATTCTCAAGGACAACAATGTTCCAAAATTATGCTACATAGGATTAACACGTTCCTACAAACATGTACATATGCATTTTAATGCTTCATGCTCCCTTCCTAGCAAAACATCATGCGAAATAAGCAATTAGCATTGGGAATAACATTATATATGTAAGAACATCTCATTTATGCAGGAATTTCAAGGATTAATCACTTGGGATGTAATTTAATCATTTTCTGACCTAACATATACTTCCAAGAGCATGAACATAGCTCACAATAAACTTGAAATATGATTCAATCGGGTAATCAACTTGTTGTCCATGACTTGTTAAATTTGGTAAACAATACAAGGTCTCAACAACATAATTCCATGGTCCCAGCTTGCTAAAAATTCGATTTCAACACCAATTTGGGGTCGACTATTTGAGAGACAAATATAGGGTAAAGGAAAAAAGAAAAATATAAAATTAAAGTTTGAAAGCAAAAATAAAGAAAATAACACTAAAAAATAAAAGTAAAAATTAAAATAATAAAAAAAAACTATTCCTAGAATTTAAAATAATAAAAGAGATGATTTAACTGTTTCAGATTCTCCTTTGCTATGCATTCTTATCTAAAGTTATCTTCTCAACTAAATTCTAAACACTCATATCTTTATGGATAAGTTGGATCCAGATTTTTAATGACCAAGTTCGATACTTTACTAAATCTTCTACATTTAAGGTCTTACTCTCCTAACTGGTGCGTTATTGAATCTTCAATGCATATGTCTAAACCACTTTAGGTGATACTCTTGTATCTTATCTATAATTAAGCTTATTCTCAACTTAGTACATATCTTTTCATTTCTAATTCTATCTTTTCTAATTTTACCACACATCCATTTAAATATCCTCATTTTAACTATAGTCATTTTATACTCTTGTTGTTATTTAATAACTCAACATTCAGTACCATATCATAATGCAGATTTTATTACGATTCTATAAAATTTTCTCTTCAACTGCAATGGTATCATGCGATCACAAAGAATTTCAGATGCGCTTTTCCATTTCATTCAACTCGCTTGAATTCTATAATTTACATCCCCATCTATGTTGCCATCGTTTTGAATGATGGATCCAAAATATCTAAAACATTCATTTTTTAGTACGTCCTGACCTTCTGACTTAATAGTTTCTTTATCATTCTAATGGTTGCTACTAAATGTACATCTTTATACTCAATTTTTAACCGATTCAATTTAAATCCTCTATATTCTAGCATGTCTCTCTATAATTCTAATTTAACACTAATACCTTCTCTAGTTTTATCAATCAATACTATATCATCTACAAAAAGTATATACCATAGTATTTCATCTTGAATACTTTTTGTGATTTATCCATTAGTATTGCAAAAAGAAGGAGACTTAATGCCAAACCTTAGTGAAACTCAATGTTAATTGGAAAATTATCACTTAAACTGCTACAAGTTCTTATATTGGTAACAACTGTCTCATATATATCTTTGATGTGGTAAATAAATCTCAAGTAGATCCCCTTTTTCATCAATGCCCATAACAATTTGTCTCTAGATACCCTATCATATACTTTTTTTAGGTCAATGAATACTATATGTAAGTCTCTATTTTGTACTCTAAATGTCTCCATGTCTTAGTAAATGAATGGTTTCGGTGGTAGATCATTTTGACATAAATCCAAACTAATTCTGAGACATATTTACCTCCACTCTCAACCTATGCTCCATCACTCTCTCCCATAAGTTCATAGTATGACTCATAAGTTTAATTTCTTTATAATTGGAACAACGTATCTTTTATTCTTATACAGTGGTACAAATGTACTCTCCATCCATATTTAAGGTATTTTCTTTGTTTGCCTGATTTTGTTAAAAAAATGCGTTAACCTTTCTGTCTTCACTTTACCCAAACACTTTCACACCTCAATAGGGATGCCATCGGATCCTATGGCTTTATTATCCTTTATTTTCCTTAAGGCCTCCTTTACTTCATGAGAACGAATCTTGCTTTAAAAATCCCTATTGATCTCGTCCATAAGTTTCATGATATCGTCGATATCTCTTATACTCTCAACGTTAAAGAAATTATCAAAATAATTCTTTCAACGCTTTCTTATTTTCTCATTCCTTACAAGAGCATTATTGGTCTCACTCTTAATACCATTTAGATTATTTCCTTTCCCCTCCCTTAGTTTGACAATTCTATAAATCTCTTTTTCTCCATCTTTAGTTTTTGGTTCTTATATAATTCATTATACACCTTATTTTTGGTTTCTTTTTTCACGTCTTTTCTTGTAATCTTATACTTTTCAAATGTATCATTACCTCTCTTACTTTTAAGGTTCTTATAATACTCTTGTTTGATTCGTATAGTAGTTTGGATTTCCTAATTCCACCAAAATGACTTCTTGTCTATTGGAACCTGACCTCTAGATACGCTAAGAATCTCTTTACCTATATTCTTAACATTATTAGACATTTTTATCCACATAGTTTCTGAATCATCACTAGCGGACCGGATTGCTACTTGCATTAATTTGTTTCTAAAAGTTACTACTTTTTCTTCTTTCAGATTCCACCACTTAATTCTTAACTTTATAAATTGGTGATACTTCTTTTGCCTTTTAGACACACGCACATCTAAAACTAAAAGTTTATATTGAGTTGCTATATTCTCTCATATTATAACCTTACAATCCTTACAGATTATTCTATCGCTCCTCTTAGTGAGGAAGAAATCTATTTGATTGACTTTCGACTCACTTCTATATATAACTATATGCGATTCTCTTTTATTGAAGAAAGTGTTTATAAGAATCAAATCGAATACTATGCCAAAGTTTAAAATGGTGCCCCCACCTCATTCCTACTAGCAAAGCCAAAGTTCCTATATACTGCTTTAAATCCCTCATTATTCTTACCTACATGTCCATTTAGATCTTCTCTAATAAATAACTTCTTCCCACTATGTACGATTTGTATAAATTCATCTAAATCTTTCCAAAACTGTTATTTGCTAATTGCATTTATACCTATCTGAGGTGTATAAATACTAACTGTATTAATTACCTCCTCTTTACTAATTATTTTGACAAAAAAATTCTATCTCTCTTCCTTCTTATCTTTACTATATTCTCTTGTAAATTCTTATGGACAATTATTCATACCCATTTTTAGTTCTATCCCTACCTGTATATCAAAATTTATGGCCATAAGGCTCTACTACTCTAGTCTCCTCTTCCACCCACTTAGTTTTTTGAATACACATAATATTAATTTTCCATCTAATTATTACTTCTCCTATCTCTCCTAACTTTTCGATTAAGGATCATATATTCTAAGTGGTTAGACGAATCCTATTTTCATGGACTAACTTCTTCACCCGCACCGGTCCACATAAATACAGGAACCCTTACCTATTTGAAACCACATCCAAGCGACGATGTGATACATCGCTTTTGGGCGACGACCTAAAAGTCCCTGCTAACTTGTCACTACACCTAAGATCCAATGCAATACATCCCTATGAAGGGAATGCCTCAACGAATTTCTTATATTTGTCTCTCATTTTAGTTTTGACAAGGGGTTTTATATTGGTTGTCAATTTATTGCAACCCTTCTCTTTTACCTAGGCTTGGGACTGGTCATGACGAAGTTGTTTCATCTAAAAGGGCATTCTCTTAGAAATCACATTTTTTTCATAAAAATGACATTTTTCACACAATTGGTACCTTTCATAAAATTGGCCTCTTTTCTTAAAATTTTGAAAATTTTTGAAAACAAAGGAACTTTAAAAATCAATAGTTCTCTTTGACTAGACGAAACCCTAATTCTTTATAACTTGACTTCTCCTGTATCTGCTTTAAAACCTTATTTTGAAACTATGTGAATCTTCGCACTACTATTTCTTTTTTCTCGTTTTCTTTCTGTTTTTCTTTCTCTTATTAACCAAATAAATTAGTTAGTTACTTAACTCACTAGGTCACTCAATAGTTTAGCTCTAAGTACATAAAAACAAACCTAGCATGCACAATAAGCAATACATAGGCGCATACATAAGTGAACCCACGTATTTTTATGTCATCATTACACAAGATGAAACATGTGCATGCCAGTGGATCTTCTAGGATTTTGTGAATTTGGGTTAATACATCCTCCCTCGTTAAACGATTTGGTCCCTGAATCAAAATCCATCTCATAACTTAGGAAAAGATATGCTCACAACATTGGAATCTAAACTCTATGACATCCCTTTGGTGTTGGCAGTATGGCAACATCTTGTGGTAGTTATCCAAACCTTAAGCAAACCTCGGTTCCATGATATCATCCAATCAAGCATATCCTTATTACATACTACTTTATAATATCATCCTAGCAAAACAAATCTTAGTCCCAACTTTGTTGTATTTTCTAAAAGATTGATGGTGGCATGAAACCCAAACCACTTGCCTTGAAGGAACCACCCTTGGTACAAAGAAATAAGGAAGCCCAGTAAGGTATTTGATGCTCTTTTACTTTTAGTTGGTATCCCAATTTAATCCAATCAAATCAAGATGTTTAACTTAATCTCTCCTTTTAAGATCCTATCATGCCATCTATGCTCAACTCTGATCTAACGGACTACCCAAAACAAATGAGAAGAACTTTTGGCAAGGAAACTCAATCTAAATCCATAATCAGTTCAAATTAGATGCATCCACTATTCTCTCACCCAAAAGTGATAATTCTCAAGTCATGAATTCATTTATACCTACTCTATCAAATCCCAATTATTGACATTAGCAGAATCCATGTACAACCACCTCAATCTCCTCTAAGCCTAACCACCTCAATCTCCTCTAAGCCTATAGAAATCTAAGCTTAGTTTGTATAACTAAACCAATCTAAGATCTCTACCATTGTCCAATATCCAGCTTGAATCTCCACTTAGCTCCATCAAAGAGCAAACACATGAAGGGTGTCACGCACCGACCCTTAGATCGAGCACGCCACAACCACCGCGTTATCACGAAATACGAGCAAACCTAACCCGTATATCAAGATACCACAAGGTATTCATTTATATTCATTCATTTTCCAAAACAACCCAACAACTCCAAACAAACTAAGATGCATTCAAACACACAACAAGGACCAAACCCAGTCCATCACTGTTCAAATGCATGCACAAGGCCGACCTGACCATCCATAGTCCAATCACATGCACAAATCTAATCTGACCATCAATATCCAAACTCATAAACCAAAAATAAGATACTCCCTACTCAAGGGATCCAAATCAAATTCAACAAAAATAATTCCCCAAATTAAACTTCCAAATGAAATAAAAAAAAAGAAAGACAGAGGTCCTCAATATAAGTTATACAAATTCTAATAAAAAATAAAAACGCATAAGTTAGAAGAGTTTTCTAGTAAATTTATACAAAAATTTGCCTCAAAATGGTCCCACTATCGATACCTCAAAAATCAGATTCAAGTCTATACCAAAAAGAGTCTCTGAAGGCAATCACTCCAAAATCCAATGCTAAACAACAATGGGAATCAACAAAACTTTCTCTGTAAAAATAGAATTAGGAGGGGTAAATATAAACTATATCCAGTGAGTGTATAACATGTTATTATAATAAATGAGCGATGATTGTGGACATGTCAAATATTTATTTCAAAATTTATATTATCATATTCATCAAAAACAAAGGCTTGAAATCAAATATCAAGTTATCCAAACATGGCTCAATAAACCATAGAGTATAAATTATATGCATCCAATCATATTTATGTGTTTTTCCAAATCTATGGGTTATAACAATTAAAGTTCTCGACAATGGTCTACCGCGACCAAGGGGGGAATCGCCAAGAGTTTTCATGCTATTAGTCCACAAATATCCCAAACCTTGGCATTGGCTCGGGCCTCCCCAGGGGTACTACTAGGCTTGTCCTAAGGGATAACTTTGGATGCACCTCTCGAGCGTAGCTACCTCCTAAGTTGTATAAACCTCCAACCACGTCACACCGTGGAAGGGAATGACTATAGTCATTAATCATGCATATAGCATCATTTCGCAATCATCACAACATATATCTAAATATGCCAACAATTATTCATTGAATTCTTAATGCATAAATTCAATTAAGTCATATTCAATATAAATCAATAAACATGACACATTATTTCCAATTCAACATATGGATGCATTTTTTCATTTTAAATTCCCTTTCGGGACACTCCACAATCATAAAACAATTTGAATATCAATTTTTAAAATATTTATAAAATCATTACAAAAATATTTTCTCACTTAAAATCATAAACATGCACCACTCACCTTTTGGGAGGGTAATCACTCTCAATTCACAATCTAATTCAAGATAAATCTCTTCTAACCCTTCAATTGTCTCAACCTAAGATAATAAACACAATTTCATCATTCAAATGTATGCTAATACTAGGGTCAACCAGAAATTTCCTCATTTATCTCACAATTTAAATTTTTCTGCACAACTATGCCTTAGAAATACCATCATAAATCACAATCATCATAATTCAACTCATATGCATCCAATTATTTTATATCTTCAAATCATGGGGCAACCCAAAATCATTTTCTCAACAAAGGTCTACCACGACCTAGGATGGAACCTTTAAGGGTTTAGAAATTTATATTTTAAAATGCCCCCATCTTTGGCATTGTCTGTGGGTTTTAGTTGGTGGTGCACCCAATCTATCCCACGTTCATAGGTATTATATCCAGCCATGAATGTACCGCACATGCTTGGCTATATCCCATGGTCTATCTACCCCACTATGTCACCCCGTCGGATCGCACCGTAGAGCGAAACGACTAGTCATTTTTATGGAGATCAGGTTCTTCCTCCCCAAGCCAATAAATGCACCATTTCATTTTCATGTGCCATCAATTCAATAATCATTCATAAATAACCAGCATTGTAGTGTGCATAAATCAATAAATCAAACTTATTCAAACCATTAGGATGCGTGAAAAAAAAATTTCAAATTCATTCCTTGGGATATTTCATACACAGTAAAATATATAAAATCCAAGAATTTAAAAATCATTTAAAAAATTCAATGAAGCATTTTTTTTATAAGAGTAATTTTTTTCTTATTTAAGTACAAACAAGAAATCACTCACAAATGAATTATTGGAACCCGTATCAAAAGTACATGAGCATCATCACAAAAAATTTTCATTGTACCTAATAGTTTAAACCATCAAACAATGAACATATATTTCATATATGACTCATCATAACATCTCATAACTTAGAAAAAGATATGTTCACAACATTGCAATCTAAACTCTATGACATCCCTTTGGTGCTGGCAGTATGGCAACATCTTGTGGTAGTTATCCAAGCCTTAAGCAAACCTCAGTTCCATGATATCATCTAATCAAGCATATCCTTATTATTACTTTATAATCTCATCCTAGTAAATCAAATCTTAGTCCCAACTTTGTTGTATTTTCTAAAAGGTTGATGGTGGCACGAAACCCAAACCACTTGCCTTGAAGGAACCACCTTGGTACAAAGAAATAAGGAAGCCCAGTAAGGTATTTGATGCTCTTTTACCTTTAGTTGGTGTCCCAATTCAATCCAATCAAATCAAGATGTTGAACTCAATCTCCCCTTTTAAGATCCTATCAAGCCATCTATGCTCAACTCTGATCTAACGGACTACCCAAAACAAATGAGAAGAACTTTTGGCAAGGAAACTCAATCTAAATCCATTATCAATTCAAATTAGATGCATCCACTATTCTCTCACCCAAAAGTGATAATTCTCAAGTCATGAATTAATTCATACCTACTCTATCAAATCCCAATTATTAACATTAGCAGAATCTATGTACAACCACCTCAACCTTCTCTAAGCCTATAGAAATCTAAGCTCTGTTTGTATAACTAAACCAATCTAATATCTCTACCATTGTCCAATACCCAGCTTAAATCTCCACTTAGCTCCATCAAAGAGAAAACACATGAAGGGAGTCTAATACCTTTGACTTGATCCCAACCAACACCTTCCTCAAAGTAATTACCTAAAACCATGAACTTTTAAACTTAAGTGTGAGGTTAAAACACAAGTATTGCCGCAATCTGTGTTAGTAAATTATGTCATGTCAATACCTGAATCCCCAAAACAATTGTCTGTGCTTTAAACATTGGAAACTCATCTCATGTCAAGCCTCTATCAAACTGTCATCCAGCTAAAGCTAATTTCACTTAAATAAATTTGGCATACAACCAACTAACCCTTGATGCTCATAACTATGCAATGAGGTCGCTTGTACTTGTTGAGGGTTTGGTGCTATGAATCCACCATCATGTGATCTTGAAAACCTATTCTCTCAAACCACCACTAGTCTAATACAAAACTATCTTTCAATATTCTATTCTAATATAAATACAAAGTATTCCATCAATCAAGAGGCACTTAGAAGTCAATCTGCAAAACTGGGTCTAGTTTGTGGGAAATCTCAAAACTAAATATGTCATCCATTTGGGGTTCATATTTCATCATTATATAGGTGGATAAAAATCACACTCAACTAGTCCATACACTTGTCAAATTGTTGATAAAGTTAAACCCTTTAATTGTTGAGTTTTTTTATGGTTTAATTCCTGGTACTTTACTAGTGTAGCAACCAACCATGATGAAAATTTATCTCGACAACAATTAATACAGCGAATTGTCTCAAGACCATATTGATCTCTGGCCTGAATTTAGATGATCCTAAAATTGGGTAGAACCCGAAGACCAATGTCTACCATTTGTAGTAGTGCCCATAGTAAGCTCATATGAAATTGGCACCCCTAACACCTTAATCAACTATACCTTTCTAATCCGATCCTTTATCCTGGAATTCAAACCATACCTAAGCCCATGAAATCAACAATCATCAATTGAGTTAGGGTCATATCTTTAGAAGCTTTTCACATTCTCTTTAGAACCACAATCATCATTTAAGGAAATCATTGCTGTCTAAATTAGATCCACTATCTCAATGATGTCTTAACAACATAGTTATACGATCTCAAAATTGTCATGCTCTTACTATCAACCCTCAACTACATAAAAGTAGGGGTGTTATGACACCTAGGTCGAGCTCGGGTATCATGATACCCGAGCTCGGCTCGAGTATTTTTTAGGTGAGCTCGAGCTCGAGCTTAAGCTCATCGAGCTTGAATTTCTTGGGCTAAGGTTCGAGCTCAAAGTGTCATCGGGTAGTGTCGTCGAATAGTATCGTTAGGTAGCATGGTCTAGATTTGTATTTCTTGAGCTCGAGTTCAAGCTCAAAGTGTCACGGATAGTGTCATTGGGTAGTGTTGTCAGATATTTAATATATAAAAAATATTTTTTAAAAATATTAATTAATTTTCGGGTAACTCGTCGGGCTTTTGAGCCTGACACATTTGGGCTCGAGCTCGAGCTCGGACCCGAGATATGAGCTCGAACCTGAGATACTTAAGCCCGAGCTCGAGTCGAGCTTTTATCGAGTAGTGTCACGGGTACCCGTGACACTACCTGGGTAGCTCTACATAAAAGTGACTCTATATTACTCATGATTACATTAGGGATATTGGGCACAAGAAAGTAGAATACTTGACCTATTATCTCCGATCTCTACATAATTCTTGTACCATTAAAAACTGTAACATGTTACTACTTCCAATTGATACAAAACTCATGAGTTCTGCTTTGCCTGCGTACTCCCAGCCTACCAAGGCATCTATAAATCAATCGAATCAACCAAGCCCACTATCATCGACTAACTCAACATTGTGAAGAGGGTTGATTGCTTTGCTACTAAAACTAAATTCTGTGAACTCGCTCTACGTGAACTCAAAACTGCCATATGAACCCTCTGTAAACCTAAACTCTAAATCTCAACCCATAACTTTTCGAAGAACCTCAAACCTTTAATTTAAATATTAAACCTCAACCTCTTTGCAGAGAACTTTTGAAATCTAGCACAAGCTTGAATTTTTATAATGCTCAGATAATTTTAAAGAGAAATATGATATTTAATGCATTGTCATAGCAAACAATGTCACTTAAAAGTAACAACCGTCCTCTAAAATGCATCCTAATCACTTAGGTCTCCAATCCTAGGTGCAAAATTCTCAAAATCTTGGGCTCTAATACCATGATCCGCAATTCGAGTGTCGCTCCTTCTATAAAGAAGGATATATTCTAATGCAGTAGCAAAATAAAATCATAACATAACAAACAACACTCACAATAACGGTTTAAGATCACCATCCATGTGTATGAAAATACAAAAGAAAAAATGGTGGAAAAATTTAAAAAATTTTCTTTGACTAAATATTTTAGAAAATCTAAAAGAATATTCTGTGTCAATTGGCTAAATCCAACGATTTGTGGCTACAAGAACACTAAAGAAAAACCTATTAACACTTATATGTCCATACAAGCTACTATACAATGATTCTCTTGACACGACCAGCATCATAAACCAGAAAAATATAACTGAAATATAAACCAAATAGCTTTCTATATTATAACATAACATAGCTCAAACATAACAACGTAGCTTCATAACTTAAACATCAGAGTTATAATAATTTTAAAAATTTATACATCAAAGGTCATGTCAAATTAAAATCAAATAAAGTGGTCTAAAATATAAAGCCTTGAGTGAAAGATGTCTAGTATCCTCAAACTCAATCTACTATAATACTACCCAATACATCCCACATTGTTCTGCTTACCCACAAAATGGAGGGAGAAAAGGTTACCAACTACTAGGCTAAGCAAGAATCCCCCCAAAACAAGATAAAATAAAATAAACACATACAGGCATGTTTTCAATAAAAACATAGCAAAATAACATCCCAAACTATGAATGTTAACTTGAGAGCGGTGCCTCTCTACAAGTTGCATTCCTATGGTGGTAGTTTGAGTTCAAAGGCTTATGGTTTTCTTATCAAATCAAGTTGCTAAACACATTCCCTGGGGGTCCTCAACTATTAGCCCACCACAAGAATTGGGTTCTTATGGTGGCAGGAGGAATACCAAGGTCAATGGTCCTCTTGTCCAATCCAGCCACTAAAATCATTCTTGGGAGGTGCTGTACTAACTAGTCCATCATGGAAAGGTTTCACTTAACATTGATTAAGGTTTATTTAGGCTTTATTATCAATCATGTCACTAAACAACTTCAAGAGTAAGCAAACTATATCATTTGGGCTATGATGATATCTACATTATTAATATGCAATATGTCATAGGGCCATAGAGATGCCACAATCTTTCTTAGGGCCATAAGATGCATAAATTCTTTCTTAGGACTATGAAGATGCCCATTTTCTTTCTTAAAGCCATGGCTATGCCTAGTTCTTTCTTAGGGCCATGGAGTGTGCTCACTTTCTTTTATGACAATATGCCTTAAATCTTAAATCATGGAATGCTTTGCATACAAGCCAATAATATGTGACATGAGAACATATGCTTATTTCATAAACTTTAAAGTCACAAATAGGACTCAATGACTTACCAAATCCTTGCTTTAAGGCAACCTTGCATTCGTTAGTCTCAAATGTAATAGCCTAGCATAATCATTGGTATGTAATTCCAACTTATAGAGCACCAAAATGCAGGAATTCTTAACTTAGGAAAACAATTCAGCATAAACCATTAGTTAAAACATGCTTATCAACTTTATTTCAACAAAAGACTTAACATGCCAATTAATTATAACTAGGGTATGATCATAAACACATAGATCACATTTCACACATAGACTACACATGACATGTCAATCAATAGCAACTTAGAATCATACACAAGGATTAAACCTCCTTTATCAAGAGATATGGATAGAGTCATAACTTATGCAAGCACAATAGGCTTATTTCATTGTTATCTAGATTCTCAAGGGCAATGATGTTCCAAAATTATGTTACATAGGATTAACACCTTCTTAGGGAGATGTAGAAGTGCATTTCAATGCTATATACTCACTTCCTACCAAAATATCATGAGAAATAAGAAACCAGAATTGGGAATAATATTATATGTGTAAAACCATCTCATTCATGTAAGAATTTCATTGATTAATCACTAAACATATAACTTAGCCATTTTCTGACTTAACATACATTTTTGCAAGCATGAATGTAACTCACAATAAACTTGAAACATGGTTCAACTAGTTAATCAACTTGTTGTCCGTGACCTGTTCAATTTGGTCACCAACCTAGGGTCTCAACAACATAATTTCATGGTCCTAACTTGCTAACAATTTAATTTCTGCACTAATTTGGCCACTTTATATAGCCATAACTTAGCCTAAGTCACAAATTTCCAACTTTCACAGCACTAACAATTTTCCAATCTCAAAATGCTGAAGACATGGTTCCAGCACTATTCAACCACTATACATGAACATAATCAATCCTGGAGTCAAAGACTCCGGCCACAAAAGAACCATATGTGTGCTTTTTTCTTCATTCAAGAACCAGTTATCACTAGATGGCAAAATATGTTTTGATGATGAGAAAAACTGAACAAAATTTGGTTACACTCATGAACAATCAATTTAGAAGTGATTAAAACAAGTTTGAAAATATGTAAAATCGTTTAACTCAGTTGTAAATTTGAAGAAGTCAACTCATGCATGAAGTAAGCCAATTTTCCAAGTGAAAATCAACTTACTAATTAAGCAAAATAGAAAATTAAAAACATCAAGCAGGAGAAGAAACTAAACAAAATTAAGTTTAGTTCTTAGTATAAGTCAATCTGTCTAAAACGTAAGTCGACCTGAATAAAGAAAAAAACTGAGAAGTCAAAAAGTTTAAACTTTTAATGGTCGAAAATTTAAAAATCTAATGGTAAAAAATGAAACTAGGTCAACATATACTAAGTTCAAGTCAACCTAGCGTAATCACAAGCAACCCTGTCACACCAACACTTAAAAATATTTGTAGGATGTAAAACTTAAGTTGACTTCAGACATCTTAAATTAACTCATAAGCACAATTTAGGACTTAAAGCCTAAAGGTTAAGTCGACTTACCTCATGTTACAAGTCGACTTGCATAAATTGGACTTAAAGAAAATCTAAAGAAAGCTCTAACTTATATCGACCTACACATATTATATGTCAACTTGCATGTGCACAGAATAGTAAAGAGCTTAGGAATCATTAAGCACAAGTCAACCTAGGTAGAACACAAGTCATCCTACATGAGCAAATAAATGAAAATGCTTAAGTCAACCAGTACACAAGTGGACCTGACAAAGGCTTAAGTTAACCCGTCTAAACATAGACTTCACAGAGCACTTGCACTACTCGATTTAAAGACAAAACAAGTCAGCTTGTATGGGAAAAAACTAAAAATAAGTTAAGTCAAACAAAGTACAAGTCAACCAGACAATCTAGCCAGTTGAGCTGCATTAATCTGAACTTCACACAATAATTGCTCAAGTCAACTTGAACGCAAATACATATGCAACAAAATAAAAATGCTTAAATACTATCAAGCACAAGTCGAACTAAAGTGAGCACAAGCTGACTTGCTTGAGTAGCAATGTGAAAACACTTAAACAAAATGGAGCACAAGTTGACCTGGTGTACATATGAAGTCAACCTGCACTAGTTTAGACATTACAAAATTTAAAACTTAGTTGACTTGAAGGAAGAAGGAATCAACTCAATATGAGTAACAACTAATAGTCAAAGAAAAGCTGTTAAACATTTAATGAAGCCCATTATTTGCAATGGCTATGTTTGGTACATTTAATGAAGCTCAATGGTTCTTTTGACTTCACCGCTTTAAATACAAAATTTTAACAAAAGAGAGAATAACTTTTAAACATCATCTAAGACTATTGAGCAACAAAGATCTAATAACTACTTGTAAGCTAAAGTTCTTATTTGTGTTGTATTATTCTTTGTGCTGTAACAATCAAATTTGAAGTTAAAGTTTTATATTTGTATATCTTGTTTCACCTATAAATCCTTGTAAAAGATCAAAAGAAAATGTTTTTTTTTTTTGGTCTAGGGTTAAAAGTGTTTGAGCAAATCATGTTAAGTTTACTAGCTTCTATACAAAGTTAGTGGGAAGTGTTTAAGAGAAACATCGTAAAATTCGACTAGCACCATGGTAAGTTAGTTGGGTGTTGTACTATTTTTAAAAAATAGTGAATTAAAAATCCAATTGTAGTCTGAGAGTGGAATACACTAGGAAATGTGGAACTACTATAAATCTCGAGTGCACAATTTTCCTCTCTCTCTTCTATCAAAACTTCCTTAAAACCCAAAAAAAAAAAAACTATTAAAGTGCTGAAAACAACCTATTCACCCACTGTAAATTGTTCATAATTGTTTCTTCATGCCTAATTATCATTTAGACATCTCAACTCAGGTCTTGTACCAACAAAAAACATCTTAGCATATCATATACAACATCCTTGTATGTTCTAACCATAGATTATCAACCAAACAGGCTAAATTCTGATTCATCAACTCAAATTGCAACTAGGACATGCCAATCACTCAATAAACAATTCAAAAGCAACCTAGGCATGATACTAAAAAGGAGTACTTGCCTTTGTAGAAAACCAACTCCTTGAGCCAAAAACCTCAATCCTAGATGTGCAATCCTATGGTATACTGCGTACACAATCTTTGAACTTAGAAAAGGGGTTACCAAACTCGAAACCAATATTATGGGTCATTATCCACGTTGTTTCACACATAAAAAAACAACAAGAAAACATAAAGAAAGCAAAAAAAAAAAACAAGAGGATAAAATACCCAGTGTTTGGGAGTGTCACAGCCTATGAAAAGGGAAGAAGATGTTCTTCAACTTTTGGGATGTAATCAGACTTCATAAATGCTTTAAAAACATTGCAAACACATAAAAAAGGGTTTAGCTTTGTAGAGATTTTGAAAACTAAAGAAGAAAAGAATAAATCGTAAAGGGTGTCCTTACCGAACCTAATAGTGATAGAGGAGAATCCAATAATGTTTGTGGTCGATTTCCAACCTTTGCTACTCCCTTATACTTTTGAAATACCCAATCGTAAATAACCTTCAGAGAATGAGTGAAGAATAAGGAAGAAAAAAAGAACACGGTTCGCAGAGGAGAGGAGAGACAAGGGTATACACCTATATTTGAAGCTTGCTCTTGACCTTGATTTATGACCTCTGTAGCTCCTTCACTCATCATAAACTTTGGCCCAGGTGATCTTTGGATGGGAAAGAAGATCAAAGAGGGAGAGAGATGAGATGCTCAGGCTACACAAAGAGAGAGAAAGAGAGAGACGAATTTGGGTTTGAACGAAGGATTGGGAGGGAATGAGGTGCAAACTTGGTTCTGTCCAACCTGGGAGGTTCAATCTTGGGCAAAGGACAACAACTAGAAGCAAAGGGAGGTGAATCACTACTGGCTAGAGAGAGAGAAATGGAGGTGAGGCATTGGTTTTGTGCAAAGTGGAGGAAAAGGGAGAGGTGCGGGTTTTCATTCTCTCTTTTTTGCTTGCTTTCTCTATTTCTTTTATAGTATAAGAGCATAGTTATTAAACTCGGATCGATCAACTGGTCGGACTGGGTCAACCCTCCACCCACACAGTGTGCGGGTCGGTTCATTGGATGGACCATTTATGCAACTGTTTCAGAAAAACTCACGAGTTAATGTGGGTTAACCAAGAAACCGTGTGACTAGTTAGTTTTTAGAGCTAATCGAGAGAGAGAGAGAGAGAGAGAGAGGGAGGGAGGGAGGGAGGGAGGGAGACTAACAAAAAAAGATTAGATTGTAGGCATGAATGGCAAATGGCAAGTAGCAAGAACAAAGACGCCATTGACGATGATGAGGAAGAAAACAGGGAAGTGGAATGGATGGTTGAGGAAGAAGAAAATGAGAACCTTGCAACAGCAAGGTAGAAGAAGAATGGGTATTGCTGAGGAGTGCGTATTGTTGGCAAATGTGGGTTTTGTGGGGTGTATGGGAAGAAAAGTAAGAGAGAGCAAAAAATGGGATGTATAGGTATGGTTGTGAAAAGTGGATATTGTTAGGTGTATGGAAAGAAAAGTGGGTATTGTTTCTAATTAATGAAATGGTATTTATGTTTTAAAAAATATAATTATATATATTTTAAAATTTTAAAATAATAAAAAATTAGCGATTGAATTAATAATTGAATAGTTTAACTGGTTGAACCATAAATTTTAATATGCATGTATCAATACTTGAATCGAGTTTAATAATCGTGGATAAGAGATAATTGGAGGGGAAGCCTTCCTTGTGATCTGTTGGGTCCCACCTTATCTCTTGGAAACATAAGTATATAATGGAAACTTGTAAAAAAGCTTGAGTTTTATATAAAATGGCATTTTTCTTAAGAATCATATTTTCTTATAGAAAAAGGTAATTTTCACAAAACTAGCACTTTTTCTTAAAAGCCTGGAAATTTTTGAAAATATAGGAACTTTAAAAGTCAATAGTACTCTTTGGTTGGGCAAAACTCTAACCCTTTATGACTTGACATCTCCCTTATGTGATCTAAAATCTTATTCTGAAACTATGACTCTTCGTATACGTATTTCTCTTTTCTCTTTTACTTTCTTTTCTCTTATTAACCAAATAAAAAGGTTAATTTGCTCAACTCGTTAGGTCTCTCGACAGGTTAACTCTAAGCATACTAAACTCTAAGATTTAAAACAAACCTATCATGCACAACGAGCCATAAGCAAGCGCACACATAAGCAAACTCATGCATTTTTATGTCATCATGACGCAAGATGAAATATGCAAATGCACTCAAAAACGGATCTTCAAGGATTTTTTAAAACGAGGTCCTCAAAGCACATGGTTAGGCTTATACCCACATTCATGCTTGCGTCATTGCACGAGCTCGGGTACTGCATATGCACATGGGCAAGCACAATTTTGGCCTTGTAAGACCCAACTGTGAGCATAAGCCCATAGCACGTCAATGGCCTATGAAGTGCGAACTCCCTAGGCTCCAAGGAGTTTGCACTAATTGGTCTTGCATCATTTTGATTACCTAATTATCCAACATCATCCTTTGAATAGTTAAAGGCCAGTTTTGTCCGAATTAGGAATTTTTGTATTTGTTTATAATTCTTTCCCCAAATGTAATCAATTTTAGAAACTGTTTAAATCTCAACTTAATTAAGTTATTCGGTTAATAAACTTGTTATTCTCAAGCTTAGAACCTACAATCAAGAGGAATCTAACATGCATTATATGTGGGGGGGAACATATAAAACACATACCGGTCAAGGATTAAATTATCATATGTAAATTATCGGTATTTATTTTTGAATGCAGTTCTAATTGTTTAATGGAATTAATTAGAGTTAAAAATAATTTTACTACAACTATTGGATTAACAGATTATATTATAATTATTTTTGAGTTAAAATAAATACATCTTAGATCACTTGTACCATAAATATTCAACTTGTTTTTATTTACCCACCTGTATGGAATTATATTGATGTTAAGATAATTTGAAATAAAGAATAAAATAAAGAGTCGTTTGGGGTTTGTAAGTTCAGAAAATTATAATGGTCAATTTGAAATCTCAGAGTACCTTTGTCCTCAATTTTAATTTTGAAATTATATCATTTTTAATTTTGGAAAAGCTTTCCCCTTATTTATAATTTCAAAGTTATGAGTTGAAAATTTCAAATGTGTTTTTACTTTTAGTAATTAATTGTTTTAACTTTTCCCTTTTCTCATAAGGGCTGTCATTTTCCCTTTTTTTTTTAAATTTAAATTTAACATCAGTAAGTTAGATGAGAATGCAGAGTTTTAAGCATACAAAACTCTATGAAACTCTCAAGATTGAATCTCTACCCATCCTGAGAAAACAAACGAGAGTTTTTGAGTTTAAGGTTTAGGAAGTAAGTCTCAGATTTGAGGTTTTCATACGAAAGATTACATATTCGTGTATTGGCAAAGGAATCATCAGTGATTTGGGATTGCATAAATCGCAGACTTTAAAAAAAAAAAACAGAGAAAAAAACACGAAAGCTGTAATCTCTATATTTTTAGTGTATTATTCTTAATTTTATGTTTATTTTGCTACATATTTATGTGATATGAATGAAGTAGAAGACTGTGGCTCAAATATCTCCCAATATTATAGATTTCAAGAAATTATCAGGGGCGTGATTGGGGGACTAGATTCTATTTTTGTTATATATATTTCTATTAATATTGGATATTGTTAGGAATATTTTAATTTAGGTGCAACTATTTACTATAGATGTCAGATTTAGCAATCATAATTATCCTCCAAAATGGATCAATGTTATTCAATTTAGTTTTCTAGATAAGCTAGTAAAGAATTATAAAGAAGGTTTTTGAATATTTTATTAAAATCATATTTTAGAAATTTTAAACTTGTTCTCTCAATAAAATCACGTATCACTAAAGAACCTATTTCTTTGTATTTTGTCACTTTTTCTAAGGTAAATTGTCTGAGTGTACGTCAAAGATCTTTTCTTTTTTCCCCCACCTTCTGCACTAATGTCCAATAATAATATGATCAAAACATTGTACGAGAAGAGAGAGAGAGAGAGAGACAGAGAGACAGAGAGAAACAAGAGGCAGGGATTTTTACGGGAGATAACACTAATTAAGCAGTACAAGATGAGAGTGAGAGAGAGAGAGACAGAGAGAGAGAGAGAGAGAGACTCTAGAGGCAGGGATTGGTACAGGAGATAACACTAATTAAGCTGTACAAGATGATCAGCACACACGCAACACAAACAAGTGACAAGAAGGCGAAAAGAGAAACAGATCATGACCCTCGTTTATTCTCATGCAAACAACACCCTCAAACCAGTATCTCCCAAATAGACATGGCATATTGCAAATATTTTAGCAATGTTTCGTGCAGAAGCAACGGCGACGGAACCCTCGGCAGTGACCTCCATGAAAGCCTTCTGTCTGGCAAACAGCAGCACAATTGCTCTGGCTGATACATGCACCTTTGAACCTGTGGCTCTGTGACTCACATGTCCTTGCCTCCACCACAGTTGGCCCCAACTCTGCTTTTCATTCAACCAAACAAACAGAAAATTATTTATTGTTCTCCTGAAGTAACATTGTTCAAGATCATTCATCCAAAAGAAAAAAAAATGTCTTTATTAATAATAATAATTAAAAAAAAAAAGATCCAGATCTTTGTGATAAAATGCTAACCAGTGGCAACCAGCAACAGCAGTAGGACAAAAACAGTGGAAAGCAAGCTCATTAACTTCCTCATTAGAGAGAGAGACCTAGTACTCGTGAAATAGATATGACGCGACCTTGCCTACAACTGGGTATATTTATAGGGTGATGAATCTGATTTCTAAAGATATCTTGTGAGAAAGCAACATCTTAATAGTGTAACTTTTGAAAAAGCAACATCTTAATAGTGTAACTTTTGAAGGATCCAGATAAAGTGATAGTAGGAATATGCTTTACTCAGTCATCACCACTCAATTGCTTTCTTTTGCTTTTTCTTGGATACGTGCGCTTTTGATCTGTCTTTGCCGCTTTTGTATGTTCACATGACCCTTCAGAAAAAGGCCATCTCATCTGTTCTACACGTCCTTTTTTCCCCCACTTTTAATTTTGGGTTTTTCCTTTTTTTTTTTTTTTTGCCTTCTCTCTTTGCTCCACTTGTCTATTCCATTTGTAGAGCAATTCTCACCTAATGCTCTACTGGTGATACTTTCGGTGATTTGTTGTTCTACTTTCGACAAATGTTTCATGTGATTGAAAATAATAAATATCATTTCTTACTATGGATACTTGCGCTTAATGAAATAAAAATGTGAGTCCTTTGAGAATTCAAAGAAATCAAAGAATTTATATCTGAAATAGAAAATTTAGAACGAGGATCACGATTCTTTGATTTCATCATCGATGAGGTAAATATTTAAGTAAATTTGGAAAAGGAGTTTATCTAAGAAAGAGACATTGGTATAAAGATTAAGTTGTGAATAACGCAGTATAGACAACTTAGAAAGGGTGAGTAGATTGTTTTCGATGCTTGTGAGTTTTTCTAGATTTTGAAGAAAGATTGACCGAAAAAGGAGAAAATTGACGCTTTAGATTTATAGTGGTATCATTACTAGAAAAACGGGTATAAACGATAGAAATATCCGTCGTTGATACTCAAATTTCTGTCGTGAAAAATTAGCAATGAAAAATTCCGTCGCTGAAAGTCATATCACTAATTTAGCGACGGAAAATTTCCATCACTAAAAACATTCATTGCTAATCAGAAAATTTTAGCGACGGATTAACGACGAAAATTCAGATTAGCGATGGAAAATTTTCAACGCTAATAATCCGTTACTAATTTAATTTTATATTTTTTTAAATTATTCCTAATTACCGACGGATTTTAGCGATGGAAAATTTCCGTTGCTAATCCGTCACTGAAGTGAATAAAGAGCAAATCCAAGTGCACAAGCACGGACACCCGCCCGACCTCGCAAGCTCCCGCCCGGGCCCCGGCCTGCCCACGCCCTAACTTTTAATTTGTTGAAAATGTGCTCCAACCCCGATTCGAACCCGGGTATGAGAGAGAGAACTAGAGAGTTTTAACTACCATGCCACCATCACATTTGTGTTATTAGTTTATTTTTTTTTCTATTTCTATACTTTATTTGTAACTATCAATATTAAAAATATAATACCATAAATTAATAAAAATATAAAATTTTATTTAATAAAAATATTAAATTATATTTAAAAAAATATAAAATTATATTTAATAAAAACATGAAATTATATTTAAAAAATATAAATTATATTTAATAAAAACACAAAATTATATTTAATAAAAATATAAAACTATATTTAATAAAAATAAAAATTATATTTAATAAAAAAATAAAATTATATTTAATAAAAACACAAAATTATATTTAATAAAAATACAAAATTAGAATTAATAAAAATATAAAATTATATTTAATAAAAATATAAAATTATATTTAATAAAAACACAAAATTATATTTAATAAAAATACAAAACTAGATTTAATGAAAACAAAAAATTATATTTAATAAAAAGTATATTTCATAAAAATACAAAATTATATTTAATAAAAACACAAAATTATGTTTAATAAAAATACAAAATTATATTTAATAAAAATACAAAATTAGATTTAATAAAAACAAAAAATTAGATTTAATAAAAACACAAAATTATATTTAATAAAACACAAAATTATATTTAATAAAAATATAAAACTAGATTTAATGAAAACAAAAAATTATATTTAATAAAAATATAAAATTATATTTAATAAAAACACAAAATTCTATTTAATAAAAATACAAAATTAGATTTAATAAAAACAAAAACATTATATTTAATAAAAATACAAAATTATATTTAATAAAAACATAAAATTATATTTAATAAAAACAAAAAAATAAATTTAATAAAAATATAAAATTATATTTGATAAAAAGAAAAAATTATATTTAATAAAAATGCAAAATTATATTTAATAAAAATACAAAATTATATTTAATAAAAACAAAAAATTATATTTAATAAATTTTTTTTTTCATATTTTAGCGACAGAAAAATTAGCAACGCTAATCCATCTCTAATTTTTCCGTTGCTGATTTTTCCGTCACTAATCCATCGCTAATTTTCGTCGCTGAAGAGCCGTTTTCTTGTAGTGTATCATCCTCTCTAATATACGTCAACTCTCAGATTTTATCTGAATTTTCAAATCTATTATTTTCTTAAAAAATAGTACAAATAACTAGTTTGAACAAGTGTTAATTGAATCTTACAGTGTTTCTCTCAAACAATATGCAGTAACTTTCCACAAATGCTAGTATACCTCACATGTTTCACTCAAACACTTAATACCATATCAAAAGAACCCTTTCTTCTGATTTTTTTATAAAAATTTACAAGTGAAACAAATGTACAATGGATAATGCTTTAACTTTAGATGTAACATTAAAGCACAAAAAAAAAATACAACACAAAAAGAAAATTTTTGCCTAGAAGATATTCTTAGATCGTGTTGCTTAATTGTGTTCTATGTGTTTTTGTTCCTTTGAAGTGTTGTTTTTAAAGTGGTGAGAATAAAAGTGCATTGAGCTTCGATAAATGTAGTAAGTATAGTTTTTAAATGTGGTTGAGTTTTATTTAATGTTCAACAACTTTTCTGTTAGTACTAGCCGTAACTCATATCAAATCAAGTCCTTTTTCCTATAGGTTGACTTGTATTTTGTAAAATCTAGGCTAGTGTAGGTTGACTCATATGAATATCAAGTTGACTTGTGCTCTATTCTGTTTAAATATCTTCACTTTGTTGCTCATGCAAGTAGGCTTGTTATACACTTGAAGTTGACTTGTGCAGCATTCCACTTGAGTATTTTTATTGTACTACTCATACAGGTCGACTTGTATTAATTTCAGGTTGACTTGTGATCCACTCTGCAGAAATATTTTTACTTAACTGCTAAAGCAAGTCACCTTGTATTCACTTTAGGTCGACTTGTACATGATGATAAGCCTTTTTTTGTTATGCATGTTTACAGGTCGACTAACTAATTTGTTTGGTTAACTTGTTCTCGATTTGATTTAAGCATTTTTTTTACTTTAAAACTCATGTAGGTCAGCTCCTATTTGGATCAGGTCGACTTATGCTTAATGACACTTTGTTTTCAAGGGATTTAAACTTAGATAGGTCCACTTGTGCTTTAGCTTTCATTAAATTTTCCTAAGTTAGTTATATGCAGGTCGACTTGTACTTTTGGTGAGTCAATTTAAGCCAAAGCTTCTTTTAAACTTTTAAGTCCTAGGTTAACTTAAGGTCTCTGAGAATCAACTTATGTTTTGATTTTCCACAAATATTTCTAAGTGCAAGTGTGGGAAGTTGACTTATTATTTCATCATGTCAACTTGTAAATATAGATGATATAGGTTAACTTAGTATAATATTTTGGCCATTAGACTTTCAAAATTTTGACCATTAGAAATTTAAAATTTTGACATTTCAATTCTTTCATTGTTCAAGTTGACGTATTCTTTTGGCATGTCGATTGACACTTAGACTAATACTTAATTTTTATTTTCTATTTGTTCCCCTAGTTGACTTGTTTTCTATGTGAGTTGACTTGACTCACCTTATTTGCTCTCCTAGTTAATTTCACTTGGCCCAGGTAAGTCAACTTGTTATGTGTAACTTAGTTTATTGATATTTAACATTCTCAAACTTGTTTTATCTACTTTCAAATTAATCTTTCATAACTTTAACCTAGTTTTGCTCACCAACAAAATATCTTTTGTCATTAATCTCCCCTTTCTTATGATAATAAAATATTAAGTGAAGTTTTGAGATATTTTTGATATAGGATGATGCAATTAAGCAAACAAGGAATTCAAACAAAAACTGAAGATGATTACCTCTTGTTCGATTGATTAACACGATGCGACGGAATTCGGATCAAATGGATTGAATCACGTGCTCTGGTCAGGTGTGGAATCATCGGATGGAAACCACACACCTGCCACAACCCAAGTTCATAGATGATGATTTCCTTCAAAGAGCTTTTTAACAGAGGATACAAAGGAGTTTTTCTTCCATACCTAAAATAGAGACTTAAAGCCTCTATTTATAGGTTATTTTCTCACACTTCCTTGTTCCACTTTACTTTCTCTTCTCTTACTTTTGCAGCTCAAACACAGCACTTTGAAACTTATCAAGAAAGCTCGTCTATGGGGGTGGAGTTGGTCAGATCTAGGTCAGTCCATCATGGGTGCCCTTAACCCCTTTATATGCCATGTTTTCCAACATCATTCACTCGCACATGATGTGACAAATCCATCCAAGTTTTTTTGAGATTCAACTCTATGAAATCATCATTTTCATATATGAAAATGGGTCGTATGACCTACGACCATACCACTTGCACTTGGGAGTTGGGAGCCCAAGCTATGCACCTGTTAGGAATAACATAGCGGCTACAACAAAAAAAAATTAGTACAGAATATCTTTGCATCTCATTATGCCCCAGACTCATTTTGTTACACTATCAAAATATACTCAATCTCTCAAAGGTTATATTTGATCTCAACATTTCATCATGAATTCTCAATTATGTCTCAACTCTTGAAAGAAAACATAATTGGTTAACTGGTGAATACATATAAAAGGTGTAATCAAAATAGTCTCCCTTTCCACCCACATGTTACTCAATGATAAACAAACTGCTTTCCTAACACATCTTGAAAGATCGAATCAAACATGATTATAAGAAATATGCCAAAGTAGCAAATATCTGTTCTTCACCTTGTAATAGTTTCGAAAGCCACATAGGGCACCATTGAAGGAACTCATACAGTGGGGAGGTAGAGATTTCTATAAATAATAAAACCCCCTCACTTTCCTTTGTCGATCGTCTCTAGCATGTGGTATGAAATACATCTTATGGTGGTAAACTCTCTGTACCTCTTATACAATAGTGTATGTCTTTTCATTTCATAATAAAACTACCTTACGGATCTTAACTCAAATGCTATCACACAAGCACTTAGTCTGAGATTTTAATAGCTCACTGTCCAAAGCGTCTCATTAAAACCTTGCATCCAGGTTTTTACCAAGCTTACATGATTGTGGGCTATCATGTCTGGTCTGTCAATCAGGTCTCATCTTGACTCATATCAAGGTGACTTTTCTAGTATTACACCCATCTTGACTTCACTAGCGTTATTCAATAGCTCAAAAATTAAGAGTGTAAATAAGTCTCATCTCAACACGCTCTCATAGCGTTTGAGGTGGTCACTCATATAAAAGAGTCGACCTAACGTTGGGTGACATACTCATCAGTGATAATAACAAATTAGATATAAATAACAATCATCGCGTGTTTTTTCATGGAATATTTACATCACTATTTCAATATTGACAACATCTCATTACAATCTACATAGCCTTAGAGTCTTAACATGATACAAAAAGATATCTCTAGGGATTGGCTTAGTAAGAAGGTCCACAATCATTTTATGCGCAGATACATATTGTAAAATCACTTTTCTTTGTGCTACAATATCCCTGATAAAATGATATTTTATGTCTATATGTTTCGTCCTGCCATGATACTTTGGATCCTTTGTATAGTCTATTATCGCTTGACCATCATAATTGATCCTTACAGGTATCGAGGTGTTGGCAACGATTTGTAGATTTTTCAAAAATCTTTTAAGTCAAATAGCCTCCTAGATAGCTATTGTACATGTAACAAATTCAGCCTCTATAGTGGATAATGTTATGCAAGTCTGTTTCTTGCTACTTCAAGATATGACACCATTATTTAGCAAGAACACATATCTAGACGTGGATTTTCTTTCATTTAGGTCACCACTCCAATCTGCATCAATGTAACCTACCAAATGAAGATCACTACCCTGATAGCACAGAGTATAATTGGAGGTGCCTCTTAAATATCTCAATATTTGCTTTACCGCTTTCCAATAAGTTGGTCCAAAATTTGACTAATATCTATTTGCCAATCCAACTGCATAGCAAATGTCTAAACAAGTGCACATCATGACATATTAAGCTACCTATAACACTTGTATATGGAACTCTTTCCATATATTCAAAATCTTGTGGAGTCTTAGGATACATTTCTCTATGAAGGGTCTCACCTTTTGCAATTGGTGTGTCAATAGGTATGCAATCCAATATATGAAATCATTCTAGGATTTTCAAAATATAAGATTCCTACGACAGAGCAAGAAACTTCTCTAAATGATTTTTTTTGGATTTTCACACCAAGAATATAAGTTGCTTCACTCATATCTGTCATTTTAAAATTTAAAGAAAACCACTCTTTAATGACAATGATAACACTTAAGTTATTTCTGGCCAATAAGATATCATCCACATAAAATGACAAAATTACAAAGTTATCTTCCATCTGCTTTATATAAAAACAACGATCCTCCTCAATTATCATAAACCTATATGTAACTATGGTTCGATGAAATTTTAAATACCATTGTCTGGATGATTGTTTAAGACTGTAAACTTTGCACTCCTGATCATTAACAATGAAACCTATAGACTGCTCCATATAGATTTCCTTATCCAAATCTCCAATAGGTAAACAGTTTTAACATCCATTTGGTACAATTCAAGATCCAAATGGACAACAATAGCAAGGATAAGGCGTATTGAAGCAAACTTTACAACAGGCAAAAAACTCTCTTCATAATCTATACCTTCCTTTTGGGTATAGCCCTTAGCAACTAAACGTGTTTTAAATCTTTCAATAGATCTCTCTACCTTATTAATTAATGAAATACCTCTTCAAATATTCTAAACTCATTTTCATCAAGTGGAGCTAGCATAAAAACTTTCCCTTCAATCTCAAATCGATGACGAGGAACAGTTTTATGAGTGCTTCTTCGCAGTCAAATTTCTCATGAAATTGGTTTATTTGATAGAATGTTGCTCCCATTTGGTTCAAGAAAATGAATTATCTCCTCATTTCTTACTATTAAATCACTTGGAATGTTTATACCATTAGGATCATGCATTTCAATAAAGTAATATCGTTATCAATTTCACCTCTTGAAGGAAATTCATTTTCCAAGAATGTGGCATCTCTTAACTCTATCTCAATTACACTTCCTTCCTCATGTTTCTCAATGAACACATATCCCTTTGAATGTTTAGAGTATCTAATAAAGATACACTTCTTTCCTTTTGGACCCAATTTTCCATATTTATGGTTTGCATCATGAACATATGCTGCTGACCCCACGGCCGCAAACCACTTAGATCAGGCTTTTGATCTATCCAAAGTTCATAGGAAGTGAAAAAAACTGATTTAGAGGGCACACGGTTAAGTATGTAGGCAACAGTTAATAAAGCATTTCCCCAATAGAAGATTAGCAAATTTGCTTGTGCCATCAAAGATCTGACCATATCCAATTAGGTTTTATTCCTCCTTTCTGCAACATCATTTTGTTACAGAGTACTAGGAATAGTGAGCTGTCTAATATCCCCTTTTCATCACATAGATCTCTGAATTGACCTGATAGAAATCCATGTCCATAATCTATCCTTATCGTTTTAATCATTTTGTTTAATTTATTCTCAACCAATTTCAAATATAGTCTAAAGTAATCCAGTGCTTCTGACTTATGGGAGAATAAATAAATATAACCAAAAAAACTAAAATCATCGATGAAAGTGATGAAATAAAATGCTCCATGCCTTGCTCTCACATTCATTGGACTACATGTATCAGAATGGATAATTGCAATGGAAGGTCTACTCTGGTTTCCTTACCAAATGGCTTTCTTGTTGCTTTTCTTGCTAGACAATGCTTATATATTGGTAAGTTTACTTTTGAGATACTATCCAAAAGTCTCTTTTTGGTTAGCCTGTACATTCTTTCTTATCCAATATAGCCCCATCTAGCATATCACACATTTGCATCCACATTATGACCATCAGTCGATGATATCAAAGAAAAACAACTATCATGATTTTCATTATTTTGTACCATATTTAATACAAGAAAATCATCTACAATGTGTGTGGAACTAGTATACTTAGTGTCAAGATAAATATATACAACATCACTATAAAAGTTCATATTAAAAGTTAAACGCATGAGGATAGTACCGACACAAGGTTACATCGAATATCCAGTACATACAAAACATCATGTAGGAAAACGTTGCGACCACCTTTAAAAATAATTTACAAGTGCTGATACTGTTTATAGCAACCCTGACATTATTTCCTACATATATTCAGATCAAATCAGTACTGATTCGATGATATTCGACAAAAAATCCTTTGTCTTTAGCTACATGGTTTGTTGCTCCTGAGTTAAGAGTCCAAAAATAATTCGATTCAGTGAGCATAACAGTGCTAAAAATAAAAACATAATGTGAAAAAGGTTCGACCAATACCTTTTTTGGCTCAATGCATTCATGTGCATAGTGGTCCAATTTGTCACTATTATAATATATTTGATTGCTCTTATCATTTTTCTTTCTACCATAGTGCTTACTTCTTTTGCGGTGATCAATTTGGGTTTTCTTAAATCCCTGTTTTAACTAGACTTAGCAACATAAGCCTATTCGAAAGATTTAACTGCCTCCTGGCGCTCATCTTCCAACTCAATATGACTCATAATATCATCAAATGTTTTAATTGTAGGATTGTGAGTCATATTCATTTTTATCGGCTTCCAACTCTAAGAAAGCGATCTAATGACAGCTTGTATCTGTTGCTCAACTGTCAATGTATGTCCAACAGACTGACTTCAACTCATTAATTATGTTTGACATCTTCTTCAGATACTGTTTAATCGAGCGATGTTGTTTTTTTACCTAAGTGTCAAATTTGATTATAAGCTACCTTAGCATGGTGGATGAAGTCACTCCAAACTTTACCTTCAAAGCATTCCACATCTCATGTGCAATTTGGTATGTCTCAAACTTAACCATTCGATCATCTTACATACAGCTCAGCAACGTAATGTGAGTGTAACTGTTTTTCTTTTTCCAAGTCTTATATGCCTCATGATCTTTTTGAAGTTGAGGAGTATCACCAAACTCTGGTTCTTTCATAGTATGATGCAGAGCTTTTAAACATTCCTGTTCTTGAAGAATGTATTGAACTCTTTGATACCAAACATCAAAATTATCACCATTCAGTTTCTCGCTCTTATTCAACTAAGCCACAATATTCTTTGTTGCAACAGTCATTTCTCTCTATAAGACTTATAAACATTAACACAAAGTATTCATTAGCACTTGAATACATTAGCCGTAATATATCATTAAAATAATATTTACTAGACATAGATAGTACAAGATCGAAAGTTCTCATAACTCCCATCATCTCTTGAAGACTAAGATGTCTAAGTAAATTTATCTCAAAATATATGTACTCAATTTTAGGGTTAGAAGTCTTAACTCAACCATCCCATACTCCCACTTAGATAAAGATCTCCCAAATGTGGCATAAAATGCACACATCTCACATTTTTCAAGCATGTACAACAAACACGCATAGACATATGTATGAATAGCCATAAATTATTCATATGCCATAAATTCAGAAAAAATTCATAAATAAATTGCATGAACTTTTTAACACCACAAATCATTATGGTGTGGTGGTTATGTTAATTCAAACATCCCTGTCAAACCCGGGTTTAAATCCAAGGAAAGACTCTTGTATTTTCAAAACAAATATACAATCAAACATGCACTAGTATTCATGGAAATAATTTTTGAACACAGCCAAGTTCTGTGGCTTGGTGGCAATGGCCACACAGATTCTCGGATGCTTCTCGGGTTCAAATCCATGCTATGGTGACACTATTCATAGACTCAAACTCCAGGCACAAAATGAACCAAACATATGCAAAATATACATGTTCAACATGCCTACTTTGGGTTTTATTTTCTCCCAATCCATAAATCTAGTTTAAGCATATAATATACTGTTAGAAAGCTCTTACAGAGTACTATGTGAACATGCAAACAATTCATGACGATAGGATTCACACAAGTCATAGAAATCTGATGAAGACAGCCACTTGCAATGTCTTCAAAATCAAATTTCTCAATGCACTATTTTCATTCTTTTTCATGATTGTTCCCTTGGTACATGGTATTCACATGCCATTGAAAATTAATGGACATTGTTCACAAACTCAAACTCCAGGCATGAAATGAACCAAACATATGCAGACATACATGTTCAACAAGCCTACTTTGGGTTTTATTTTCTCCCAATCCGTAAATCCAGTTTAAGCATATAATATACCGATGGAAAGCTCTTATAGAGTACTACGTGAACATGCAAACAATTTATGACGATGGGATTCACACAAGTCGTAAAAATCTGATGAAGACAGCCACTTGCAATGTCTTCAAAATCAAATTTCTCAATGTACAGGATGAATTTTGCAATGGAATTTTTCAAGGAGGTTCACAAGCATGCAAGGAAGGTGTGTACAAAATTTCATGATTGCAAAACAACCATGGAGGAAACCTCCATGGGAGCTCTAGCTCCAAGGTTTCAAAATTCTGGCCAGAATAAATGAATTCAATCTATACAATGCTTTGATACCAATATAGGATGATACAATCAAGCAAACCAGGCATTCAAACAAAAGCTAAAGAAGATTACCTCTTGTCCGATTGATCAATATGACGCAGTGGAATTCGGATCGAACGGATTGAATCACATGCTCTGGTCGAGCGTGAAATCACAGGATGAAAACCACACACTTGCCACAACCTAAGTTTTTAGATGATGATTTCCTTCAAAGAGCTTTCTAACAAAGGATACAAAGAAGTTTTTCTTCCATATCCAAAATAGAGACTTAAAGCCTCTATTTATATGTTATTTTCTCATACTTCCTTGTTCCACTTCACTTCCTCTTCTCTTACTTTTGTAGCTCAAACATCGCACTTTAAAACTTATCAAGAAAGCTCTTATCTATGGCGGTGGAGCAGGTCGGATCCGGGTCGGCCCATCATGGGTGCCCTTGACCCCTTTATATGATCTGTTTTCTAATAGTTTCAAACATAACTCCCCCTTAATCTAACCTTACTTCATTTTTAAAATTTTCAAACTCTTTTAAGCATAGCTCCCTCTTAATCTATGCAATTCTCTCCCCATTAATCTATACTATCTCTATTTCTTATACCATTTTCCCCCTTTTGTAATCAACAAAGAGGGTAAGATAGAACTCATGGCAACTAGCAAGCAATATAATTCATGAACTCAGTAAGCATATAAACCAATAAACAAGCACAAAAAGGAATTAACAAACCAAGACATGTTCATAAGGAAATTAAACAAAATATATAAACCAATCCATGCCCATTACATGTCATTAAACAAAAGAAGTATCAAATACAAGCACAAATACATGTCCAAATCAAGCAAATATGTAAAGTCATATTGGATTTTTAAAGATGGTAGCTTAGTAAGTGGGATCTCTATCTCTTTATATACCAATCAAAGCATCAATTTTGTCTTCTATCTTATCTAAATATTGTTTCATCCTAGACAATTGACCTTGCATCTGAATTTTTAGCCTATGTATGTAATCCCAAAGCATCTCCATTATGACAGACTGTGAGGAATGACTCACCACCTATGGCAACCCTATGTGCTCTATGTGCATGCCCTTGAAATATGGCCAATGCTAAGGGTTGAGACATGTTAAATTGTGCAGGCTCAAGGTAGGTAGGCTCAGTCGGTGTAGGCTCAAACTATGTAAGGGCTCAAAGGGTGTAGGCTTAGTGAGTCTAGCACTAGGTTGTCCAGCTCTTTCTCTTTCCTCCCCATCATTCGTTTTTCTCCATACTCTATCCTTTTGAACTGATTTGGTGCTTTAATGAGTGAGGAAGCTCCTATACTGTGCTTTGGGTTCAAATCTATTCTAATCTCCCCACTAAGATTTATCTCATAAATGGCTAGGAGATCAGTGATTAAGAAATGGGAGGTTTCCAATCTCTAATTTTGACATGGCTAGCATGTGGAATGAGACAAAGAAGTGATTGCATCATACAGGCTATGAGCTAAAAGTCCTCTTTGGTGATAGTGGTGTGACTTTCTCCTCTAAGTCTCAACACATGAGTTATTGAGGTAAGGAGTCACTCATGCATGTCTAAGCTAGTGGCATTTGTATTCACAACCTTCAAGTTAGGGTTCTTAAAGACTACCCTAGCATTCTTAAACAAGTCAGAGCCCATATACTCCTCACATTTTGATCATTGGGTACCCAATTTTGACTACTCAATCTACACAATATGTGAGGGTCACCACAATCTCCATGCCACCAATATAGCTTTTGAATAAACATTTTTGAGTGTGGTTACCTATTTTCATTTTAGTCTCACACATATTCCCATGGCACCCTGTAGATTCCATTATCTTGTTATAGAATAATCTAACTAATATGTTATAACATGGTGTGTTTGGATGAATGAGATTGTTTAGGCATGATTCTCTAATGTAATCTCCATATGGAAATCATACACTATCAAGAAAGTACCAATCTATCAACCTAAAATGATTAATGGTTCTATAACAAAAATTTTGTTCAAAGGACTTACTCTTGGCTAGGGTTGGAAATCTTCTTGGTTGAAGTTTTTTGTGTTGACATATTTATAATTTTTGATGATAAACAAAATATGATTAGGTTAATTAAGGAAAGAATTTGGAGATAAACTTGATTAGATTTATTAAGAAAAGAATTTTGAGACTGTTGACTGAAACATGAGTAGTTAACTCAAGGTAGTAATGTGTATGAACAAAATACGTAAAATTAGTTGACACAAAGTTCATAGATTTATGTCATTGAAAAACAAGTCCAAACAAGAAAAAATATCTCTTTACTAATACTGGATAATAGTGCTATTCAAGCAAGTAAGTTGGATAGGAAATAATGCACTTAGAATATTGAAAATCCAGATTTGACTAATTCACCAGAAACAATATCAAGAAAATGAGAATAAAAATGGTGGTATTTGTTTTTTACATATTAATTAGGTTAAAACATATCTTTCAAAATTTTTCTAAGTCATTAACCATCCAAATAAAACTTATCTAAAGTGAAACCAAAAATCAAAACTAAAATTTTGTTCTTTAAAAGAAAAGTTGACTTTTTATTATTACGGAATTAGATTTTAAAACAATTTTTTATTGAATTCAAATGAGAGTATTTCCTTATTTACATGTAATATCTTAAGTCATTTTGAGTTTTTACATTTTCATTTACTTAAATGATTATTACAAAGTAAATAAGGGAGCTGATCGAGAGAAGAAACTGAGAAAACAAGGATCATAGACATGTAAACACCACTTCATAAACAGGTCAACACATGACTTAATACACTCAACACACTACCAGATGTCGGTACAAGACATTAGGATGTCAACACATGGTTTAAAACACTCAATGCACTATCAGATGTCAACACGAGACATTAGGATGTCGACATATGCCTTAAAACTCATGAAAACTACTAGATGTCGACATGAGGTATTACAACGTTGATACGAGCTTTAGAACAGACACAGAACACATAAAGGATGATGTTGACACATGAATTAGAACGGACATAGAATGCATAAATGTTCATGTCGACACAAGCAAAGTAAGATGTCAACATATGTCCTAGAATTTAAAAAGAAATATGTCTGACATCTGACCTAGAATATTTAACACACTATTAGGTGTCAACATGAAAACGTTAAGATATCGATATAAGCAATAGAAATCTCTCAGTTTTGCATGTTGAATAGCAAGTCGGATCTATTAAACATATAAATGTGTTTTTTTGCTAATCGTGTCGACATAAGAAAGCAACAATGTTGACACAAGAATTTCAACGACTATTTTTAAACATAAGTTGATCCATAGGTGAAGACATTTACTACAGGTTAAATGTTCAAAATTAAGTAAACCTAGAAACATAATCATCTCGACCTCTCAAGAGCTTAAGTTCAGCCCAAAAATGTTATTATCTCAAATCTGTTAACACTTAACCTCTAAGCATTTATGTACTAAGCTTAACAAAGCATATCTGATTAAGTGCTTGTGAAATCTGACCACTCTTATGCAGTAAAAGCAAATAATTTGATTGGTTAGTAGATTTGAGGATAACAAAAGAAAAGAATAGAATAATGGGCAAAAATATTAAATGAGACCAATGAAACATTAATGGAAAATGTTTAAATTCAACATACCACCACAATGGCTCTCAACTATTCTCTCATAAATATTAAGGAGAAGAAATAGAGAGTTGAATAAATGAACAAGTATGGAACAAAATGAAAACTCAAACTCTCTGAGCTTCATGAAACACACTTTGTATTCAAATATTCTGTAAATTCATTCTGTGAGCTTCAAGTTTGTTATATCTAAAGTTATAGGTTTATTCACTATAACACTTATTTTCTTCCTATACAAAATTTTCAAAAGATTAAAGAGGTTTTTTAATTTAGGGTTTAGAGAAATAAATAACCTGTGAGAGGTTGGATTAGTGTTTTGAGAGAAAACACTGTAAAGGTCCAAGTTACACCTGGAAGCAAATTTGTTATACTATTTGAGTTGCAAATAATGAAAATCTAGGTAGAATCTGGGAATGGATGTACACCGAGTTTGGTGAAATCACTATAAAAATTGGGTGTGCTCTGTTTTTCTTTCATTTTTCAACTCCTTCATCTCATCTCCATTTTCAATAGACTGAAAAATATCCAAACCATCAAAAAAAGTATTATATAACATATTCATCTCCCTCTAGGTTATACTTCAGTTTGGATTCCTAACAATCAAAGAAGATTTTTCAAGTGAATAAGAGGTTCGACCTTGTGTGAGAGAGATTTCAGGAGAGTAAAAATAAGTTTTTAGGTTGACTTAGGGTTAGGTTTAATTTATATAGGGTTTCAGTTTAAGCTATTGCAAGTCGACTTATTATATCTTAAACTACCTAATATGTAGTTTTTTGAGCTACTACAAATCGACTTGTAGGTGAACAAGTCAATTCGTTAAGCCCTAACTAGCATTATGAACCTTGATTTCTAAGGGTAAGTCAACAAAAATAGAGAATAAGTTGACTTAGAACTTATATATTTTATGTTTCGATGTATCATAGGCCGACTTGTAGGGAGAATAAATCGAGTCATTGAGTTTTGAAAAGCATTCTAAACTTAGAGCTCTAAGAATAAGTCAACTTTTATAGATGATAAGTCGACTTAGAGCTTGGAATTTTTAGATTCTAAGCTGCCGCAGGTTGACTTCTAGAGTCATAAGTCGACTTGTTTTGATTTTAATAAAATCTAGAACCTTGAGTTATCAGTTTGAATTATGTGATGAATAAGTCAACTTGTTTCTTTCAAAGTTTACTTTTACTATTGTCTGGTTGAACACAAGTTGACTTATACCTTTTAACAAGTCGACTAGTCATTCTTAGACCTTCACATTTATGCATAGACAAGTAAGGATCAAGCAAAATCATTAAACATACATATCATGTCAATCAATCTAAGATTATTTTTCATAGTTCATTATTCCTAGCTTCCTTTTTAAGATAAAAATTCTATTTATGTCCAGGAGTTTTGTAAAGATGTTTACAATTTGTTTTTCTATTTCAATGTACTCAAGAATGACATTATTCTTTAGCACATGAATTCTGATGAAGTGATGTATCACTTTTGTATGCTTAATCATAGAATGATGAATATGATTCTTAGTTAGATTAATTGTACTAGTGTTGTTACATTTTATAGGAATATAATCTAAGTCTAACATATAGTCTTTTAATTAATGCTTTATCCATTAGATTTGTACACAACAACAACCAATAACAACATATTCTGGCTTAGTGGTAGATGTGACAACATTATTTTCCTTCTTAGAGGACCAAGATACTAAAATACTCCTATAGAATTGGCAAGTGCCACTTGTACTTTTCCTATCTAACTCACATAAGGCAAAATCTATATTTGAATAACCATGCAACTAAAAAGAAGAGTTCTTATCATACCATTGTCCTCAGTTGCATGTATCTTACATGTGACTCCTTAGGATTGGCTTGAAACCTATCACATAAAGATACATTATATAGGATATCTGGCGTAGATGCAATTAAACACAACAATAAACCTATAAAGTTTAGAGTACGCTGATTTTTCCTTTTATCTTTATAATGTTTTACTGAGGTGCTTATTGGGATTGTATTTCCTTTCACTTCACTAAGTCCAAATTTCTTAACAAGCTATTTGGTGGATCTGGCTTGACTTATGAAGATTCCTTTTTCTGTTTGTTTTATTTTCAATCCTAAGAAATAATTTAACACCTCCATCATACTCATTTCTAACTGAGAATGCTTTACCTTAGCAAATTCTTGGCAAAGAGTTTCATTTGTTGCTCCAAATATTGTATCATCTGTATAGATCTACACTATTAAGATTTCTTTATCTTTTCTTTTAATGAACAAGGTTGTGTCAACATTTCTTTTCAAAATCTTTATTTATCAAGAAATTGCTAACTATATCATACCAAACTTTTGGAAATTGTTTCAGACTATAAAAGTCTTTAGACAATTTAAACGTATGGTCCGAATGCTTTGAATCTTCAAAACCAAGGGGTTGCTCTATATATATTGGTTTGTAAATCAAGCCATTCAAAAATGTACTTTTTATGTTCTTTTGATATAGTTTAAAATTCATGAAATAGGAGAAGGCATGAAGTATTCTAATTGTTTCTAATCCTATCATAGGGGTATAGATTTCATCAAAATCTATTCCCTTCTCTCGATTGTACCCTTCAGTTACTAACCTTGCCTTATTCCTAGTTATGGTTCCATATTCATCTAGTTTGTTCCTATAAACCCACTTGGTTCCTGTAACTGTGTGTTCTTTTGGCATAGGAACTAAATCTCATACTTTGTTTCTCTCAAACTGATTTAGTTCCTTTTGCATTGGTAATATCTAGTTTTCACCCTCCAAAGCCTCATCTACATTCTTAAATTCTATTTGAGAAATGAAGGCTACATATTCACATTGATTTTGGAGTACAGACCTAGTCATCACTCTGGAACCTAAGTTTCCTATGATATTTTCTTTATTTACACTTTTTCTTAGAGTTAGGAATTTAATTTCTTTATGTTCATCCTCTTTCCTTTTCTCTTTCTTATCTGACTCTTGATCTTCTAAATTTTTGTTCAAGCCTTGATTTTTCGATTTATTTTGAGCATTTTGACTTACGGGTTCCTCTATATTTTCACCATCAAAACATATATTTTTCTTGTTAATATGATCAGATTCATCAAATTCAACATTGATTGATTCCTTTACTGTCATGATCCTTTTATTATAAACCCTGTATGCCTTGTTAAAGGTTGAATAACATAGGAAAATGACTTCATCACTCTTAGCGTCGAATTTTCCGAAGGAATCCTTTCCATTATTTAAAACAAAACACTTACACGAAAGACATAAAAGTATCATATGTTAGTCTTTTTTTACCTTTATAGAGCTCATAAGGGTTTATTTTTTATTTTTTATTTTTTTAAGATTGGTCTTGTTAAAAATCTATTCAATATATAACAAGATATATTCATGCTTCAACCCAGAAATATTTGGATTTTCATATTGCATTGTTCTAGCAATTTTTTCTAAGATTTTATTTTTCCTTTCCACAACACCATTCTGTTGTGGAATCGTCGGTGCTCTAAAAAGTTAAGGCTAATTCCAATTTTTTAATTGAATTCTTGCATCAATTAATTTTCAAACTCTTTCCTGTGATCACTTCTTAAATTAGAAATTGTGCAGCCTTTTTCATTTTGAATTTTCTTACATAATTTGATAAATTCACCACTTCTTCTTCCTTCTTCCTTCCTAGCTAAGAAAAGTACTTAAGAGAATCTAGGATAGTCATCTACTATCACAAAACCATAATGTTTTCCTCCTAGACTCTGGGTTCTAATTTGTCCATATTGATCTATATGCAATAATTCTAGAGGTTTTCTAGTTGAAACTATGTCTTTAGGTTTAAAAAAAGTTCTAACTTGTTTCCCTTTCATCTATCCATCACATAATTTATCTTTCTCAAATTATATTTTTGGTAATCCTTTAACTATGTTTTTTTTTTTCTAATTTTGAAATTAAATCCATGCTTGCATGTCCTAATCTTTTGTACCACAACTAGGCATCCTCAAGGTTCATAGCCATTAAATATGCTTCATCAACTTCTCCTATGTTATCAAAGTTAATTACATAGATGTTGCCTTGCCTAGTTTTGGTGAATTTTACTTCACTATTTTCTTTGTTAATTATCAAATAAACAACAGAATGAAAATTCACTATATAACCTCGTTACACAATTAACCAATACTAAGTAGATTATATTTTAAACTTCTGACAAGTAAAACATACTCAATTTTGGTTAAGGACTTACCTATGCTTCCTATGTCAAAGATTCTACCTTTAGAGTTGTTTCAAAGACAACCTTGCCTCCTTTTTTCTCTTGCAAATTGCTGAATTTTGTGAAATCTCCTGTCGTGTATCAGGAGCACCCGCTGTATAGGAACTAGGTGTCTCTTGTAGCTTTAGCCTTCAGACATGTCTGCACAGAGATTCAATTAAGTTATGGCCTATGGTACCCAAATTTTATTGAGTCCAACCTTGTTAGTTCGAACTAATTCTTTTAGAAGTAACTACAAACTTGTTTTAGCAAGTGAACGGTTCTTAAAGAAGCACTTATTCATAATATAACCACACTCAAAACAGTAAGTGCATTTGTGATAAGTTGTCAGTCTTTAGTTTCATTACTAGTGTGTTTCTTAAGTTTGCAATGTTGGGCACTATGTCTAATCTTCATCCAATTATGATACCTTCTGTTTGGTTTAACATTCTTTGAACTAGGAATAAAGAATGTATATAATTTCTTCTGAGTTTTAACAGGATTGTATCCTAGTCCTATCTTATTAAAAATAGCTCTTTGTGCACCTAGGATAGAATATAATTTTTCTTGACCTTGAACAAATTTTATTAGTAATGAGTTCAATGTTTTGTTCTTTTCTTTTTGTTATTGAAGTTCATTTGCTAAATTTTTTTTATCATTATTCTTTTCTATGCAGGTTTTTTTATTTTCTTCTTTTAACTTTTTAATTTTAGATTGCAGCTCACCTACTTTTTTAATTTTCTTTGCTAAGCTGAGCATTCAGATTGTTGTTTTCTTCTTTTAGCATTGTATTTTCATGTTTTATCTTTTCATTTCTAATTTTAATTTATTTGTCTCTTCTTCCATGTTAGTCGTCATCATCTTTAATGTTAAGTTTTTGTTCTTCATTTTCTTAAGTACATCCATTAGAGTTTTATGCATTTCATTTACGCATTATCAGAAGAATCAAAAGAGTAAGAAAAACTTACTTCATTTTGTTCTTCCTCTAATACCATTAAATAGAGATTAGCATGTTCTTGCTCATTTTTCTCATCACTCGAGCTACTGTCCTTATCATTCCAAGCTGCCATAGCTTTTTTTTCTCTTCTTTTCTACCGTCTTGAGTGAAGGGTGGTCAGCCTTTATGTGCCAGGATTCTTGCACTCATAGCATCTAATTTCTTCTTGTCAACAAGAATCAAAAGAGTAAGAAAAACTTCCCTTCTCCCCTTGTTCTTCTTTCTCATCATAAATCTTTTAAATATTTGGGTAAGCAAAGCTATATCCTTAAGGTCATCACTAAATCTATCTTCTCCACTCTTAGTTTTAAGGGCTCTTATTTTTCCTTTTTCTTAATTTCCCACTCCCTTAGAATTTCGTTCCATCTCATGAGTGGTTAATGATCCTACCAATTGATCCATTGTTAGAGTTTCTAAGTTCTTAGAATCTTTTATAGTAGTGACCTTTGTTTCCTATGATTTAGGCATACATCTAAGAATCTTATCTACCATATCTTCCTTATTAATTCCTCTACCTAGACCATATCTCTCTCACCATCTCTCATTTTAAAAGTTTTGTATTCCTATTTTAACATCCTAATTTTATTCTTCATAACTTGATTATTTCCCTTATATGTGGTCCATAATCTTTCCCAAGTTTCCTTGGCTGTTATACAAGAAAAATCTTATTATAGTCATTTAAATTTAAAGCAAGGTGAAGTAAGTTTACTACCTTATAGTTTGCTCAATAGGTTTTGTTTTCTTTAGTAGTCATGTTCTTTATTTTGACTAGGATTCTGACACTCTCAATCTCCTCAGTTGGGAATTTGATTCCCTCTTCTATGATTTCCTAGGCTATCTCATCCCTGGTTATAATGAAATTCTTCATTCTTTACTTCCCGTAGATGTAGTTCTTGCCGGTGAAGAAAGGTATTTTGTTGGTTGAGCAAGTTTCTAATAGGATGTTATTACCATTAATTGTCATTTTCGATCTGTTCTCTTGAGGCTGTTAGACCTTTCATCAAGAGACCCACTCTGATACTAATTAAAGAACACAGTATGGACAATCTAGAGGGAGTGAATAGCTTGTTTTCAGCACTTGTAGATTTTTAAAATTTTGAGGAGAGATTAATTGAATAATGAGAAAATTGACATTCTAGATTTATAGTGGTTCCACCCTCCCTGGTGTACGTCTATTTCCAGACTTCACCTAAATTTTTAAATCCACTATTTTTTTTTCCCAAAAAATAATACAGCCAACTAGATTGTACATATATTAGTTGAACCTTACAGTGTTTTTCTCAAACACTACCTACTATCTTTTAACAAGTGCTAGTATACCACACAACACTTAATAACCAAACCAAAAGAACCCTTTCTTATGGTCTTTTACAAAGATTTACAAGTGAAACAAATGTACAACGGATGAAGCTTTAACTTCATATGTAACATTAAAGCCCAGAAAAGGATACATCACAAAAAGAATTTTTTTTTCTCAGAAGATGTTCTTAGATCTTGTTGCTCAATTATGTTTGATGTGTCATTCTTCCTTCGAAGTGTTGTATTTAATGTGGTGATGATAAGAGAGGCATTGAGCTTTCATAAATGCAGAAAACATAGCTATTGAAGGTGGTTGAGCTTCATTTAATGTTCAACAACTTTTCTGTAGGTACTAGTCATTACTCGACTCCATCCTTTAGGTCAACTTGTGTTTTGCATTCTATAAAGTCCAGGTTGGTGTAGGTTAACCAATATGTCTGTCATGTCAGCTTATACTCTATTTTGCTTGAATATTTTTATTTTGTTACTCATGCAAGTCAACTTGTTATACACTTTCGGTCAGCTTGTGCTGCATTCGGCTCAAGTATTTTCACTATGCTACTCATGCAAGTCGACTTGTTATACACTCGACTTGTGCTGCATTCCGCTTAAGTATTTTCACTATGTTGCTCATGCAAGTCGACTTGTATTAACTTCAAGTCGACTTGTACTCTATTCTATTTAAGTATTTTCACTTCGTTGTTCATGCAAGCCAACTTGTATTCACTTCAAGTTAACTTTTGTAGGATGATACTTAAACATTTCACTGTTATACATGTTTGTAGGTCGACTAGTTAATTTGTCCAGTTGACTTGTTATTTATTTGACTTAAGCATTTTTTACTTTAAAGCTCATGTGGTCAACTTTTCTTTGGATCAGGTCAACTTATGCTTAATAATACTTTGTTTTTAAGGGATTTGAATTTAGACAAGTCGACTTGTCTTGTACCTAGGTCAAATTGTGCTTTATCTTTCATTAAATTTTTCTAAGTCAATTATATGTAGGTCGACTTGTACTTATGGTAAGTCATTTTAAGCTAAAGCTTCTTTTAAACTTTAAGTCCTCGATCAACTTAAGATCTTTGGTCTCTAAGAGTTAACTTATGTTTTGATTTTCTATAAATATTTTTATGTGTAGATGTGGCAGGTCGACTTATTGCTTCATCAGTTCAACTTGTAGAATTGTAACTTAACTGATTATCTAAGTCTCACATATGTAGATCGACTTATAGATGGTATAGGTCAACTTAGTATAATATTTGACTATTAGACTTTTAAATTTTTTACCATTAGAACTTTAAATTTTTGACTTCTTAATTCTTTCATTGTTTAGATCGATTTATGCATTTGGTAGGTTGATTTACAATTGGACTTATACTTTTACTTTCTATTTGTTATCCTAGTCGACTTGTTTTCTAAGCGAGTCAATTTGACTCACCATACTGTTTTGGCCAGTAAGTTAATTTCAATTGGAAAATCGACTAACTTTACATGTGAGTCGGCTTATCATTATCTATAATCTAGTTAATTGGCATTAAACATTCTTAGACTTGTTTTAACTACTTACAAATTAATCTTTCATAACTTTAGCCTAGTTTTACTGATCATCAGAGAATCTATTGTCAACAAGTTGAATAAGGAGACATCTAGTCAACCTACAACCTACAATTTAGACAAAATCTAATCAATCCCAATGATTGTGGATTTCTCATGGGTTATTTATCTTACCTCTTTGTCCTTTAGAGAAATATGAATATCGTTTCACGAGAATGGACACAAGTTGTTTATTTGCAATGACAATGATCATAAAGGTAATACTACTATTCATAAGAAGGCTATGCATGACATAGGTTCTTCAAAATGGGTTGAGACTATGAAATATTAAATTGACTTGATGCATTTGAATCAGGTTTAGGATCTTATTGATCCACTTGAAGAAATTGTACCAATGGGAAATAAATTGGTCTTCAAATGAAAGATCACTTTAAATGACAAAATATAGACTTGTAAAGCAAAGCTCATGGTGAAAGGGTATCATCAAAGCAAGGAGTTGATTCTCAAGAGAGCTTGTTGCATGTAGTCATGCTAAGGATAAAAAATATTTTACTAGCTATAGTTACATATTATGATTATCACATCTCACATATGAATATCATGACCACAATATATTTACAGGGAACAAACTAGAGATTTTGAATCTCAAGATAGTTCCAAAGCGTACAAGTTTTAAAAATCTTTATTCAATCTCAAACAAGCCTCAAGAATGTGTAATCTTTGTTTTCATGATGGTATAAGGAGTTATGAATTTGCCAAGAACAAAGACAAACCATGCATGTACAAGACTACTAGTGGGAGCATCATCTCTTTTGGGTGTTATACATAGATGATATTCAATCGACAGTTGTATGTAAGGTTAGATTTGTGAACATGTGGTTATCAAACACCTTCTTTTAAAAAGACATTGTAGAGCAAAGAAACTTATTAATAGGCCTTTCTTAGTGTCTATAGTTGGAATAAATATTGAAGGGATTCAAAAATGGAGGATTCTAAAAGAGGACTACTACCGATTAGACATGAGATTCGTCTCTCTATTGAGATGTCTCCCTAGATACCTAAAAACAGTGAGAGAATAGCCTAGATCCCTTATACGTGGCAATCGGGAGTCTGATGTACACTTTGTAGTATACTAAACCTAATATAGATTATGCTAAATGCATAACATGTAGATTCCAATTCAATCCAATCCAATCTAAGATTAGAATATGGGATGGTAATGAAAGATATTCTTTAGTACTTGGTGAAGCACTAAGGATATAATAATAGTCCACTGAGGAGGAAAGCTGAAAGTAAAAGGTTTTATAAATACTAACTTTGAGTCATATATAAATTGTAGATAATCTATCTTTGGGTATATATATTTTGTGATGACCTATTATTCAAGTATCGTATCCCTTAACAAAAGAGACAGAATACATACGAAAGCAGGATTTAAATCACTATAAAACGAAGGGCACTCTAGATAGCAGTCTCTAGATCATCATCCACCTATGTAAAAACATGAAGGAAAAGATGTGAGAAATTTTCAAACTTTTTCATCAACTAAATTTTTTAGAAAATCAGAAAAAGCCTCCCATATAAATAGGCTAATTCTAGCCACACAAGGCAACTTAGAAACAAACTAAACCTATTATACTTCAATCAAATATTTTCGGCATAACATAGGGACTGCATTCCCTCTCCTCAACACCAATATGAGGATTAAGCAATAACATAAGTAAATAAATATTAAATATCTGATCATCGATTATAAATCATCTTGAAAAGCTGATACTACTAGCCAAACCAGACACAAGACATCAATTTCATTGTAGCATATGTTCTACACAAGTCACATCATTATTACACATAATTAAGCTAGAATGAAATATTGGAATAAATTAAAATATATATCATGGTCAACCGTACCCAAAAGGAGTACAAAAATGGTTAATAAAGAAAAAGGAAAGAGATTTAGTATTCTACTGTCGATGAATCTCTATCTAATCTTTTTATCACCTCTCTGACACCTTAAATATTTGAAACGTTAAGATTTGGATCAGTCAAATCACTAACTGGCTAGTAATCCCAAAGGGGAAGGAGAACATACACAGCATATAAATTACATAAGGTAGTTACTATACATGGAATATGATACACGATTGAGAATATAAGGTAAGCAGATAACATTCAACAACAACATACATATCAATTAACAAGCGAAAGATAAGCAAAGAGGGACAAACCATTAATTTCTCTAAAACTTGAATCACGCAAAGGCACTAAAGTCATTTTAGTACTAGCTTTTATTCTTGATTTTTCTTATTTTCATTACCTTTCTTTTTCTTAAAAGTTTTATACCATTTACTTTTATCTTATATGACCTTCACCATTGAAGAGGGTTCACTTACCTTCACCCTTGTGAAGGTTAATTCACAAGTATTGACTCTCTACCTAAGAGAAAACATGACTCCTATTATGGCAGTATAAGTAGCAAAAGCCAAGAGTTGTTATCCAATCGAGCCATTAAAATCATCCATAGGAGGTGCCCCACCATGTAACCCCCCATAGGAGGGTTTTACTTTACATTACTCAAGTTATAAAAGGTTTTATTATTAAATAGTGAATAATTTTTATCATTTTTCTAATAGTTTTAAGTTGTAATCTCTTCATTGTCAAAATTAAACTAACATTTATTGTCATTTAAGTTAACCTATCGAGCTAACATATATCATTATTTAAGATAACATATTGAGCTAATCAGTACTTATCTTAACTTGAAAGGTAAGAAAATGACATATGGCTGACTTATATTCTCATTTATACTTTTATTAACTCGAAAGACATCTTAAGACAAATATCTGGAGAAAACAGGATCTCTAAAAAGGGAAAAGATAAGCAAATATGTAATTTCTTGCCTTTGATACACCAAAGACCAATCCTACAAGCCAAAATCCACTACCACATGCATACAACCTAGGGTATGTGCACACTTAACCTTTCAGCCTACAAGGAATGTCACTAGCCTCATTCATTACCATGCACCAAATATTATTATGTTTCTACAACTAGAAATAGCATAAATAAAAGAGAAATAGAGAGAGAGATCAAACCTCAAATTCAAAGAGAGAGAGCTAGAAATTGTCTGATTATAGAAATGCTTGGATGCAGAAATAGGAGATTGCCTAAGACTAAAAATAGAAGGAGAGACTTTTGTTAGATTCTAAGAGAGAGAGAGAGATAGAGAGAGAGAGAGAGAGAGAGAGAGAGAGATGAGAGCGAGAGCCAACAATCGAATAAAAAAGAGAGAAGTGTCTGATCAAGACTCTTCTATCAAAGCTAAAACTAAGAAAATAAAAACATGAGATCAAACCTCAAAATAAGATCAGAAAAGAGGGAGAACAAGATCGAACAGAGCTTTGATCCTTGATGAAGAGGGATTAGACTTTTGACCTAAAGAGAAAAATCAAGATACAGAGGTTGTGGATTGTAGCTTCATAAATCGCCTTACTAATAGAGAAGAATGATCGTAGTAAATAAAGGAGAAAAGATTTGGACCATTAGATCAGCGATGGAGGAGGCTGGTGATGGTGGCGATGTTTGTATTTATTGGTAGTGCCCACGTAGAGGTAGTTAGATTTTTTTGAATTTCAAAAATAAAGGGTAATGGGTAGTTACCCATTACCCAACTCCCTCCTATTTTCTCTCACCACACTTCCACGGAAGTTATTTTTCCAAATAGTAAAAAATTGACTCTTGCAATTTTTTGGGCAAGAGACAATTCAACGAAGGAAAAAGTATTCCATTTTTCTTAGAGAGAAAAATAGAGTGAATGTCATATTTTTCTGAGAGAGAAAAAATTTCTTTTTGAGAGAGAAAATTAATTGTTGCGTAGAACAATTAAAATCGAGGGTTTTCCGATCGTTTACGAATCACCGGGTTAAGGGTTGGATCGTTGTGGTATTGCGGTGATAGTTCGATTATTGTAACTATCATCCCGACTTCGAGAAATTCGTGTTCAGAGTTCGCGGTTCCGATTATCTTCTGCATCACCGATTGAGGTATATCGCGAACTCAAACTTTTACTGTTCCGAAATTATATTTATTGCTTCCGCTGCGTGTATGAGTCACGTTTTATTCTAACAGTATTGGAGATAGAAAAGAGAGGGGTTATGACTACGAAAGATAGAACGCTTGCCATGTGAGAGAGAGATGGATCACCTACAAGGTGTTAGGCGACAATGAAGGTGATCACTAGTGGTGATAGTGGCAGCAGGATTAAGAGAGAGGAAAGCGATGAGGGGGATATAGAGAGGAGAGAATGAGTCTCAATTGATAGACATGAAGACTCAAGTGATGAGGAGAGAGAGATGTCCAATCGATGTTTGGTGGGAGAAATAAAAGAGAGAGAAAAAGATTGACACTATTCACATTAAAACCATAGTGTCTCTCTCTCACACTTTGAAACCCTAGCTTCCCAATTTTTTTAACTTAATAAATCTATCAACCTATTGTAAGCCCCAAAGGTTTAACCCTAATCATATTAAATCTTAAAGACAAAACTAACCTAGTATGCCCAACAATAAAACACAAGCACATATATAAATTAATTCATACATTTTAGGTCATGCTTATGCAATGAAAATATAAATGCATGGAAAAAGGGTTCGCAAGGTTTTTCTAAACTTGGGTCTCCACGTATTTCATTGTAGTGGAAATACAGTTACTTGGAAAAAGTTTCAAGTGGATAACCATAGTTGACTTTATTAAATAGGCTCACTACATTGGGGGAATGGATGTTCCAAGAGGACAGGTTTGGATTAAAAGTTCATCATTAAACTTAAATTGGTTCCTTTCACAAAATCATGATTATCTCTCTACTATGACTATGATAGAGTGATTATAGAAGCAATTGGAACTAACCTCTCACCAAAAATCCAAACAATTTGAGAGAATATATAATGTTTGTAATGACCGTCCCTATAAGGGCAAAGTAATTTACCTAAATAACAAAATTTGTAAAATATACAAGGATATCACTAATTTCATATTTATCTCCCTTAAAAAACATAAGCCCACCCATAAAACAAACTGCTATTGACAAACTATTATACACAATGAAAAGTCTAGACTAAGGTTAGATATTAGAGGGGAGATGTTATTCAAAATAGCGTACACGAACTCAGTCTCCCACCTATTTAGTAGCAAAATGTCTAGTTTTCTCATAACTTGTCTAAACCTTCTAAACCATGAGAGATAATAAAAAGTAAGTTGAAAGGATCTAGTAAGCATCAAATTAATAGATTTATCTAGTAGAATACACATAATGTTTCTTGGAAAGAAAATGGTCATGGATATTGTTGGAGGTGGTTCACAGATACCACTTCCTTCTTGACCCGAACAGTAGCCGTCGATGGGTAGATATACCTCCAAAAACCACCAGAGGGTTCTCCGACGCTCAAATCAATGAAGAGCGATTTTCATTTGAAAAAAACAGACTGAGAATCGAAAGAAAGCTATTCCCTGTGATCAGTATGCCCAGAGTGTTAGGCATAGAGAGCGTACCTGCTTCTGAGATCTTAAGGATCATTTTATACTTTTGAGAAACGTGCGCCGCTGGGGAACTTTAACCCTACCTTCCTTATCGAACTGATTCGGAAATCTCAGAGGTTAATATTATGAGTTGATTACGATCCTCATTTATCGGTAGGACTATCATTTTAGAGTGGGGTGCTTCCGTTATTTGAAAGATTCGGGATCTGCCATTATAAAATAGGAGATTGAAGTCAAGGAAATCCTGATCTTCCTTTAATATCGTTCGGAGTGTTGCGTATTTATCGGTCGCTTGACCGATAAGGGGACTTTGAGACTTATCCGGTTAGAGGGCTGACATTTGCTTGTCCGATCAGGGCAACTACCTTCGCTTGGTGAGTATTGTTCGGTAGACCTGGGCGACTGGGGCATTTCGGTAGATTATTATGACGATCGTCAAATGTTGGTCTGTAAGCGTCCTTCGTGGGCTTCTTGAGAGTTCTTTCTTTGGGTATTGGGCCTTGTCCCATCATTTGCCCCCGACTTATGGCTTTCTTGGAAAAGAAAAGTCATAAGTGAAGATCTGTGAAGCGTGTTTCGTACGTTATAGTTACATAGGGATACTTGGTCCATTCTGACTCGCCCTCTCTATATGTTAGGAATGCGGGTATGCCTCGTTATATACGACTTTCTTCATGGGGAACTGAAGACAATTTACTTCGTTATTTATGACTTGTATTTGTGCTTATCCGTTTCATCTTCCTTGAATTAATTGAGGTTTCTCCTTTTTATTGTTATAAATGACCATGATGCGCATCCACTTCCTTTTGTAGAGAATCGATGTTCCTCCTTCATGATTGCTTGGTGGAGAATGATTTTTTTTTCGAAGATCGGTTTACGGGGCGCCGTAGCATGCGACGCTCCTTGGCTGGAGTGATTCCTATTGGAATGAGATCTCATTCAATAAGAGGACTACCAAAATGGGATCTTATTATGTTGACCATCCACTTCGGTTGGCATAGTCTGATCCCTTGTCATCGAGCGGGTGCATCTTGCACTGTTTAGTAAAGCCTTTTTCGGTGGATCCTCACCATCCAGGTGCGGTAAGGGTGTTTCTCATACCGTTTTTGGATGGGTAGGTCAAGTTCGGGTCGCTTTGGTGGGGTGAAACCCGAGCTTGCCTCTTCTTATCCCTGGCACTACATTGTTTTTGTACTCTCCCGTGTAAGGATTATGTTCTTCCTCTTCAGGTGAATCAACAGCCTGATGAGGTATACCTTCTTGTATATTCTCCTTGGTGTAATCAGTCAGACTTAGCGCTTGTTCATGTACCCTGACATATTTCTTCACATAAGAATTAATAAAAGGATTGCTTTTGACTTACTTGAGTCTTACTTTTGCATCCTTTTGATTTCTTGCGTTGCAATACAGTTTCCTCGTGAGAGTAGATCCGCTTCCCACTTTAAACTTCAGTTAAGAGATTGGGTAATAATGGATTTCCAGATTGCTTGATGTTCAGTCGATTAGATTCGAGAGTTATGTCTTCCTATTCGGGGAAAATCTCTATGTGATTCATCGAATAGTGGTCGGGCGACTAAGGTCTTCCTAACAATAAGGGCTCTTTGAAAAGATGGGTCGCATCCACCCGCTCGGGGAGTTATATCCCTTATTGGCAACTCATATGAATGATGGGAGCTGGGCGACTAAGGCCCTCCGAACGATAGAAAATTTTTAAGTTGTGGACCGCATCCACCCGTCCAGTCCCTCTTGACGATGCGTACGATCGGTAAAGGCTGGGCGACTAAGGCACTCCGAACAATAGGAAATTCTTAAGTTGTGGGCCACATCCACCCGTCCGGGGAGTTACATCCCCTATTGATGACGCGTATGAACGATAGGAGCTAGGCGACTAAAACCCTCCGAACGATAGGAAATTATTAAGTTGTGGGCCGTGTCCACTCGTTCGGGAAGTTATATCCCCTATTGATGACGCATACGAACGATAGGAGCTGGGTGACTGAGGCCCTTCGAACGATAAGAAATTCTTAAGTTATGGGTCGCGTCCACCCGTCCGGGGAGTTACACCCCCTATTGACGACGCGTACGAACGATAGGAGCTAGGCGACTGAGACCCTCCGAACGATAGGAAATTATTAAGTTGTGGGCCGCATCCACCCGTCTGGGGAGTTACATCCCCTATTGACGATGCGTACGAATGATAGGAGCTGGACGACAGAGACCCTTCGAACGATAGGAAATTATTAAGTTGTAGGCCGCGTCTACCCGTCCGGGGAGTTATATCCCTTATTGATGATGCGTACGATCGGTAGAGGATGGGTGACTGAGGCCTTCCGATAGGGAACTTTTAAGTTGTGCTTAAGAAAGACCTCCCTACTGTTAGATAGCGCTGAGACTCATTGATAGTATGTGCGCAGGTTTTTTGAGTTCCAAATCCTAAGTATCGCTGACCCGTCTAGGTTGTCGAGTCGGTACGTTCCCGGTCGAACTATGAAATATATTCGATACGGACCTTCCCAATTAGGGGCGAGTTTACCCCCAGGTTGTTGTTGGCCGGTAGCCTCCACTTTCCGTAGCACCAGTTCTTTGGGTTTAAACGTTTAGCTTATAACCCTTCGTTTATGATATTGGATCATTTGTTGCTGATAGGCTGCCATTCGTATTGATGCGATTCTCACAATTCCAGAAGTAAGTCCAACTTTTCTCGTAGGGCACGTTCGTTTTGCCCGGCGTCATAGTGAGCTACTCGGACCGAGTGAATGCCTATCTCCACGGGTATGACCACTTCGCTTTCATAAATTAGACTGAAGGGTGTTTCTCCCGTTGCCCTTCGAGGTGTAGTACGATACGACCAAAGGATGTTATAAAGTTCTTCAACCCATTGTCCATTGGCGTTATCCAGCGTTGTCTTTAGTCTTTGCAGGATTGTTCGGTTGGTTACTTCGGCTAGTCTGTTGGTTTGTGGGTGAGTGACTGATGAGAATCTATGTTGGATCTCTAGTTTGTCGCAAAACTCCCGGAAACGCTGGTTGTCGAATTGCTTCCTGTTATCTATGATAAGGACGCGTGGTATACCGAACCAGGTGATAATATGAGTCCATACGAAGGATTGGACTTTGGCGGCCGTGATTTGGGCTAAAGGTTTGGCTTCTGCCCACTTCTAAACTAGTCGATTGCCATAATCAAGAATTTTCATTATCCCGTGGCTGGAGGAAATGGTCCGAGGATGTCCATGCCCCACTGAGCAAACGGCTAAGGGCTGGATATTGGATTAAGCTAGGTGGAGGGTAGCCGAGGAACCGATAAGAAGCGCTGGCATTTGTCACACCTTTTGACGTCGATGTTAGAATCGACCTTCATGGTCGGCCAGCAGTATCTCTGTCGAATGGCCTTATAGACTAGATTTCGGGCACCCAGATGATTGTCGCAGGCTCCTTTATAAATTTCTCAAATGACGTAATTTCTCTCTTCGAGAGTCAGGCACCGCAGATACGGGTGAGTGAATGACTTGCGGTAGAGAACCCCATCGATTATGGCATAGTGTACGGCCTTTCGCTTCAGTTTTATTGTTTCCCCCGAGGACTCTGGCAGGCGATCGTGTCTTAGGTACTCTTCTATAGGGTCATTCCAACTAGGCAGCTAATCAATTGAGAGGATTTCCTTAGGCTCGTCGATGCTGGGATACGGGAGACTTTCAATATATATTGTTCGGCTAGAAGCGACTGAATCGGAACTAGCCAGCTTCGACAGGGTATCCGCTCACATATTTTCTGAATGAGGGATTTGTTGAATGTCTATTTTGCCTAATCGGTCCATCGTCTCGCGCAACTTACTTAAATATTTTGCCATGATCGGGTCTCTGGTTTCGTAAACCCCCTCAATTTGCTTCACGACCAACTGGCTATCCGTAAACAGCCTGACATTTCGCGCTCCCATATCGATGGTGATCCGGAGGTCCGTTAATAGAGCTTCGTACTCGGCTTAGTTGTTGGTGGCTTGGAAATCAAAGCGGAGGGCGTACTCTGCCTTAAAATCGTTTGGGCCTACCAATATGAGTCCGGCGCTGCTTCCTGAAGAGTTTGATGATCCGTTTATATGGATAGTCCATTCGGGGCGACCTATTCTTTTTTATGGCTAGGAAATTGCCCTTCAAACACCGTGGGCAAAGTGCAATCAAGGATAAAATCCGCCAGCACTTGGGCCTTTATTCCGGGTCATGGTCGGTATTGGATATCGAATTCGCCTAGCTCCACACTCCACTTGATGAGTCGTCCTGACGTATCCTTCTTCTGGAGGATTTGCTTCAGCGGTTGATCGGTAAGTACTATAATGGTATGGGCCTGAAAATATGGTTGAAGGCGTCTCGCTAGACAATCAAAGCATAGACTATCTTCTCAATCTGCCAATAGTTAATTTCAGAATCTTTTAGTATCCTGCAGATGTGATAGATTGGCTTCTGGGTGGCGGACTCCTGTCTCACCATTACGGAATAGAGTGCTCGTTCGGAGACGGCCAAATACAGGTAAAGTTGCTCCTCAAGAAGGGGCTATGAGAGCAGTAACGCTTGTATCAGATATTCTTTCAATTATTCAAAGGCTACTTGACATTCTGACATCCATTTGAACTGTCGGGATCTCTTCAACGCGTCAAATATGGGCTTGTACTTTTCGCCAACTCTGGACATGAATCGGCTTAGGGCCACTATTCGACCAGTCAGGCGTTGCACTTCCTTGAGCGTCTGGGGGGTGTCATGTCTAATATTGCTTGTATTTTTTCGAGGTTGGCCTCTATCCCTCAATCGGTGATCATGAAACTCAGGAACTTTCTGGAAGCGATCCCGAATGTACATTTTTCTAAATTTAGACCCATGTTGTACGGTTCTAAAGTCTAGAAGGTCTCTTCAAGATCTGCAACATGAGCTTCTGATGTAACACTCTTACGAGCATGTCATCGACATAAGTTTTGACGTTCCTACCTAATTGGTCTTTGAAGACCGTATTGACTAACCGCTGGAAAGTTGGCCCGACGTTCTTCAGGCCAAAAGGTATGACCCGGTAATAGTACGTGCCGAATTTGGTGATGAAGCTGGTCTTTTCTTCATCTTCTGGTGTCATTCTGATCTAGTTATAGTAGGAGTTGGCATCCATAAAACTTAAAAGTTGGTGTCTCGAGGAGTTATCTACCAGATTGTCAATATTGGGGAACGGCTAATTATCCATCGAACACTTTTTATAGAGGTCGGTGAAGTCTACACACATCATCCACTTGCCATTGACTTTTTTCACCAAGACTACGTTAGCCAGCCATTCTAGATACTTGACTTCGCGGATGAATCCTGTTGTCAACAACTTCTGAACCTCTTCCTGGATGGCGCGTTGGTGTTCAAGGGTGAATACCCTCTTCTTCTGCTTAACTGGTCTGAATTCGGGATTAACGGTAAGCTTATGGGTTATGATCAATGGGTATATACCAGGCATGTCTTCTGGAGTCCGTGTGAAGACTTTTGAGTGTCGTTGCAGACAGGCGACTAAGGCTTATCGTAAAGGAGGTGATAGGTTGGCTCCTATCCTGATCGTTTGACTGGGGTCATTTTTCAAAAGGACCTCGATCATTTCTTCGCCTGGTTTGGCCTTGGCTCTTGGCTCAGTGTCCTCTCTAGGTTCCAGAGCATCAACCAGGAAAACTTCTTGAACGCTTTGTGTCACGAAGACGATATAGGGGTTAGGGTCGCTTCTTATGGTAATTACCCCTAGCGGTGTTCTGAACTTTACTTTCATATGTCTCATGTTGGGTAGCGCCTCTAGATCATTCAGACTGGGTCTGCCGAGTATGGCGTTGTAAGGAGAGTAGAGTTTTACCACATGGAATAGGACGGGAGCAGTTGCGTGATTAGGGGGTCTTCCTAGTGTCACAGGAAGATAAATAACGCCTTCGGGATAGGTGGGCTCATCTGAAAGCCTTTGGAGGGATCCGGTAGATGGCAAAAGCCGAGATGGATCGAAGCCCATCCTGTAGAAGGCGTCCCAGGTGAGGAGATCACAATCAACCCCCTAATCAACGAGGACCCTTTTTACAGTGTAGGAGTCTATTTTGAGGGTGATGACAATAGGATCATCACGGTAAAGATCTATCCCCGCTGGAAGGTCATCATCATCAAAACCTTTGATTGGCCTCCTCCTTTTTGCGGATGCTGTGTCAGAGATGACCGTAGCGAGCATCGTCATAGGATTTCAGAGAGTCAGTCTGTTTCCCATGGACAGCGCCAATCTGTTGGAGGTGGATTTTGGCTCCACAGATATTAACTTCTCCTTGACCCGAACAGTAGCCGTCGATGGGTGGATATACCTACAAAAACCGCCAGAGGATGCTCCGGCGGGGAGACTCCGACGCTCAAGTCAGTGAAGAGCGGTTTTCGTTTGAAAGAAACAGACTGAGAATCAAGGAAAGGCTGTTCCCTATGATCAGTGTGCCCAGAGTGTTAGATGTAGAGAGCGTACCTGGTTTTGAGACCTTAAGGATCATTTTATACCTTTGAGAGATGTGCGTCGCTAAGGAATTTCAACCCTACCTTCTTTATCGAACTGATCCGGGAATCTTGGAGGTTAATATTATGAGTTGATTACAATCCTCATTTATCGGTAGGACTACCATTTTAGATATGAGTGTTTCCCTTATTTGAAAGATCAGGGATCTGCCGTTATAAAATATAAGACTAAAGTCAAGGAAATCATGACCTTCTTTTAATATTGTTTAGAGTGTTGCATAATCGGTCGCTTGACCGATAAGGGGCCTTCGAGATTCGTCCGGTTAGAGGTTGAAATTTGCTTGCCCGATTGGGACGACTGTCTTCGCTCGATGAGTATTGTTCGGTGGATTTGGGCAACTGAAACCTTTTGGTAGATTATTGTGACGATCGTCAAGTATCGGTCTGCAAGCACCCTTCGTGGGCTTCTTGAGAGTTCTTTCTTTGGGTATTGGGCCTCGTCCCATCAGATATAATTTCAAAATGAGGTATTCTCAGAAACCTTTAATCAAAATATACTAAAATTGATGAGTGAATCAAAGTTTTGATCATAATATACTAAAATGACGTATATTATCAAAATATACCCTTTTCTTTTTTGCTATCTTATTTGTTATCAGAATGATCAAACAATAGTACTTTGTTGTTGATTTGTGATGTAAATTGTATAGTTTATACTTCGATCACATGTAAAGAGAGTGACATTTTACATGCAAATCATGACCATTACGTGAACAGAATGTCATTATGAGATAAAATGATGCTAGATCTTGATTCACCACAACATATGTATAATTTATGCACAATTAGTTGGATTCTATCATCTTATGCATCAGATTCATTGCATTCAAGAGTGACCAAGACTTGTAGTCATGGTCCCTAATATAAAAACATGAACCCTATATGAGTTGTGTGTTAGTGGGGAAGTTGATTCCCTAGTCTTCCGCATATTCTATATGCCACTTTTATATCATGTAGTGTGTTTAGTGTATTTTAGTGTACTTTACTTGTGCATTTTGCCAATCTGAGTCCTTTGCTTTTATTAGTTATTTACATACACATTCACTGTCTATATTTTTCATGTTAACATCCTTGAATCGTTTGGACAAATATGATCCTCTTGCGAATGACTGCATACTCACAAATCTACAACTAAACCTTGTATATATGCAAGTATTGGTTTTACACATATGGTGAACAGGGATCAAGATTTTGATAGTGTTGCCTAGGATTGGCATGTTGTTAGGTGATTCCTTTTTAGTTTCCTCTATAACTAATGTATACAATTTTATTTGTTATTCTCAAGATGGTAAATTGGGGATAAATTCTTAGGTTTATACCTAAATACCTCTTGTTTGCATAGTATAGATTGAGGTGGCAAATTTGAGAAAATTTGTATTCTTTTTCAAATATCTTGTAAAATTATATTCTTTTTAGGTGACGAATTGGAAGAAGTTGCTCTTTTATATATTTTGTTATGAGATGGATTGGTTGAATATTGTAGTTTTGGGGCTGAAAAGAAGATTTAAAGTAGAGTTCACATAGGTTGCATTTGGGCATGCATGGTAGAAGGTCTTTAGGGTTGCCTCTAGTATATCTTGATCCTAAGTTAGAGCAAACCATTAGGGTGCACTGAGCACATAGTAGTGTAATTGTCTTATTTCAGCTTCACACAAATTCACACACTTCTCTAGTAATACTTCTTTGGTCATGGTTATGAGTAACCATGCTCAGCCTATGAATTTCACTTGTCACCGCCTAAAAATTAGAATTATGACCGAAGGTTCCTTGGAGGTTGTTTCTTATCATACATGTACAATGCCCCAATAGGCATTTATCTCCTTGACATGGATGTATAATATGAGATCAATTGTCACCTGCCACAGTTGTTGCCATCCTGCCATAGGATGAAAGCTAAGAACCCATACAAACACTTAGATGATCTTTTAGGTATTTGCTCCATATTCAAAATTCCAAACCTTATGGATAAGAATACCATGTTGATTCTCTTCCCATTTTCACTAAAAGATAAGACCAAGCACTATTATAATACTTGTTACATCCACATCATGGGACAAGTTGCTGAGAGAATTTCTTAGAAAAAATTTCCTTATCTCTAGATTGACCAAGCTTAAGAGAGATGTCGCAAATTTCTCTTGATTACCCAATGAGTTGTTTCACAAGAGTCAAGAGAGATTTAACGATTTATTGACAGTTTATCTGTATCACACTTTTACCAAAGCATAGCAGGTCCAAAGTTTTTATCCAGGGTTAGTGGGAGATATGGGAAATTCATGGATGTTTCTTGCAAAGACAACTATATCAAGAAAACACCTGCTATGTTTAGGAGTTCTTTGAGAACATGAATTAGAATCTACTCTAAAATGAATCCTCTATTGGAATGGTGAACCCTAGTTCTAAATAGCCTACAAAAGGAATTACGAGTTATCTTGTGCTTGTGAAAGATGATGTCATGCAAGATGTCATGCACAGTAGATACTTTGTATAGAAAGTTTAATCGGTCACTAGAAATGAACAATACATCTAGACAACTAATAACAAATACTCAAGAGTCATGTTCTACATGTGTTCTTGTTGCACATAGGAGTTTTGATGATGAGCAAAAACAAATCAATTTAGTCGAGCAAAAGGTTATAAAAACAAAGTCAAAGTAGTTCACCTATAAGAGGTGTCAACAAATGTCTAGGATTAGTTGACAGAATAACCTACTAAAGAACCTTTGACAGATCTCACACATTAGTCGACACATAGCATAAGAATATCACTTAAATCATTGAATTAGTCGACTAAGTCATCGTGATAGTCGATAGAGTCTAAGTACATATTAGGATAAAAATTGATTTAGTTGACTAACATATAAACATAGCCAACTAAAAACATTTATTAGAATATGGGGTGTCGATAGGTTCATCGAATTAGTTGACAAAGTCCTAAAATATACCGTAAAATAGTCGATTAACATTATAAGCCTATCGATTGGGACTCCTTAGACTTAGAAAAATTTTAGACTTTGACAAAACTATTGACTAACACATATAACATATCGACTAATACTCTATGAACCACAAGTAGTCTAGTCGACTAACCAAAGAGGATTGTCGACTATTGATCTTCACATTTAGAAAATTTTTTTGCTCTTTAACAAAGCTATCGAATGACACCTAAGAGATGTTGACTAAAGACTTAAGAACCAAAGAGACAATTTTAGTCGACTAATTGAAGGAGGATGTCAACTAAATATATTAGTTGACACTCATTTAGGCCCAGTCTGCGCTCAAATGCTTAAAACACATTATAGTCAACTAATATTTTAGGACTTTCGACTAAGCAAGAAATGTTAGTCGACATATTAGTCGACAGTTGGTTAAATTTAGTTTGCATACTAAAGTATAAAACATTTGTTAGCCGGTTAAGAAATTGAGGCTTCCGATTAAGACAAAAACACTAGTCAACACACTCAAGATTATTCAACACGCAAAAGCCTAAAACTCTTTATATTCAACTAATGCATTAATTTTTCCGATTAAGGAATCAAGCCAGTCGACTTACATTTAAAATTAGTGTGCACTTAAAAGTTTAGGGAATTCTTTAACCGACTAATAGTTTGACACACTCGACTAAATGAAAATATTATTCGACATATATTTAGAGCTAATCTGCACTTAAGAAATGATATAAAGCTATTGTCATATAAAACACTAAAACTTTCAACTAAAGTAAAACCATAGTCGACTAATAGCCAACTTTTGTTGATAGAAGTATAACAAAATTTAAACCTTAGTCTACTAACCCGATACACTAATCGACACAACCTGTGATTGTTCAAATGATAGCCAATTAAGTTTATAAGGCTATAAACTAACAAGACATATCAAATGAAACACAGTCAACTAAAAGAACAAGCTAGTCAAAGAAGCAATTTCAAAACAAGAAAATTAGTTGACTGAGCAAAAGGAGTTGTTGACAATCTAGGAACAAAATTTGGATTTCAAATGCAGTAGTCAACTAAAACACTCACCCTAGTCGAAATATTGTTTTTAATGCTTATTTCTGTAGAAAAGCAAACAGGTGGTTGAGAACATTAAATAAATCTGCTTGAGCCATTAATGAAAAATATTCAAAACTCACCAACCACAACGGCCCTTTGGATGAATGAATTAGATAAAGACATAAATAGAGCAATAGTCCTTCAAAAGAAAGATAGAGAGACCTCATCGCAATACTCTATTTTCTTTAGATCAATTGATAGCTCTTTGTAACTTCGTTACAACAATATTTAAGTCAATGGATCTTTTTTGTTATTTTCATTTATTGTATTTTGTGAAGAGCTACGAAGTTCACATCAGACCTAAAAGGTTAAGGTTGTATTTATTGCTCTTAATCTAAATCTTGTAATTGATCAAGAAGAAGGTGTTCTTAGTGGATTGTGAAGATAGTGTGATATATGTTAGTAGTGTGAAAATAGAAGTCTTAGGTCTATGACACTTGAGAGGTGTGACTAGGACTTATAAAACCTAGTTGTTTGTACTATTTAAGAAGTAAATAGTGAAACACAAACTCCAGGTAAAGTTGAGGAGTGGATGTATATCTAGTTAGTGGAACCACTATAAATTGAGTGTCAGTTTTCTTTCTTTGTACTTTAAATTTTTGTAAAATTCATTGAAAAACCACAAAGGTTCCAAGCAACCTATTCTCTGCTTCTCTCTAGGTTATTAATCTTAATTTCTTCAGTTCTATATGTGAATCCCATGCATTCATCTTTTGATTATTCTAGAACATCTTGATTCTTAGAGATTTTAGAAGAGTAGGCTAATATGGCCAAGGATTCCCACCTAGAAATAATATTCACTATGATGCATATTATCGAAGCACGGGGAGCCACCCTTATTTCTTTTATAGGAGTCCTAATACAACTCTCAATAATCATCAAATTAGGTCATTCAATCCATAAACTCACCAAAGAAATCAGCAAGTTTTGTATCCTAGAGTAGAACACTAGCAAAACTAGAACACCAATCAATTGGGAAATAGAACGCCCCTTGCTTTTTAATCTAGATACACTTATTCTGATCTAGTGGCACTCTCTAGTTCCTCAAAACTTTCAGGATAAGGTTTTAGCTACACATGCAATCTATAGCAAAACTAGAAACCCAAATCGTACAACTAGCCTATACTATCACTAGATGAGGAGATAGGAGGCTTCCTAGTTCCACAGAACCAAACCCTAGAGGATATGTCAATGAATATGTTAAAGGCCATTTATATGTTGGGGAATGGTAAAGAGGTAGACAATAGGATTAGAGAAGTTATAGAACGTGAGGTTAAGATAGAGTAATAAGGGGAGGTGACACACAAAAATAACAAAACACTATCCCAATCATCTAGCCCTAAAGTCCTCCAGTCTGATGTTATCCCTATCCCATACTTTCCCTACCAACTCTTAAAAACTTTCAAGCTAGTTAAAATAAACCCACTTGAGACAATCAAGCAAGTCCCTACTTACATCAAGTTTTTGAAGGATGGATAATGGCGGAGCTACATATACAAGAGGGTGGGCAATTGCCCCCATTATACCAAAATAATTCTATTAATTTTTATATGTCAAATAAATATTGTTCCCATTTAACCCAAAATATTACCCCTACTAAGATTATCAGTCGATCCACTAAGATTGTCATTCTGTTTCATGGAAATATTTTGTCCCCATTACCCTAGAGTCCGCCACTGAGGACGGACATGCGTACCTTTAAGAGAAAGACAACTGCATGTAGGCCTAGGAAAGTCTTTTTAGATAAGCAATTGAATCCTATCCTAAAGCATAGCCTTCCACCCAAACTTAAGGACCATGGTACACCCACCTTTTTCTTATTTCATAAATGATTAGAAGTTCGCTACACTCTTGGACTTAGGTTCAAGCGTGAAATTATTCTTTTTTACAATTTTTAGAGCACTAGGTTTCGGAGTGTCGATATTGGCCAACATGACTCTTTAGTTAGCTAATAAATAGATTAAAGTGCCTGAAATGAAGGTTGATAATGTTTTAGTGAAGGTAGATAATGGGTATTATCCCATTGACTATGTAATGGTAGATATAAAGATGGGTAGAGTTGTCATCGATGTTATTGACATTGTTATGATCATTCGAATGAGACCCTTTTTAGCTATCATAGATGCTACGATCAAATGTAAGATTGGAGTCAGGGATGTGTTTGTGCTTTACATGAGAGTAAAGCTTAACGTGTTTAAAACATCTTCTTAGCTACTAATTAGCAACATGTCTGAGTATTTTTAGATAGATGTAGCAGCTAAGTCGGTAGAGGTTTCACTTCCATATGTGTTGAGCAGTGACTTTATTATAGTAACATATTATGAGGAGTTAGAAGAAGTTTTAGAGGAATATGAGTCAACATGAGCATCATCTATAGAGATTATTAGGTATGAACCCCTACTAGAGTTGTCTAAGATAATTCTCATTCCATCTATAATAACACCATCTCAGTTAGAGGAACTCATATCAACTCTAAATTATGCCTTTTATGGATAATGACACCTTGCCTATCATCATATCATCTCATCCGACAAAAGAAAAAGAAAATGGGTTAGTAGGGGTTTTAAATAAGCATAAGAGAGCTAAAGGTTGGACTCTAGTGGATTTGCAAAGGCATAGACTAATGTGTATATGAATAGGATTAATATGGAGGAGGAGGCTAAACTAGTGAAATAAATGTATAGCAGATTGAATCTAAACATGCTTGAAGTAGTAAAGAAGGAAGTAATTAAGTTACGAGATATGGGTATCATTTACCTATTCCAAAGAGCTAGTGGATGAGCCTAACAAAAGAGGCACCTTAGAAATCTAGTGTCACTGTAGTTTAGAATGATCTGCAAAGTTGATTCCCATTAAACAATCTACGATTAAAAGTTTGCTTAGATTATAGAAAGTCAAATGTCGTGACTAGGAATGACCACTTCTCTCTCCCATTTATTAACCGAATTCTAGAGAATTAGTAGAGAAGAGCTATCATTATTTTCTGGATGATTATTTATGATACAGTCTAGTCCAGTTGTATCTTAAGGATTGGGAGAGTACTGCATTCACTTGTCCCTCTAGTGCATTTGCATATAAGAGGATGCCATTTGGATGACAATGTAATGCTTGTGTACATGTTAGCCATGTTAAAAGACATGTAAATGATTTCCTCAAGTTTATTATGGATCACATTTGATGAGTGTTTAAAGAACATAGCCTTAGTGTTGAAGAGATGCAAGGAGGTGAATCTGATCTTGACTTAAGAAAAGAGTTATTTAATGGTTCAAGAGGTTACTATTTTAGGGTGTAGAGTATATAGCGAGGGAATAGAGTTAGGTAAGGTAAAGGTCGAGTTGATTTCTAACTTTCGTGTTTACACCACTCTTAAGCAAGTCAGATCATTCTTAAGGCATGTTAGTTTCTATAAGTGATATTTCAAAGATTTTAGTAAGATTGCTAAGCCTATGACTAGTATTCTGGTCAAAGATGTCTCCTTCGATTTTGATTCTTCATTTATCGAAACTTTGGAGAAGCTTAGCACCATCTTGTCATAGCACTCATTTGTAACCATTGGACTACTCCTTAACCTTTGAGATCATATGTAATGGATTAAACTTTGCTATCGATGTGGTTTTAAGGCAATAAGTTGATAGGATTCCTTATGTTGTTTACTATGCTAGCAAGACACACAAAAGCATAAAAAAACTACACAACAATTCAAAAGAGTAGCTTTTTACGGCTTTTGCATCCGATAAGTTTTATCTATATCTCCTGGGGTCTAAGGTTATAGTCTACTCTAACCATTCTATATTAAAAAATCTCTTGTCAAAGAAAGAGATTAAACCTAGGTTGATTAGATGGATACTCTTATTGCAAGAGTTTGACATAAAGATTATGGATAAGAAGGGTTCGAATAATACTATTGTAGACCACCTATCTCGACTAGTCATTAAGGACCTTGATGAGCCGTCTGTTAGAATTAGATTCTAATTATCCACTAGTATTATTATTTTATATCGCCAAAAGACTATGTGTTGACGTCTCTGTTTTAATATAACATTTGTATTTAATTATTTAATTAAATGAATAGTTTTATGTATTATTTATAAATTTATAACGTCAAATGGTTGATGTGTGTGATTTATGTATATAATCAAGTTGAAAAACTTAGATCAAACAACCTAGAGGGGAGGGGTGAATAGATTGTTTGGCTCTTAATGGATTTTTTAAATTGACTGGAACACAAAAGACAGGAAGAAAAATGATTGACACAGTATTTATAGTAGTTCCATCAACTTGGCGTACATCTACTCTTAAGTTTCACCAGAAGTTTTTAATCCACTATTAGACTCACAAATAGTACAAGCAACCAAGTTCAATAGGTCCTAGTTACACCTTACAAGTGTTGCTCATAGAACACTCATACTAGCTTTCACAGTGCTAGCAAACCCTAACCTTCCCTCACACAAGCAACTCTACCCAGATCAAGAAAAGCCTTTCCTTTTGGTATCTTACAAGATTCAGAGTGGGAAGGAGTATTACAAGTTAAGCCTTAAAGCTTTGACATGATCACAGCTCATAACAAATACAACCTAAGAAAATTAAAGCCGAGAAGATCAAGTACACTTAATGTTCAATAAATGTTTCAAAACTTCCAAAAGATTGTTTGATCTTCAATACTGGTTATATTTATAGTCCAACATAATGTTCTGACAATTGATGCTCATTTAATGTTGAGATATAGCTGTTAGAGGCTGTTGAGGGCTCATTTAATGCTCGCACTGTATTACAAAAAACTAGCCGTTACTTACAAGCGAGTTAGCTACTTCCTCTTTGCAAGTCGACTAATTTTTGAATTTTTCCTATGCTCCTTCTTGTATAATTCGACTGCATCTGCACCTTAAGTCGATTTCTACCTATCTTAGTTCAATCTTTGAGCTTGAACAGTACTCAGTGTAACACCTCTAAGATCAAGTGCCGACACCCCTCTCCATGATTGGCTATTTTTCCTTTTAGTACTTGGAGTGAGTTGACTGCCTCTCTTCTGCAAGTCGACTGTTTCTTTGGCATTGGTCCAATCTTAGGCTTTGAATAGTACTCAATGTCAGCACCCATAGGGTCTGGTGTCAACACCCACTCTTTTATGCCTAGTGGTAGTCGACTTGATCTTTCTCATGAGTTAACTTAGCACTTGAACTTGCTTTAATGTATGTGCAATGTGCATATGTAGGATGGCTTGATGCGTGTGGTCTGATGGCATAGTATATTGGGCTTGTAGTATGTGTCATATGGTGTTGTGCACTTAGTTTTGCTCATATCCTTATGCTTGTGAAGTGTTCTGTGCAGAGCAAGCTTTTTGCAAGTCGACTAGCATTCTTGGCAGTCAACTTGCCTATATTATACATATGGGAGTGTCAACACCCAAACTCTTTAGTGCCGGCACCTTACTTTAATACTTGGGATTTTTCTAAGTTAAGGTCTGGTGAGTTGATTAGGGTGAAACCCTGCGATGACTTGGCCATTTGCCTTGTGTGGCCATATGTAATGCTTTGGCCTAATGCTATGGCTTGTGGCAAGTGGCTTGTGGTATGCTCATGCTCATATCTTGCTTGTGTGATGCTAGTGTTAATGTTGTGCCATGCTAATGCTATGCTCATGCTAAGCTCAAGTCACAGTTGAGATATGCTTATGCCAAGCTCATGCATTACATTAAGTTCTTAATGCTTGAGTTGACTGCCAGTATAATGCAAGTAGACTGGGATAACTTTCATATGAGCTATTCTATGTCCTTAGCAAGGTAGTGTCAACACCTCAACCTCCAAGTGTCAACATCCATGCATGTGCTCACTTGGTTGCTCTATGTCCTAACTAAGTTGACTTGGTGTCCCAAGCAAGTCGATAGGTGCCAACATATGAGTGTAATATGTTGCAGTGGCATGTGTCATGTTCATTTTGTGACATATATTTGATTCATGGCTTGACACATAGCTTGATATGTAGTGCAACATGCATTACAACATGTGACACACTATGTGCTAAGACATGTGTTGTGTTACGTGTCCTACTGGTGTTAAGGCCTGTGATATGTGTCACAGCTCATGCTTTGTGTGCAATGCCTTATACTTTGTCATGCTACCATATGCTTTGTCATGCTTGGTGAGCAAGCATGTGAGTCATCCTCACTTGCATGAATTTGTCAAAGTGTCACAAGTGTAAGTGGACTTGAGACTTATTGTAGGTCGACTCGACCTAACTATAATGTGTTATGTATTCATTTTGATTGTTATTGTTCGAACGTTAGGACATAAAAAATTAGTTTATTTCATTTGGCTAATTGTGTGAGTCAACTAGCGCTAATGGATAAGTCGACTTGTACTAAATGCCTAATTTAACTTTGTCAGTGTAGAACAAGCAAGTCAACTAGCACAAGTGGGTGAATCGACTTGTCTTAAGCTATGAGTTGCCTAAGTGCTTTGAATCAATCCTATACTAATTCTAACTCCACTTAAACCAATTTTTATTAGTCTAACATGTCTTTTTTATCCTTCACTTACTCTAGCTCATCATTTGCTCATTATCAAAACTCATTTTGTCAAAAATCTCATCCTTTTTTATGACAAAACCTTCACTAATGAAAGATTTTTCTAGGTGTTTCTAAGGATCATAACATTTGGTACTCCTCCTTAATTTATGCTTCTATGCTTCCTCTCAATTTATGCACCCTTGTTCCTATTTTTCTCTCCCTTTTTGTAATCAATAAAATTGTTATAACTTCAAGGGCAAAAAATGGCCGAAATTTAAGGTCATTGACCTATTATCAGGGAATCCAATTGACTTCTCCTAAATATATGCCTAGATGTTTTAAGTTTATACATTTGTGAATCATACAAATGCAAAGTTGAGTAAGCATGTTCAAAGAATATAAGTCACCAAAGCATAATTTCATAAAATTAAATAAAGTTTACATAGTTTAACTCAAAATCAAAACAAATAATAAAGAAAACATGAAACACAAATAGAAGAAGACGTCAAACATACGTGTAGGATCCCTGGTCATAGCTTAGCAGTGCAACCCTAGTACCAAGCAATGTGTCCACCTTTCCTTATATCCTATTCATTTGCTTTTTCATGCTGGATAGTTTACTGGAGAGTTAATGTTGCACTCCATCATTCATTTGATGCATGAAATGTCAAATCATGTCCATTGTGATTAGTTAGGAGTGGAAAGCAAGAGTGCTAACATTTTCTTCATGATGAGTAGTTATGATTGGTGAATGAGATACATTGGATGAAGGCTGAGTAGATTGGCTTGGTTCAGTGTTTTTAGGGATATTTGTATTGGTTTCTTCCATTTCTTTACTGTGTTCCTTTTCTTCCCCTTTTCTTTATACCCTATCGATTTCTATCCACTTGGCCTTAAGGAGAGAGGAAACTCCAATACTACTTCTAGAATTAAGTTCAACTCCTACTTCTCATAACAAGTCTATTTCATATCTATGTAGGATACCTATGATCATTGTGCTGTAGTAAAGATTTCCTCTACTAGACTTTCCCATAGCCATCATGTGAAGAGGGATTAGAAAGTAAAGACTAGGATTCCTTCCCTTCATCAAGCAAGCCATTAACTAGAAGTCTTCTCATGTAATTATGGTGTGTTTGCTTGCTCTAGGTCTTAAGCTATGGGTGATTATCAAATGTAGGAGCCTTTCGTGAAGATTTAAAGATGTAGTTTTATTATCTACTTCTTGCAAAAGAAGATTTTTAAATACAACTCTTGCATTATTTATGAGTTTGGTTTTCAAGTCTGCTTCATATTTATTGTATGATTTCCATTCTTGCTTACCTATAGTGCAAATGAGTTTGTGTGTCATCACTCCTATTCCTCTAAGATATGTTTTGAAGATACACCTCTGCTCACAATGATTATATCACTTTCCTTCATATCTTGCTTGTTTCCCTTGAATTCTCTTATGTTATTGTAGAATAATCTCACTAACTTATCATATGATGGAGAGAATGGCAATGTGAGGTTCGTGGGATATAATTGTATAATGTGCTTTTCCATAAGGAAAATTAATACTCTCCAAAAATTCCCAGTCAATTATCCTAGAATAGATAATAGCCCTTTAAGAAAACCTTTCTTCAAAAGACTTACATTGATTTCCTAATAGAAAGTCCTTGTGGTTGAATCTTGAGGAACTTCCTGACATAGTGATGGTGGACTCGATTTCTTTGTGAAGAAAAGAAAATTTTCTCAAGAGATAAAGGAATAAATAGTGACATCTAAGTTTTTTGAATGATTTTAGTTGGCTAGAGTTCTTATTTTGACAAGGTTTTGTTTGTAGGAATGTTGGCTTGGATAGAGAGAGAGAGATAGAGAGAGAGAGAGTGTGTGTGTATATCTTATGAGTTTTAGAGAGAGATATGTAGAGGTTTAATCTAGGGTAACCTATTTATACCCGTGACTACACATATCGCGAGTCGACTCATGTCCTGCAATAGTTGACTTATTTAACCTACTGTTTGTTGCTTAAACATTTGTTTTCTTTGTGTAGTCAACTCATCACCTTGGTCCAGTCGACTTGTCATGTCTAAAGGTCAATGAACAGTGATCAGTGTCCACACTCCATCTTTGAGGTGTCGATACCAAGTCTTATTTATGCTATACATTCACTCTATATTTATATGTGTTTAGATACAACTAATAAAAAAAAAATTTGGAAAGATTTAAATGAATTTATACAGATCATACCTAGTATAGAAAAATCATTTATCAAATGAGATATTAATGGACATGTAGGGGAGAATAATGAACGATTTGAAATTGTACATGGAACCTTTGGCTTTGGTAGCAGGAATGAGATGAGAGACACCATCCTAGAGTTTGCTACACCATTTGATCTCACTTTTTTCAAGAAAAGAGAGTCGTACATAGTTACATATAGAAGTAGGTTGAATACTAGCTAAATAGATTTCTTTCTCATTAGGAGGAGTGACAAAATGACTTGTAAAGATTGTAAGATAATACCGGGAGAAAGTATAACAACTCAACATAAGTTTTTAGTTGTAGATGTATGTGTGCCTAAAAGGTAAAAGAAATATCGTCCATTAGTAGAGTAAGAATTAAGTAGTGGAAACCGAAAGAAGAACAAGTAACAATTTTTAGAGAAAAATTAATACAAAGATCAACTTGGTTGGCTAATGATGATTCTGAAACTATGTGGGTGAAAATGTCTAATAATATCAAAAATATAGGTAGGGAGATTCTTGACGCATTTAGAGGGCAGGCTCCAATAGGTAAAGAGTCATGGTAGTGGAATGAAGAAGTCCAGACTACTATACGAACCAAATGGAAGTGTTATAGAAATCTTAAAAATAGGAGAAATAACGATGCATTTAAAATATACAAAAATATAAAGAGAAAAGTGAAAAAGATTATCTAGGAATAAAAAATGCGTATAATGAACTATATAAGAAGTTAGAAACCAAAGGTTTAGAGAAAGAGATTTATAAAATCGCCAAACTAAGGGAGAGAAAGAGAAAAGATTTAAATAGTGTTAGGTGTATCAAGAGTGAAACAAATAGTATACTTGTGAGGGATGAGAATATAAAAAAGTATTGGAGGGATTATTTTAATAATCTGCTCAACATGGAGGATACAAAAGATATCGGTAATATTGCGATACCTTTAAAAGAGATCAATAGAGATTTCAAACATTACATTCGTTCTCATGAAGTAAAGGAAGTCTTAAAGAAAATAAAAAATAATAAAATCATAGGACCCGATGACATCCCTATTGAGGTGTGGAAATGTTTGGGGGGAGGTTGAGATAACAATATTAATGGATCTTTTTAACAAAATTTAAAAACCCAAGAAGATACTCAAAGTATGGAGGAAGAGTACGCTTATACAATTATATAAGAATAAAGGGGATATACTAAACTGCTCTAATTATAAGGGAATTAAACTTATGAGTCATACTATGAAATTATGAGAAAGATTAATTTAGTATAGATTGAAATTGGAGATAAGTGTGTTTCAGAATCAATTTGGATTTATGCTAGGAAGATCCACTACTGAAACAATCTACTTACTAAGATATTTAATGAAGACATTAAGGGCATAAAAGAGAAATCTACATATGGTATTTATTGACCTAGAAAAAGTATAGATAGGGTTCCAAGAGACATATTGTAGTGGGCGTTGATGAAGAAGATGATTTTCATCACATACATCAATCTCATTAAAGATATGTATGATGGAATTGTTACTAATGTAAGAACTTAAGGGGGATAAGTGATAGCTTTCCAATAAACATTGGATTCCACCAGAGATCGGTATTAAGTCTAATCTTTTTTGCAATAGTGATAGATGAAATCACAAATAATATCCAAATAAAATACCATGATGTATACTCTTTATAGATGATATAGTATTGATTAATGAAATTAAAGATGGTATTAGTACTAAATTGGAGTTATGGAGGGACACACTAGAGTCTAGATGATTTAGATTGAGCCGATCTAAAATAAAGTACAAGAAATGCACATTTAGTGATAATCATCAGAACGATGAAGAAACGATCATGTTAAAATGATATGATGTACCAAAAGTGAACCTTTTATATATCTTGGATCTATTATCCAAAATGATAGTAACATAGATGGGGATGTAAACCATAAGATCCATGCGGGTTGGATGAGCTGGAGAAGGGCATTTGGAGTCCTTTGCAATCGTATCATACCACTTCATTTGAAAGAAAAGTTTTATAAAATGATAGTAAAACCTACACTACTGTATGACACTGAATGTTGGACCATTAAACAAAAACAAGAGTAGAAAATAGTTGTAGCTGAGATAAAAATGTTAAAATGGATGTGTGGTAAAACTATAAAAAATAGGATTATAAATGAAAAGATACACATTAAACTAAAAGTGAACTCAATTGTGGATAAGTGAGAGAGTATCGTTTGAGGTGGTTTGGGCATGTGTAACGAAGATCCAGAAACACACCAGTTAGGAGAATCAAGAGTTTAAATATAAAAGATATAGTGAAATGACGTGGTAGACTATTAAAAATCTGGATGTAATGTATTTGCAAAAATATGACAGCTAAGAGGTTAACTGAAAAAATGATTCATTATAGGAACGAATAGTGTAGGAGAATTAGAGTAAGTTAAATCATCACCTTTTGTATTATAAATATATTTGGATAGTGTGTGTGTATTTTTTTTTTCCTTCTTATATTTATCTCTCAAATGGCTGACCCCAAATTTTGGAATTAAGGTTTAGGCTGACGATGATGATGATGATGTGTTTAGAAGCTAGTCAACTTTGTGTACTTATCTAGTCTACTCATGGTGTGTAAAGGCATCTATGTACATTAGCTAGTGTCGACACTTAAATGTTATGGCGTTGAAACCTGGTCCTTTTTATCCTAAGTGTATATGAGCTAGTCGACTTGCAATTCAGTACTAGTCAACTACCAGTGCCATGATGTGTGATTTGCCTTAGATCTAAGTGATTTGTGTCGACACTTGATGTAACACCGACCCTCGGTGTATTCTATAGTGAATTCCATTTCATATATATATATGATGTTTCTACTACTATATTCATGAATTTCACTAAGAAAATTTTCCCGATAAATCAACCTTAGATATTTGACGGTAAAATATAAATCGGATCAATTTTGACTCAAAGAGATTCAAAACCTTAATTTCACATTAAATAAATTTAATTAGGTCTAATATAAGATTTTAGGCCTAGTGTGTAATTATGAAAATTTTAGGGGTCAAATTAGAATTTTTAAAAGTCAAAGGACTTGTTAGCAATTAACAAAACTTAAATAAAATGTGACAAGTGTATTCTTGTATTGAACAAGTGTTATAGTGAGGAGGACAAGTGTTGGCCAAATGGAGATGAGAAAGGCAAGGTGGGCCAATGAGAACACATGCACATGAAAAAAAAAAAAAACCAATCAAAACACATGCAATAGTCAAAATGATCCTATGGTTTAGATTAATTGGAGATTTGATCCTAGGGTGGTGAGTTATTAACACAATAATAAAAGAAGAAGGCCTTAGAATGCTTGTTCATTCTTCCCAAATTCGTGAGAACAAGGAGAGAAGCAAGAGAGGAAGACAAAGAAAGTGAGGTAAGAAATTTTATCCTGTCTCACTTTAAATTATTTCTGTCCGTGACTTCATCTCTATTTTAAGGCATCTTAGAGTCAGAATTTGAAAATGTACTAGTTATATGAATTGTAGATCTAAGTCTTATCTTTCCAACGAGATAAGAATCACCAAAATCTGATGCCTGTGCCAAAAGTTATGGTACTTTTCCTGAAACTCGACATAAAAGTGTCCTGTTTTGAACCTTGACAGTAGTGAGTAAAAACGACCCCTCTCTAGTCTTAGTTTGAAGAAACACAAAACATGAAAGTTATAGATATACTTCTTTTCTATAACATATAAAACTTTCAGCCATTTTTCACGACGAAATTGAAAGTTATACAATTTTCCTTAAAACTGTATTGACAGAAACTTTATGTTTCACTAAAACGTATCTGTCCTGTTCATGAATTTTGTTCAACCCCTTCCAGACATATTTGGATAAAACTCAAAACACGAAAGTTGTAGATCTACATTTCGCTATAACATGTTAAAATTTCATTAGACTTTGGTGAGTAGAATGAAAGTTATGGCTTCTGCACAAAAACTGGACAGAATCCAAAACTTAAATATGATAGTAACAAAATGAGGCTTACCGGGAATTCTGTGATTTGAATCTGAGGAAGTGCGCAAAATGAAAGTTATAGTGCTATCTCTTAGCTTTAAAATGAGATAAGAATCATCTGATTTGGACTGGTATAGCCAAAGTTATAGTCTATTTTCCATGACTGCGCAGGTTAAAAATCTGCAGACTGTTTGTCTCCCTAAAAATTATTTGAGTTGAACGGAGGGAACACTTGATTTACGCTTTGTGGAGATATTGGGGAGTGCGTTATCCTCCCCTAACTGTGAGTGGGACTTGACATCTACTTTTAATTGATACCGTGTTTTAGAAAGCTTTCAAAGGCATGATTTAAAATGGTATGATTGACCTATTTCCCTGGATTTATGAAAATGTTTTGTGATATATGGAGTGTCCCAACTTGTTTATATTGATATACATCCATGATTTTGATACTTGATGATTGTGCCACACTTTGATTCCACATGATTTTATGCTTCCATTGTATATTGGCACATGCTTTTGACATGATATGGCTTGATGACTTGGCTTGACATATATGATTTGGGCTGGATGCCCCTTGGATAATGTGATAATGATGATATACTTTCTATGGCATTCCGTAGCTACGAAGGACATTTGGTAGAGGCACCTGTTGTGCCCGGATACGTCTCTGCAGGGGGTATCTGCCAGATTGTCATACATATTGTATGGACAGTCGTCGGTTAAACCACTTCGGGGAGGACCTTGGTAGGTCTAGCATCGACGGGTTTCCATACACGCTTGATCCTTGATACGTGTGCGATATATATATACAGGCTAGTTGGAGTAGTCTGTGGCCAACGTTGGGGTGAAGAGCCTTATTTTATTACTTGCACCGTGAAAACCCCCAACATTGCCCGTCCTTGACCATGGTTGGCCCTTGCCAGGATATTTTCAGCCGGCTCTACATGATATGACGGGCATGCATAATGGATGCATATTTGATTTGATACATATGCCATGAATGATTTATTGAGATGTCATAATATTTTTTGCATACTATGGATTTATTGGGACATATCTTTGACACTCCTGTTCACCCTAAAATTAATTGTAGCATGTCATCCCCCCGACTTGCTGAGTACCAACCCCCCCTTTCTACGGTACTCACCCCTCACATTTCCCTCCTACAGGTGTAGACTCAGACTGAGAGATTTGTGCGCATTGTTGTATTGGATATTCTTTAGAGACTACTGGACCGGGGTATGACTACCCGCTCTTTTGCTATGTATTGAGGTTATTGTATCATTTTGAGGAAGTTAGGATGACCATTGTATTTGTTTAAATTGGGATGACTGTATTTATAATTCTTCTGGTCTGTATAAGGTTAACTCTCACTTGTTTTAATTTGCATTGAGGCATACATGTATTATTTTTATCACTTGGGGATCTCTGTGATTTGGAAACCTGGATTTTGTGAATGCTGTCAGCCTTACGGTGCTTCGATGTGCGGGACGTGGTGCCCGTGCATCGAGGTGCCGCGGCGGGCTGGTCGCGTGCCCGGCTCAGGAGTGGGTTGGGGCGTGACAAGCCTCGGTTAGTATCAGAGCTCTTGGTTAGAGCTAAGTTTGAGAAACTGATTTCGAAAATATCCCCAAGTAAATCTGATTTTGAAAGTCCTCAATGCATGTGAGAGTTACAGTACAGTCATGAAATCCCAGTACATGGTCATAGGCAGATGGGTTCATCCATTTTTAGGGGGTTAGATACGGGTCATATCTAACCTAGTATACCTTATCCATTGGTTCCGATGCCAAATTGATTTCTTTTAGGGGGTTAGTTATTCTATAACTATCCCTAATTCTTATATATTTGCCTGATTAGTGCCTTTTTCCTCGCAGAAGTATGACGACTAGGCGAGGTACCCACTTCTTACCTACTGAGCCCCCCAGTGTACCGGAGGACGTGTCTTCCTCACACGGTTCTCCTTCAGTGCCTACACCACCGGCCACCACGGCCGCAGATCTACCACCACCGCCACCGTTGGAAGCCTACCGACAGGTGTTCGAGTGGTACGCTACCCACGGCATTCAGATGCCACCACCACCACCACCATCGATGGCCGAGCCAACCCCTATGGCCGTGCCACGACCAGTTGCACCGGAGCCTCCACCGGTTGTCGGCTATCTACAGTTTCTAGACCCAGTGACGGTACTTCTTCGACGTTGAGATGGATTCACGAGCTCACCCAGCTCGTGAAGGAGGCGAGACAGCTAGGCTGTACCGAGTTCTCTGGGGTGGGTGATTCCACTGCTGCGAAGCACTGGATCAACCGCACCCGCAAAGTGTTGACAGACCTTGGCTTGAGTGAGGAGTTCAGACTCCGAGTGGTCGAGAGATTATTGGATGGAGATGCCCTCTCATGGTAGGAGGCAATTTGTCATGATACAGCGGAGCCCAGGAGTTGGGAGGACTTTCTGCGGGAGTTCAACCGTAGATATTTTTCAGCGTTCCAGCAGAATAGGAAGAGGACGGAGTTCCACCACCTACGGCAGGGGACTCGGACTGTGACCGAGTATGAGGCCAAGTTGAGGAGACTGGCCGCTTTTGTTCCGTACCTAGCCACACCCAGTCAGTTAAGGTTCAAGTTTGAGGATGGCCTCAACTTGAACGTCCGGAGCTATATGACGGTGACCCCTAACTTCTCATTTCCAGAGATAGTAGACTCAGCACTCTGGGCTGAGGAGATTGTCCATGCTGAGGGACGATAGAGAGAGAGCAAGGAGCAGAGGAGGAAGAGGCCCGAGTTTTCTGGGGGCCAGAGTTCGAAGAAGGGGAGGACTTCAGGGTTTCGCAGGGACCCTTCCCAGAGGCAGGGATCACAATCCCAGGGGTTTAGAGCACCATCCCCGAGTGCCTCCACTCAGACCACAGCCCGACGACACCCTTTTTGTCGTCGATGCGGCAGACATCACCCCTTCGGAGCTTGCGGGGTGACAGTGACTTACTTCCAGTGTGGGAGACCGGGGCACATCAAGAGCCAGTGCCCTGATCTTGGAGAAGGAGGTCCGGCAGTTTCTATTCAGTCGAGTGCTCCACGAGGGGGACAGCAGGGAGCACTGGCACACTATACCCCCATAGCCCCATGAGTAGTAGCTGGGAGTAGTATGGCACTGGGACCATCGTGACAACAGCCGAGGCTCAGGCCTCAGTATACGCGATGACGCAGGAGGATGCGCAGACGAACCCCGATGTCATTATTGGTACTCCCCCTTCTGACTCACACACTTAAAGATTTCTCCTGTACTTTTATTTTGAGGCTCATCATAAGCCAAAACCTTAGAGGCTTGACTATGTTGGTTGTACCTACTTTTGAGATATATATGATGAGCATCTATTTCCACCTTTATCTAAATTGATCTCTTTATTTTCCCCACATTTAGGAACTATGAGGATTTATGGAGTCGACGCCCGTGTCCTTATCGACACTGGGTTGAACTACTCGTATGTGAGAGTGTCCTTTTCCCACCTGATGGGTAAGTCTTTGACGCCACTTAGAGAGGAGATATTGGTTTTCACACCTCTCGGTGAATAGTTCTTAAGAGATTCAGTCTATAAGGGGACAGAGGTCATGATTGGAAACACCGTACTTGAGGCAGATTTGATCCCTTTGGACTTGACTGATATTGATGCCATCCTTGGCATGGATTGGATGAGCAGACACAGAGCCTCCGTTGATTGTTTCACTAAGGAGGTTGAGTTCCGGAGATCAGAGGGACTTGCTTTGAGGTTTTCTGGTAAGAGGAGAGTATTGTCTCGCTGTGTTATTTCGGTGATGGAGGCCAGGAGGCTAATGCGTCGAGGCTGCACGGCATACTTGGCCCATGTTGTGGATACCACTGTGAAGGAACTGAGGAATGAGGATGTCCCTATAGTACAGAAGTTTGCGGATGTTTTCCCTGAGGAGCTACCCGGCCTTCCACCGGCTCGGGAGTTTGACTTTGAGATCGACATAGCTCTGGGAACCGCTCCTATATCTATTCCGCCATACAGAATGGCGCCAGTTGAACTGAGAGAGCTCAAGGTCCAACTGTAGGAATTACTGGACAATGGTTTTATCCGTCCGAGCACTTCGTCTTGGGGTGCTCCGGTGTTGTTTGTAAAGAAAAAGGACGGGACCCTACGACTGTGCGTGGATTACCAGCAGTTGAATAAGGTGACCATCAAGAACCGGTATCCTCTGCCACGTATTGATGACCTATTTGACCAGCTTCAGGGTGCACGGGTCTTTTCGAAGATCGATTTGTGGTCTGGTTATCATCAGTTACGGATTCGGGCCAAGGACGTGCCCAAGACTGCATTCTGCACTCGCTATAGTCACTTTGAGTTTTTAGTGATGCCGTTTGGGTTGACTAATGCTCTAGCGGCTTTTATGGATTTGATGAACACGACTACTTGGATCGGTTCGTCATCGTTTTTATTGATGACATTTTGGTATACTCACGGAGTGATAAGGAGCATGTACAGCACCTGAGGGTGGTCTTACAGACTCTCCATGAGCAGCAGTTATATGCCAAATTCACCAAGTGTGAATTTTGGCTAAGGGAGAATGGATTTCTGGGCCACATTGTTTCTGCGGAGGGGATTTTTGTTGATTCGCAGAAAGTAGAGGCCATATTGAGGTGGGAGCAGCCACAGACCGTTACTGAGGTCCAGAGTTTTCTTGGACTTGCTAGTTATTATAGACGATTTGTAAAGGGTTTCTCGAGGATTGCTACTCCACTCTCCCGATTGATGAAAAAAGACGTCAAGTTCTGTTGGGGTGACCGTTGTGAGACGAGTTTTCAGGAACTCAAACAGCGACTGACGTCGGCACCTATCTTGGCTCTCCCTACAAGCGGCAGGGAGTATGTTGTGTACAGTGATGCCAGCCGGCAGGGGCTGGGTTGCGTATTGATGCAGGATGGACGGGTGATCGCTTATGCTTTGAGACAGTTAAAGAAGCATGAGGTGAACTACCCTACTCATGATCTTGAACTGGCAGCCATAGTCTTCGCACTGAGGATATGGCGGCATTACTTATATGGAGTTACCTGCAGGGTCTTCACAGACCATAAGACCTTGAAGTATTTATTTACTCAGACTGAGAGATTTGTACTCATTGTTGTATTGGATATTCTTTGGAGACTACTGGGCCGGGGTATGACTACCCGCTCTTCCGCTATGTATTGAGGTTATTGTATCATTTTGAGGAAATTAGGATGACCATTGTATTTGTTTAAATTGGGATGACTGTATTTATAATTCTTTTAGTCTGTATAAGGTTAACTCTCATTTGTTTTAATTTGTATTGAGACATACATGTATTATTTTTATCACTTGGGGATCTCTGTGATTGGAAACCTGGATTTTGTGAATGCTGTCAGCCTTACGGTGTTTCGATGTGCGGGACGTGGTGCCTGTGCATCGAGGTGCCGTGGCGGGCTGGTCGCGTGCCTGGCTCGGGAGTGGGTCGGGGCGTGACACTTGAAGATTTTGGTGTCGACACCAACTCCTATTCATCATAGATATTTAAGTCCAAGTTGACTGCCTATCCGTAGGTAGTCGACTCATCCAATATTTTAAGCCATAAAATCTATTCATTTTCTATTATCTTGTTAAGGGCAAGTTGACTAACATTGTGAGCAAGTCAACTTGTCACCTAAGATTTTTAAGAACATTTTTTGACAAGCAAAAAACTAATACAAAACTATATCAAAACAATCAAGCAATCATCAATTCTTAGAATTCATCATCCCTAGCTCTCTTCTTAAGTTATAAAACCTAATTTCATTTAGGGGTTTGGTGAATATGTCGACTATTTGCTTATCTAATTCAATGTACTCAAGAGTTATGTCTCATTTCAGCACATGGTCTCTTATGAACTGATGGCTCACTTCAATATAGTTTGTTCTTAAGTGATTAACTGGTTTTTTGATTAAATTGATAGCACTAATATTGTCACACCTAATTGGAATAACTCTATTGCATAATCTTTCATCTGATACTTCATCCACAACACTGTTTAGTAGTAATATATTCTGCCTCAGTGGTTAATGAGGTCACACTATTCTATTTTCTAGATGACCAAGAGACTAACATATTTTCAAAATATTGATAGGTACCACTTCTTCTCTTCCTATCTACTTTGTATTCCGCAAATCTACATCAGAATAAACAAAAAGCTCAAAGGATGACCTTCTATCATACCAAATACCTAAGCTATATGTGTCTTTAATGTATCTAAGGATTCTTTTCATTGCATATCTGTGATTTCTTAAGAACTGATTGAAATCTTGTACATAAGCATACGCTAAAGAGAATATTAGGCCTAGATATAGCTAGATATAACAAGGAACCTATCATGCTTCTATAAAGCTTAGAGCACACAGGTCTGCGTTCTTCATCCTTATCCATCCTCACAATGGTGCTCATAGGGGTTGCACTCCCCTTGTTTTCTCTTAAACCAAATTTCTTTACCAAATCCTTAGTAAACTTAGATTGATTAATGAATATCCCTTTCTCAATTTGTTTTTTCTAAGTAATTCGACTATCCCATCATGCTCATCTGAAACTATACACTGCTTAAACAAACTCTTGGCAAAGCTTTTCATTGGTAGCTCCAAAGACTATGTTATCAACATAGATTTATACTATCAACATTTAATTGCCTTTTCTCTTGATGAACAAGGTTGTACCAAGCTTGCCTCTTTCAAATTCATTTTCAACAAGAAAGTTGCTGAGCTTTTCATACCAAGCTTTTGGACTTACTTTAGACCATACAATACTTCAGACCATACAATTTGTATAGATGGTCTAGACTACTCAGTCTCGGCTTCTTTTATAGAGCTGCCATCTTCATCACTCCTAGCAGTCAATGCTTTCTTTTTTCCTTTCTTGTTTCTCCTTTTAGCTTACTTGAGTTGAGGACAGTCTGCCTTCATATGGCCAATCTTTTTGCATTCATAGCACTGGATCTCCTCCTTCTTCTCTAGCCTTTTAAACCTTGCTTTGCTCTTATTCCTCCTTACTCTCTTCATGAATCTTTTGAATTTCCAAGTTCGCAAAGCCATGTCTTCCTTATCTTCTTCACTCTGAGAAGTGCTCTCTTTACTGTATACTTTAAGTGCTATTGATTTTCCTTTGCTTTCACTCACTGCTCCTTTGGTGTTCATCTTTATTTCATGTGTTATGAGTGATCCCACCAATTGATCCATCGTGAGTGCTAATAGATTTTTTGATTCCTTAATAATAGTAACCTTGGGTTCCTAGGATTTTGGCATGCATTTGAAAACTTTTTCTACCATATCCTCCTGAGATATACCTTTTCCCAATAGCCTTATTCATTGGTTATTGTATTGAAGCGGGTCACCATTTCTCGAACAAACTTTCCATCCTTCATTTTGATGACTTCATATTCTTACTTCAACATTTTGATTTTGTTTTTCCTCACATGGTTAGCACTTTTATAAGTTACCTCCAACCTTTTCCGTATCTCTTTGGCTATGATGCAGGATGATACTCTGTTGTACTCATTCAGGAAGAGTGCTAGGTGCAGGTGGTTCACAACCTTGCAATGGCTCTGTATGCTTTCTTTTATTCTAGTGCCTTGTTCTTCATTTCGACCTCAGCACAAACTCCATCTATCTCTTTTGTCGGGAACTTAATCCTTTCTTCAATGATTTCCAATGTTGTTTTGTCTTGTGCAATGATGAAGTTGTACATCCTCTACTTCCAATAACTATAATTGTTACCATTGAAGAATGATGCTCTATTTACGGAGTCTGTTTCAATTGGTACACTGTCCCCATTCAATGCCATTCTAGATCTTTGGTATTGAAGATTTTAAGATCTTTTCGGCACACCCACTATGATATCAATTAAAGAACATAGATCAAGCAACCTAGAGGGGACATGTGAATAGGTTGTTTAGCTCTTAATGGGTCTTTCAAGAACTTTTAACAAAAATACAAAAGAGAGGAAGAAGAATGCTCGACACATATTTATAGTAGTTTCACCAACTTGATATACATCCACTCTCAGACTTTATCTACAATTTCTAATCCACTATTTAATTCACAAATAGTACAAACAACTAGGTTCAATAAGTCCTAGTCACACTTTGCAAGTGTTGCTCACAAAACACTCATATAAGCTTTTATAGTGCTAGCAAACCCTAACTTTTCCTCACACAGACAACATTACCCAGACCAAGAAAAGCCTTTCCTTTTGGTCCCTTACAAGATTCAGAGTGGGAAGGAGTGTTACAAGCTTGAACCTTAAAGCTTTGATATGATTTTTATTACTCATAACAAATAAAACCTAAGAAAATTAAAACAAAGAAGATCAAGTACACTTAATGTTCAATAAATGTTTCAAAACTTCCAAAAGATTGTTTGATCTTCAATGTTGGTTATATTTATAGTCTCACGTAATGTTCTAATTGTTGATGCTCATTTAATGTTGAGATATAACCGTTGGAGGTTGTTGAGGGCTCATTTAATGCTCGAACTACATTTATGAAAACTAGCTATTACTCACAAGCGAGTCAACTACTTCCTGTTTGCCAGTCAAATACTTTTAGAATTTTGCCCATGTTGCTTCTTCATGAGTCTACTACATTTGTCCTTCAAGTTGACTTTTGCCTAGCCTAGTTCAATTCTTTGAGCTTGAACAGTACCCAGTGTTGATACCTCTAAGATCAAGTGCCAGCACCCCTCTCCATGCTTAGCTATTTTATCTTCAGTACATGGAGTGAGTTGACTGCCTCTCTTTTGCAAGTCGACTACTTCTTTGGCTTTGGTGAGATCTTAGGCTTTAAATAGTACTCAGTGTTAGCACCCATAAAATCTGGTGTCGACACCCACTCTTTCATGCCTGATGGTGATTGACTTGATCTGTCTCATGAGTCAACTTGGCACTTGAACCTGCTTTGATGTATATGTAATGTGCACATGCAGAATGGCTCGATGCTTGTGGCATGATGGCATAGTGTATTAGGCTTATAGTATGTGTCATGTGGCATTGTGCACTTAGGTTTGCTCATGTCCTTATGCTTGTGAAGTCGACTAGCATTCCTTGGTAGTCTACTTGACCATGTTTTACACATGAGAGTCTTGACACCTAAACTCTTTGGTGTTACATCTCACCTTAGAACTTAGAATTTTTCTAAGTTAAGGTGTGGTGAGTCGACTAGGGTGAAATCATGAGTCGACTTCACCATTTGCTTTGTGTAGTCTTATGAAATGCTTTGGCCTAATGCTATGGCTTGTGGCATGTTGCTTGTGGTATTCTCATGCTCGTATCATGCTTGTGTAATGCTAGTGCCATACTCATGCCATGCTAATGCTATGCTTGTGCTAAGCTCATGTTACGCTTGAGCTATGCTCATGCTAAACTCATGCACTATGTTAATTTAGTGCTTAAGTCAACTGCCAGTATAGTGCAAGTTGACTGGGCTAACTTTCATATGAGTTATTCTATGTCCTTAGCAAGGTAGTCTTAACACCTCAACCTCCAAGTGTTAACACCCATGCATGTGCTCACTTAGTTGCTCTATATCCAAAGCAGGTAAATCAACTTGGCATCCCAAGCAATTCGATTGGTGCCAACATGTGAGTATAATGTGGTGTAGTGGCATGTATTCTGCTCGTGTTGTGTCATACAATTGACTCAAGCCTTGACTTGTACCTTGGTATGTAGCACGGCATGCATTGCAACATGTGACACGTTATGTACTAAGGCATGTGTTGTGCTGTGTTAAGGCTTATGGCGTGTATCATATATTATGCATTGTGTGCAACGCCTTGTGCGCAACGCCTTGTGCTTTGTCATGTTGCCCTATACTTTGTCATTCTTGGTGAGCTGGCATATGAGTTGTCTTCACTTACATGAATTTGTCACAAGTGTAAGTCGACTTGAGATTTATAGTAGGTTGACTTGACCTAACTATAATGTGTTCTATATTCATTCTGACCATTATTGTTTGACCGTTAGGAATTCAAAAATTAGTTTATTTCATTAGACTAATTGTGGGAGTCGACTAATGCTAGTGGAGAAGTCGACTTGTACTAAATGTTTAACTTAACTTTGTCTGTGCAGAACAAGCAAGTCGACTAGTATAAGTGGGTGAGTCAACTAGTCTTAAGCTGAGTTGTCTACATGTCTTGAATCGATCCTATACTAATCCTAACTCCACCTAAACCAATCTTTCATTAGTCTAACATGTCTTTTTGATCCTTAACTCACTCTAACTCATCATTTGCTCATCATCAATACTTATTTTGCCAACACAAGTTGATGGTGCATACATAAGATATAAGTCATGGTTATATCAACCTAAAATAAATAGTTCATAACTTTTTGATGAAGATGGGGTCTTCATCAACATTTAAGCTATTGCTTGCAAGTCTTCTAATTGTTAGAGATGATTTACCTTGATCATCGAATAACATCTAGGTTTGGACAACATTCAAATTCAATAGCAGATAATGTAGGTGGTTGGCATTGAGCAAAACCTATAGAGTAATTTTCAAAACATACTCTGAATGAAAATTAATACTCTATAGTGTTTGTAGTTTATATGCTCTTAATCTTAAGTGTGTGTGGGTAAACCTATGAAACCATGATCGTAAACTTTGATATATTATGAGTGAGATCTTTTATGGGTCAAGAATTTTGTACGTTTGGGATCGGTGTTGGTTAAATGTGACATTCATACACAATAGAGAATCTACGCCGACAATATTAGAAATTGCCATTGAGTTGTTGTAGTCAAAGATCAGAAAACTGAATTCAGTTATATGATTTTGTATCGTATCAAATGGTCTTAAAATTTGTCAAATTCCGTCGGCTAATGGAAGACAAATTGAATATTCTGAATATCCTTTATTTTGGATGAGAGGCTCAAAGTGTTAAGTAATTAAGGAGGTAATAGTATATTTATTTATATATTTTTATGACCTCAATTATGGGTGTTACATAGAGGGGTAGCATATATGAGTACGTACAGATCAAGGACAAAGTAATAGTTTTTATTTTTTAAATAACATGATATTTATTTTGGAATGTAGCTCTAAATATTTAGTGAAATTAATTAGAGTTAAAATATTTTTAATACAACTATATAATTAGCAGAATGCATTATCATTATTTTAGGGTGAAATAAATATGTTTCAGATCCTTTTTCTACCAAAAACTCAATTGGTATTTATTATCTATTCCTGTAGAATTATTTTTGCATTAAATTAAATGAAAATGAAGAATAATATAGAAAGAAAAACTAAAACATGGTTTGTAATCTTTTAGAAAATTATAACACCAATTTGTAATTGAGAAACTTATTATCGTAATTTGTAACTTCAACGACTTGTATGTCCTTTTATAATTTTTGAAATTATTGTGGTTGTTTTATAATTTTGAAAAATATTGGAACCGATTTTCTAATTATAAAAAGTAAAAGATCAAATATTTTGTTTTTATTTAAAATTTTTAATTAAAAAAAATCTCTCTAACTCTCTACATTTAAGTTTTCAAAACCAATCAAGACCCTAAGATGAAAAAGATTCTGAGTTAGGATTTAAAGGAGAAAATTTTTGTGTGTGGTGTTCAATACAAGCATACACAAAAATATCTATTGCAGAATTTTTGTGTGTGGTGTTCAATACAAGCATACATAAAAATATCTATTGCAGATTTAAGGATATTGATCTCCCAATTTTTATTTTTTAATTTTTTTGAAAATCATGTTTTATATTTTTTTTCATTCAGATTTAATTATTTTGCTATATTGTTTTGATGTTTTGAATAAAATAGATATAATGATTTATTTGCAAATCTAATAATATAAAACGTGATTTTCAGGAAAAAAAATAATTTTCAAAACATTATTATGAAACATGATTTAATTGTTATGGTTTCATAGGATTAAAAGCATTATTTTCATTTTTAAATAAAAAATAATTTTTTTTCCGTTTCTGAAATAATGATAATTGTTAAAAAAATGATGAGAGGATGAAATCTGCAGAAGTTTGCTGCAGAATCTGATCAGAGATCAACCATGGGTGGTGATGGCCACAACCAGTTGATGGCGGATTGTAACCAAAACCACCAACATTAGCAGTAATGGAGCTGGGTTTCTTGCCCAATGTTAGCAGATTGTGTATGGCTACAACTTTTGCTATAGTCCAGTGGTAGCCGAGGGCTTAGCTCAGCTGGTGGAGAATACAACTCCTACTACCAATAATTGTGAGCCTCGGTCATCAATAACTACAGGGGACCACAATTACATTTATTTTGGTTGTCTCTCACCACGATGGAGGCTTCAATCATGGCCTATGAGGTTCCCTATCATACAAAGAAGCTTAGTTACGGGGAAGACTCACAGGGGAGCTTCCTGATGTTCAACGACCAAGGGGACCATGGCTATTGCCCCTGTGATGATTTTCCACCATGCAGGTAGATTAGCCATGGCCGTCTCCCTCCTAGGCATGGGATAAAGAGGCTGAGTCGTGAGCTTGCTCGTGGCTGAGGGCCTCTCTTCACCCATCGACAGTGGAGTGAGGAAAACCTAGTGGCAAAGAGTCTTCTCCCACCACTAGGGCCCTAAAGTGTACGAAGGCTGCCAGATTGTGATGCAATCTCGTGATGGTGGGTGAGGTAGAAGCTCTGATCTTTGATATACAAAAATTTCTCAATATTAATATTTTTCTTTTTTAAAACATTTTCTATTTCCTGAATAACACAATACGTTAAATTAATTAATATTTATATAAAAATTTTTATTATTTGATTATTTAATTATAATTTTTGTTTTTTATTTTATTTGTATTATGATTAATAATTATATATTTTACTATTTTAGATTTTTATCACAGAAGATGACTATTTTATTATTTTCATAAAATAATTAATATTTATATAAAAGTTTTTATCTTTTTTTATATTTATGTATTTCTTTGCATTTCTATTTTCTTTTTTCTGTATTCTTATAAAATGTCAATTTCTATTATTGTTTTATATATATTTCCATTTTTATACAACCTAATCTTTGATTGCATTTGCAACCAGAGGACCCAGCCTCGAGGGCTCAGTGAGCAACCATGTGGCCTGGGGATGAGTCATTAGCCCATGTGGTTGATGAGTGATAGGAGGCGACTCAACAACCCTGTAGATGCTAAGTTAAAGGCATTGGTTGACTTGTCAGACATGTGGTGATTGAGTCAATAATTATAAATATAAAAAATGAAGAAATTTGAAAATTAGTATTAATTTTATGTGATTATTTTTTTCTTTTAAGTTTAAAAGTTTTTATTTTTTTATATGTTAGGGCACATAGTTAATTGTGTAGGATTAATTATTTTATAATTACTTATAAAATATAGATTTAATTTTTGACACATAATTAAGTTAAAATTATTTGTTTAAATAATTAAAATCCAATAATAAAAATTTAAAATGGGAGAGGGATTTTATGTTAAAATCTCACGGCTTCCATTTCTGGTTCTAACTAAGAGTTAATTAATGGTCGATTGATGTTAGAGTTATATAACTCAAATTTAGTATGTGTATTTCAATTAAGGTTATTAAAAATATTAGTGGGGAGCAGCCAATCGACATTGGGGTTCTTTACTATGGATTATTTTTTGGGAAAAACTTAGTTTCAATTGGTCGACTGATGCCAGAGTCTAAGATTATTTTATTTTCCTAAAATCTTATAAGAAATGGTGTATACTTGACTTCTTTGGAGAAACTTATGCTTCTATTTCTATTTCTAACTAATAATTAATTACTAGTTAGCCAAAGTCGAAGTTATTTAACTAAGATTTTAGTAGGTAAACTTAAAATAAGGTCAATAAAAATATCAGTGGGAGTGACCAATTGATTATTGAGTTGCTCACTATAGATTTTTTTTAGAAAATTATGTTCTATTCGGTCAGCCAATACTAGAGTTTGACATTAATTTTTCTTTGGGACCTTATAAGAAATGGTGCATGGTTGATTCCTTAGGAGAAACTGAATTATCAATGAGTGTGTGAATATTATTATATAAATACCACATTATTTAGATAATAAAATTCATTTAGATAATATTCTAACTTCACTTATTTACACATGGTCATCCCACAGTAGAGCATTATAATAGGTAGTTAAGATATTAACTCATTATTAATTAGAAATGGAAGAACAATCTAGAGCGGGGTAAATAGATTGTTTGGCATCTTTATGTTTTTTGGGAGTTTTAGGAATTGAAAAACATAGATGAGAATGGAGAAGAGAGAGAAGAATTGACACAATGGTTTATAGTGGTTCCACCCTCCTTGGTGTACATCTACTACCAGCCTACCCCTGGATTTTCAATCCACTAGTTTCTCTAAAAATAGTATAATAACTAGATTAACCAGGAGTTAGTTAAATCTCACCAAATGTTTCACTTAAACACTCACCATTAACTTGAACAGGTGCTAGCAAACCTAAGTTGTGTTCTTCAACACAACTAAACCCTTAACCAAGAAAACATTTTCTTCTAGTCAATTACAAGTTTATGAAATGAAAAACAAGATTACAATCTTGAACCTCAATGTTCAAATGTGAATTTTGTGGTTCAACACAATACAACTTAGAAAATTAAAATAATGAAGATCTTTAATACACTCAATAAATGTGATCTAAAAGTTGTTTGATTTTCAATTAATGTTGTATTTATAACCTCTATTGATGATCTAGCCATTGTAGATCATTTAAGGTGAACAACTTTTCTGGCTTGAATAGCATTTTTTACAGAACTAGATGTTACTCACAGTGAGTCGACCATCTCTTCTTCATGAGTTGATTGATGTTTGAATTTCTTTAACTTCTGGCTAAGGTGAGTCGACTGCCTTTATATGGTGAGTCGAATGCCTCTCGATTCTGTTCAGAAATTTGAGCTCAAATTCAAGGTTATGTCAACATAATTATTTCCTTGTGTCAACATAAGTCCTGCTTAAGCTTTGCTTGTCAGTGCACAGTACAAGTCGAATTGCGTTCTTCTTGAGTCGACTGTCTTTTAGTACTACTTAAGCTTTTGGCCTTTGGAGACTTGGTTATGTCAACATAACTATTTTTTTATGTCGACATAATCTTTTGGTACTTAGTTATATTTGATCCAAGTTTTGCGTGAGTTGACTTGGACTTCCTTATGAGTCGACTGCCTCCTATCCCTGCTTATGTGTATATGCATCATGCAATGTGCAAGATGGCTAATAAAAGATCTACTGTCAGGTTATATTGCATTTGGCTCAAGCTATTTAGTATTTGGCTCGGTGTAAGTGGTTAGCTTAGATAGCTGGTGGTGTGTTCAGTGTCACTGGATTGCCCATGCAAGTCGACTTGTGGTGTAGTGTGAGTCGACTTCCTTTAGTGTCCTATGAACCATTCTTCATCTAGAACATCTTATGTTGACATAACTATTTCCTTGTGTGGACATAATTTTGTTCCTACTTATAATTTTTCTAAGTCCTAGATGGGCGAGTCAACTTGGGGTATGCAGCGAGTCGACTTGTGCCTAAGTTATGTCCACATAAACTTCCACTTATGTTGACATAACTCTTGTGTACCATGCTCTATGTCATCCCAGTACCATGGCCTGTGTCGTGGCTCATATCATGGTATAGTGTGGATCATGTCATGTGTTGCATTCCGTGGGCTTGGCACAAGGAATGACCATGTAGCCTAGGAATCTTGCATGGGCTGTGGTTTTTGGTGCGGAGGTTACGGTGAAAGGGTGGAGTTCACTTTGATGCATGACACCAAAATTTCCTATGAACAAAGGGCTCGCTAGAGATAGGAGGATGGAATAGAAATGAGATAGAGAAGGTGGAAGGATTTGAACTTGCCTTTGATGGATTTATCAAATGCAAGAGCCCTGATCACGTGTTGGTGATGTAACCTAAGGGGATTTTGCCTCCTTAAGCCCTAAGATAAACTCTCACGTTAGAGAAGAAGAAACTCTAAATTTTATTTGATAGAAATTGCTTGTCTAGAAATGAAGACAGCTCTATTTATAGTTGGGCATGGAGGCCAAAAGGCCTTTTTACATAAGACTTTTTACTCTAAAAGATTCCTTAATACAATAACTACTTAATAACTACCGGGCAATTATTTTGCCTTTTATTATGACTCTTGAAATGCCTTAGAAAATAAATGGAATTTATTTATAAAGCCAGTTATTGCATAGGATTGCATGTGTCCTTTTGGCTGCATGGTGTGCTGCCTTATGTACTGGCACTGGATGGCTCATGCAGTGGCACTGGTTCGCTGCATGTTGTTTGTGCAGTGGCACTAGGGCGTGGCATGCTGGCTTGTATGCTAGCATGTGCTGCTTTATGCACTAGTACATGCTGGCTTGTGCACTGGTGCATGTCCATCAAGCCACGGCTCTATTTCCTCGAGCAATGGTACTTTTTCCTCGAGCATTGGTGCTTCTGCTCATGTCTCTTCGCTTGTGGGCTGCTTGGTGCATGGTTCCTTGGCTTTATGCTCTTGCTTATTGTGCTCTATGGCCTTGTAATGCACTACATTATCTCCTTCGGGCCTTGGCTCATGCTAGTACATTATTGCTTGCACCTCTTCATGTAATGGTGCCTCTTGGCTTAATGTGTTTCTCATCCTTTTGAGCAATTGCTTGATTGTTGGTGCATGCTTATTACACGATGGCATTACTTTGCATGCCTTTGGCATATACTCATGTGCGGGTTGCTCATGCCATGGTGTCTCCTCGCATGGTGTCCTTTCAAGCGGTGACCTTTGTGCTCGAACTTTGACATATGCAATTGCTTCCATTTTCGTCCTTATAGCCTTTTGCTTGCTGATTGCTCGATATGGCATGAAAGGTTGTGACCTTTGGATGAAGGGTCATGTCGTTTGGCATATGGGTGCTCAGACGCCATGTCCATTGCTTGGGTGCTACTTGTCCTTGCTTGAATGGACTGGTGAAATCTCATGCAATGCCTTAGGTGATGGCTTTTCCATGAGCAATGATGGTGTCTCTTTAATGGTGTCCTTTGGCTTGTCATGAGGTTGAACACATTTGTCCTTACAAACCTCCATCATGTCTTTTTGTGTGCACCTTGCTGCCATTTGCCGTGCGTGGTCTCAAGCATTGCATATTTCCTTGCGAAGGGTTGCATCATCATGTCCTAGCCTTGGCTCATGTTTTAGCTTGTGTCATGGCTCATGTGGCTCATGTTATGCATGTGTCGTGGCATGTGCCGTGGCTCGTGCTATGCTCTTTTTACTAAGTCCTCATAGTGTGAGTCGACTTGGAGTAACATAGAAGTCAACTTGGCCTAGTGTATGACTTGAGATTTGAGGTTTGGCCTATATCTTGACACGTATTATGGTTCATGACATTTCATGTTGTCTTATGACATGTCTTAATGCCTAGTGCCCTATTTCCTAGTGTGTATATGTGTTCTTGTAGCCTAGCATGTGTGTCGAATTGTGCTTGTCGACTTGTTCTGTGCATTGTATGTCCAATTTTTCATTTTGATCATTAATGTTTTAAAAGTTTGACCGTTGCCACTTTGAACTTAGTTTTATTGCTCCATATACTTGGTAAGTCAACTCAACCTTTGGGGTGAGTCGACTTGAGTTGCTTACTGCCTAAGTTCAGTTTGCCTAAGGTGTATGATGAGTAGACTTTTGTTCTTACATAAGTCGACTGGCCTAAAATTTTATTTAAGCTTAAGGTTGTTTTAAACTTGGAGAGTTGACTTGTGCTAAAGGATAAGTCAATTACTCTAAATGTAAATTTTATATTCATGACTTTTATTATTGCTAACTTATCTTAATATCTTCTAATCTAATCTTTCATTAATCTAACACGTTGTTCTTATCATGTGCTCACTATTACCCATCATTTGTTTATCATTAAAACTCCTTTTTCCAATAATCTCCTCAATTTTTATGATGACAAAACCATTGTCAATGAAAGATTTATCCAAGTGTTCTAAGTGCATTTAAGTACATAAATACTCCCCCAATACTCCCCTGTAGTGTTTCCTTCTATGCTCTTTGTACTCCCATTACTCTATGCACCCTTTTTCTAACTTTTTCAATTGGTTTCTCTCCTTGTATCTCTCATTTTTCTCCCCCATTTTGTCATCAACAAAAGGGTGGTGTCAAGTATGGAAACCTAAATTATAAGGGTGGTTCCAAGGAGCGATGCTAATTTTTTAAAGAAGACCTAAGCATCCATTAGGTTCTAGGTGTAGTGCCTTGTGAATATGCAAAGGTGAAAACATTGACATTAACACAATAAGATAGAGTTTGGCTTAAACACATACGCATATAAGCAAACATGTTCCAAAATATATATAAAGGCCCAAACACAATTTCAAAGCATCAAAGAGAATGTCATTCAAGGTTCAACCAAGTTCATTACAATCCAACAAAGAAAGAAATATAATAAAATAAAACATGCTCAAAAGAGCAAAGTACACATCATCTAAGAAAATAAGACAAGTAAGAAAGTCATGTAGGATCTCAAGACTGGTGGCTCACTGAGGAAGAGGATCTCTAGAGCTAAATCATGCATTCACTTTATCTTCGACTTTGTGAAGTTGCTCCCACATTCTGGAAAGTTCACTTTGCATTTTAGAGAGTTGGTTTTGGACTTTGTCATCCATGCTATGCATGAAGTCCTAGAGCATTTCTAGGGTGACTGGTTGTGTGGATGTTACTTGAGTTCTAGCATCTCCTTCATGAGTGGCAGTTAATACCGGTGGCTGAGATAGGTTAGAATTGGTGGATGAGAGTTGAGTAGGTTCTGTAGTTAGTTTAGAAGCACATTCACGCTCTCCATCTTCTTCCCTACCATCTCCTTCTTCTCCTCTCCATACTCCATCTATTGTCACCCATTTAGCCTTAAGGAGAGATGAGGGTCCAATGCTAAATCTTGGATTTAACTTTACCCCAATTTCACTTGATATATCTATGTCATAGAATTTTATAATATCAGTGATCATCATGGTGTAATAGAGATTGCACCTATTAGACTTTCCTATGGCTACCATGTGAAGAGGGACTAGGAAATGGAGACCAGGATTTCTATTTTGCATTAGGCATGCCACTAACCAAAAGTCTTTCCTAGTGATTGTGGCACGATTCTTTCCCTAAGATCTCAAGACATAACTAACTATCAAATGAAGTAATCTTTCATGTAGGTACATTGATAGAGCTTTTGAGTCCACTTCTTAAAGGTTGGGGTTTTTAAAGACAACCTTTGCATTATTTAGGAGTTTAGTGTTTAAGTATTCTTCACATTTATCATAAGTTATCTATTCTTGTTTATTCATTCTATAGACAAGTTTTGGAGTTACCATTATCTCCATTTCTCCTACGTATATCTTAAACATGTATCTTTGCACATTGTTTTGTATCGCTATATGATCCTCCTTCCTATCTTGTTTGTTTCCTTTGAATTCTCCTATGTTGTAGTAGAAAAGTCTAACTAATCTATCATAGGTTGGAGAAAATGAGTAGATAAGACTACTATGACATGTTTTCCTAATGTGATCACCATAAGGAAAGTTGATACTTTCAAGGAAATCCTAGTCAATTACCCTAGGATGATTTTTAGCTCTATAAGAAAACTTTTCTTCAAAGGACTTACATTTTTCTCTTGATTGAAAGTCATTGTGATTGAAGCTTATGGATTGTTCAACATATTTATGGTAGATTTGGTATTTCTTAGATAGCGAGGTGTCTTCTTCTTGAAAGAGAAAGAGTGGATATTGATGGCTAGGGGTTTTAAGTGGTCATGATAATCTTAACCTAGGATTTCTATTTATACTCTCATGACTTTGACTGTCGCAAGTCAACTCATGTCTCTTAGTAAGTTGACTCATGATGCCTACTACCTAAATTTTGTAATTCTCTGAATTCCACAAGTTGAGTCCCTGTGTTGGACAAGTCAACTCATGGTATCACGAAAGGTGTTACAAGTTTAAGGCATTAAGGTTATGTCGACATAAGAAAGTTGTTATATTGACACAAAGTGTCATAGAAATTCACTTCTAGCCTAAGTGCTATTGAGCAAGTCGATTACTAGTTATACAGGTTGACTACTAGTAATGACAAGTCAACTCATGTTAGTCACTACCCAAAATCTAAGTCCTCTGAACCATTCCATGTCAACTTATGGTTACTCATAAGTTGGCTTATGGTGTCCAAATGAGATCCAAAATCTTGAGCAAGTCGACTCATGCATATAAGCAAGTCGACTTGTCATTCTTAGATTTGATGTTCATGTATAGACAAGTATAAAAACAATACATAAACACATTTAAACACTCAAGCAATCAACATTCATTAAAGTTTATCAGTTCCTAGTTCTCTTCTTAAGCTATAGAATCTATTTTTGTTTAGGGGTTTGGTGAATATGTTCATGATTTCTTTGTCCATTTCAATATATCCAAGAATGATATTATTCTTCAATATATGGTCCCTAATGAAGTGTTGTCTTATTTCAATGTGTTTGGTTCTTAAATAATGGATAAGATTTTTAGTTAGGCTAATTGCACTAGTGTTATCATATCTAATGGAGATGTTATCTAGCTCTAATTCATAGTATTCATCTGATACTTAATCTATAAGATCTTAGCACAATATTGACCAATAGCAATGTACTAAGCTTCTGTGGTCGATATGACAATACTATTTTGTTTCTTAGAAGACCATGAAACTAACAAACTCCTAAAGTATTGACAAGTGCCGCTTATACTCTTTCTATCTACCTTACATCCATCAAAGTTGCATCCAAATATCCACGCAATTAGAAAAATGAATTCCCATCATACCATAGATCTAAATTGCATATTTCCTTAAGATATGTAAAGATCTTTTTGATTGCAGACAAGTGTAACTCCTTAGGATTTGATTTAAACCTAACATAAGAGTACACTCTATAGAGGATATCAAGTGTAAAGGCTTTAAATACAATAAAGATCCTATCATACTCCTATACAACTTAAAGGATATAGGCTTCCCTTTCTCATCTTTGTCTAGCTTGACTATAGTGCTTATTGGAGTTGCATTTTTTTTAGTCTCTCCTAATCCAAAATTTCTTAATTAATTCCTTAGAGAATTTGGATTGGTTAATAAATATCCCTTTCTCTATTTGCCTGATTTGGAGTCCAAGGAAATAGTTCAACTCTCCTATCATACTCATAGCATGCATGGCTTTAGCAAATTTTTGACAAAGATCATCATTTATGACACCAAACACTATATATCAACATAGATTTATACTATTATTATCTCTTTGCCTTTCCTCTTAATGAACAAGATTGTATAACCTTGTCTCTTTCAAATTTATTCTCCACAAGAAAATTGCTTTGCCTCTCATACCAAATTCTAAGAGTTTACCTCAGACCATACAAAGTCTTGGATAGTTTGTACACATGGTCCACATACTTTGGATGTTCAAAGCTGGGTGATTGTTCTACATAAATAATTTCATTTTATTATATCATTTAAGAAGACACTTTTAACATCCATTTGGTGTAGTTTAGACTTCATATGACAAGCAAGAACAAGAAATATCCTTATAGCTTCCAATCTTGCTGCAGGGGCATAAGTTTCATCAAAATTTATCCATTCTTCTTGACTATAACCTAATCCGCCAATCTTGCCTTATTTATAGTAATAGTCCCATACTCATCTAGCTTATTTCTAAAGGCTTATTTAGTTCCTATGACAGATTGGTCTCTTGGTCTAGGAACTAAATCCTATACATCATATTTTTCAAATTGATTCAGCTCCTCTTGCATTGCCAGAATCTAATGTTCATCTTCTAATGCTTCGTCAACATTCTTAGACTCTATTTGGGAGATGAATGCTACAAATTCATATTGGTTTTGGATGGCTGATATAGTTCTAATTCTATATTATAGATTTTCTATGACATTTTCTATATTCACATTTCTCCTTACTGTAAGAAATCTAACCTTTTGCTGCTATGGAGTTTTCTCATCATTCTTAATCTTTTGTTCTAAATCAGACGGTTCTTCCTTTGTATTATCAGACTCTTATAGTCAAAACTCTTCTTTCCTAAAGGATCATTTTCAGCAAACTCTACATGAATTGATCCTTCTACCATTATAATTCTCTTATTATATATCCTATAAGGTCAAATTTCCCTAGGGACTCTTTTTAATTGTTTAGAACATAACACTTGCATCCAAATATATGGAAATATGCTATGTTTGATTTCCTACCCTTACAAAGTCTATATGGAGTGTTTTAGAGGTTAGGTTGCATCAACCTTGAAAGGATTCAAAGATTAGTCAAAATTAGATCTTATGGTCCATCAGATCTTGAAAAACTACCTCATAGTGAATCATGTTTTAAAGAAATATGATCATCATGTCATTTTTCTATAGTCAAAAAAACTATTGGACTTGGTACACATTAATGTATATGGTGTGTAAGCTCACTAGCTCACGGTGGCATTGACTATTTCGTGGCCTTCATGAGTGGTTACTCAAGGTTGGGATACATTTACTTGATGCACTACAAGTTTAGAGACTTTGATGAGTTCAAGGTGTATTAGACTAAGGTAGAGCATCCCACAGTTTAATTTATCGAGTCGCTTCATTTTAGTTGAAATGATGAAAACCTTCTTAAGAGATACCCTAAATAACAAATGTTATGTCTTAGTTAAGAAAACTGATTTTCACAAAACAAGATAGTGTTGATGAAAGAAGAAACATGGTACTCGTGTATCTCGTGTGATCAATGAGTAGTCATATGATCTTACCATTCCAATATCATTTTGGAGATATACTCTTGAGTAGCAATTTATATCTTCAACTTTATCCTTCTTAGTTTGTCACTAAGCTAGCTGAGATTATGGATATAGAGCAAGCCCAATTTATATTCATATATGGGATTATCTAGCTTGTGTGCTTATTTGCAAAGCTAGCAAGTTGGAATTATAAGTGTTGGCAAAATTAGTTTTAATAATGAGAAAAAGTGAGCAAACTTAAGTTAGATGATGAGTAAAATAGGTTAGATCAATGAAAGATTAATTAGGAAATAGTTAAAATAAATTTGAGAATGTTTAAAGATAGATAGCTTAATTACAGACCTGATCAAGTTGACTCATCTATGAGTCAAGTCGACCTGCTAAGTATAAACTACCTTTAAGTATAGACAAAATGATAGACAAGTCGACTCGAGGAGAAATCTAGTCGACTCATCATATGCTTCAAGTAGGCTGTACTTAGATAGTATAATAGTTAAGTCGACTCACCTAAGAAACCAAGTCAACTTAAAGAACTCTCCGTAAATAAGACTAAGTTAAGTCTAATGACCAAGTCGACCAACCCAAAGTGCAAGTCAACTCATTCACTTAATGTGACATTAGAGTCAAAAGTTTTAAAATTCTAATGGTTAAAAATTTAAAAGACCAATGATCAAAATGAAAATAGGACAAACTATATTCAAGTCGACCTACTATAGTCACAAGTTGATTTGCATGTTCAACACTTAGAAAAATCTATGGAAATCAAATTGACTCACATACTAGCTCACAAAGTACAAGGCATTAGGAACACAAACCATTTCACAAGCCATAACATAAGCTAAGACATAGGCCAGACCTTAGAACTTAAGACATATACTAGGCCAAGTCAATTTACACATTGCACCAAGTCAACTTGCATAAATTTGTGAAAGTCAATACAAGCATGATACAAGCCATGACATAGGTTAGGACATAGAGCTTAAATCATATGCTAGGCCAAGTCGACTTACACATTACGACAAGTCAACTTGCAATTTCCGGACTTAGAATATTTTGAGTGTCACTGACCTCAAGTCGACCTATACACGAAAATCTCAATAAACATTGAGCACAAGTTGACTCACACCTTTATCCAAGTTGACTTAAACAAGATGTCAACTTCACAGAACACTCCACTGGTCGACTACATATATTAGCAAGCCAACTTGCACTAAGCCAAAATGGAAAATACACTAAGTCAAGTTTTGCCAAGTCGACTTGCATGAGCTATAGTACAAACACACATAAGCAGAGTTAAGCCCAAGTAGACAGCATAGCAACAACAAGTTAAACTGCAAGAGCAACAATGCAAATGTAATTAAGTCGTGTCGAGCACAAATTGACTACAAAGCAACACCAAGTCGACTGAAAACCCATTTTGCAATTCGATTACTATCTGTGGGCATTCGACCAAAACAAATACTAGCACTTAATAGTTTTGATTGGGATATCTTACCAGTCGAATATAACTGTAGAATTCAACCAATGTGATGGAATGGTCAAATAAGTGTCATACTTTCAAAATTTATATTTCGACTAAGATAGTCTTTTGGTCGAATAGAACTATAGCGTTTGACCAGTTCACACAGACAGTCGAATGAACATTTAGGCAGACCTTATGAAATCATTCAACCAGAATAAATAGTCAGTTCAATAGGACTATAGCATTCGACCATATCTCATAGATAGTTGAATGAATTTTAGGCAAATCCTCATAAAACATTCGACCAACTTTAAGGAATATTCAACAAACAATGTAGACCAAGTCAGAAATACATACCTTAATTGAATAGGGGTAAATCCAATCGAGCCCAATTTGAGCACAGTTTCCAAATCAATTGATCAAGTTGACTAACTATTCGACCAAAGTTAAAAATCTTGCCTACCTTAGTCGAATTGTGCGGGAACATTCGATTGATTTGTGCTACGATGTCCATTCCAATTGAATATCATGTCCAAAATGATTGAATGAGTCCAACAAATGACCTTAAGTATTCAATCGATAATGATGAGACCCCATTCAAAAGGCTTTATACTAAGAATATCCAATACGCTTGAACCACAAATGGACCTAAGTCGCTCCGTTTTACGGATGGGATATATCTCCCTGAACGGCCCATGTTGCCCCGACCCATTAAAGGGATCTATAATTTGTGGTATCTTATTCAGCTAACTCTTGATGAGGCTTATACAACTTGATCTGCAAGCAGATTTAGTAAGACTGAACGGCTGTCTCCTTCATTCAACTAGTGACTACTAAATACTAAAGGGACCTAACACTTCGACCCCTGAATGGTAATACTCAACCGAATCTCACCTTGATTACGTTATCTATTTTAGTACGAAACGTATCTCTTGGATAAGGAAGGAAATCCTTGAAAAACTAATTGATAAGGGAAAAAATCTCCCCATATAATCAAATTTCTTAAATGATAACGATTTCAAATCTTTAACGTTTGAATTCCAAAATCTTTGGATCTTCTCGTAAGGAAACTAGGGTTGTAATGCCCCGAATACACATGGCTCCCATGGTGTCTCGTATAAAGGCCTTTGATACATCAAGCCAGACAAGTCCTATTGACTCTACATAAGACACACAAATCACTAGGAGATCAGTACTCCCTTCTTTAAGTCTGTTTTTCATTCCATTCGAAACCACTCTTTTTGATTTGAGTATCGGACCCTCCCCTGCCGGAGTACCCTCCGACGGTCTTTTATAGGTTTCAAGTCTCTTTATCAAGCACACATTCGAGTCACAAGGATCCGGATCTATAAAGTCGAGACCCACATCCAACAGATTGGTGTCATCCGTGGGAAACAAACTAGAAAATCTTTATTGAGTTCTCTGGATCACCAGACCAGCATGCCTCCAAACCAGAGAATCAAAATTGCATCAAAGGCCACATTCGCCACAGATAGCCAAACTGCTACCCCCACTGACGTAACCTTTCTTACGGTATCCGCTCACTCTATTGACAATCCTCCCACTTATGTTTAACCTATTCACTCGGAGCAAGCCCCGTAACCTACACCTCAGGAACACCCAGCCATGGCCTCTGTGCCAAAACCCCAAGAACAAGCCAGTCAACCCCAAATGGACAGACTAGAGTCCAGGATCCAGGACATGAGCAAGTACTTGGAAGGCCTTAGTCGTACCGTGAGGCTTGAGGGCCGTCTTCTTCAGGAGGACCTGAGAATGTATGCCCCCAATGACAAATGCCACCACTCAATTGTGAGCCCTCAGTGACTTCCCACCAGGACCCCGAAGACCTAAGAAGACAAGTTGAATAACTCGTAGCGACAAGCTTAAACAGGCCAATACTTGAGAAAACTGAGCCCCCTCTACCCTGCTAATGGTTCACCGTTTAATCCGAAGTTTTCTTTGAAACTGATACCCTGTGATGTACTTTTGCCCCCATAGAAAGATATGACAGAACGACTGATTCTCGTAACTATATGGCACACTTCATAATGGTGATGGTCTTAAGAGACATAACGGACACCGCCATTGCAAACACTTCCCTACCACTCTCAAAGGGAATATATTAATATGGTTCAACTCGCTCCCGTCGCTGAGTATAAAAACTTTCTCTCAACTCTGGTAACAATTCGAGGCCCACTTTGTGATCAGTTGAGGATCAAAGAGAAAATCCACCTCTTTGCTATCATTACATCAAAGGGAGGATGAACCCCTAAGGGACTTCTTGGAGAAGTTTAAAACAGAGATAATGAAAATCTCAACCTTAGACCATTCTATCACGCTAGCAGTATTGCTTACTGGATTGTACCCCTCATGCATGAAAACTTCGATTACGAAAAATCCTCCCTCCACTATCCAAGAGTTCTACTCTCGTGCTGAGAAGTACATTGTGGCTGAAGATGCCAAGGCCTTCGACCGAAGGAGAAACTGATCATCTAGGAGAGAACGTAGTCGATTGCCCCGCCGCCTCTCACCAAAGAGAAACCAATCAAGTCCTCTACCTCCTCGGAGGTTCAACGCTTACATCCCTTTGAATAAAACCCCTAGTCAAGTTTTACTCCAGATCAGGGATCAACCTTACATGTGATGGCCTCCTTAACCCATAGAGGATGATCCCAAGAAAGACAGGATTAAGTATTGTCACTTCCATCGGTATTACAGCCACACAACTGACGATTGTAGAAAGCTTAAAGATGAGCTTGAATTCTTGGTCCAAAATGGGAGGTTACAAAGGTTCATTAGTAGCAAGGGGAGAGCCATGCCGAATCCAGACTGACAAGCACCACCAAGATGGAACAACCAAATGTTCGACCGGCCATCCCACCACCAGCTAATCATAAGGATGGAGTAATCCTCCAAATTCATGAGGAGTAAACCTCTCGAATGCCTCATCCTCCGCTAGACATTTCAGATCCCCCAGCCAGTTAGCAAGGAAGTAAGGCTAAATGCCTAGTCGCCAATCTTCTATTCGTCTAACATCCCTCTACCTACTCTGCCAGAGGTGCTAACGACTCACATTGGCAAAGAAGCTAAAAACAAATGACTAATCATCGGTTTCACCGATGAAGACTTATTCAAGGTAGATTCAAATCACCATGATCCCCTCATTATCACTGCCAAAATCGGCCTGTACGAAATCTAAATGGTCTTTGTCAATTAAGGAGTGGGGTGTGATCTCCTATACTAGGATGCTTTCAAACAAATGAGTTTTGGTCCCGAACATCCACAATCCTACACTGGTCCAGTCAAAGGATTCTCCGGTGAATAAATATACCCCGAAGGAATCATTTCACTTCCGGTCACACTTGGCATGCTGTCTAACCATGTGACAGCCACAACGATGTTCAATGTAGTCAACCTCCCCTCGCCTTATATCGCTATCTTGGGAAGGTCAGGCTTGAATGACCTGGAGGTCTTACCTAGCACGAAATACATAAAGGTTGAATTCAGAACTCCACTTAGGATTGAGACACTGCTTTGTGATCAGGAGCCTTCATATCCACCTCGAAGTAGTCACACGGTATGTTTCAATTATCTTGCATAGTCCTTATGTTATTGCCATAATATTCTTCCGCTCGACAGTGAACACACGTAACTACTTTATCATTTGCATTTTATCGGACTTCTACTCTATATAGAAAAGGAACACGCCATCCTAAGGGATCTATCTCCCCGAACGGGCCCCTGTCGCCCTGTTCTAACGAAAGGATCTATCTCTCCGAACGGACCTCTATCGCTCTGATCTAACGAATGGATCTATCTTCCCGAACAGGCCTTTATCGCCCTAACCAAACAAAGGGATCAATCTCTCCGAACGGGTCTCTGTCACCCTGATCTAACGAAGGGATCTATCTTCTCAAACAAGCCTTTATCGCCTTAACCTAATGAAAGGATCTATCTCCCTGAACGGGTCTCTATTGCCCTAGCCTAACGAAGGATATATCTCCCCAAACGAGCCTCCGTCGCCTTGACCTAACAAAGGGATCCATCTCCCCAAACGGCTTCTGTTGCCCTGATCTAACGAAGAGATCTATCTCCTTGAACTGGTCTCTATCACCTTGATCTAACGAAAAGATTTATATCCTCGAACGGGGCTCTATCGCATTGACCTAACGAAGGGATCTATCTCCTCGAACGGTCCTCTGTCGCCCTGACTTAACGAATGGATCTATCTCCCCGAACGGGCCTCTGTTGCCCTAACCTAATGAAGGGATCTATATACCCGAACAAACTTCTATCGCCCTGATCTAATAAAAAAATCTATCTCCCTGAACGGGTCTTTATTGCCCTAACCTAATGAAGGGATCTATCTCCCTGAATGAGTCTCTATCGCCCTGACCTAAGAAGGGATCTATCTCCTTAAACAAGTTTCTGTCGCCTTAATTTAACGAAGAGATCTATCTCCCCGAACTAGCTTTTGTCGCTCTGACCTAATGAAGGGATCTATCTGCACGAATGAGCTTCTATCACCCTGACCTAATGAAAAAATCTATCTCCCCGAATAGACCTATGTCGTCTTGATTCGCTGAAAGACCTCCCCATTCCTCTCTTTCGGATAGATCTTAGTAGATATTGCTTGTCAGAAAGTCAGTGACACTTGTCCAAACGTACACCTAAAGAACGCCCCTAGATAGGCCGATACTCTCCAAGAAAGTCTAAAACAACTAAGTGTAATCGACGAGTTCATTAAAACTATCTAAATGACAAAAGGAATATCCCCTGCTATTAATATATAATGAACAAAAGAACAGGACAAAATCTTTCATTAAGAATTGTTGTGATACAATGGCACAAGAGTTACACAGATTTCGGGGGAATAAAGGGAAGTGCAAAGAACCCTTGAGAAGAAGTCCTCGCAGCAACTGGCTCGATCTGGCCAGAATACCAATCGACCTGGCAGGAATCATACTTTGGCCTATCGCATCGTGACTAGTAGCCTCTTGATCAGAGGCAGAACTCCATCCAATCCAAACGACGGATTATCTCCTCGGCATATTGTAGTCTCTCTGTTAACTCATACTGAGAACCCCTAGAGGCAGCGGCACTTTTAAGCAAAGATTCTTTTTATTTAATCACTCTCTACTTTGCCACCTGGAGAGACTCCTCACGCAGCTGAGCTAACACCTCCACAGTATGCAATTGCACTTCAAGGGCTTTCTTCTTGATCTCCAGCCTCTCATAATGACTCTGAAGATTCTTTACTTCCTCCTCCTCAACCAGCAAGGCCTTAAGCTCCTCCTCCTCTCTTGCATCCTTCTTTTTTTGATCAGAAGCATCTCACAATATCACAACCTGAGCGTTCAGCCGATTGACATGCTTCTCCAGATGTCCTACCGTCTGTTTACTCCGTCACTCTTGAAACTTTGCCAGGGCCATTGTCTGCCAAAAAGGGAGGAACTAGATCAGTCAACAATAAAACAAAATAGGATTAATTCAAAAGATGATACCATTAGACCAAGGGATTTAAGAGCCCCCCACCTGCTCCATAGACATTCTGTGCAACTCCAAGTCGCAATGATGAAAGTATAGCCGATCAGTTATTTTTTATGCTTCAGCCAAGTCCACGTAGCTGTACTATCTATTTCATGCGTTAATAGCTATTGTCCCTCTCTCCTTCAACCCCTAGTCACCATGAAAGGATTAAACAGGGATAGAAGGAGGAAGGACAGTCCTATCGGACACTTTATGTTTCCCCTTCCGAGAAGGCCACAGTGGAACAGCACCTAACAACTAGACAATTCTTTGATTGGTGCAACTTAAGTCTCTATCTCCCTCGGCACCCTCACTTTTGCAACAGACAATGGAGTCCCTTCAAGCCTCTCCACAATGAGCACACTTGGCAGTGAAACTCCTTTGTCTTTGGTAAATAGCGAATGACTAGTCCTATCAAACTCCTCTAACTTAACCTTAGACGGCCTCAACATGACCAAGGGCATGCGCCCCTCAGTTTTCTCTCCCGCCTTGTGCCCACTTCTTGATGGAGATTCGGGCAGTACCACTTTTCTTCTCTTTACTGAGAGAAGAGCTAGTGAAATTTGGGTCTCAGATGACCTATCAGTCCTCTCCGAAGGATCCCTTATGGATGAATCTTGGTCGATTGTAATCTCTTTCAGCAGGGCGTTGTCCACAAAACCTGAAACTTCGGTCAATCTAATCTTTTTCCTATCGACCAAGAGAGGCTTGTCCATCTTCCTTTTCTCTCTTATTAACAGACCCGCTAGAGATAGCATTTGGTTATCCGTTAAGGAATCAATTGAGATAGCCCTTTGCGTAGACCTACAGTAACTACCGACTAAACACGTGAAGTGAAAGTGACATTAAGGGATTATAGGTTGCAATCCGAGCATAGGCCTTCCTTTAGTGCTGGGAAGCACTGGCATAAGGTTCTGATCCTTGAACTCCATGAAGAAATATTTGTGCATCCAGTTACTACTAGTGGGTTCCTCATAACGAAATCCCTAATCAAATTCAGGACGGGTCTACAGCTTATACCAATCTCGAACCTAACCATTCTTCATACACATTACCAGGGAAAAGAGGGCCGCCAGGATATTAAAATCAAAGTGAAAGTGACAGAACCCAGAGAGATCACAGCAACAATCAGGCGCCAAGCGTCGGGGTTAACAAAGTTGAAAATATGTTCCAATGTTGTAACACCTCAGTAAACAGGCCAGTGTATGGTACCCTCAAGTCAAACTTCTCCATTTGCTTGTACATTGAAACACAACCCTCTGGTGCTTTATTTGCTCTGTCATGATCTGTGGCTGATACCAAGGTGTAATCATCACCTACCAACATGGCAGTCTGAACTTCTTGGAGCTCCACCATTGACATAGCACTCCAAATGTCATTAATGCTTTGAAGAGCAAAGCCTCTTGCCATTTTTCTTGTAGAAAATCTACTGTATACTAAGACAGTTCAAAGGAAGGAAAAAACAAGAGTGAGAAAGAGGGAACACCAGATCCTCTTCCACGAAAAAACTTATAAGGGACACTAGAAATGGTTTGTGAAACCCAAAATGATGCATGTTGTAAAAGGCTCTTCATTTCCAAATGGCTGCTACTCATGGCACCTTTCTTACAAACGACACCATGAGTCAGGGGCAAATGATGAGACTCCATTTAAAAAACTTTGTACTAAGAATGTCCAATACACTTAAACCATAAATGGGCCAAAGTCACCCCGCACTATCGATTAGATATATCTCCCTGAACGGGGCATATCGCCCTGACCCACTAAGGGAATCTATCATTCATGGTATCCTATTCGGCTAACTCTCGACGAAGTCTATATAACTCGATCTGCAAGTGCATTTGGTAAGACCGAACGGCTATCTCCTTCCTTCGACTGGTGACTACCGAATACTAAATGGACCTAACACTTCGACCCCTGATTAGTAATACTCAACAAAATCTCGCCTTGATTAGCTTTCCTATTTTAGTATAAAATGTATCTCTTGGATAATGAATAAAACCTTGAAAAACTAATCGATAAGGGAAATAATCTCCCCATATAATCAGACTTCTTAAATAGTAATGATTTCAAATCTTTGACGTTTGAATTCCAAAATCTTCTGATCTTCTTATAAGGAAACTAGAGTTGTATGATCCGAATGCACACGGCTCTCGCGGTGTCTCGTATAAAGGCCTTTGATACATCAATCCAAGTAAGTCCTATTGACTCTACACAGGACACACAAATCAGAGGGAGATCTATCTTTCCTTCTCTCAGTTTGTTTTTTATTCCATTTGAAAATCGCTCTTTCTGATTTGAACGTCAGAGCCTCCCCCGCCAGAGCACCCTTTGGTGGTCTTTTGCAGATTTTAAGCCTCTATATCAAGCACTTGTTTGAATTACAAGGAGCCGGATTTGTGGAGTCAAGACCCACCTCCAACAAATAGCATAATTGATTTGACCATTCTTTTTACTCTAACAAACTATTTCTCAGATCTCAACAGACATAGCTGTGAGTATTAAATTTCTCAACAATAAAAAACAACTTTCAGCAAAAACTCAGCATCATATCCACTAAAGATGATTCTCGTCTGACAAAAATAGATGAAGGCATTAAATGAAGCATTCAAAATTTGAATCTACCAATGGTTGAGAAGGTTCGCCTATAAATTCTCAACCTCCAAACAAGAATACATGGTTGCTGGTGGTGCTACTTCTACTGTTGAACATGACTTGAGCAAAATTCTTGTAAAATTTTATTTGTGTTTATATTCATTACATCTAAAGTCTTTAGCTTTAAATTCGTAACAACTTTAGTTCTCCTTATATATCAGTCTAAAAAGATTAGAAAGAGTATATAATATGAGTTTTAGAGAGAGAAAGAGGATGGTAGAGTTTGAGGAAAACTCTATAAAGATTCACTTGCACTTATAAGCAAGATTTATATCAGCATTATCTGATAGTGGAAAATTTAGGAGGTCACCTAAGAGTGGACGTATACCAAATTTGATGGAATCACTATAAAGATTTTGGTGTGCTATTTCTTACCATACTTGCTCTGTTTTTTTTGTCTTTTTACAAATCCCTTTCAAAACTTAGTTTAATTCCAAAATTCTTAGTAAAACTCCCAAAAATTCAAAACAACTTATTCACCTTATCTAGGTTGTGTTTCAATTTGCATGAGCTATAAAGCAAGAATGACCAAGTACTAACAATCCCAAGTTAACCTAAAGAATATCATAAGCCGACTTGCATGAATAGTAAAGTAAAAACATCTATGTAGATTGCAGCATAAGTTAGCTCAGCATATATAGGCAGTCGACTTGTACTAACTCTAGACAATACAAAATTCAAATATCAGTCGACTCAAAGGAAAAAAAAAATCTACTTGATATGAGTACCGGCTAGTTGTTCAAAAAACTGATCGAGCATTTAATGCAGTCTCAACCATCTCAATAGTTATATGTTTACGTTAAATCATCCTTAATGACTATATCTTCATCAAGCTTATAAATACAATACTCAGTCTAAATATTAACAAATTTTGGAACAATAATTGAACTCGATTGCATAAAAATCTTCTGTGAGCTTCAATTTTCTTGTGTTGTATTTCTCTCTGAGCTTTAAGGTTCATATATGAATTTAAAACTTCAAGTTATATATTTGTTTTCTCATATAAATTTTGTAAGAGACCAAAAGAAAGGGTTCTTTCTGGTCTGAGCCTAGATTGTGTGAGTGAAACACTTAGAGTTTGTTTGCAACTATTGTAAGTTAGTGGTGAGTGTTCGAGTAAAACACTTGTAAGATCTGACTCGCACTTGGACAAGCTATTTGTCTATACTATTTTGGAAGAAAATAATGGATTAGAAAATCCAGGTGTAATCTAGGAGTTGACATATAGTAAGGAGGGTGAAAACACTATAAATCATTTGTGTTGATTTTTCTCATTATCTTCTCAACCAACTTAGAAAACTTGAACGTGTCAAACAACTTATTCTTCCTCTCTAGGTTATCACAACTGGTTCTTCAATAAGGTAGGATGTTCTACTACATAGGATATCTAGAGGAAAACCTGAGATAAATGTTTCTATCATTTAGAGTAGCAATAGGAGATCATGATCACTTATGCAGAATATTTGGAAAATAAAAGAATATTTATCGAGTGCTTACCTAAGAAGTTAGTTTAGACAGAGTTCCTTATGATAAATTGAGACATCTAGTCTTAGTAGGTCAGGTAACACTAGAGGTGATACCTATTTTTAGTACTAATATGATGCCTCATCGTAGTAGGAGGGTTCCTTTAGCACTAGTAGGTATTGCAGATAGCTCTTTGGAGCAGTTTTCAGATTCAAATCTTTCTAGATACAATGAAATAGTAACAGATAGATATTGACCAATAGTATTTGGCAATGAAAGTTGAGATGCTTCTCCAAATCACGTTTATAATCTTGTAGTTGTACTTAATGAGATAAAACTCATGGTGCAAGGGGATCTACAATATAAAGAGAGAGATTGATGGATGAGGTTAACACCTTCAAAGACAAGGTTGGTACTAAAGGTAGTTTATTATTAAACTTTCTTACTAGAATCCATACTAATGTCCATTCAGATTCTCTTTGTTATAGTATGGTATTGTGACTATCAGTTTTAGCAGATATATGTCAACTAGTCTCGATGAGAATATCTATGTGATGCAATTATACAGATTCATCACTAAATATTTTTCAGTACATGGTTAGTGTGCTTAAAAAATCCAGTTATGGACTTAATAAGAGATTAGGTTATAGGTCACTTGTTTTGATTAGATGTTGACATTTTATAAATTCGATCAAAACATTTATAACTTAGTTGAGTACAAAAAGTTTGGAAATGACACTATTATTGTTCTTGTGTTATTTGCAAACAATATTCTATATATTGGATATATAGTGTAGGGGAATTATCATGCTTTTTGGTTTGATCATCTGGTTACTTTGATATGAAAAAAATTAAGCTTCCATGATCATCAAATCAAGACATTGATCTTGTTTTAAATTTTATATATTAATTAGATTCAGATCAAATTTAGCATACATGACTCTTAAAAAAGGTATTGTACCTGAATTAGGATTCCAAATCCTTAAAAAGATCGAATGGATAGAGTAGTTGCCCTATGCCTACCTTGCCTTTGAATTATTTAAGTGATAATATTACTAAAATTATTTTAATGTTAAACATAAATGCCAAAGTTAATAAAACCTCTTAAAATGCATTAATATAACAGACAATGTGATTATATTGAATACACCAATAAATTTTACTACGATTTAAGCAAACAAAAAAGAATTTGAATTATTGATAATCCATTATACAGTTGTTATGCTCAATATCGTAATATTTTATCAAAAAATAAGGTATTCATTTTTTTATTAATTATATTAATAAAAATATCTTATTGGTCATGAGTAGTAAAAAACTTATGAACTTTGTATCAAATTTTAAATATTCTAAGTTTTATAATGACTCATCCAGGAAAAAAAAATATATGTTGAAATAAAATAAAAAATATTTTAAATATTTAATTTACTTAAATTAGTATCATAATCACTTATATTTTTTAAAATTATTATAAAATTACTAAATAACATCAGCAAAAGAAGTAAATTCTCTCTCCCTCTCCCTCTCCCGGAGAAAGAAAAGGACCGACACCATACCTAAACCTACACTAGATAAAAATCTCTCTCTCTCTCCCCAAATCTTCGAAAGCTTGAGCATTCCGGGCGACGTCAATCTTCAATGGAGAATTTTCTGTCGCCGAGTGATAAGCAAAATATGGTTTCTTCCTTCCTCGAGATCGCGGTTGGTCAGTCCGCGGACACTGCCACTCAATTTCTCCAGGTCTCCTCCTCACACTCCCACCAACTCTTTCAATGCTTTTTTGCTGATTCTTTTTTTTTATTCACCAATTCACCCGTCTCTCGTATGTAGATTGCTGTCAATTTCTGTTAATGGTTCTTTACTTTTGTTATTTTGATGCTTTAGGGTTTTATTTTTGTGTTTTGAGTTGGACTTAGTACAAATAACGTGAAACAATTTTTTTTTTTTTTTGGTTTGGTCTTGATAATCAATCTCTTGTTCTGTTGGCTATGACAGATTGCTATGGAAAATGACTACACAATTCAATACAATGTGTCAAATATTTTGTCATCTACTTCGCTTTTTTCTTGCTTTTCTAGGGAACCTGTAATTATTTTTGTTTAATTCTTTTCATTTTATTTCCTTTCTCAAAGGAAAATGGACTTTGTTTTGATTTTTATTCCCCTTTTCGTTCTAAAATATGGTACAATGACTGACATGATTTTCATAAAACTAAAGCTAAGGTTCTGAAATTATTTTCTAGGCCCCTTTTGGGTACTAGTAAAGCATCTATCAGAAGAAAAAATAGCATTCAATTCCAAAATTTAGTAGTATAGTGATTGATTGATACTTTTTTATGGAAAAATTTATGACTTCTTCAAAAGCCTGACATTTCTACTTAAAATGTTTTTTGTTATGGTTGAGAAATGTCACGAGTATAATAACACTAAATGTCACATCAGTGGGGAAAAGTAGAGGAGAGTATAGGGGAGTTGAGGAAACCCAAAGGCCCCCATAAACGGACAATGGTGCAAAATATTGAACTCAGATGTAGTTGCCAGGTTGCCATGAACCTTGTTTACTCCTTTGTGTATGTTTGTTGTGTGTGTGCATGTAAAATGGACCACGTGCACATGTAAGCCCATAGTTTTATTGCTCCTTGAGTAGGGGAGATGATATGATACAGAACCTGCAAACATGATTTAAACCTAAATGAAATTAGTGAATTTGGGTTCACCTTAATTACGTTCACATTAAACATTGTGTTGACACAATTAGAAAGAGAAGATGATCATGTTGGGTAGTGCGTTGACCAAACAACAACAACAACAAATTAAGTCTTAATTCCATATTTTGGGTCGGCCGTTTGAGAGACCAACGAAGGAGAAAGGAAAAATAAATAAATAAAAATTGAAAAATAGAAATAAAAAATTAAAAAACATAAAATTAAAATTTGAAAACAAAAATAGAGAAGATTACACTAAAAAATAAACAATAAAAATAATAAAAGGAGAGAAGTAAAAATAAACTATACGTAGAAAATAATAATAATAATAAGTCAACAATTTTTGATTTTTCTATGTCACTCATTATTATATAAAATTATTTTTTTACTTAAACTTTTGAGACTCAAATTTTTACGGATAATTTGTATCCAGTTTTTCAACAGTCTATCTCAAAATTTCATTAAATCTCTTATATTTAAGATCTCGCTCCTTCTAATTGGTACGTTTTTGGGTTTTCATTGTACATGTCCAAACCATCTTAAACGATACTCTTTCATCTTTTTTACAATTGAATTCACTCCCAACTTAGTACGTATTTTTTCATTTTTAATTTTATGTTTTCTAGTTTTATCATACATTATCTGAGTATTCTTATTTTAACTATAGTCTTTTTATACTCTTGTTGCTGTTTAGTGACCCAGCAATCGGTACCATACGATAATGTAGGTCTTGATATGGTTCTATAGAACTTCTCTTTCAACTGCAATGTGTTGACCAACTAACTTGAAAATTACTCGTTTGTAACATGATTAACGCGCCATATAGATGCAATTATAAACTTAGTGCATGTAAAAGACACCAACTCATCTATATATTCCCATTCGGCGATTTTGGTAAATGTTACTTCTATATCATAGTGTCATCTAACCCATTTACTAAATGGTTTTTATTTCTCATAAAGTAAGTTTAAACTAACGAATTCATTTCTTTTAATTGGGTTAGTCATAATGCATACCTAGATAATAAGCGTGTTGTGTTTGGATTTTTTTGACACTAATAATTAATGGAGTTGTGTTCTGGTGGATTGAGAAACTCTTATGGTAACTTTTAATACAACATGAGTGTAACACGCGAACCCGAAATAACACCTCTATCCTTGAGAGAAAGTGCGTCGTGTTTGGGATTAGGTTTTTGACATGTATATTTTATTAAATCGTGTTTCAATTACACTTATTCCTCTTGATTAATATACTATTGTAGATAACCTTCAATTAGTGCTGTAAATGGGTCATATGAAGTCGTGTTTGTCTTGGGTAAGTGTACATGTATAAGACATATGCCTACCGCAAATTCAACCTGATTATTAATAGTGACGAAAATGGTTAACGCTATCCCAATCTTTTTATAGAGTAGTTGCCCATGGTGTTACCTATTTAACAAATGAGTCATAAGAAGTTGTGGTAGGCTGTATAAATTAGTTCAATGACAAATTGGCCATTGATTACCAAATAATATTATTAGACAGCAATAAAATCACTATTATATAGGAAAGTCATCCAATAAAATTTCAATTACCAATACCATAAAGAGAATTTTTGAATGAAAATCTGTACTTTTTACTCTTAGGAAAGACATAATAATAAAAAAATTAACATTGTCATATATATTTGAAATATATATTTTTTTTCCAAATAATAGTAAGCTTTTAAATTTTTTTAGATAAAAACAAAATATGTGCTGGATAAGTTACACTATACAGTTACTAACTTCTTTAATGGCTAAACATGTTATTCGCATCAAGCCAAGTTGGGTTGTCTGAATCCAATTAGAATTTGTGTTGACTCTTTCCTATTTAATGTAAACCCAATCCTTCTAACTTCATGTTGTGTTAGTGTTGAGTACATGTGTTGTGTTAAAAGTTGACAGGCCTATTCTATACACAAACTGATGCTAGAAGATTTAAGATATTAGAAAGTTTCAATTTGTTTAGTTTTCTATTAGTTTTCTTTTTCTTTTTCTTTTTTTTTTTTAGATTTCTATCTGGAAAGTTTCTATTTCTTTTTTTTTTCTATTTTATTTAACTATTTTGAAAATCTTAAGTAATTTGAAAGTTTATAATTTAGAATCAGGGTTTGTTCTTAGGACAATTGTAGTCACTTTATGATATTACCTTTTGCTCTCTTCATAAAGTATTTTATTTGATTTTCTTTAAATTCAGTTATTGTTCCAATCACAATCAGGCTATCCTAACCCTTGCTGTTGAGTTCTAATTGCCCTAAGCCTTTCCCTGCAATTCAAACCAAGTTCAGAAGGCAGAATTTCAGAATCCAGAAACTTTTTTTCCCCCAGACTTTTTTGCTGGAATTTTGTTCCCCAGAAAGTTCTTTCTGCAAATTTTCAGACACTTTCCTGAACATTTTCTGCGATTTAGATTTGTTTTCCTGCAATATAGACCATTTTTAATAAAAAGTTTAGAAAAAATTTCTGAGCCCAGAATGTTTTTTTCCTGTGTCTGAACAATGGTTGTTCAAGGCAGAGCATAGGAAATCAACCCCAACAAACAGAGTTGGCTGAGTTGAGGAGAATGATTGAGGATTTGACCCGGGCTGTACAAGGCTTATAGCATCAGAACTCGTACAAGCCCGAATGGAGATTCTAGAAGGCGACTACAAACAAATTGAGCTTTCAAAGCTTGAGAAAGAAGAGGAAGTCGAGGATGTGAACCCTTTTTATGAAGCTTGACCTGCAAATTGAGAGGCATAACGTGGATTAGAAGAGCGTTTACTACATGCTCTTGATGAGAGTGGAATTATTGACAAAGAGTTAGATCCAAGTTTTGAATAATACTATGAGATAAAAGAATTTGATCTTCAATTAACGATTGAAGTAGTTGAATTTGAGGAAGAGTTAGATCCAGTTTTTTATGAATACAACGAGGAGGTAGAAGAAATTGATGTTCAACCGACCCAAGATGAGTCTTTGGTAGTGCGAAGGGTGACGATGACAACAGTTAAAGATGAAGACGAAGATTGGATGTCTGGGGCTTTCATACACCAGTTGTTTGTGGAGGTAACATTTGTGATCTTGTTATTGATAGAGAAACAACAACAACCACCTAGACCTTCTATCTCAAAAATTTGGGGTTGGTCGTCGAGTGAGAGATATGAAAAAAAAGTGTTGATTTAATTTGTGCGGATTCTTCTACGCCACTCATTTATATCTAATACCATTTTTTCAATGAAGTCCATAACTATCATGTCTTTACGAATAATTTGCATTCAAATTTTCAACGGTCTACCTCTACGTTTTATTAAATCTCTTATATTTAAGTTCTCGGTTTTCCTAACAGGTGCGTTCTTCGGTTTTTGTTATACATGTCTAAACCATCTCAAATGGTACTCTTGTATCTTATTTATAATTAAATTAACTCTCAACTTATTACGTATCTCATCGTTTTTAATTCTATCTTTTTCAGTTTTACTACACATCCAACTAAACATTTTCATTTCAGTTATAGCCATTTTTTGTTCTTGTTGTTGTTTAATGATCCAACATTCAGTGCCGTGCAATGGTGCAAGTCTTATTGTGATTCTGTAGAATTTTCCCTTAGATGTAATAGTATCGTGCGATCGTAGAGAACTCTGGATGTCTTCCTTCATTTTATCCAACCCCGCATGAATTCTATTGTTCATATCCCCATTTATATTGTCATCATTTTGAATAATGGAATCAAGATATCTAAATCGTTCACTCTTTGGTAATTCTCTTCCCTCTAACCTTATCGTTTCCTCATTATCTTGATGGTTATTACTAAACCTACATTTTATATACTCAGTTTTGGATCTATTCAATCTAAATCCTTTGGACTCCAATGTGACTCTACATAACTCTAATTTAGTATTAATGCCATTTCTAATTTTATCAACCAATACTATATCATCTACAAAAAACATATACCATGGTATTTTATGTTAGATATTTTTTGTGATTTCATTTATTATTATTACAAATAGTAACTTTGTTGGAGTTCAATGTTAATAGAGAAGCTATCGCTTAGGCCTCCGCAAGTTCTTACATTGGTTATAACTCTTTCATACATATCCCTAATAAGATTAATATATTTTAAAGAGATCATTTTTCTTTTATCAGCATCCACCACAACATGTCCCTGGGACTCTGTCATACGCTTTTTCTAGGTCTATAAATACTATATGTAGATCTCTCTTCTGTGTTTTAAATGTCTCCATCAATTGTCTTAACAAGTGAATTGTTTCGGTGATAGATCGTCCTAGCATGAACTCAAATTGGTTCTGAAACATATTTATCTTCGGTTTTAATCTATGTTCTATTACTCTCTTCCATAACTTTATCGTATGACTCATGAGTTTAATTTTTTTATAGTTAGAACAATTTTGTATATCTCTTTTATTCTTATACAGTGGGACAAGTGTGCTCTCTCTATGTTTGGAACATTTTATTTGTTTACCAAATTTTGTTAAAAAGAGCCGTTAATATTACTATGCCGAATTCACCCAAACATTTTTACACCTTAATAGAAAAGCCATCAGGTCCTATAGCTTTGTTATTGATAGAGGAAGCGTGGAAAATCTCATATTGGAGGAGGCTGAGGACAAGTTGAACCTTCTTACAATAAAACATTGTTATCTGTATGTATTGGGTTGGTGACTTTGCAATGTGTGGAGACATTCATCAGGGGTAATAACTTGGAAGATGAAGCTTTATGTGACTTTTTTTTTTGTTGGTACCAATGGATGTTGATCATTTGGTTGTTTGATGATGATACTTACTCCTACAAGGATCACAAGAGGTGCACTTTGTCTCCTTAAGGGAGAGTCAAAAGCTTTGGTAGGATTGATATCAGAAAGGCATAAAAAGGAAGTTATTATATTGGTGAATGTTACTAATGGCCATCGGACTGCCCTTTTTTTTAGAGGAGAAGCATCAGAAGAGTGAAAGCAAAGATGATTTTCTTGATGATGGTGATGACGATGTGGAAGAGAAGAATGATAGAGCCACAGGTTTTAGTACAATCTCAACCTGTTGTGAAAAAAGGTTGCTGAAGCTTCTGCAACTTCAAAAGAGTTAGAAAAACAGCTTTCAAAGAAGAGAGAAAGGGGGAGGAGCTTGTGAAACTGGATACCCTCTTGGCAGATTTGGAGTCTCTCAAAAAGAAAAAGGATAACCAAGTTCAATCACATGGTGAAGATGAAGCATTACATTAAAGAATTGACTTTGTTCCAAACCTTTAAAAAATGAAGATGAGTACTTGAGGATGAGTCTTTTCCCAACCAGGGCTCTCTCTCTCTCTCTCTCTCTCTCTCTTTCTCTTTAAAAATTTCCTATTAGTTTTCTTTCTTTATTTAGGTTTCTATTTAGAAAGGTTTTGTTACTTTTTTTCCTTTCTATTTTATTTAACTATTTGGGAAATTTTAAATAGTTTAGAACTAGTATAAATAAAACTATGGTAGTCACTTCATGATATTACTGTTTCCCCTCTCAATAAAGAGTTTTTATTTGTTTATTTGTTTATTTATTTATTTTACCTAGTGATTGTTCCAACTACAATCAGCCTATTTTAGTCCTAATTATTGTGTTCTAATTCCTTTAAACCCTTTCACTGTGTCACAAACACAAATCGACGCCCATATCCTTGAGGAAGTACTTTTAATAACTTAAGTTTGTATGCTAATTTATCACTTTCTTATAAGATAAAAATTCCCCATTTAAAATATGTTTGTAGAAGTTACTTCTTCTTTCTAAACCGAACCTTGAATTTTGCAGTAAATTCGTGGGCGCCACAGTAAATTATTGGTCAATGTTGTTGAAGTTATGAACATGCTTGCTTTTGAATGGTGCATTTGCCCTGGTTTGATATAGGTATTTACAATATTACAGCTAAATACTTTTTTGTAGATGGCTCGCTGACTAGAAACAATTATAGAATGGTGTTGCTTTGACCCAATGGGATTCTAAATTCGGGTGCATCACATTAATTTGCTCATTTATGCTAGCTCTTGCATATTTGATGTCCAATAAGGTTACTCCACCGGATCACTTGAGTTTTTATTTTTTTTCCATTGGGTGAATTCATTTCTATATATTGCAGATGTGACTATATATATATTTTGCTTATTCACAGGCTGTTTTTTATTGGCAACTGATTGTTTAAATGTTGTGAGAGCAGGCAACAAGTTGGCAGCTTGAAGAAGCCATTCAGCTGTTTTTTGTGGGTGATGAAGGAGCAGTGGCATCATCTTCACAGTCTACACCTAAGGAAACTGTTGAACCCCTCCCAGATCAAAACTCGCCGTATGTTGGAGAAATTATTTTGTTTGATTTTTCATCTTCTTATTTTGGCTTTCTCTAAAATGAACTTAGAACTTGTAATGGCTGCACTCAGTGATTTGAAGACTTTGGAAAATAATAATGTTCGGCAAGATGATGGAGATGAAGTGCGCCCTCCTTTGCCGGTTATCAGGGAGGCTCTTTATGATGATGCTATGTTGTACGGGTATGGTCTATGATCAAGTTTACATGTGATCTTTTTAAGCACATTCATGGTTGGGCTCCTCGAAATCATCCTGTCACCCCTATTACCAGAAAAGCAAAAGAAAAATGTAATGAACAAGAAACTAAAATCCACATTGAATGAAAGAAAGATACCTGGCATTCCTCTTTTTGTATTAGTTTCAATTGATTTTTCAACAATTTGGTTCTATCCATCAGTTCTGTTCAAATCTAAAATGCCAAAAGGTATGTCCCTTTCGCTAATAGAAATATGCATCTATTGCATGGCAGATTATCTCATACTACTGGCATATTCTTTTTAGGACATCACATTCTCTATTACTACAGACAAATTCTTTATTAGGACATCACAAAAAAAATTCATTGGAGCAAAAGGGAAACCAATTGTCTTATATCAAAATTATGGCTCAAAGCTCACTACTATAGTAATTGCTATCTTTATTAGGTTTTAGTGGTTGATTTTACTGCACTCTTTACAGTACTTCCTCAAGCTGTCATTTTATGAGAAGGTAGTAAGGTGTTTACAAGGTGGTTATGGCCATTAAGGCAGCTTGTTCCTTTCCTAACCCCAGTTCTTTTCTTATTTTCCTTGTTTTGGGGTTATAATTTCTAGTTTTATTTAGCATTACCTGTTGGCATCTGATACTGTCGAGATATGCATGTTTTATTCTTTTCTAATTTATGTAATATAATTAGGAAAAGTTTTTGGGTTTTATTTTTTCCTAATTTATGTAATATAATTAGAGAATGTTTTTGGGTTTATTCTTAGAATTCAAGTAATATAATTAGAGAAGATCTTTCGGTTTATTCTTTTCTAATTTATGTAATATAATTGGGAAATGTTTTTGGGTTTATTCTTTCCTAATTTATGTAATATAATTAGGGAAGATTTTTGGGTTTTATTCTTCTTTAATTTCTGTAATGTAATTAGGGAAGATCTTTCGGTTTAATTTTTTCCTAATTTATGTAATATAATTAGGGATGATCTTTGGCTTTATTAAGTTAAGGCATATAATCAAGGAAAATCTTCTTTGATTTATATATGGTCAAAGTTTTTTGTATTTAGGTTTTTCATTTCTTAGTTAGTGTTCTATTTTAATTAATTATAACTTTTGTATATATATTTGATTGAAACTATGTAAAAACAGTGTGGAGAAATACAAAAACTTCTTTCATTATTTTCTTTTTGCACATGGTATTAGAGTTTATGAAAAAAAATAAATTTTTTCTGAATCTCTTTGTTCATCCAATTCCTTCATATCTACCTTCCTAATCAAAAGGCCTTTCAACTGATTAATCATTTCAGAAACCGTCGAAACTATTCCTGTCTTGAATGTGCCTTCAACCAAGAATTCTGCAGTTGTTTCAACGGGTGATTCTGCAATATTCCCTTTGTTCATCCAATTCCTTCATATCTTCCTTACCAACCAAAAGCCTTTTCAAATGATCAATCATGTTGGAAGCCACCGAAACTAGTCCATGTGCCTTCAACCGAGAATTCTACAGTCGTTTGAATGAGTGATTTGCAGAATATACCAATAACGTTTATGATTCCCTTGCTAGTCTTAATGTTGAGTTTGATGCTGTGAGGGTACCAATCTTAGAAAAAGGGCATCTGCCGTCTCTAAATGAGACTATTTCAATACTCCGTGCTGAAGCGGGAAGAAGTGTTCTGCTCAAGGCTCAAGCTGCGGATGGATTTGCCCTAGTGACAAAATCTACTAAAATTAAAGATTTGGTCACATTACAGTCCACTGGAGGATTCAACAAGTAGGGTGACTTATCAAATCCTCTTATCAAGTAGTTAAAAGACTCTGTTTGGTGTAGCTACTCACAAAGGGACTACTGAGCTACTTACAAAGGGACTACCGAGAACTGTTTTCTAACGTTTCATCAACAAGCTTGGAATGGAAGATATCCATTTATCAGCTTGAGGGGGATTGTCGAGATATGAATGTTTTATTTTTCTCTAATTTATGTAGTATAATTGGGAAGGTTTTTGGGGTTTTCCCCCCCTAATTTATGTAATATAATTAGGAAAGGTCTTTTTATTTTTCTCTAATTTTTGTAATATAATTACGGAAGGTTTTTGGCTTTATTCTTTCCTAATTGATGTAATATAATTAGGGAAAGTCTTTGGATTTAATTTTTCCCTAATTTTTGTAATATAATTAGGGAAGATCTTTGGGTTTATTAAGTTAGGGCATATAATCAGGGAAAATCTTCCTTGATTTATATACGGTCAAAGTTTTTTGTATTTAGGTTTTTTATTTATTAGCTAGCGTCCTATTTTAATTTATTATAATTTTTGTATATATATTTGGTTGAAACTATATAAAAACAGTATGGAAAAATATAAAAACTTCTTTCATTATTTCTTTTTCCACATATACCATTGCATCCATGGCCACAATCACAATGTATTATACCCTTGTGATTGGAATGACCTTTGGCATTTTTCCTCTCATGATCCTGATTGAAGCATGTAACCTGTTGACAGATTTAACTCTTGTCCTCTGCTAAGTTCAGTGCAAAAATGATAGAGAGGAATGTGTGCATATCTATTTTTCCCTCATTTGTTCTAAGGTAGTTTCAAAAGTTGACTTGTTACTGCTATTTTCTTGGGTGAAGTTTTATTTATTTATTTTAAAATTTTATTTTCTTTGATTTATTTTTGTTGCTTGGCAATTGGGTGGGGTGTGACTTGAAACCTACCCCTTTTTCATTGGTCAATGGTCTAGACTTCTATTTGGTGCTCATTTGAGTAAAGGCTCATCATTGAGTGAACAACCCAAACTGGTTATTTTCTATGGTTTCTAGTTATCTGTCTATGCTCCTGTGCAGTGTTTCTGATGCACGTGCTAATTAGAATTTTCATTCATTATTCTGCATCTATCTCCTCATTTATTTGTATTCTGCTTTATTAATTGATTAATTAATCAATTATTCTCTACTTTCTTTCTATTATAGGTCCAATATGTTAGTAGACCTTGAACATTAAATATTCCTCTATGAGCAAGCCTGCATGCTTAACGTCATCCATTCTATCCTGGATATTCTTTTCGCATTTATGCTACTTATATATTATATTGTATTATATTTGTATTGGTGCTCCAATTTATTGCATGTTTGTAACTACAGTGCATCAAGGATGGGGGATCCATCACGTGAAGCAAGTTCCTTAATTGCTTTCCGCAATTTTAATGAGGAAATGAAACAGCCTGGAGTTTGGGAATCTGAACAAGGTGCTGCATCAATAGCAGAAAGTTCTCGTGATAATCTGGCTTCTTTATATCGTCCTCCTTTTGCATTAATGCACCATGGGCCATTCGAAAAGGTAACACACTCAATTCTGGAATTAGGTATTTTGAAGATCCTTCAAAGTGTAGTTGCATTACTGCTCTATAACTTCACCCAAACAAGGTTAAGGTTTGAAATATAGATCTCATATGAGCTTCTCCCTCTTGGCAGGAAAATATTCATTTGGTATATAGATTCCTAGCAATTTTAAATATGGTTGAGACAACCTCAGTAGCGTCCATCACCCCTTCAAGACCATCCAATAGGTAGCCCAGTTAATTGCTTAGATTATATGCCTTGGCATGCATGTTCATAGAGTTTGAAGCAGTATACACTCTTGCATCCTGATGGGAGACCCTTTTATTTATCTAGTATCTCTAGGTGATTGTCTGTAAAAGAACTGTACAATGCTGCAAGCAGCATTAGATAATCCAATTGTGCTTCCATTAACATCGATTGTCCTGGAGCATTACATCACAATTGGACCTGACCTTGTACTGACAGTAAACTTGTTCTGTTGTCTAGATATATAGATGAAGTGACTTCCTAAGATCCAAATTACCTTAAATAAGAAAAGTATGGAAGGTTATATCATTGGTCTGGACAGATATCCTGTGACTGGCGGTCCTATGACCTGGAGAGTGGAGACACCTCCCCAAGCTGGGGGGGGGGGGGCAGGGAGGAATTGCCCCTCTGGTTCCCAAAGTTTCTCCTCTAGATGTTGAATTTGGCAAAAAGCTTGAGCACATATACGTCTACCCTCCCCTTACTTGATTTACTTAATTTTGCAAAAAAATGCAAAGAGAAGGCTGCGTACATATATGCTTACCCTCTCCTTACTTTCGCAAATCGGGGAGCACTTTGTACATGGGGTGTACTTTACTTTTATATAATAAAGTAAATTGTCGCCTTCCCGAATGTTTCATATTTTTCTTTAAATAATTAAGTAAAAGGAGAAGAATATTACTCGACTGGACAAAATTGAATACTTGGAATTGGAACAAACTTTATTTTGTAAAGATCCATAACTTGTATTTTTTTCCCTGAAAACATTAAGATTTAATGGTTGTTATCTTAACAAATCATCTTTTCCCCTAAATTTCTGCACCATATCTAAATGTGGTCTAGTGGAAAAAATTTGATTTCTGTTTGAACTAATACAATGGAAAGAAATTAGATAGCAAAACATGATTATCTCTTTATTATATTTTTTTCACTTTGTCTTTTAAGTACTCCAAAAATCAAATATTAATATATAAAGAGGCCAATTGTTTACGGGAGTATTTAGGTTCTTAGAAAAAGATTAATTACTCCATGTACGCTTTTGTTGAAAAGGAAGCACTTCACTAACTGTCCAAGACTTATCAATTAGATTCACTTAATCAGCCCTAAGAATTTTCAGCAATTGGGCTGAAATTGTCCTATCAAAAGGGCCAGATTTCTACCCTTAATTAAGACCCACGAAATTCCAAATTGTGGGCTAGATATCAGCCCAAAAAATACTTGAAGAAGGTCTTCAAAAAGGGCACAACAACTAGTTCAAATGAACTAGCCGTTGGCCAGCACAACAGTCAATATTTTTGGCTGTTGTGCAGCAGAAAGGGGACAGAATGCTGTCCCCTTTTTCCCTCAAAAGTTGCACACCCTTTTGTCCTTTTTTCTCTGTCTAAAATTGTGTCCAACAGCTATATTTGAGTGTCTAGCAGCTATATTTGTATTCTCTCTATAAATAGGCCTTGAATGTCTCTTTGTAATCTATGAGTAAATGCTCCAACAACCAAATGTATTCTCTCGTTACATCTCAATAAAATTCAGCTTTGTTTCATTCATTTCTTAGTTTCATACTTTGACATTTCAACATGGTATCAGAGCAATCTTCGATCATTTCCTCCTCAAAGTTGGGTGACCCTCCACCTTCCATCAACCTAACTCAATTTCAAAATATCTCCTCCATTCTATTAAAAGGAGAAAACTACTATCGATGGGCAAGTGTGATGAGAAGGGCTCTAAATCTTCACAACTTGGGAGGGTCACATACTTAATGAACCACTTGAAGATTCTGATCCAGCCTTTAGAGAATGGAAGAAAAGGGACGACCACGTATTCTTTCTTCTCCTTAACTCCCTAGATGAAACCCATAAGGCCATGGTAACTTGTGCCCCAAATTCCAAACTATTATGGGACACAATATTTTCACTTTACGGTCAAGACTCCAATCTTGGGAGAATCTTTGAGCTCAAAAGACAAATTGCAACTATCAAGAAAGAAGGAAAGACTCTCCCTCAATACTTTGGAGATCTCACCGACATGTGGAACGAGCTAATGACTCTCTGACTAGACTCCATCGATCTAAAGGTCATCTGAAAGAGAAGGGAGGAAGATAAAGTCTTTGCTTTGCTTATGGGGTTGGATGAGCCATACACCAACCTTCGGCAAGAGATAGTTCGAATGAAGGAATTTCCTTTATTTGGAGAGGTACAAAATATGTTGAAGTTAGCATGAGGATCGAGGAGAGTTCCAAACAAAGAATGGAGGGCCACGGATTCATGGTGACTCAAGAAGAACACACGGCAACCAAAGTCCAACAAGTCACCAAAAAGAATGAAATCTGCTCCCCTTGTAACAGGAAAGGACACACTAAGGATAAGTGTTGGTTTTTATATCCTTACTTAAAGCCAAAGTCCTTCAAGCAACAAGCACCTTCAACCTTTGGAACTCTAGCCATGGCACAACAAGCTGTCACACATACATCAACCATGGCTGAAATTGCTGCACTTAAAGCAACACTTGAAGATGCCACAAAGAGGCTGCAACAACTCACTCCTCATGCTGGTATAGTTCAGAAACCTTGCACTCATTTAAATTCCAAAAATTTTCTCATTGATTCTGGAACCGATCATTATATGGTTAGGGATAAATCAAAAATCAAGAAGTTTAAAAAACTCCCTAACCATAAGATAGTTTGAGTAGTGAATGGGTAGGATTCGAAAGTAAGTCAAATTGGAGAGATTGATATTTTTGGAAAAACAAATGCTTTATATGTTCCTCAACTACTTCAAATCTATTGTTCATAAGTAAAATCACTAAGGATCAAGAGTGTAAAGTCGTTTTTGACCCGAAATCTGTCTCTTTTCATGATCTCAAGTTGCATCAATTGATTAGCAAGAGTTCTAGAAGAGGAGACCTCTATTTTTTGGATCAAGAATAACATGCACTCATGGCACACATCAAGGAAGATCCATCCCTTTGGCATGGACAATTAGGGCATCCTAGTGATCGAATTTTAAAACGTCTATTTTCAACTATGAATTTTGAAAATGGACATTGTAAAACTTGTATTTTGACAAATGAAACCCGAACAATGTACCCTTGTACTGATACTATATATAAAAATGCTTTTGACTTAGTACATTCTGATGTATGGACTTCCCCCATTTTGACGCACTTAGGTTATAAGTATTTTATCACGTTTATTGACCATAAAACCATATATACTTGGGTATACCTTTTGAACACTAAAGACCAAGCTCTTGAAGCACTCAAGAGCTATGTGAAATATGTGACCAATCTCTATAATGCAAACATCAAAGTCCTTAAGTCAGATCATGGGGGTGAATACACAAGCCATAACTTTGAAAACTTCCTTAAAGACCATGGCATCATTCATCAATTGTCTTGTGTTTATACCCCTCAACAAAATAGGGTGGCAGAAAGAAAAAATAGGCATATCTTAGAAACCGCTAGAGCTATGATGTTCTATGCAAATGTTCCAAAGAAATTTTGGTGAGGTGCGGTTAAAACCGCTGTTCATATTATAAACTTAATCCCTTCAGAAGTATTGAAAGGCTCATCACCTCTAGAAATGCTATTAGGAAGAAAACCTAAATATCACGCCTTAGAACATTTGGTTGTGTGTGTTACATTCATATCCTAGCCCACATGAAGGATAAATTAGATCACAAGGGAAGAAAATGCTTGTTCCTAGGATATGCTTCCTTTGAAAAGGGATATAGGTGTTATGATGCAACTACTAACTGAACCTACACATCTAAGGATGTGATATTTCTAGAAAAAGAATTTTATTTTGCAGGAGAAAGTACTTTCAAAGAATCAAGAGAAGATAACTCCACTAGCACTTGGGATTTCTTGCTTCTCCCTTATCAGCCACCCTCATCAATTGAAGAAGAGAATGCCTCTCAAGAAACAAGCCATTCTCATAACAATGAAGAAGGATCAAGCACTATGGAAGAGGACCCGGCATCTACCTCGGGGAGAACAACAAACAATGGTAGAAGAGAACCCCGAACAAGTTAGGGAAGAATCGGATGAGCCGCCTCCTCAACTTAGGAGATCAACTAGGGTGAGAAGACCTCCTTCAGAATGGAAATTTTACTATAACCTTCTCTTCATCGATCATCCTCTTTCCGATGTCTATACTACCTCACATGTTTTTTTGGGCCACCAAGCATTCTTGAGTGTCATAGATAAGGAACTTGAGCCTAGGACATTCGATGAATCATCTAAGGATCCATGGTGGAGAAGGGCAATGAAGGAAGAACTAGATGCTCTATCCAAAAATGGAACTTAGGAGATCACTTCTCTATCCAAAGGCAAAAGGGTTGTAGAATGCAAACGAGTGTACAAGATAAAGTACAAAAAGTGATGGGTCAATTGAAATGTTCAAAGCAAGGCTAGTGGCTAAAGGGTTCACTCAAGCCTATGAGATAGATTACAAGGAGACATATGCCTCCGTCGTCAAAATGAACACAATTAGAGTGTTATTGTCACTAGCGGTGAACCATGGATGGATCATGTACCAAATGGATATAGCAAATGCTTTCCTCCAAGGGGATCTCGAAGAATTATTCATGCAACTTCCTCAAGGGCTTCAACAAGAAGGAAGGAATGTATGCAAGCTCCATAAGACTATCTATGGGCTGAAGCAATCCCCAAGAGCATGGCATGCTAAGTTGAGTCATACTTTCCTTAGTAGTGGATTCGTTAAATACCATAGTGATTCATCTTTATTTGTTAGGAAGAATCATGATAAAATAGTGATTGCCTTAGTCTACGTAGATGATATCATCATTACGGGAAATGATTTATATTTAATTGATATAATTAGAAATTTTTTGAGATCTAGATTTGAAATTAAAGATTTAGGGAGATTAAAGTATTTCTTAAGAATTGAGTTAGCCTATTGTCATAATGGGTAATTCTATCCGAAAGGAAATATACTCTTGATCTCTTGCAGGAAATAGACAAGTTAGGAGGAAAGCCAGCTTGTAGCCCCGTTGCCACTACTGGACCTCTAGAAGATGATGAGAAGTCATTGGAGGACATAGAGAGATATCAGAGACTTGTAGGACGACTGATCTACCTCACCATCACTAAACCGGATATAGCATTTGTCGTTAGTCAAATAACCCAGCACATGCATGCTTCGAAGAAAGCCTATTGGAGAGCGGCTGAGTGGATCCTCCACTACATCAAAAGGTCTTCCAGACTAGGTATTTGGATGAAGAATAATGGGAGCTCTCAAATTGAAGGCTACTGCGATGCGGATTGGGCAAGCGACTCCAACGATAGGAGATCCACCACCGGATATTGTATGCTCGTAGGAGGCAACTTAGTGGCTTGGAAGAGCAAGAAGCAGCATGTGGTCTTTAGATTGAGTGTAGAGGTCGAGTATAGGGCAATGGCATTAGTGGCGAGCAAGATCGTATGGTTGAAGGACCTAGTGGAGGAATTAGGGTTCAAAGTGTTGACACCGATTAACTTGCATTGTGACAATCAATCGGCCATTCATATTGCATCAAATCCGGTATTCCATGAGCGGATCAAGCATATAGAGGTTGATTATCACTTTATTCGTCAAAAGGTGGAAGAAAAGCTCATTACCATTTCTCACATCAAAGGAGAAGAGCAACCGCAGCTCATCTTCAAGAAATCATGGACAAGTTGGATGCTATTGACATTTACTCACCCAACTTGAGGGGGAGTGTTAAAAAGGAAGCATTTCACTAGCTGTCCAAGACCCATCAATTAGATCCACTTAATCAGCCCTAAGAATATCCAGCAATTGGACTGAAATTGTCCTATCAAAAGGGCTAGATTTCTACCCTTAATTGAGACCCATGAAATTCCAAATTGTGGGTTGATATCAGCTCAAAAAGGACTTGAAGAAGGTTTTCAAAAAGGGCACAACAGCTAGTTCAAATGAACTAGCCATTGGCCAGCACAACAGCCAATATTTTTTTTTGTGCAACAGAAAGGGGACAGAATGCTCTCCCTTTTTTCCCTCAAAAGTTTCACACCCTTCTGTCCTTTTTCCTCTCTTTGAAATTATGTCCAATAGCTATATTTGTGTGTTTGACAGTTATATTTGTTTTCTCTCTATAAATAGGTTTTGAATATCTCTTTGTAATCTATGAGTAAATGCTTCAACAACCACATGTATTCTCTCATTACATCTCAATAAAATTCAGTTTTGCTTCATTCATTTCTTAGTTTCATACTTTGATATTTCAACAGCTTTTTCTTATTTTATCGTAGTGATCATTATCTTGAAATATTGCTTATTTTATTTTTTAAATTAATTTTTCTATTTGTATCAATAATATCTTTTTCCTTACACTTACCCCCAAGTAAAAGTTCCGACTTTGCCATTGCATTGAGATGTCAGTTTAACTTCCTCTTGGAACATGGCAATCACTTATCGAAAGTCAAGATTGTCTAGTAGTTGAAACTATTATTGCCTTCTGCTAGATTACTTGACAGAGTAAGCATACAACAACAATCACCTAGGTCTTCTATCCCAAAATTTGGGGTGGGCAATTTGAGAGATAAATATCTTTAAAAAAGCAAAAAACAAAAATAATAAAATTAAATTAAATAAAAAAACAAGAGTGTTGATTTAATTTGTGTGCATTCTCCTACGTCACTTATTCCTATCTATGACCATCTTCTTAATTAAATCTATAACTTTCATGTTTTTACGGATAACTTGCATCCAAGTTTTCAATAGCCTATCTCTACGTTTTAGTAAATTTTATATATTTAAGTTTTCGATCCTCTTAACAGGTGCGTCTTTGTGTCTTCGTTGCACATGCTCAAATCATCTCATACGGTATTCTCACATCTTATTTATAATTAAACTAACTCCCAACTTATTACGTATCTCTTTGTTTCTAATTTTATTTTTTTTAATTTTGTCATATATTCACCTAACCATTTTCATTTTAGTTACAGTTATTTTATGTTTTTCTTGTTGTTTAATAGCCCAAAACTCAGTGCCATACAATAGCGTAGGTCTTACTGCAGTTCTATAGAATTTCTCTTTAAATGTAATGGTATCGTGTAATCGCAGAGAATTTCGGATGCTTTTCTTCATTTCATCCAACTCGCTTGAATTTTATTGTTCACATTTTTATCTATATTGTTGTCGTTCTGAATGATGAAATCAAAATATTTAAATCGTTCACTTTTTGGTATTTCTCTTCCTTTTAACATAATCATTCCTTTATCATTCTGATGGTTGCTACTAAACTTACATTTCTTATACTCAGTTTTAGATTTGCTTAATTTAAATTCTCTAGATTCCGATGTATCTCTCCATAACTCTAATTTAGTACTAATACATTCTCTAGTTTTATCAACCAATACTATATCATATGCGAAAAGCATATACCAAGATATTTCATTTTAAATATTTTTTGTAATTTCATCTATCACTATTGCAAATAGTATGGGGTTTAATGCTGAATCTTGATGGAACCCAATGTTAATTGGGAAGCTATTGCTTAGAGCCCCATAAATTCTTATATTGGTTACAACTCCTTCATACATATCTTTAATAAATATAATGTATTTCAAAGAGATTTCTTTCTTCATCAGTGTCCATCACAACACATCCTTAAGAATCCTATTATACGTTTTTTTAAGATTAATGAATACCATATGTAGATCTTTTTTCTGCGCTCTAAATATCTCTATCAACTGTCTTAACAAGTGAATTGTTTCGGGATTGGATCGTCCTGACAAAAATTCAAATTGATTCCGAGACACATTTATCTCCAGTTTTAATCTATGCTTTATCACTCTCTCCCATAACTTCATTGTATAATTCATGAGTTTAATTTCTCTGTAATTAGAATAATTTTATGTCTTATTTATTCTTATATAGTGGGACAAATGTGCTCTCTTTTTATGTTGAGGGCATTTTTTTTGTTTGCCAAAATTTATTAAAAAGAACCATTAACATTACTACACTGAATTCACCAAATATTTCCACACCTCAGTAGAAGTGCTATCAGATCCTATGGTTTTGTTATTTTTCATTTTCTTTATGGTCTTCTTTACTTCATGGGATAAATATTACGTTTAAAATCTCTATTACTCTCTTCTACAGATATTACGATATTTTCTATACCTATTGTACTCTTAACATTAAACAGATTATCAAAATATTTTCTCCAACGGTTTCTTATGTCTTCGTTCCTTACAAGTGTTATTGGTTTCACTTTCAATATATCTAACCTCACTTAGATAATTTTCCTTCCTCTCCCTTAATTTGGTAATTTTATAAATCTCTCTTTCTCCGTTTTGAGTTTATAGTATCTTGTATAATTCATTATACACCTTATTCTTTGATTCATGGATAATTTTTCACATCTTTGTTTGCACTTTTGTATTTTTCATAATCTTCACTACTATGATCACTTTTAAGGTTCTTATAGCACTCTCTTTTGATTTGAATAACAGTTTGTATTTATTTGTTCCACCATTACGACTCCTTGCCTATTGAGACCCTACTCTTAGATACTCCAAGCACCTCTCTACCTATACTCTTAATATTATTAGATATCTTTTTTCACATTTTTTCTGAATCATCGTTAGTAGACCAATTTGTTATTCCAATTATCTTGTCCCTAAAAGTCGTTACTTTTTCCTCTTTTAGGTTTCACCACTTAATTTTTGGTTTTATAGATGGTCGACACTGTTTTTGTCTTTTAGGCACATGTGCGTCTAAAACTAAAAATCTGTGCTGAGTTGCTACACTCTCCCCCGGTATAATCTTATAATCCTTATAGGTCATTCTATTACCTCTCACAGTGAGAAAGAAATCTGTCTGACTAGCATTCGATCTACTTTTATATGTAATAATGTGCGACTCTTTTTAAAGAAGGTGTTTACAAGCGTCAAATCAAATGCTACGATAAACTCTAAAATTGTACCTCCCACCTCATTCTTATTATCGAAATCAAAGTTTTCATGTACGGTTTCGAATCCCTCATCTCTCTCCTACATGTCCATTTAAGTCTCCTCCAATAAATAACTTCTCTCCATTAGGTATGGATTGTATAAATTTATCTAAATCCTCCCAAAATTATTTTTTACTAATTGCATCTACGTTTATTTGAGGCGCATACACACTAACTATATTAACTACGTTTTTTTCATTTACTAACTTGACAAGCATAATTTTCTCTCCCTTTGTTCTTATCTCAATTACATCCCCTTGTAGGTCTTTATGTATAATTATTCCTACCTCATTCTTAGTTCTATCCTTATCTGTGTACCATAGCTGATGACCATATGATTTTATTACTTCAGTTTTCTCTGTTGCCCCACTTAGTTTTTTAGAGACATGATATTAATTTTTTTTTTCTATTCATTACTTCTCCTATATCACCTAATTTTTTGGTCAAGGATCATATGTTCTAAGTGAGTAAGTGAATCCTATCTTCATGTACAATCTTATTTACCCGCACCTAATGTCCCTTGATAACTTGTTACTACACCCGGAATCCGATGTAACACGTTGTTGAGGGGGAAACGCCTGAAACGTTATCCTATATTTGTCTCCCATTTTAAGTTTGACCAAAGATTTTACACTGGCTGTCAACTACCGCAATCCTACTCGTTTATTCAAGTTTGAGATCGGTTGTGGCGGAGTTCTTCAGATAATAATATATGAAACTATTAAAAAAAAACTATATCTATATACACAAAGTAACGATAAAAATAATAAATTTTTATGTAGATAACTTGGCAGTTATCCTCACATGCGTGCAGCTGTGAATGTGTTTGGGTGCAAGTTCATGTCCTTGGGTTTATATTTCTGTCCATGCATTCTGGTATGCATTCATTCTCTAGTCGGATTGTGGGTTCAGGGATGGAGTGGTTTGCGCATAGTGTTAGTCAATTATTATCTTGGTTCTTTTCATTGGTTCGTTTACTTATGCTTTTAGTTGTGAGATACAATTTCACCAAGGCTAATCTTAGTCTATTTCAATGTTGTGGCTTCATTCATTAAAAACACACCTAGGCTCGACTGTATTCTTGCTTTTATCTGCTTCCAGTTTGGGAATAGGTTGTGTCATATTATACAGGCCAGAAAGTACACAAGGAATCTATCATTCTCTTTGCTTCATTTCATACTTACTTCTCGGTTAATATTGTCATAATCAATTAAATAATGGATGCTGCCCAGCTTTCTATTTCTTTAACCTAGTTTGCCATATACTATATGCATGCGCCAGGGTGTTGTGATAGGTTTATTCTACATGTACATACTATACTAGGAGATTCTTTCTCATGTAAATAATTTTTGAAAATGTAGGTAGACTTTAGTTCTTTTTCTTATTTCCTTCCTTTGCCTAAAAAATTGTGTGATCTGACAGCTCCTGCATTATGCTTCCATATGTGAGAAAAATATTTATGCCTCTGCTGATTCTTCTTGGGGAGCTCTAAGAGGAACATTTTTTTTTTCTAATTTCATTTTATCTTGAATTGTTATTTCTTCTTTTCAATTAGGTATAATTAGTGTTGGAGCATGTATATGCTTCTTTCTTGGGTAAATAATATTGGTGTTGTAATCAATATAATAAGTGTTGGTGCATATATATCCTTCTTTCTTCGGTAAATAATATTAGTGCTGTAATCAAACTATGCATGCATCTTGCTTGTAGAAAACGTCTATCCGAACTGCAACAACCTATTTCCTTTACCAACATCCCAATATAATGCATGTTGCAAAGGAGGTTGTATCAGCTCGATTGCTGGCTTGAAAATCACTGTATGTGATGGGATGAAAAGGATAATGTTATTTATATTGAATATAAAGGATGTTGTATTAGGTTGATGGCTAGCACAAATTCACTGCATGTGATGGCATGAACATAATAATGTTATTTCTATTTAAAATTCAAAAATTGAAAAGTCAAATTAGACATTGCATGAGATTCCACTTGTTGGAAAATTATGCCATGGACTATCATACACCCCTCAATGATCAATAAGATAATTTAAAATGGTATAAAGGTAGGATTCTTTATATCATAGCAAAATGAGAGAAAGTGGATTTAAATAGTTGATTCCAAGTATTTGGGAATAAATCTAACTCTTGGTTCTGTATACAGTATTTCTTTTCTGGGACAGAAAAAGAAGTTCATTAGGGAAAGGAGAAGATTGCAAGGAAAACTAAAAAGTCTTGTGCATGTAGCAGATCATTTGTATCGATTGTATTAAGCACCATGGATGAAATAAAAGTCTTACTTTTAGAAGGGATTTTGCTTTCAAAATGAATTTTGTTAGAGGAAGAGAAGGATTATAGGGAGAGCAAATAAAATGATGGGTGAAAAGATTTGCAAGAATCGTCACCTAAATTTAATTTTCTTAAATCAAATCTCATCAGAAGTTGAGCTAAACACTTTTCTTGTTACCTACAAATGCAGGCAAAGGTTGCTGCTTCTGAGCAGGACAAATGGCTCTTAGTGAATTTACAATCCACAAAGGAATTCAGCTCACACATGGTACTTTTTCTCAATTAAAAAATATTGTTCTTATTCCACACACCCCCACCCCCACCCCCACTGCCACATAAAGAGAAAAGGAAACACCAATGAATCCTTCATTTGTCTTCACCGTCTTATTCTCACCTTGGACATAAAGCTTATTATTGGTATTTGTCCTTTTGAAGCTGAATCGTGACACATGGGCAAATGAAGCTGTAGCTCAGACCATCAGTACTAATTTCATCTTTTGGCAGGTTTGTGTAATTAAGCTATCATTTTACTTATCCTTCACTCCGTTGACAGAAGAAGGAGCTGGATTCTAGTGGCTATTCCATATATTTGTTGCCTGAATGGATTTTATTTACAGGAAATAAAAAGGATAAACCTTCTTATATCTCCGTTGCTGTTACTTTTCCTATTTTGATTAACAATGATTTTTTTTTTTTTTGATATAAGATTAACCATGATTCAAGTCCACAAGATCCATGTTTTTCCCTTTTAAGCTTTTTAAGTGACAGGTTTATGTTTCTTTTGAGATTCTTTTGATTTTGCTGGTCTTAAAAGATGGAGATTTTTTTTGAAAGTTTAATGATTTCAGATAGTTATCATTAGGGGTGGGCAAAAAGACTGAAGTACTGATTTCAGATAGTCATGGATTTTTAACTCTCCATTTGGTCTGTCATTTTCAAAATTTAAAAATCAAAATTTCGGCTCAGCCCTCAATTTTTGGGGCAACATTGGCCAGAAATCCTGAACCGTGCCAGCCATATAATAAATACTATTAAATGTTGTATGTGTGAGTAATATTTCTAAAATGTATTTCTTTTCAAGCTTATCAGTCTCTCTCTCAATTTCTCTGCCTCAACTCCGACAAGGCCTTCCTCCTCTTGCCTCACATGCCACTTCTCTCTCTTTTTTTGATCTCTATCTCTCTCTCTCTGCCCCCCTTGTAGTAACAGGAGATCTAGATATCGAATCTGCATGTGTGCAATTGCAATACTTGCCAATACTCTATTGAATTTGCTCTTTTGAAAAAGGACCAGGAAGCATGTTTCAATTGGTATACCTTTTTTTTTTTGGTCAGCATTCTACTTTTCTTTCACTTTAGAAGTTTCAGCAAATATATTTTATATGCGCTTTATTTTCCAAAGCCTAAATTTGAAGTTTTGGTTCTGTTGGGGTTCCAATTTTCCTTTTTCCATTTTCTTTTTTGCTTTTTCTTGGATTTTAATCTCATTTAGTTATTATAGCTGGCATGATTATGTTGGTGTTTGGTCTTTGCAAGGGAATCTGAACTCTTGCCTCCTTCATGGTGTCTTTTTATTATTTTATTTTATTTTATTATTTATTTTTTTTGTTTCTTTCTGCGTTTTGGCATGGGTTTCAAATTTCAATTTCACTTCTGCAAATTACTGTAAAAAGGGTACATGATCAATTTTCTTTTCAATGCTGATGGGTGTATTGCGCAAAAATGCGATGTGAATAAACCGGGTGACAAGTAGCATCATAAAGCCTAATTCTGAAATTGTAAAAGGGCCCAAAGAAAAGACCAGATGATTAACTTAAAAAAGAAAAGGCCAAAAACTGGCCCAAACACCCCCCCCAAAAAAAAAAAAGAAAAGAAGATTGGTTTAAAACTGGAAATCACACACCAAATCTATCTGAAACCTGAGAATTGGACCAATCCGGGTTTTTTATTTTGGCCGGCTGGTCTGTTTTGCCAGCTGGTCTGTTTTAACCGTTAGGAAACCAATATTATCCAATTGGCTTAACAAACCTAAAATCCAATGGGACTGGCTGAATTAATCCTGGTTTTGATGTTTAGTTACATATTCTTGGCATCAATTTTTCAGATTAATTTGTCTTCCCAACTCAAAAAAGTGTGAATATTTTCTTCTGTAGTTGTTGCCTAAATGGTTTCTATTTTTAGGAAGTAGCATACTTGTCTCCCTCACTTTTTGACTTTTCCCATTTAGGTTATTGTGGTCAATGTCCGGTAGATTCATTCCTTTTTATCTTTTTATTTGATGGGTGTATGTTATGTTTGGAAATACAAATTCTTTGAGTTATCTAATCTTATGATGATTTAAAATGAAACTTTAGTAATTGTAGCTAGTTTATATATTAATCTTATGCTCTAGAAGATAAGCAACAGTGGTCTGGTTGTGACCTTAGATCGACAATGCATGTATTTATTAATTTCATTTGTTCTCTTATTATGACAAGGTGTTGGATGTCATGTGAAGGGCTACTAAATGGCAGTCTAGTATTTTGAGGGATGCAGTCCCTTTCTTGGAGGGGACTAATAGGCTTGGACTTTGAATTGTTGAGCTGCCTATTGTGGAGATGAAAACCTATATATTCATGACATATTTTTACATGCGTCCATTGAAGGTTCTTACTTGTCGTCTTTCCTAATAGCTTGATGGCTAAGGTTTTTATGTGTCTTCTTTTAAATCTGTGAGCTTTTCTTCTTCTTCTTCTTCTTCCTCCATTTTTTTCTCTCTTTCCCCAGATAGAAGAAGAAGTTATATTAGGAGAAAGAAAAATATACAAAACACCATGGATAAGAAATCCTCTAAAAAGAAAAAGAGGGAAAAAAGGAACAAAAGGAGAACTGTTCTCCAAAACAACCTCAACATTACTCAACTAAAACCAGAAAAAGGCCCTTGACTACAGACCAAGACAGACATAAAAAGCACAATCAAAGCCAAAAAAAAAAAAAAGATAAAAAAGAAAGGAATCTAGCACATTGGAACCCACTTTCTTCCAATACTGCAGGTTTGCTGTCTCCAATTAAAACCTGTGATTTGCCAGAGTGACCTCATTACGAAAAATGGCCCTCTTCCCATCACCCTTCCTTTTCTTTTGGTTACACAGATCAGAAGATTGGGCAGTTTATTAAAAAGAGTTTATTCTCGGCTTTTCCTATTATCCTGTTGGGCAATAATTATGGATGGTTTTCCAAGAATTTGAATATCTTGGATGTCATTTCAAAATCCTGACCCAAAAAAGACTCAGCTGACCGAACTTCATCAATCAAACTACCACTTGGAAGATCATCCCAAGCTTCCGATTTTTCTAAATAACATTCCATCCTTAGACCGCATAAAACTCCATAATTCATCCTTCTCAAACTCATGCTTGGGCCCATCATGCGGACCCAACAACGCATCTCTTAGTCAACTGTTGACTACGCAAATGGCATCCTCAACCATAGTAGTTAAAAGCAAAAAGCGCAAAAAAGCGACAGACCCTCCTGGGGCTTAAGCGTGAAACGCAAAGCGAAGTGTGGGCTTTTTCATATAAATCGCATTTAGAATATAAAATCAAAATATATATTTGGATATAAAATAATAGTACATAAAATATATAAGTTTCATAAAAATAATTTTAATTTTTGATATAAATCTCATTTTTAGTAGAAGCATTCGAGGCATCAGATGATGACATTTTACCTATAGAACAACACAAATGGAAAAGAAATTCATCTTCAATAGAGCCTTCAAGAAAAGCAGTGAAGTACTAAAGGCATTCAATCTGAAAATATAAACTCACCTAACAAAGTATTATAAAAGGGAATCATTAACCGATGATGGACATATAAAAATAGAACTACAGCAAATGCTCCTTTTCCAAATCAACTCCAATGAAATCAAGAACGAACAATTTTGTAGGACTTTCAAATCAATCAGAAAATAATAGGCGCACCTTGGTAGAAGCCAAATTCCATTTAATGGACTTGTAAAGAACTTCTATTGTAAATAAAAGTATGCTAATTCGTTTGCACAGCTCTAAATGGATAATGTTTTAATAAATATCATGCAGCCCCTGCCCTTTGTAAAATGCTTTTTGTACCCAAGATATTAGTATAACTCACAACCATGAACCATCTATCTCTAGCTTTTTAACTATGATGCTACTTGTCATAAATTTCTGCAAACAATGTCTCGTTTACTTACACATAGCTTCCTTAAATTCCAAAATGGAAGTTGCATGCATATAAAATACATATGACTAAACCGAAGAAGAACAACAAAGAAAAAAATTGCAGAAATGGAGAAACCCCTTTATGCAAGAAGGTTCTGTGCTCAAGCTAGAAAATCAATCGGGAGACTGTTTTGACTCCTCAACCATGATCGGAAAACTTGCAGTGTCTGGATTCCTAGCTTCAGAGATCGGAATTGGTGGAAACTGAGCATCAATCAATGGAGAAACCCCTTTCTCACGCTTGCAAGTTATTTAATCAAAATCGTGTCTTTTTTGCCTAATGGATCCTGACCCTACTTGGATTCATTAGAAACATTGGGCTGGACTCTTTTTAACCCAAACTGACTGAGTCCTTTCTGCCTTCTTGGGTTCTTTTTTAACCCATTCCAACCGGCCCTTATCTCTCCTGGCCCAAAGAACATAGCTTTGCCCATCTTCAGATTAATATAATTCTGAGCCCATCCCAATGTTACTGTTTTTCATCTTCTTTGTCTGACTCCTCAAATCCCTTCTCAACCCCCTCCTTATCAAAGATGACTGTTGATGATCATGTGAGATTCCAGAATCCACAAATAATCCCTGTGATTTCTTCTGTTGACTAAGCCTTCCTTTCAGACTCCCTTTTGTAGATTAGTAAATCCAAAAGCAGAGATGGACATTCGCAGTCATCCTCTGTTGTAAAATACCTCTTTCCAACAAGATACATTCTTAACCACATCAACCATCTTGACTGAGCACTTCTTGGGTTCAGTGTCTGAGTGTTAGGAATAGGATTCATCTTCATGACTAATCCTCTGCAGTCGCTTATCTATCATTTTTCTTGTCCGAGGTTGACATTATAATTCATTTTCTGATAGTAAGGAACACTTGAAGTAGAGGATTGCCTACTTTTTTGTCGCTGTGCCTCTGTAGTTGCTTTCTTCCGGAATTTACATCCTCTTTATCACTAATAACCTGCCAAGAATTCCTCCCTCTCCCACCCTGCATAAACTCCTCCAAAATTTGCCTCAGCATGTACCACCTATAAATTTCTCACTGTGAGGCAAGCAAATTCTACCTCTTTCCACCCCCCCAGGGAGCGGGGGCAAGATATCCTCCATGAATGGGCCTCTGTATTACTATTTTTCTACAGCCAACGAAGCAGACTTGTTCTTGTTCTTTGAAATCTTATACTAAAATCTGATTGTTTAAATTGCCTGGGATCTTGTCCATCAGGCCACAAAACCATAAATGCAATCTAGGCCAAAATAAACTAGAGCTAAAAATCTATTCCCCTTATTTTCCACCAAGTGGCAGAAATTATCACCAAAGGGCGAATCTCAAAAATCTTCGAGTTGACTTTGAAGATCGTTATGAAGCCTCCATCGAAAGTAATAACCTCTAATAGTTTCCACTAACAATTTAAATTGAAAAAATTAGCAAAGAGCATCATTGGAATGTAAGATTCCAATGATTACAGACATGCTTTGTGTTTTCTGAATTCTCCTCTAGGTTCACATTTTGAACAAGCCAAATATAATCAGCTCTGTCATCCAACATTAATGCTTAATATCTTAGTATTGGTCTCTTACACCGGCCATTGAGGTCATGACCACAAAAAACTACCAATTGTCTTCTTTCACACTTGTTATCATTAGATTTAAATTTGTATGACAAGTAGTACCAACATAATTCACCGAACTATTATTTCTCTGTGTCTTCCATAGTGCATTAAGACACATTTATTTGAGGTAAAGATCATTGTGTTTTGTTGGCTTAAACCTAAGTTTTTACATTTTCCTTTTTTACCTCTTCTTTTGGTGGATGATGTGAAATTTGGCAAGTGTATGAGTCGTTTCAAGTAACAAAGTAGTAAATAAGATATTTTTTTCACTTGAATTGTTGTCTAATTATTAGTTTGCCTGACTACTTATAATATTTTGGAGATGAAATTGATGAGAGATATATCTAACTAAAATATACTAAACTGTAAGTATGATGTATTAATATCCCTTGTGGTAAATCATGGGTTGAATATGTTTCAAATGGATGTGGCAAATGCATTTCTTCAAGGGGATTTAGAAGAAGGTGTATATGCAACTTCCTCAAGGTCTCCAACATCAAGAAGGGAATGCATGTAGACTCCACAAAACAATCTACGGATTCAAGTAATCTCCAAGAACATGGTATGCAAAACTAAGTCATGTCCTTGGTAGTGGTTTTACTAAGTGCAATAGTGATTCATCATTGTTTGCTAGGAAAAGCAATGATAAAATTGTGATTGTATTAGTTTATGTTGACGACATTATTTTCATCGGAAATGACATGCATCTAAAATCTAGATTTGAAATTAAGGACTTAGGGAAACTAAAGTATTTTCTAGGAATTGAGATAGCTTATTGTCACAGTGGGTTAGTTCTATTCCGAAGAAAATATACTCTTGATTTGTTGCAGGAAATAGGTAAACTAGGAGCAAAGTCGGCTTGTAGTCCCGTTTTCACCTTCGGATCCTTAGCCGATGATGATGAGCCATATGAGGACAGAGAAATATCAAAGACTTGTAGGAAGACTGATTTATCTTACCATCACTAGGTCGGACATAGGCTATGCCGTAAGCCAAATAAGGCAGTATATGCATGCTCCAAGGATGGAACATTGGAGAGCAGCCGAGTGAGTTCTTCACTACATCAAAGGGTCCCCCGGTTTAGGCATTTAGATGAAGAATAATGGAAGTTCAGAAGTTGAAGGATTTTGCGATGCGGATTGGGCGGGTGACTCTAAGGATAGGAGATCCACCATCAGTCTTTGCATGTTTGTAGGACGCAACGTAGTAGCTTGGAAGAGTAAAAAACAGTATGTGGTGTCTAGATCGAGTGCAGAAACCGAATATAGGGTAATGACAGTAGCCGTAAGTGAGATAGTTTGGTTGAAGGCATTGGTTGAAGAATTAGGGTTCAAAGTCTCAACTCCAATCAAGTTTCATTATGACAACTAACACGTAATTCATATTGCCTCAAACCCCGTGTTCCATAAGCGCACAAAACATATAAAAGTTGATTGTCACTTTATACGACGAAAGGTAAAGGAGAAGCTAATTACTACACCACATATCAATGGAGGAGAACAACTTGCGGAAATATTCACCAAGGGAGAAACCGTAGCTCACCTTCAAGAAATATTAGGCAAGTTGGTTACTATCAATATATATGCACCCAACTTGATGGGGAGTGTTGAAAAGAAGAACTTCACATCCCACCTAAGTCATCAACAAATTGGGCTTCTCAAGGATTCCATCAAGTGCATCCAATTAGGGTTCACCAAATGGACAGATTTTTGGCCCAACCTAGGCCCGAAAATGGGGCTCAAAAGGTCCAGCATAAAGGGCCCAAGAGAGCCCCCCAACAGCTAGCTCAAACTAGCCGTTGGGTGGGGCCCTCCAACGGCTAGATTTCTAGCCGTTGGAGGGCTGTCTTTCTCCTCCCTCTCTCTTGTTTGGTTCCCCCATTTGTTCCTTATAATTAAGCCCTTGTGTCCCTCATCAAAACTATGATTCAATGCTCCCAATTACTTATGTATTCTCTCATTTATTAGAAATAAAATTCTGAAGTATTTTTCAATCTTTCTTGCTGTTCATATTTAAAATTTCAACATAGAGAAGCTTATAATTTGCCTATCTCTGGCATGAGTTTAATTACGAAATAATAAGAACAAGTTTTCTAAACAATTGTATATGTTACACACAAATCTTTTTTATGCATTCAACATACATTGATTATTAATAGAGTCGATTCATAATAATTTCTCACCATCATATTATGAATGCCAAAATGATTTAAAAGTTGACCAGTTAGTTAGAAGGATTAAGAACAATGATAATTAAAAAATTCTTTGAAACGAACATCAACACGTATTGCATTAAACACTCAAACTACAATATTTTTACAATGGAGTACTAGTGAGAAAGAGAGAGTCATTCATGAAATGAAGCATACAACCAAAATTAAAAGATTGAATAAAAGAAGAGTTGAAAAATCCCTTGTAATAGGAAGACTTCTCTCCTCCTTGCTTCTGCCCTTTCTTCCTCTTAAGAATGTCTAAAAGCTGTTGTTCCATTCTTTTTTTTACTTATTTATAACTCTATCTCAAGATTAGTAAGTTAAGATTGCAAGAAAATACCCAATTTATTAAATAATCCCTCACACAAAATATTAACGAACAAATAACAAGGTGGAGTTCCCATATTTCCCTTTGTGAGAGTTTAGAGCCTTCTCCATGGGTGCAATTGTGACTATATAGTGTAGGTGCACTCAAATATGAACAATCTACATCTAGGTGGAGTTGTGCTTATATATGAACAATCTATATAGTGTAGGTGCATGCGCACTACTGCAATTGCGTGTATATATTGCTGATGCAGTGTGCCTTTCTCCAAATATGATTTTTTGCTCGAGTAATTCCGTTTTCCATAACCTTCAATCTATGTTTTGTTGTTTTTAGATCCTTCTTAGAAACAAATAAATGAAAACAAGATAAAATGACTCTAAAATATTACAAAATTGAACTAAAATCTAAGTAAATAAAGGGTGGAAACATACATAAATCACATGCTATCAGCGGGATGGGGGTGTTTTTTCATTTTGTGAATTGATTAATCCAGGAAAATGTGCTGTTGGGGCAATGATGTTTTGGAGCCATGTTGTTTAATTTTTGTTATGGTGTTGCCAAATGTGATATGGGCACTTGCCGCTAGGGGCTCCTAGCACTAAAGTGATATGGGCCTTAGTATAAGATTTAGTCGATGGATACCCTGAAGAGGATTCCTCTTTTCCCTTGCTAGAGTTTTTTTCCTCTCTTAGACCTTATTTTTGATGGCTGGAAACTTGTTCTCTAACAAACTTCTCACCACACTTCTTTTGAGAGAAATTAGATTTGCCACTTCATTAATCATATTCCCTTTAAATAGAGAAAACTAGGGTTATAATAAAATATAATTCTTACTAAAAACAAATTCATAAAATCATTGCTAATATGAATGATTCCCAAAACTAAAATAACTACTAATTTTAAAAAGATTGCTATCAACTAAAATAAGGAAACTATTATTTCTCCTAGAATTTTTTTTTTTACTTGTTTCTAAATATATTTCTAAAAGATCTCTTTCCAAAGACATGCACTTTCTAAAATAATTCTTTCCAATAATATTCTAGTGCATATCATTACTCCCCTCCTGGACAGAGTTTGTCCTCAAGCTCGAATTCAAGATGGGTCTTCTCAAATCTTCAAGAACTCCCAAGAAGTCTCCTCTCTCATCCTTTTCTTTGAACTTCCCAGAATTTCCCTTTTCTATAAATTCAGAATCATCAACATATACTTTCGTAATGAGATACTGCACTTGTAGATAGGCAGTATAGGCCACATGGACCTCCTCCAAAGAAAGATCGGTATCTTGGGGTCCGGACACATTTAGTCCAAGATTCATGGCTCCTCTCTTTCTCACATTTTTAGATATTTCCTTCACAAAAGACTCTAATCATCAGCAATTAAAAGTTGAAGATTCTGGCCAAACTTATTATATTAATAGCTATTGAATTCATGATACTTTGTCAGGATGATAGTCCATTCTTCATGCAGACTACTCATTTCCTACCCTTGGTCTACAAGGGTGTGGTTGTTGCTTCCTACCTTCTAGACCTTGCTATACCCCTCTAGTTCTTGTAGAAGCCTTTCCATCTGTGAGCTCAGCATTGTTTGTCGTTGCTGCAGCAACTTATTAGATTGCCAGAGTTCCTCCACTCTAGCCGGTGACCACTCCTTTCGTTGCTCCATTCGCTCCATTTGCTGCTTGAATTCCCTCGTTAACCTCTCCATCCGGCTAAACCATTATACAAAGTTTTCGGTTCTGAAACCAAATTGATTTGAACCCTAGTATATGTTGAAGAACAAGGAAATCAACCATTGATGGCTTAAAACCGAGTCCTTAAGACCTCAAAATGAAGCCAAGTCATGGTCTAAACCGTCTGAACAATACTGACCAAAACTAGGCCGAATGTTGTCCAGAAAATGTATCAAGGCTGTCTAGATTCTAGCCCAATTTGGTGGGCTTTTCATGCAGCAAGAAAAGGCCTTTCTTTGGGACAGTTAGAGGAATTAAATATCAACAAAAGGAGTCCAAAAGGGTCCAAAATGGAAGCCCAAAGAAGCTTAGAAAAGCCCAAGAAGATAGCCCAAACAGCCAAGGGTATTTTGGACAGAACTTATAACGATCAGTTTTTTGGCTTGTCTCTACTGGCTAGTTTTGTGTCTACCGGTTAGTTTGTGAGTCTACTGGCTAGTTAAGCCTCATTCCTATATAAATGTCTCTCCTCTCACATGTTTTGAGCACGGAAGAACAATCTCTTCTTCCTTTTAGTTAAACTCTTTGCACTCTTGTAATTTTCTCTCAAGGGATAATCCACCCTTTGTAATGCATTATTGAAATAAAATATAGAAAACTCTAATTTATTTTCATTTAAACACTAGTGTTCTTGATATCATTATTATAACATGGTATCAGAGCAGGTCACAATTCCAACCTCTTCACATGATTCCTTTCAAACTCACCATTTCTCATCCATACTTCTAAACTCAACCAACTACTATCAATGGGTGTAAGGAGTAAAAAGGTCTCTCAATCAAAGAGACCTCTTAGAGCACATCACGGAGGAGTCTATGGAGGAGTCTAACCCCAAGTACAGAGTGGAAAAAGGATGACCAGGTGTTCGTGCTGCTGTCCAACTCAATGGACCACACTCATCGCGTGCTGGTCACTAGTGCTTCAACGGCTAAAGTTCTATGGGATCAAATGTATGGTCTCTATGGGCAAAAATCCAACTTGGGGAGAATATATAAAATCAAACGACTAATAAGGGGTCTCAAGGAGGGAAAGACAACTATTTGGTGAGCATGGAGATTTATGGAATGAGTTCCGTACCCTAAGATCAGCAACCACCAATCCAAAAATCCTTCAACAATGGGAGGATGAAGACATGACGTTCAGCTTACTCATCTTGCTTGGAGAACAACATTCCAATGTACGATAAGAAATTCTAAGGATGAAGGAATTCCCTTCATTCCTAGAGGTCCAATATATGATTCAATGAGCTGATGCAAGCATAAGGATCGAGCAGGCTGCTCAATCCATCTCCAAGTTCATGGTTTCGAAGTTGCTGGCAGAGATCAAAAGGCCAATTTTGTGTCCCAACCAGCCAAGAAATCAGTTTGTTCACATTGCAAAAAACCTGGACACACCAAAGAAAAGTGCTGGTTTTTGCATCCACACTTGAGGGTCAAGGAAGCTCCAACAACTCCAGCAGTTCCAACGTTGTCCAAGCTACATAACTCGAGTCAACCATTGAAGAAGTGGTGACAAGGGTGTTGCTCAAACAAGGGCTTAATCCCAGATTCAATTATGGTACTTGCTCTAATTCTACTTCTAAAGTTTAAGATTGATTATTAGACTTGGGATGTGATCACTATATGGTTAGAGACAAAAGCAAATTTCAAAATTTAAAACCCCTACCTAACCATAGGATGATCAAAGTAGACAATTGACATAATCTAGATGTTAAAGAACTTGGGGAAGTAAAAATTTTTGGTAAAAAGGCAAAGGCTTTATATGTTCTCGAGTTCTCATCTAATCTTATGTTCGTTAGTCAAGTGACTAAAGACCAAAATTGCATGGTTGTATTCGATCGATCCTAAAACTGTTATTTTTTAGGATCTCAAATCAAACTAAGTCATTGGTAGGAGATTTAGAAGAAACAACGTATATTACATGGATGAAGACAACAATGCTCTTACAACATGCCAAGCAGGAGATTATGTTTTGTGGCATGTTAGATTAAGTTATCCATGTAAGCAAGTTTTGCAAAACCTATTTCCAACAAAAAAAATATAATGATAGGTATTGTGAAGCCTGTATTTTTGGAATGGAAACCCGAGTGTATTATCCAATATCAAAAACATTGTATAAAAATGCTTTTGACCTTGTATACTCAGATAATTGGACCTCACCTATAGTATCTAGAAGAGGATTCAAATATTTCATAACATTTATAGTTCACAAAACTAGATACACTTAGGTCTTTATGCTTACCACCAAGGCACAAGCATTTGAAGTATTTAAGACTTTTCTAGCATATGTCACTAAGCAAAACAATGCTAATCTAAAGGTGGTTAGGACAAATAATGAAGGAGAGCATATGAACAAAGATTTCACACATTCTTACAAGAGAAAGGGATAGTGCACCAAACAACATGTCCTTATACCCCACAACGAAATAGGGTAGCCAAAAAAAAATTGGCATCTTTTTTAAATTGCTAAGACCATAATGTTTCATGCTAATACACTAAAGACCTTTTGGAGTGATGCTATTAGTACTGCGGCTCACTTGATCAACCGTTTGCCTACTAGTGTTCTTCAAGGGAAATTCCCCTTGGAAGCTCTCATTAAAACAAAACCAGAAATAAGTCACTTAAGAGTGTTTGGGTGTGTTTGCTAGGAAGGAACTGAGACCATGGGGAATTTTTCTTGTAAATGGCAGCTCTATGCTGAAGGGTAGGGTCGTGAGGCTCTACTTTTATCTTCTCATTGTATCAGACTTATTTGAATTTCCATCAATGGAGCATTGTAATTCAGTTCTCTAGTTCAATTCTTCACTCATCTCTTCATCACTCTTAACTCAGAAATTGATTGTCTAACATTGGTCCGACCTACCACTCAAAAATTGATTGTCTAACATTGGTCCGAGCTGCCACTTTCTTCCCCTCTTCTTCTCCTCTCTCTCTCTCTCTCTCTCTCTCTCTCTTCCGCCCCTTTCCATTTGGGAATTAACACAATATTCATGTCATAAACAAGAATGGAAGCTAAATTCGAATCATTGGAGAAGAGCATCACCAAAATTGGGAAGAACGTTGAAACTTTGATTGAAGCAATGGCTCACCATCGCACTAAATTGGAGAAATTAGAGTCGTTGGAAGACTTGGTAGCTGCACTCCTTCAACAAAAGCATGATGGATGCGATGAAGCATGGTCTTCGACTTCAACTCTGAATGGGGTTCAAGGGAGTCCTTCGCTCAAGATTGGCTCCATTCCCATCCTTGGAACTCAAACCCAACCACAACCTCCATTTAAAATTTCTTCACATGATGATTGTCAGACGGCTATGTGATGAATCAATCTCCCATGTTTTGATGGTCATGATCTTACGGCATGGGCCGCACGAGCTGAAAAATTTTTCACCTTTCAACGATGAGATGAAGGTTTCAGTGGCTAGAATCTCCATGGATGGACTAGCACTTCATTGGGTTCAGTGGCTGTTCGCTCAAAATCCATCTCTCTCCTGGTCCGAATTAAGTTCAGGGCTCTTCGATCGGTTTGGTGGAGGACTATCGGCAAATCCCTTTGAGGGTCTTGCACCCAAGAGACAGACTGGATCGGTTGATGCTTACATCGATGAATTTTTGACCAGAGCAACACTTGTCAAATACTTAAGTCCTTAGTTTTATCTAGGGCTTTTTCTCAACGGCCTAAAAGACTAAATTCGGGTATGCATTTGTTTGCACGAAGCTCTCTCGCTCTTCCAAACTATGGAATTGGCACGGGAAATAGAATGTGAGAATGGGTTCTTTAAGGCACACATATTACCGGGTAAAGAAGACAAAACCCACAATCCACTTGGGTCACGAAAATGGGGCGGGGCAAACCCAACCCATGGGGGATCCAACACTCATTTTAACCCGAAACCACCGACCCGAACCTATTTTTCTTTTAACTCGACTCATGTTCAGACCACTCCCGCCACTCTTCGATCTTCATCTTCCCCGAACTCCACACACACCGGTACGAGAACACCTCATAGACCCTTTCGGCAAATGTCCCACCAAGAACTTATGAACCTACGATATATGGGGCTATGCTTCAAATGTAAACAGTCTTACCACCCCCTTCACAATTGCCCTAATAAAAGCTTTCGTGCGTTGATTCTAGGCGATGATGAAACTCTCTCGATAGATGATGCCGTAACAGAGGACGTACCTGCAGACGACCAGGAACACAACCCAGACATTTCTCTTGCATCTCTTGAGCTTCCTATGTTCTCCGTCATAGGTATTTCTCATCTTAAGACTATGAAACTTATGGGAATGATAGTTGGGCAAAATTTAATAGTTATGATCGACAGTGGGGTTAGTCACTATTTTGTGGCTGAAGAAACTGCTCGTCGATTGGGAGATGGGAGATGACTAGTCTCTTTGGGCATATGTCTTGGTATGCAATTAGACTTGGGTTGTCTCGTGATTACAATTGATTGCCTCCTGTTTCCTTTGGGGGGAGTGGGCGTAATCCTGGGAGCGTCATGGCTGGAAACATTAGGTGAGGTTAGGGTTAATTGGCAAGTGATGACAATGCGGTTCCAATGGCAAGGATAGTCCATCTGTTTAACAGGTGATCCAGTACTGATTAGAACTCCCTCTTCCCTAGTCGCCCTAAAGAAGCTAACTGGGATAGAATTTGGAGCTTGGTTATGGGAACTAAACAAAGACAATAATTCCCAAGCCTTAGTTGAGAAAACATTGACTGATGTCCAGCAGGAACAATTAAGGGTTCTGCTAACAAAGTATGACAAGGTGCTCACGGAAGACACTTTACTACCTCCCTGTAGACCCATTGATCATCAGATCCCATTATGTCCTGAGTGTGGCTTAGTTAGTGGTCGGCTTTATTGGTATAGCTATGAGCAAAAAATGAGATAGAAAAACTAGTGGCAGAAATGCTTACAGCCGGCATTATTCGACCTAACTCCAGCCCTTTCTCTAGGCCCGTATTGCTTGTTCGTAAAAAAGATGGAAGCTGACATTTTTGTGTCAACTATAGGAAGTTAAATAAAGCAACCATTCCGGATAAGCATTCAATTCCGGTGGTATATGAGCTGGTTTATGAGTTGTATGGCGCTTGCTATTTCTTTTAAATTGATTTGCGATCTGGATACCACCAAATTAGGGTCAAGGACTTCGACATCCCTAAAACAGCCTTTCGAACACATTCTGGTCATTATGAATTCATTGTGATGCCATTTGGACTCATGAATGCTCCTGCTAGTTTTCAATCTACAATGGACGACGTGTTCCATTCCTATCTACGGAAATTTATCCTAGTATTTTTTGATGACATTCTTGTATATAGCCACACTTGGGATGATCATTTGGACCATTTGGAAACAGCCCTACAAACTTTGGAAACAAATCTTTTGCTGGCCAATAGCAGGAAATGTCAATTTGGAAGGCAAAATATTGGATATTTGGGTCATGTAATCTCCGGGGACAGGGTGAAGATGGATCTGAAAAATATTCTAAATTGGCCGACTCCTTAGTCCCAAAAGGATGTACGTGGCTTTTTGGGGTTAACGAGCTACTATAAGAGGTTCATTCGTGATTATGGGAAGATGGCATAGCCTCTCACGGAGTTGTTAAAAAAAGAGGGACAACACAAGTTTGATTGGTCAGTGGAATCCAACAAAGCCTTCAAATCATTACAATCGATAATAATTCATGCTCCAGTGTTAGCCATGCGAAACTTCACTCAACCATTTGTAATTGAGTTTGATGCTGTAAAGGCGTAGGAGTGGTGCTTTTACAAAATGGGAGGCCTATTGCCTTCTTTAGTAAAGCTATTTCGAAGAGGTCCTTATCCAAATCAACTTATGAAAAAGAACTGATGGTGCTGGTTCTAGCAATTCAACATTGGCGTTCGTACTTAATAGGGAGACATTTTGTGGTTAAGATAGACCAAAAAAGCCTGAAATTTCTGTTAGAATAGAAAATTACGACTCCTACACAATAGAACTGGTTGTCCAAGTTTTGGGGTATGATTTTCAGGTGCCATACAAACCGGGATGCACAAATAGAGTGGCTGATTGTCTGTCAAGGTTGCAGGAGGAATCTGAATGTGCTGCAGTGTTATGGCTACTGTGGGTGGATTGGAAGCAAATAGAAGAGGAAATTAATAAAGACCCAAGGCTGTACGCTTTAAAATAGGAGCTAAAACGAAAGCCTAACTACAGGCCTCCATATACCTTGGTAAACGAGATGCTGTTGCATAACAATAGGATGGTGCTTCCGGATAATTCAAAGTGGATTCTCACTTTATTGATTGAATTCCATGAAACTCTCGGGGCAGGACATGCTAGCGCTTTGAAAACCTATAAGAGGTTGGCTGCAAACTTATATTAGAAAGGAATGATGAAATTCGTCCCAATAATTGTGGCAGCCTGTCTTGTATGTTAGCGACAAAAATATGAGGCTAGATCACCGGCAGGACTTTTGTAGACTTTGCCTATTACTACGGTGGTTTGGGAGGATATATCGATAAATTTCATTAACGGACTTCCCTGATCACAAGGGAAGGATTGTATCTTGGTAGTGGTTGATAGGTTGTCAAAATATGGGCACTTTATTGGGTTAAAGCATCCCTATATAGCAAAGTCAGTTGCGGAGATCTTTGTTAAGGAGGTGATCAGACTACATGGAATTCAATGAACCATTGTAAGCGACCGTGACCCAATCTTCTTATGTAGTTTTTGGGCCGAGTTGTTTTGTTTGTAAGGCAAAAGCTGAAAATGAGTAGTGCCTATCATCCAGAAACGAATGGACAAACATAAATTCTGAACAAAGGGCTTGAAGCAGGGCTTTACTTCAAACAGCCAAAGAGGTGGTACACTTGGCTTTCATGGGCTGAATTTAGTTACAACACTAGATACCACATGTCCACAGGGATGACTCCTTTTCACGTGGTGTATGGTCGACCTCCCTCATGGTGCACAGGTTTCTTCCGAGAGAAACAAGAGTGCAAGCTGTGGCATGGGAGCTCTCAGAAGGAGATGAAATTTTGAAATAATTTCAGCACAATCTTAGAAGGGCACAACAACAGATGGTAAAATTTACCAATGCTTGTAGGAGGCATGTAGAGTATAATATTGGTGATTTGGTTTTTCTTAAGTTGCAACCAAGCAAGTTTCAACCCGACACAAGAGCAATGCCAAACTGGCTGCCAAATACTATGGTCCATTCCCTATTGTGCAGAAGAGAGGAGAAGTAGCATAAAAGATCCAGTTGCCCGAAGGTTCTTGGATTCACTCCATTTTCCACGTGTCTCGGTTAAAGAAAATGATCGGAAACCATGCTCCAGAGCCAGCGTTAACTCATGGACTTCAGGATGAGGACAGACTTTGTGAACCTGCTGTGATGTTGGAGGAAAGAGTGACCACAAAAGGGGGACACACTACTCGTAAGCTGCTGGTCCGCTGGGAGGGTGGCACCAAAAAGGATGCTACATGGCTTGATCTTTCTGATTTTTAAGGGCAGTTCCTGAATTACGGCCTTGAGGACAAGGCTGAATTTTTAGCAGGGGCAATGTTAGGGATGAGACAGCAATGGCTCAGCTGGACGACGAGGTGGTAGTGGCTGAACACTTGGAAGATGAGGTGGAGCCTAAGAGGCTAAAAGTCTATTAACGCAGGTGCAAGGTGAACCAGAAAGTTGTTATGCAACAACCAACTTCCCAAGAGGAATCTGGAGTGGTTATTGGGGAAAATGATGGTCTGTAGAGGGGGGATAAAATGTGAGGAAGGAACTGAGACGAGGGGGAATTTTTCTTGTAAATGGCAGCTCAATGCTGAAGGGTAGGGTCATTAGGCTCTACATTTATCTTCTGTTTGTGTCAGACTTATTTGAATTTCCATCAATGGAGCATTGTAATTCAGTTCTCTAGTTCAATTCTTCACTCATCTCTTCAGCACTCTTAACTCAGAAATTGATTGTCTAACAGAGATCACCACACTTCCAAAAGGAAAAAGAGCAGTAGGCCGCAAATGGATGTACAAAGTGAAGCACAAAAGTGATGGGTCAATTGAGCGATACAAGGCACGATTGGTTGCACAAGGCTTCACACAAACTTATGGAGAAGAATTCAATGAGACTTTTGTACCAGTAGCTAAAATGAACACAATCCAAGTTCTCATGTTCGTTGCAACAAATCAAGGGTAGAAAATGTTCCAAATGTATGTGAAGAACGCATTTCTTCAAGGAGAGCTAGAGAAAGAGGTGTACATGCATTTTTCACAAGGCTATCAATCACAAAAAGAAGGGCTGGTATGTAAACTTAAGAAGGCTATCTATGGTCTCAAGCAATCTCTACGGTCCTGGTATGCAAAACTTTGCTCAGCCCTTCTTAGTGACAATTATAGAAAATATAATAGTGATAATTCATTATTCATCAAAAGGGATAATATAAGGATCACTATTATTCTTATTTATGTAAATGATATAATTGTCACCGGGAATGACTTGAACCTCATATACCAATCTCATAGTTTCCTTAAGTCTAAATTTGACATTAATAATATAGGGCTACTAAGGTACTTTCTAGGAATAAAGTTTGTCTATTCCCATAAAGGGTTTGTTCTATACCAAAGAAAGTACATGCTTGATTTTTTGTAGGAAATAGGAAAAATAGGAGCAAGACCAGCTATTAGTCCTATTTCATGTGGTGACAAGCAACCCTTCACAGATGTGCAAAGATATCATAGATTAGTTGGAAGGCTCATTTACCTCACCATTACTAGGCCGGACATCTCATATGCAGTGAGTTAGATAAGCCAACACATGCATGCCCCTATAAAGGGAGATTGGAGAGCAACTGAAAGAATTTTGAGATACCTGAAAGGGGGCCTAGGAAGAGGCTTATGGATGAAAAACAATAGGAGTACAGAAATTGAGGGATTTTGCGATGCAGATTGGGCAGGAGACTCAATGGATAGGAAATCCATAACAGGCTATTGCACGTTCGTAGGAGGAAATCTTGTTGCTTGGAATAGCAAAAAACAATCTGTGGTGTCAAGATCTAGCGTAGAAGCATAGTATAGAGCCATGGTTGCAGCAGCTAGTGAGATTGTTTGGTTGAAGGCTCTAGTGAAAGAATTAGGATTTCCAATTACTCAACCAATCAAGCTTCATTGCGATAATCAGTCTGCAATCTACATTGTTTCCAATCCAGTTTTCCATAAGAGAACTAAGCACATTGAGGTTGATTGTCATTTCGTGCGACAAAAGTTAGAAAAGACTATCATCATCTTTCATATAAGAGGTCAAGAGCAGCTTGCAAACATCTTCGCCAAAGGGACAACGGCCAACATCTTCAAGCCATCCTTGTCAAGTTAGGCTCCATAGACATCTATTCGTCAAACTTGAGGGGGAGTGTTGAAGAACAAGGAAATCAACCATTGAAGGCTTAAAACAAGTCCTGAAGACCTCAAAATGAAGCCATCCTTGTCAAGTTAGGCTCCAAAGACATCTATTTGCTAAACTTGAGGGGGAGTGTTGAAGAACAAGGAAATCAACTATTGAAGGCCTAAAACCAAGTCCTGAAGACCTTAAAATGAAGCCAACTCATGGTCTAAACTGTCTGAACAATACTGGCCAAAGCTAGGCAGAATGCTGTCCAGAAAAAGTATCTAAGCTGTCCAGATTCTAGCCCACATTGGTGGGCTGTTTCATGTAACAAGAAAAGGACTTTCTTTGGGACAGTTAGAGAAATTAAATATCAACAAAAGGAGTCCAAAAGGGTCCAAAATGGAAGCCCAAAGAAGCTTAGAAAAGCCCAAGAAGATAGCCCAAACAACCAAGGGTATTTTGGACAGAATTTATAACGGCTAGTTTTTGGTTTGTCTCTACCAGCTAGGTTTGTGTCTACCGGCTAGTTTATGAGTCTATTGTCTAGTTGAGCTTTATTCCTATATAAATGTCTCACCTCTCAAATGTTTCAAGTATGGAAGAACAATCTCTTCTTCCTTTTTGTCTAAACTCTCTGCGCTTTTGTATTTTTCTCTCAAAGGATAATCCTCCTTTTGTAATAAATTCTTGAAATACAATACAGAAAACTTATTTATTTTCATTCAGATACTAGTGTTCTTGATATCATTATTATAACAGTGTAGGATCTAGTTAATGGATACTCTGTAGGGAATCTCTCTCTTGCTAGAGTTTTCCCTCTCTTAGGCCCTGGGGTTTGATGGCTGGAAACTTGTTTCTTAGCAAGTTTCTCACTACACTTCTTTTAGGAGAAATTAGACTTGCCATTTTATTGATTATATCCCCTTTAAATAGAGAAAGCTAGAGTTACAAATAAATAGATTTCTTACTAAAAACAAAATAGAATTTTTATTAAAAACAAATCCATAAAATTATTGCTAGTATGAAAGATTTTCAAAAGCAAAATAACTACTAATTTTAAAAAGATTGTTATCAACTAAAATAAGGAAAATATTATTTCTCCTAGAATATTTCCTTTTTACTTGTTTCTAAATATACTTCTAAAAGTTTTCTTTTAAATGATATACACTTTCTAAAATAATTCTTTCGAATAATATTGAAGTGCATATCACAAAGGTATTAACCAAATGCCTCACGGAGCCTTGGGTGAGGTCTGTTTGAATGGTTGCTTGCCTGTAATGCCCAGGCACCAAGGCAATAATGTACTTGTAAGTACCTTGATGGAATTTAATTTTATGAATATTCTTGCGAGGCTTTTTCTTGTTCTTATTTCTCCCCCTTTTGGTATTTATCCATATTCTCTATCTACTTTTAGTATGACTACGTCATTTTTTTCATTATTTTTTCTGTGCATTTTCTTTTGCTTTTGATCACTCTCTCTCTTCCCTTTACCATCACTTCATGCATCTTATGCTCCCTCTCTATTTTTTTTTAATCTTATTTTATTGCATGCTTAAGATTTTCTTAAATTGAGATATATTACCATAACTTTTTTCAGATGACACTTGGTTAGAGATATACCTTAGAAAATTTTTATTATTATTGATCATCCAAATTTCTATCTGTAAAAGGATTCATATTTAATTTAGGGAAAAGTGCAAAAATGATGACTGAACTTAGGGTCAAATACAGAAAGATGACTAAAGCTTCAAAAAATACAAAACCTCCCCTCAACTATGTAAATGTATAAAATTAACACTTCCATCTATGATTCATTTATTTTTAACGATAAAGTAATAAAATAATATTAAAAATTCTATTTTTTATCTAAAAATTAAAAGAAAAAAATCAACTCATATCTCTCTCCTCTCTCTCCCTCTTCTCTCGCTTTCTCCTTTCTCTATTCGACGACCAGGCCTGCCTTCTCGCCGTCTCAATCTCGTGGTGTCTCTCTTTCTCTCTCTCCCTTCTCCTCTACTTCCTGCTTGCACTCTCCTTCTCTAGTCTCTCATCCCCTTATTTCTCTCCTCCCCTGATTTCAACCTCAATTTTAACTTTCCCACACTCCTTGTTGTTGCCCATGTAAGCAGTCATCGGAGAATCTCATTGAAATCCATGGATTTTCCAGTAACTGTGGAACATTGGTTTTCAAATTCCAACTTTTTTATACTATTTATCCAGTGCAAAGTTTATGCAATTTGGATTGGATTTGTTGGTATTTCATGTAAATCACTGCTATGTGATTATAGAGCAAAATTGAGACATGCTAAAAGACTCTTATGAACAGATTGAGAACTATTAATTATTAGAAGGAAAACAATTCTTGAGGAAAAAAAAAGCTCTGTTTGTCTTTTGTCACTCTAATTGGACTCCATACCATTGAATTGAGCTGACATCTTCATCAAAGTCAGGTTTACAGACAGACTTTACCAAGTGCGAGGCTGCATAATCGATCTTTGGAAATTTGCAAGATCAGATGGAAGGGATTTGCAGGGCTGATTTTCTAGCCATCCTTTTAGTCAGGTCTTTAACTCTTCCTCGTCAACAAACACTTCATCCTGTCCAGGGTGGATTAATCACTTAATTCCCTTATGACACAGCAAGCTCAATCACTTAGTTCCCTATAGAGTGGATAAAAATTTCTACTTTCACATAACCTGATCTGAACTAATTTTCCAAGCCTTCCCCACTCACCCCACTTCTCTGCCCCTGTTCGTCAAACATCATGTGTGATTATCTGGTAATAACATAAAATTTAAATAAAAACCATTTGATTCCCAAAACTTACTCCCTAAACAGAAAATTTAGAAGATGCCCAGAATTCAAAAATGTTTACGATTTTTATTTTTCATTTTTTTGAGGTTATTGCTTTGAAAGCTAATTTAACTGTTATGTTGTCCTTTCTCATTTATATTTCTTTAGTTCTATTTTCTTGGATAAAGGAGTGGCAGAGTAAACTATAATCATAGAGCAGTGGATTTTGTCAATGTGAGAAGTTCCGATTTTGCTTTCACTTTCTCTCTCTTATAAAAGGAATCAGAACATACTCTTGATTTCTTAAATTTCCATGAACTTCTCCCACTTCTTGCAGAACAAAATTTTTCCTAATCTAGGAAAGAAATTGAGAAGTCTAAAATAATTCAATTTTGCTTCACAGATTTGATCTCTTTAATTTGATTTTGGTTAAGCTTGCTGTAACGCATGAGATCGAGCAAACAGAACATGACTTGGCTTGACATTTGAAACGATCTATCAGAATTTCAAGAACCCACTTGTGAGCATGAAAGTATGATTTAATGTTGGAAGGGTGGAGAATCTCGGCTCTGAGGTTTTGGCAGAGAAGGTGCCAAGTTGGGCTGTGTGCAGAACTGATATTGTGTTGGTTGTTGGAGACAATTTTGGTGGTGGGAAGAGCCGGTGGTCGGTCGGAGAAAATCATGCCGTTATACAGAACGAGTGCTGATTTTCGAAGGGAGGGAGGGAGGGAGGGAGAGAGGGAGAATTGATTTTTTTTTAAAAATGGAAAATAAATTTTTAATATATATATTTTTTATTATTTTACCGTTAAAAATAAACTAATCATGGATGGAAGGGTTAACTTTATATATTTCCATAGTTAAGGGGAGATATGCCTTCTAATTTATAAATTGGCCCAAATTCAGGCCCTTTTTTGCACTTTTCCCTTTAATTTATAAATTAATTATGCATGTATGATGATTTTCCTTTTTGAATTTACAATTAATATGCTGGTTTGTTTGTGATTAGCCCTTGGTTATTTATGTGTATATACTTATATGTAAAATGTATATGTGATTTGCCCTTCATTTATGTGAGTGTCTTGTGTGGTGTCTAGCATCCCAGCTGAGAGGCGGGCTTAATGTAGTGTCTCATGCTTCAACAACATTGTTCGAAATCTATAGCATAATTTCTTTAGTGTTGCTCATGCTATTTTACATTTTTGTGGCTTTAAAATTGAAAATGAGGTGATTAGATAGGCTGTGTAAATTTTTGTTTGAGAACTATGATAACTTGCTTAAAGGCTTGTCCATTTGTTATTAGAGGTTAGAATTTGTTATTTGAACTCTTATGTTCTTTGCATCCCACATTGTATTGCATGTTCTGGTCTATTTTTGAGTTATATTAAATAGCCTAATCTTTTCTCTAGCAGAATTATGTTTGTTCATCTGTTAGTAGTTGGTCATTGCTTGCTTAGGTAGGGTCTTTAGAGTTATTGATAGGGTGAGGTTCTGCTTTTTCATATTTATAAACTGGTGACCCTTAAGATGTGACATCCTTGGCCAAAGGAATCGACCGCAGCTAGAGTAGAAGGAAAGGAAAGTAAGGATTTTAAATGTCCCCAATGTAATACTCAAGAAAATCTTTCATGACTATCCACCAAGCAGACTATAACTAGAGCAGGGTAAGCCTGTGATGGTTTACACTAATTGTTTGATATTAGCATGATAGTGGACATTTTGAGTTCTTTTCAAAGAATGAATAAACTTATGAAGTGGTGGTTAGGTTGTAGAAGCTATATCAATCTAAGGCAGCCTATTTTACCTACTCGAGGAACATTATTCAGTGTTGCTACTTATCACTTTTGTTGTTATTATACCGGCCCCATTGCTTGTGCATTGGAAATTACGGCAGTTTTTCTTTGGGGTGGTGTTGGTGATTTTATGTGACTTGGTAAATTGGTGATACTATGCTTTTAATGGCTGAAGAAGTGAGCTTCATTTGTTAGTATGGAAGGTTCAAGTAGGATGAATATTCCAGGTAGCTTTGTTACGATTTTCTTATTTATTGAGGAGTGTAATAACTCATCATACAACATGAGTATTATTTGAATATCTTTGTTTTGGGTACAGGTATATGATGATACAAGTGAGGGAAGGAAAGTGTGCACCTATTACAAAGTGGATTCTATTCCTGCAGTTTTGGTGATTGATCCCATTACTGGTCAAAAAATGCGATCTTGGTTTGGTATGATTCATCCCGATAGGTTGCTAGAGGTATGCCTTAAAAGTTCGTGTGCTACATAAATTTTATGTAAAACGAGTGGTTTCATGGAAGAGTTGAGCATTTTGACATGTTTTTCATTTCTTTAATTTAGTATTTGCAGAACTCGGTCCCTATTCAAATGTATGCAATCCAATGTCTTACTTATCTGATTTGATAATGCTTTTTCTCTGTAACCATAGGATCTACTCCCCTTTATGGATGGTGGCCCCAAAGATCATCATGTAACTTTGTCCCATAAGCGTCCTAGAGAAAGTCCGCGACCTTTGTCGTGTAAAACTCAAGGTATGAAATTATCTGTGCTCTAATAGTTTTGCCACTCTATTGTTAGACTTTTTCCTTGATTTAATTTGTATGATTGAGGAGAGAGAGAAATGTAAGCACTGGGATTGTGCACTCTTAATATGAATATAAAACAATTTTAGTAAAGGTGATGCGAAACACATTTTAGGATACCTCATTTCGCCTACAAAATCCCCTCTCCCAATGGGTACCAATCCTGGGCACTGCAGTGATCGAACCCTTGACCTCAATATGGTAGGTGGTGCTAAACCCATTAATAGATATCTAATATTTAGAGTTTTTTGAATATTTCTGTTATTAGTTTAAGGGTTTAGGAATTATAGTTTAAATTTATCACCGTAATAGTTATTTGGGCATTGCTTAGACATAAAAAAGCCATACATTAGGCACCGTTCGTTATTGTAATTTAAGCTTGGAATTATGAATGGAATATTTTTTTGATAGAAAAAAGAAATTGTATTAGATGGATGCGAAATATACAAAACTCCAAAGGATGAGAGAGGAGGAAAAACAAGATCATCACAAGCTAATGAATCATTGCTATCAACTCTTCTAAATTGCATTCTTTATAAATTTCTGAAGCATGAGCTTAGAAAAAAGCGCAAAAAACAATTTTGTCCCAAAGAAGAGAAAGATCAATGAGCTATTCTGCTGTTGCGTTCCCTTCAAATGCACCAAGGAAAAGCTGCAAATGCACATCTCCAATTACAAATGGAGTATTGGTTATTGATTTCTTTTTGTTTCCTCTCTTGTTCTTTCTCTTCTTTGTTTCCTACGTCTCTTCTCTCTCTCTCCCCCCCCCCCAAAAAAAAATCCTATCTCTATTAGTACTATATTATTTGGTGTTAGCTAAAAACCTGGTATTCCTTTATTTTCCTTGTTTTCTTCATGGAAAAGACGATCATGGTCAGCTTCAATTGCCATTTCAACTCACAACAATCATTTGCATGATTTGTGTTGAGTAGTTTCTGGTTCTATGGATCAAGTCAACGATCGCATCCTTTGCTGACGAGCCTCTCTATTTTGAGCCTACATTCAACCTTATTACGGAAAAAGGGTGGAAAACAACATTATTGGTGAAATCTGAACATGCGAACTAGCCTTTTAATTTGGATCTTAATTTTGAACCTCTTTCACAATGCTGATCAACTTGATTTAGGCCTCTGACTTGATGTTGTCAGAGAATTGCCCAAGGTTTTTTTTCTCTTCACTCACCGAAAGATGGAAAAATTTCCCCCCATTTGAAAACAGTCCCCAGCCACCATCAATGGTCTAAGATGCCAACACTGGCATAGTGACCTTGTCTATTGATTGTTGGACCTGGACCTAGCTTGCCAGTTACCAGCCCCAATTTAGAGCTCAAGGTCAGATCCACATATAAGCAAATTATAAAGAGGCTTGTATAGCATTGTTAAGTCTGGTTCAAACCTGAACTCAGCATTATTTGGATTCAACTTGTTCGAGTCTGGAGTTGCAGCTCAATTTCAATTCCGTCTAATATGGCTTGAGCCAAATTTGGTTGCTGCTCCAGTTTAGACTTGATTCACTGACAAATCGATCCAGTCCAGGGCTCCTTGGTTTCTCTTTGCTATTTGGCTGATTTTCAAACCAAATTTGAGTCTTTCAGTCAATTTGTCATTTGGTTGTTGAGTTTTTCCCATCTTTTGGATGTTTCAGTGACTTTTATTTAGTTTTGATATGGTTGGACCAATTTTCTCTGTTCTTCAGGCCTGGTTCCATACTTTCGGGGTTCAATAATTCACGTGCTTTATATTTCAAGTTAGCCCTAAATATGAGTTTTTGTTTCCGAAATTTGGACTTGGTTCTATTTAATTTTTCCAATGGCTCAATAATAAATTTGGGCCTTAATCTTCATTTAAGGTAAGTTTTCTCCATCTTGTCTTTTGTTTGTAGGTTTAGTCAATTAATTAGCTTCAGCTACATGTGCTATGTTTTGTTTGTAAAATAAACAAAAACTTGGAATTTTTTTTTCCTGGCATATAAAATATATAATGTGTTCAGACACGAGTGTGTTCCACTCTAGTTGGGTATGATGAGAGGAAGTGAAGTAGCCTGTTTCCACTAGGGTTAGGTGCGGAGAATAATTGTGTAGCATAATTATTGATGCGGGGATTTAAAAGTCGTGTCTCCTGCCATTGTAGCCAAATTAAGGCCCAAACTTGAACCACACCCACATCCTTTTCAAGTTTCTTGGGTTCATGAAGCTTTTCTACTGATTTTTTTTTTTTTTTTTTTTTTTTTTTTTTTTTTGGTTTCCCATTCGGTATCCGGAGTTTCGCTCTGACTAATCCGATTGACCTACTGTCGGGCCCTTTTCGGGAGGTCTTCCAACATGATTTTTTTTCCAAACCCATGGAAAGTCGAACTTACGACCATGGTTAAGGGAACTCAGCTCCGTTTCAGCTGAGCCAACCAACGTTGGTGCTTTTCTACTATTTATACAAGGGTTCCTTGTTCTTCCTCAAGTGGATCCTATTTCTGGGAGCATTTATTTCAAAATTTTTGCCCATTAACGTACCCGACATCCTCGAAGTATGGTTCCTGCAAAATTTTAAAGTTACGTATTCAAGATAAAATAATTCTTTGCAAACATTCCTTTTGTACCCGTTTACCCTTCAATGGAGATGGGAAGTTTGAGTTGTGGGATCATATCATCTAACCATTGCATATTTCACTTTTGAAAGTGAAAAAAAGGTGGAAAAATCACATTCCTCACATTGAGTCCTTAGAAAACAATTCATGTCTCATCTTTTCCTTTCTGCAGTTGATTGTCTTCTGCTTGGTCTTCTTTGATTGACCTCTATTCTGAATGTTGCCGATGTGTTTTCAGGTTTACTTCTCGACAGTTTTCCCAATCAAATTTGTGTGCATTTGCAACAATTTCTAATATAGCACCCATATTATCATGTCAGGTGGTTTGTGAGCATTATACGTGCATGTCCCTATGACAATTTCTTTTGTGGTTTTTCTGTCGTCAAAATGTTTGATTTTGTTCATAGTTTCAAGTAGAAATTTTCCTTGATTCTTCTTATGATATAGCATTTCACTTTTTTATCATATAGAAACTTTAACAATTTGTCTCTGACGCCGTGCTTACTGTAGATGAAACTAATGATGAAGATGTTGAAGTGCAAAAGGCATTGGCTGCTTCTTTAGAAGAGCTCCATGATTCCAGAGAAATTCACTCTAAATCAGATGATGTAAGCAACCGTGATGAGGAGGAAGAGATGGCCACAACAAAGAAGCTATCATATCCTTCTCTGCCTGAAGAACCTAAGGGTGATAGGAGCCTGCTTTGCAGGGTTGGAGTTCGTCTTCCAGATGGTCGTAGGCTCCAGCGGAATTTTTTCCGGAATGATCCAATTCAGGTAGAGTCCTTGTTGAGTAGATGGCTTCTTATAGCCTTTGTTCAGATTCTGGATTTTGTCACTATCAAGTGGTGTTCATGTGTTGTCTTGTCACTCTTCCAATCTAGTCCGAGGCATCATCATATATTGTCCAATTTGACAAGGTTGATGGATAGATGGAATGGCTTTAAGTGGTAGTGCCAGCCCCATTTAGTGGGACCAGATTGTAGTTCGACTTGGATCATTCTTCAGTAAATAGGGGCCAGAGTCATTAGCACATGGTTGCAATATGCTAACCTTCTTATCCTGCTGTTTTAATTTGCAGTTGCTGTGGTCATTCTGCTCTTCTCAGCTTGAGGGAGGTGATGCGCGGGCTTTCCGTTTGACACAAGCCATCCCAGGAGCATCAAAGGTTCTGGATTTTGATAGCAAACTGACCTTTGAAGAATCAGGACTTGCCAACTCTATGATTTCAGTAACTTGGGATTGAAGATGATGTATGCATGAAGCCGCAATATAATTTATACCTCTCGTCTGCAGCTTGGACCTTGTACTTAAGGATTTTGGTCACACTTGTTTTGTTGATCAAGTGGGCCACCATGCTGGATGAATATTGCGGCTTTGCTCCTATATGTATTTACACCATCCTCATGCACTGGACTAATTTTCTACTACGTTTTTGTTACATCAAAGAAAATTGTCCAAGTTATGTTGGTTGGTTAGTCACATTGAATGCTACCTGAATTTCATGGGAAGATCTCATTCCTCATTGGGTGCAGCCTAAAAAGAAGTCTTCTGTTCTGGAGTTGAACAAGGCCTTTATCTTTTTTTACTTTATTATATTTAAATCATTCGTAACTTGTAACCATACAAGTGAATAGGCTATTGAATTTATGATTGTTGTTGGAATCACTTTAGTGGGTATTTCATACTCAACAGACCAATTGCTTTTTTCATCCGATTCCATCAGTTTCTACCCTTGCTTGGATGTTGCGGATAGCTCTGTGTTGTTCGCCTGAGTCTGCCTTGTAGTTTCAGCTTCAGGTTACAGGCCTCTACTGCTCTCTCTCTCTCTCTCTCTCTCGCACGCTTGCTGATTGCTCGTTCTCGCACATTTCTCGATCGATTGTTCGATTAGCTTTCTTACGCTGCTCGATCAGGTAAGTATTCACTTCCCTCTCTACCCCACCCTCTCTCTCTCTCTCCCTACAGACCTCTCGTTCTTGCTTCCTAACTCTCTCTTCTTCCCTCCTTCCCCTTTGTCTCGCTATTCTGGGTCAACTTCTGCGTATCATTCTTTCTCTCCCTGACCACTAGACGGCCCCAGATCTGTCCCCCATCTGTACCCATCTTGCTCAGATCTTTCCGTAGAAGTCCCACTATCGCCGAAAATCCTAGATCTGCTTCCCTCTCGTTCGATCCCTCACTTGATGACCCCAGATCTATCCTTCCTCTTGTCTGATCGCATCCCCCTGATTTATTTCCGTATCTATCTATTTCTTTCTCGCTCCCGCTCTCTCTACTTACCTCTACGTTTGCCGACCCTGATCGCACCTTCATAACTATCGCCTCTCTCCCCCCTCCGTCACTTACACCTTCCGTGGTTGGCCCTTGCCTAGATCGCCTGTCCTCGATCTGCCTTCCTCTGTCCTCGATCTACCTCAGTAAGAACCTCCATCACCGTCACTCAATCCTCCTCCCTTGTTCGTGCTCCGCCCTCTCCCCCCATCCCCATTGTTCCCCCTTGTTATTATTATTAATATTATTATTGTTATTGATTTACATCTGCCTGATCTCCCTAACACCCATTACCTTTATTAGCATTATTATAATTATAATAATTATTATTAATATTAGCAGTAATATTACTAGCCTAATCACTATATTATTATTATTATTATTATTATTATTATTATTATTATTAGTAATTTAATACTGTTTCTCGTGTCATTTATCTCTGCATTATAGTTATTAGCATTATTATATTGTTGTTTGCGTATTATTAATATTATTATTGTTGTTCATTATTGTCATTGTTAGTTATTTATTCATTTGCTAGTAAGTATTATTTGTTTATATTATATTATTTAGTAATTGTATTTGCAATAGTACTATCACTAGCATTAGTATTAATATTATTATTATTACTATAAATATATTGCTATGAATCTAAAACTATTAAAATATAAAATTTTCTAAACTTATAGCGGTAAAATTGTAATATAAAGTTTAGTGCTTTATTATTATTGTAGATATATATATAGTTTTTTTTTTTGTTTTATATTATTATTTGAAGAACTCCGCCTCAGCCAGTCCCAAGCCCGGATAAAGGAGTAAGGTTGTGGTAAGCTGACAGCCAGCATAAAAATCTTTTGTCAAATTATAAATGGGAGACAAATATAGGAAAACGTTTAGGGCGTTTCCTCCTTAGCGACACGCTAAATCGGATCCCGGGTGTAGTGACAAGTTACCAAGGGATGTTAGGGTACAGTCAAATAAAATAGTCCATGAGGATAGGATTCGCTTAACCACTTGGAACATAGGATCTCTCACCGGAAAGTTAGGAGAAATAGGTTAAGTAATGAATAAAAGAAAAATTAAGATTATGTGTCTTCAAGAAACCAAATCGGTGGGAGAGAAGGCTAGAGAAATAGAGTCTTATGGTCATAAGATTTGGTAAACAGGTAGAGATAGAACTAAAAATATGGTAGGAATAATTATACATAGAGATCTATTAAGAGAGGTAGTAGAGATAAGACGAAAGGAAGAGAGAATGATACTTGTCAGGTTAGTAAATGGAGAAAACATAATTAATATAGTTAGCACGTACGCACCCAAAATATGTATAGATGCAATTAGTAAGAAACAATTTTAGCATGATCTAGATGAATTTATACAAACCATATCAAGTAGCGAGAAGTTATTTATTAGAGGAGATCTAAATGGACATGTATGAGAGAAAAATGGGGATTCGAAATCTCACACGGAAACTTTGGATTCGACGGTAGGAATGAGGTGGGAAGTACAATTCTAGAGTTTGCAGTAGCATTTGATTTGACACTAGTAAACACGTTCTTTAAGAAGAAAGAGTCACACATAGTTACTTATAGAAGTGGATCAAATGCTAGTCAAATAGATTTCTTTCTCACTAGAAGAGGTGATAGAACGATTTGTAAGAATTATAAGGTCATACTGGGAGAGAGTGTAATGACTCAGAACAAACTCTTAGTTTTAAATGTACGAGTGTCTAAACGACAAAAGCAATGTCAAACCATATATGGAGCCAAGAATTAAGTAGTGGAAACTAAAAAGGGAAAATGTGATGATTTTTAGGGATAAAGTAATTGGAGTAACAAATTGATCTGTTAATGATAACGCAGAAATAATGTGGAATGATATATATAATAATATTAAAAGTATAGGTAGAGAGATTCTTGGAGTATCCAAAGGCGGGGCTCCAAGAAGCAAAGAGTCATGGTGGTGGAGCAAAGAAATAGAAACTGCGATCCGAATCAAAAGAGAGTGCTATAGGAATCTTAAAAATAATAGTAGTAGCGAGACCTATGAAAAATACAAAAGGCAAAAAAAGACATAAAAAAGATTATCCGTGAGTTAAAGAGTAAAGTGTTTAACGAATTATACAAGAGATTCGAGACTCAAGATGGGGAGTGAGAGATCTATAAAATTGCCAAACTAAGGGAGAGGAAAGGACAAGATCTAAATGGAATTAGATGTATTAAGAGTGTAACAAATAGTACACTTGTAAGAAACGAGGATATAAGAAAGAGATGGAGGGAATATTTTAATAACTTATTTAATGTTGAGAGTACAACAAATAAAGAAAATTTAGAGATATCTATAGAAGAGATTAATAGAGATTTTAAACGTAAGATTTGTCCTCATGAAGTAAAGGAGGCTATAAAGAGAATGAGAAATAACAAAGCCATAGGATCTGATGACATTCCTATCGAGGTATGGAAATGTTTGGGAGAATTCAGAATAACAATATTAGCGGATATTTTTAACAAAATTTGGCAAATAAGGAAAATGCCCCACCCATGGAGAGAGAGCACAATTTTCCCGCTTTATAAGAATAAATGGGACATTCAAGATTGCCCCAATTATAGAGGAATTAAACTCATGAGTCATACAATGAAACTATGGGAGAGAGTGATAGAGCATAGATTGAGATGAGAGATAAGTGTGTCTTAGAATCAATTCGGATTTATGCCCGAACGATCACCACTAAAGCAATTCACTTGCTAAAACAGTTGATGGAGACATTTAGAGCGCAAAAAATAGATCTACATATAGTATTCATTGATCTTCAGAAAGCATATGATAGAGTTCCTAAAGACGTGTTGTGGTGAGCACTCATTAAAAAAAAGATCTCTTTGAAATGCATTAATTTTATTAGAGATATGTATGAAAGAGTTGTGACCAATGTAAGGACTTGCGGGGGATTGAGTGATAGCTTTCCTATTAATATTGGGCTATATCAAAATTCGGCATTGAGTCTCTTACTATTTGTAATAGTGATAGATGAAATCACAAAAAATATTCAAAATGAAATACCATGGTGTATGCTCTTCGCAGATGATATAATTTTGGTTGATGAAACTAGAGAGGGTATCAGTACTAAATTAGAGTTATGGATAGATACGTTAGAATCTAAAAAATTTAGATTGAATAGATCTAAAACTGAGTATATGAGGTGTAAGTTTAGTGACAACTATCAGGATATTGAAGAAACGATTAGATTGGAAGAAAGAGAAGTCCTAAAAAGCGAAAAGTTTAGATATCTTGGTTCCATCATCTAAAATGATGACAATATAGATGGAGATGTCAATAATAGAATTCAAACGGACTGGATGAAATGGAGAAAGGCATCTGGAGTGCTCTGTGATCGCATGATACCATTACATTTAAAGAGAAAATTCTATAGGACCACAGTAAGACCTGCTTTATTATATGACACTGAATGTTGGGCCATTAAACAGTAACAAGAGAAAAAAATGGCTGTAATTGAAATGAGAATATTTAGACAGATGTGTGGCAAAATTAGAAATGATAGTATTAGAAACGATGAGATATGTAATAAACTGGGAGTCAGTTTAATTGTAGACAAGATGCGAGAATACCGTCTGAGATGTTTGGACATATGCAGTGAAGGCCTATAAACGCACCTGTTAGGAAGGTAGAGAACTTAAATATAGGAGAATTAATAAAACGTAGAGGTAGGCCATTAAAAACTTGGATACAATACATTCGTAAGGATATGATAGTGATAGATTTAGTTGGGGGGATGATTTTAGATAAGAATGAGTGACGTAAGAGAATTTGCATAAACTAAATCTCTTTCTTTCTTTTTTTTTTTTTTCAGTATTTGTCTCTCATATGACCGACTCTAAATTTTGGGACAGAAGGTCTAGATTGTTGTTGTTATTATTGTAACTTGTAACCATAAACCCTTCTCTGGTAACCCATCAGGTCGTTCTGTTACGTATTTCTATTCCATACAATAAGGGGAAAGAACCCTCAATTGTGATTTCATGTTAAAACAAAACCATTGTTGAACTGCTGTTGGCCATGTTTACCATCTTTTTTTTTTTGTTTATTATTTCATTTTTTAGTTTTGAGTTACGAAATTTGAGCTTAACTATTAAAATTTGAGTGTGAAAATATGTTTGAAACATTTGATGTCCTTGTATATACCACTATTACGATTAAAGATTGGGGCCTATGCATGTATAGCCCTTGTCTACAGTTTATTTCATATTGAATAATATACAATATTTCTCAGTTCTCTCTTTTCTCAAAATAGTATCTAAGACAAGGTTCTGAACCTGCGCCCTCACTTAAATGCCTCTTTAATCATCTTTACTCAGCCACTGCTCATAACCATTTCTTTCTTAATCTGAACACACCATCGTGTTCTTCGTTACCAGCTCTGTTTACAGAGAAAATTTCAGCTGCAACCACTCTTTCGCGTATTGCTTGAAGATCCTGTCTCTCAGGACCACGTGTCCCCCTACCATTCACCGTTGTTTTCTACACAGTGTGTGCAAATTTCTTCTAAGATTTTGCTTCACTTTCTTCACTAGAGTTTTGATTCCACTTTGCTTCCACTTTGGCCTCTTTCAATACTTTGCTGTTTTTGATCTCTTGGTCACCTACTTGATTTTGAGGGGATGTTAATGTAATTTTGGTAATATATTATTCACACAATATTTATATTTTGGTAACATAATATTCATTGTATGTTGAGACAATATATATATATATTTATATATATATATGGGTTACAAAGGGACGGGAAGCCTAACCACGGAAAAATATTAGACCCCGAATATCTCTAAGAAGACAACGATACACCTCGCTCGGAGGAGCATCATGCTCATGGACCTCGGGGGAACTGTAGGTTCAAGTTTAGCTAACGTATAAGCACATTGATTACCTTCCCTAGAGACAAACAAAACTCTATGAACGAGGGTTATCCGCAACAACTCCTGACATTCTCTCCAAATATTACGATGGGGATGCATGGGATCAACCGTAGAAGATAATGTCGCAACCAAACTCTCTGAGTCAGGCTCCAAATTATCAAAAATTGCTTCTTCCTAGCCAAGAAGTATTAACACTTCTCGGACACCCCACACGTCAGCCGCAAATGCATAAGTCATTCCCAAATTCACTATGAATCCTCCCATACAAAGGCCAAACTCATCTCGAATAAGACCCCCTGCTCCTGCTATCTGAGATTCTAAACTTGATGAACCATCCGTATTAAGTTTATAAAACCCCATTAGTAGAGGACACCACTTTATCCAAATACCTGCTACTGGAGGAATTTTTGAAGACCCCACAGACGTGTGCCATCCCTCCCTAGCATAGGAGTAAGCAACAGTTCCAATAACCTTAGAAGAGAAAGGGACATTTTCAAAAACCAGCTTACAGTGTGCTATCCAAATCACCCAAAGGGTATACACAAACAATGAAGCCCATGGCACCCCTTATGCATGGCATGTGATTTATAATTCCGTAAGAGCCATGCCTTCATCTGGTTCTGATTGAGAACTATACATTTTAATGAAGATGATCGAAGAATAGAAAGCCAGACTCCTATCACCTTCCTGTAGTCTCACAAAAGATGGGATAAGGCCTCAAGATCTTTGCCACATAAAGGGCATTGGGAATCCGAAGTGAAACCTCGATGGGCACCTGTGGAGTTAGTCATCAATGCTCCCCTTAATATCAACCAAACTAGGAATCTCACTCTTTCTTGGCACTTGATGCCAAACCCAACAATAATCTTCTGTCTCTGCACCCTCTCGGAAGTCAAGGCTTTGAAATAATTAATATGCAAACTTAGTTGTAAAATTGCTTGAAAATTCTTTAGCCTAACGAATGGAATCCATAGTAGTAAAATCACATGGAATTTGAACAGCACGAACCTCCACTCTCTCTACGGGAAGCACCCTTATTAATTGTGACACATCCCATTGCCTGTCCCAAGTAATAAACTGATCCACCCTAACATCATCAAAAACTATGGTAGTTGCAACTGACTCCATAATTTGATTACGTAAGGGAGTTGATCCAACCCATAAGTCCTCCCAAAATTTAATCTTCAACCCATTTCCTAGCCTCCACCTTAAGCCCTCCATCAAACCATCCCGAATCTTTAGTAACCCACACCATAGGTGTAACACCGACACTACGGTGTTCAAAATTCCGTTTTTAAATTTAATAAAATGATCCTCAATTTATATATATATATATAGAAAATATTTAATTTTATTTATTTTTGATTTTTGGGGTTTTAATTCAAACATTTGGTATATTCAATTATTAAATTAGAATAATAGAGTATATATAAATATATAAACATATTTTTCTTTTCATTTATTAAAATTATTTATTTCCTCATTTAATTATTTTCAAATCTATCCAAATATATATATATATATAATAAGAATAATAATAATGAAATATAATAATAAAAAAAAAAAAAAAAAATCGGGTTAGGGTTAGAAAACCCTAACCCATTTCACACTTTCTCTCTCTCTTCCCCTCTTTCTCTCTCCCTCCATCTCTCCGCCTCTCCACCTTCCCGCGCCGCGCCGCACCGCCCCGCCGCGACCCGTCGCTGCCATCCGCCCACTCGGCCACCACCGCATCTCTCTCTTTCTCCCTCTCTCTCGGTCTCGCTATCTATCTCTCTCCTTCTCTCTCTCGGTTGATCTATCACCTTCTCCGCCTCCTCTCCCGCGGTTCTCCACCTTCCTCCGCCGCGATAAGCCGCACCACCACCACCACACACGCTGCCTTCTCTCTCTCTACCTGTCTTTCTCGGCCCCCTTTCCTCACTGTTTCTCTCTCTACCCATCGCGATTTCTTCGCGATTTCACCTTCGTCTCCCTCTCTAGATCGCTCACCCTCGGTCTTCTCTCTCTCCATTTCTCTCTTCTCCTTCGATTTCCTCTCTGTGTTTCACTTTCTTCCCTTCACTCGCTCGAATCACTCACTGTTCTCTCTCTCAATCTCCCTCAGTCTCTCTCTCGCTCTGCTCCTCCCCCTCCTGCACGTGCGCGCGACTGCGCGCGATTGTGTGTGACTGCGCCTGCAACAGCGCGCGCCCCAGCGCTCGCGCGACAACCTGCCCCAGTGCTCGCGCAACAGCGCGCGAGCAGACAGCTCCCAGCGCGCGCGCGACTGCAGTGAGCGACTGTCCCTGCGCGCGCGACTACAGCACTGTTTTGCCCTTGCTTGCACGCTCGAGCGCCATGCTCTCTCCTTCGAGAGTCCACTGAAATCTTGTGGCTTCTTCACTGCATAGGTAAGGGTTGGTCTCTCAATAATCCTAACGTTTAATTCTTTAGGTGATTTAGTCTAACATGTAGAATTTGTTTCAATTGGAAATACTATAGGTCCCAGAATGAGCTGAATGGCGCACGGAAGGTAGATCTGCGAATTGTGAAACCCTAGGTGAGGGATTTCTAACAGATTCAATTAATTGAATGCATTTAGGGTAAATTAGAGTAAGAATGTGTTTCATATTATAGGATGTATATTAGATTTGATTTAAATGCGTTATCGGACGTTATATATAATTGTTTGGGTAAAAGATACGAATTTGGACTGTTTCGGATGATAGAATCAAGCTGACCTGATTAGAATAGTTTCTTTTAGAATTTAATTTGAAGTATGCATGAAAATAGTCGAAAATTGGGAATTTAGTTTAAGGATTGATTCAATATTTTTCATTTTAAGTTATCCTGCATATAGAAAATCAAAATACAATCTCTATATTATGAAAATAGGTTTCAATATCTTTAAAATGAGATATGGTTTGAAGAAATCGGATGTGAATTGAAAAGTGTATGAATTTTCAAAGAGTTTTCCATTTTGTGAGATTTAATTATTTGAGATTGGTTCGGATTTGGTTATTTACTTATAAATGGAAAGAAATTGATTACATCGGAGTTTATTTATAAATTGGAGAGTTAAGGTTTGTACAAACTTAGGGAAAAATGATAAACCCTAAGATTAATTGGAAATTTGATGATTTATGTGATACTTTGATTAGGTTGATCTTATTGGAGACTCGAGGAGTCGAATTGGTTTGATTTTGGAAATAGGGAGTGACTACCCTCCCTAGAATGTGAGTGGGACCCTAATCTCTTGCATGAAATAGTGAAACCTGATTTTACATTGTTTTTAAACAAAACATTCTTTGATATGCCTTGATTTGATGTGTGATATTTAATCTTAAATCTGTTTTGTGACTATTGGAGTGTCGTGCTTATATTTTTTACGATTATGCATCCATGTTCGAAAAGAAATGAAATTGTGCCATGCTTTGAGAAATGGAATATTTGCTATTCGACTATTGCATTGGTTTATTGAATTTGAGATGATTTTGATGAAATTGTATTGGCACACGGATTTGAAATGTTTTGATAACTGAGGGCACCGGGATGCCCACTTGTGATGCGATACTATGATGATGACATTGATGATTCCGTAGCTACGAAGGGCGTTTGTAGAGGCACGAGTTGCCCTGATACGCTTTGGCCAGAGGTATCCGCAAACGTCGTGATTGCGATATGTATGGGCCCGGTTGAACCGAAAGGGGAGGTCCGTCAGAATAGGCGGTCTAGCACCGGGAGTTGCTTGTACATGATTGTGATCTTCCGTATGGGCCCGGTTGAACCATGTATTGGGGAGGTCCGTCAGCATAGGCGGTCTAGCATCGGGAGTTGCTTGTACGTGATTGTGATGTTTCCGTATGGGCCCAGTTGAACCGAAAGGGGAGGTCCGTCAGAATAGGCGGTCTAGCACTGGGAGTTGCTTGTACGTGCCAACATCGGGGTAGAGAGCTACTTTTGAAACACTTTGCATATTAAAACCCCCGATGCGTCTGTCCTTGGTCATGGTTGACCCTTGCCAGGATTCTTTCGGCTAGCTCTATGTTATACTTGATTTTTAAATGGATGCATATATGTGTGATATCGTGTGACTGCATAAATGAGTTTATTGTATTGAACATATCATGAATTATTGCGAAACTTGAGTTATTGTTTACGAATGATATTATTTGACACTTCAATTTTCACCAACACTATTAGTACTTGAGATTATCCCCTCACTCACTGAGTATTCTTCCCCGAATACTCACCCCTCCTCTTTCCCTCCCCAGACAGGATTTTTGGTGCTGGAGCGACGCTTCAGATTTTGGAGATTTTGGTGGATTTGGGTGATTCAGAAAGGTGAGATCTTAAGTTTAAATTGAAAGATGGATTATGTATTTTATTTCGACCCTGCGAGGTCTTGTTGAGGTCCGTAGTTGGCCGTGTACTTATTTTGGGATGACTGTATAATTTATGTATGTTTATTTGCGAAACTCTCATATTTCATTTGCATTGAGGCGATTGTATGTATTTGAATGTTACTTGGGAAATTTGTAATATATTTGTATAAATTTAGGTCCGCTCGGTATAGCGGCTGCTCATGCTCTAGTTGGGCATGACAGTAGAGGTCTGTGGATAGGGTTGTTGAAAGATTTTTATAGCCTTGCGTTGTTCTGGATGTCGGCTATGGGAGTTGTTGGTTTTGGAGAGGCCGGGATGACCATTTGTTTTATTTTCTAGATGATTTTGAATTATACAGGTTTAACAGGTTAAATTGTACATGGGAGACCTCCGATTTATGGGGAGGTTCTGCCCGATTTTTTTTTGTAGAAATACAGCCGGCATCCAGGGCAACGGACGACTGTTCACGATTCCCGGTTTGGGGCGTGACAATAGGGAGAGCCTTTGGAGGTTTTTGGGGCTATGTATAAAGTCATCATGTCAGTTATTTTTTCCTTAAGGACCTTACACAACAAAGGAGAATCCTCCACAATTAAATGCCAACCCAATTTTACCAGGATAGCTCGGTTGATGTTTCAGGAGCTATGAAGACCTAGGCCCCCATCTCTTTTAGATCGACATACTATATTTTATCGTTTTGCATGAATCTGATGAGAGCCCTCTGAATCCCCCCATAGAAATTGACGGTTCGCCATATCCAATTATTCACAAATCCTTGTTGGAAGCCATACAGTCTGCATAACATAAGATGGAATAGCAGAAGTAACTGTTTGAACCAATGTACGACGCCCGACTAAACTCAAACATCTAGACTTCTAAGCAGACATCCTCTCTTCCAAGCAGACATCCTCTTCTGAACCTACTCAACTAAATACTGATATTTATCTTGAGTGTTCCGACCATGAATTAACGAAACTCCCAAATACAATCCAAGGTCTTGAGGCAATAGGAACTGACATTGATCCTCTAAATACCGCTTGAGGGACAAAGGGTCCTTGGGAGACACAAATAGTCTAGATTTTCACGGATTCAAAATTAGACCACTAGTTTCAGAGAATTCCTACAAACAACTTAAGATACTCTACATGTCTCGAGTTTTAGCTTCTGCAAACAAAATCAAGTCATCTGCAAAGAATAAATGCAAAATTTCTAGACCTGTATGAGAAGGATGAATAGGCGTCCACTGTTTCCTCGCAACCCTATCCTAAATCATGTATGATAATTTCTCTATCACCATAATGAAAAGATATGGCAATAGAGGATCACTCAGTCGCAATCCTTTACCAAGAGTGAAATAGAGAAGAACCTCTCCATTCCACAATAAAGCTGATTAAGCATGAGATACTATGAACATAATCAGCCAAATCAATTGGGTTGGAATCCTAAAATCACTCGTTGTTTGCTCAAGAAAATGCCAATTAACACTGTCGCATGCTTTTTGCAAATCTACGTTCATAATCATTTTCCAACGTTTGCTCCAAGAAGTATGAATTAAATGAACTATCTCTTGGGTAATAATATTATCCAAGGTACCACGCCCCACGAGAAAAATACTCAGAAAGGGCCCGACCACTTTTGGAAGAATCGGATGAAGACGCTGCACTATGATCTTAGTAAGAATCTTATAATTAGTATTAAGAAGATTGATTGGCCAAAAATCACATAGATTGGCTAGTTGAGGTTGTTTCGGAATCAGCACAATTAGTGCTCTAACAAACTCCTGGGGGAATTGACCCTCTCAAAATGCCTCTCTAACAAACTGACACAAAGTTGGATATACAATGTCCCAAAATTTTTGATAGAAAATAGATTGAATACCTGGTTCTGGTGCTTTAAGCCTTTGCATAGAGAATACTGCATGACGGATTTTATTTTTATCCACCTCACTTGTCAAGAGCCATCGATCCAATCCTCCCTGATAACCTAAGGCCTCAACAATAAACTCCCCATCATGACCCAAATGTTTTAAAAAACTTGGGAAATGCTAGGAATTATTTTTAGTCTCAACCAAACAGAACATATCTGGCTCATACTTAAGGATTAATTCTTTTGCTACATAATGAAATTGAGGATTCCTGACTCTTCCCACGTTCCAAACTATAAACTTATTGTTATTAATCAAATAAAATGGAGAAAAAAATTGGTACTAACAACTTAATCTTGGATGGTCTCAACCACCATCATCTCCACCCCAACATCCTCTCTGTTAAGAAGTACGCCTCTGTTATCCTCCAACGCTCCCTCAGAAGCACCCCAGTTCATCGCCATCTTTGCCTCACCATGACCACAATCGTCCTGCCCTCTTCTATTGGTGTTCGAACTGCATCCCATCTTCGCCGAAGTACTAACCACCATAGTGCTCCCTTCCTTAGTTGGAATCACGTCCTCCATCAATGGACTAGGATCGGGAGGTTTGAGATTCCACAAAACAGATTGTATAGCTAAAATAGGAGGTTTGGTAAAAATAATTAGAGCTTTCTTGTCTATCCCTTGCTTCTCTGATCGATACTCTTGCAGTGCATCAAACGGAGGTAGCATTAGTCAAATCTTCAGCTCCACAGATCGCGCTTGCTTTTGGTGGATCCGCTGTCGGGTCGAGGCTGCAAGTGGGGGTAGGTTGGTGAGAGTAGATTCTAGATTGGGTAGAGCCCATCTCATTGGAGGCCCACTATTTGAAGAAAAACTCTTGGATTGAGAATTGTAAAAGTACTTATGGGCCTGGCTCCCCTGTACAAGTTTGTCTATTGGTTTCAATCTTGTTTCACTTATCACTCCTTCTTTTGACCTTTCTTTAGGATTTAAAATTCTTGGCACCACTATACCTTCTATAACCGAATCTTCATTAACCTCCTAAATTGACACCACAATATCCTCCTCCATACTTTTCAAAAATGCAAATTGGTTATATTGACTTCCCTTTACCAGAATCCTAGATCCCTCGGTTGACTTGGAGCCCTTCCTAGTTCTCCTCTTCACTTGCATCCAAGGTCCAAACAACTCATTGTTTGCTTGCTTGTTCTCCATTGAAACCCTAGATTTCTCATTTTCTCCCACACCTGAGTTTGCACCCTCACTTATCGTGTGTGATGACTCCTGAACCTCCTCAAAGTTCTCCTTAGAATGACCTACCCTACCACATCCAAAGCACAGTGAGTGTATGCCCTCATATTCCACCCTTTGTATCCTCCACTCAATCCTTAACCTAGAGATCAGAGGCTTCTCTAGATGTTACTGTTGCAATATTCATGTCCATATTTAAAGGATGATCAATCTGCTTCCTAATCTGATATAACACCTCCTCATCAAATAATTTGATTGGAAGTTTGGGTAGTCTCACCCACATAGCCATCCTACGTATTTTGGATTCAAAAAGTACAAACCACAGGCGCCACTTTATCATTATCAAGTAGTGACCTTGGATTGCCTAAGGGCCTCCAATTAATGCTTTCCAAAAATCAGATCTTTTTGACAACTTGATAAGATAAAACCCTTCTCCCATATCTATTATCTCCATTTTCCCCTCCACTTGCCATATTGAAAGAATCCGATTTCTAAGGAAGTGTTACCCAACGGTCCTCCCCCACAGTTTTATGATAACTGAATTTTTCCATCTACTATGGAGGAGGTGAAGTCTCTCTTTACTAAGGGAGACCGAAGGTATATTATGATAAAACAATCCATCATTGCCATCCATATCCACATTGGAATCATCATCTGAAATGTCTTCTACCATCCTATCTAGCCATGTAAAAGGATTTCTATTCCCATTAGAGAGTCCTTAAAGCTATGTGGAAACGCTGGCCGTTCCATCCCATCTATTGGAGGTGGGTTGCGGCTCCACAGATACTGACTCCTTGTAGACTTAAACGGTTTCCGTCAGAAGGGATGTAATACCTATAAAAACTGCCGAAGGGTGCTCTGGCAGGGAGACTCTGACACTCAAGTCAGAAAGAGCAATTTTTGAATGAAAGAGAAATAGATTGATAGCTCAAGAGAGTGATTCCCTGTGATTAGAGTACCCAATGTATGAGGCCAAGAGAGCGTATATGGTTTGGAGGATTTTAGGATGTCTTATACCTATGAGAGTCATGCGTCGTCGGGGTGATTTAACCTTACTTTTCTTATCGAACAGATCCAGAAATCTCGGGAGTTCAAAATTCTGAATTGATTGTGATTCTCATTATTTGGGAAACTTTTGTTTTCTGGTGGGATCCTTTCCTTAACTGAAAGATCCTAAAGAGGCTATTCTTAAATAGGAAATCGAATCTATTAGGATATTTTGACATTCCTTATAATCGTTAGACCTGTTGGCTATTGATTGGACATTCAACCGATGAAGGGTTCTCAGAGTTCGTTCGCTTAAAGGACCAATGATTGAATACCCAATCGGGGCAGTTATCTTTGCTTGATGAATCACGTTCAGGAGGTCTAGGCGACTGTGGCCCTATCGTTCAGGAGGTCGGGCAACTGAGACTCTTTGGTAAATATTCATATTTAAATATCTATCGATAGTTGTCCTATGTGGACTTTTCATGTGGGCCTTCCAAGAACCGACCCCTCTAGCTTGGCCTAGGACTATATCCCATCATTTGCCCCTAACTCATGGTTTTCTTAGTAAAGAAGCGCTATGAGTAGACACCTACTAGGGTGAGACGTGCTTAATACATTACAGAAGCATAGGGATGCTAGGTTCGTTCTAATCTACTCTATGAATGCGGGTGTGTCTCATCGGAAGTGACCCCTTAATGGGGAATTGAAGACAATTTACTATATTTATGATGGGCCATTCCTGATGATCCGTTTCACCTACTCTGAGTTAATTAGGGGCTGCTTCACTACCACTATAAATAGCTACGACGGGCATTCTTTTTCTTTCGTAAAGAATTAAAGCTTTTCCCTCTCTTTGGGAGTTTTCTGAGAGTGGCTCTTTTTCTAGAGTTGTCTTGCGAAGGGTTTTGGTATGTGAAGTTCTATGGCACGAGTGACTTCTACTGGAATGAGATCTTATTAAGGAAGGGGACCACCGGAATGAGATCTCATTATGTCGGTCGTTATGTGGTTGATATGGTGAGATCATCCATTACCAACGGGGGTGAATTTTGTAGCACCTTAGATGATCAGTCTGGATTCGTCTCTAGTATCCAAATGCGGTGGGGATGTCTCTCGTACAGCTTTTGGATTGGTAGGTCGGGTTCAGTTTGTTTGGGGGTGGCAAAACCCGAGCTCGCCTTCTCCTGACCCTGGCACTATGTTTATTTTTGTACTCTCTAGCGTAGGGACTGGGGGTTTTTGTATTTCTGAGTGACGTTGTTATGTACTTCTAGGTGTAGTCGGTCTGTATACATACTAATGTAACCGAATGTACTTCTTGCATAAGGATAAATAAAAGGTGGTGCTTTATTTACTTGAGTTTAGTCTTTGTTCTCTTGTCTGGCTATGCACTTTCTTAAACTCTTGTCATAGTAGATCTGTTCTAATTTCAGGCTCCACACAGAGATGTTGAGTAATACCGGCCTGTCGAGCTACCAGACATTCAGTAGTTAGGTTGAGGGATCGCGCTCATTCTTTCAGGAAACTCTGTCTCTTATACGCTCAACCGATAGGGACTGGGCGACTTGGCCCGCCATGCGAGAGGAAAACTTTTAGATATAGGGGTCGTATCCACCTTTTCGGGGAGTTCCTTCCCTTATTGACAACACGTATAATCGATAGGATCTGGGAGGCCATCCAAACGATAGGAAATCTTTAGATAGGGGGGTCACGTCCACCCACTCAGGGAGTTCCATCCCATATTGACGACGCGTACGAACAATAGGATCTGGGTGACTTAGGCCCTCTAGCGATAGGAAATCATTAGATAGGGGGCCGCATCCACCTGTTCGGGGATTTATATTCCGTATTGACGACGCGCACGAACGATAGGATCTAGACGACTTAGGCCCTCCGAGTAATAGGAAATCTTTAGATAGGGGCCGTGTCCATTTGTTTGGAGAGTTCTATCCTATATTGACGACGTGTACGAATGATAGGATCTAGGCGACTAAACCCTCCGAGCGATAGGAAATCTTTAGATGGGGGCAGCGTCCACCCGTTCGGGGAATTTCATCCCGTATTGATGACGCGTACGAATGATAAGATCTAGGCGATTTAGGCCCTCCGAACGATAAGAAATCTTTAGATAGGGGGGCCACGTCCACCCGTTCGGGGAGTTCCATCCCGTATTTATGACGCGTATGAATGATAAGATCTGGACAATTTAGACCCTCCGAGCGATAGGAAATCTTTTAGATAGAGAGGGCACATCCACCCCTTCGAGGAGTTCCATCTCATATTGACGATGTATATGAATGATAGGATTTGGGTGACTTAGGCCTCCGAACGATAGGAAATCTTTAGATAGGGGACCGCATCTACCCGTTCAGGGAGTTCCATCCCGTATTGACGATGCGTACGAACAATAGGATTTGGGCGACTTAGACCCTCTAGGCGATAGGAGAAATTGCTTGATTCTCTCTGGACTGGTTCCTCTGACTGTTAGACAGTTCTGAAGTTTACTGATAGTATATACGTAGGTTTTCTGAGTTCCAGGTCCTAGACACTGCCGATCCATCTAGATTGTTGAGGTAATAAGTTCCCGGTCAGACCACAGAACGTACTCGATATGGACCTTCCCAATTAGGAGCGAGTTTGCCCTCGGGCTGGGGTTAACCAGTAGCTTCTACCTTCCTTAGTATTAGTTCACCAGGTCTAAACGTTTGGTTCTTGACTTTACGGTTGTGATATCGTGTCATTTGTTGCTGATAGGCCGCCATTTGTACCGATGCAGATTCTCATAACTTTGGAAGCAAGTCCAGTCTTTCATGTAGGATACGTTCGTTTTGCCCAGTGTTGTATTGAGTTACCCGAAGTGAGTGAATACCTATTTCCACGGGTATGACTGCCTCGCTTCTATAAGTTAAGTTGAACGGTGTTTCTCCCGTTGCTCTTCGGAGTGTAGTGCGATATGACCAGAGGATACCGTAAAGCTCTTCGAATCATTGCCTCTTAGCATCATCTAGCATCGTCTTTAATCCTCGTATGATCGTTTAGTTGGTTATCTCAGCCAATCTATTGGTTTGTGGGTAAGTGACCGATGAAAATCGATGTTGAATCTCGAGTTTTTTGCAAAACTCCCAGAAGTGCTTGTTGTCGAATTGTTTCCCATTGTCCGTGATGAGGACACATGGTATGCCGAACCGGGTGATAATATGAGGTCACACAAATGATTGAACCTTGGCTGCTATGATCTGTGTTAAAGGCTCGACTTCCACCCACTTGGTGAAGTAGTCGATTGCTACTATAAGGAATTTTCGTTGCCCTGTGGCTGGGGGAAATGGTCCGAGGATATCTATGCCCTACTGGGCAAACAACCAGGGGCTAGATATAGGGTTGATCTCAGTGGAAGGTAGCCGAGATACTGAGTAGAAGCATTGGCACTTGTCGCATCATTTTACGTAGTCGGAATCAACCTTCATGGTTGGCCAGTAGTACCCCTGACGAAGGGCTTTGTAAACTAGATTTCAAGCACTCAGCTAATTACCACAGATCCCCTCATGGATCTCCTGAAGGACATAGTCCCCCTATTCGGGAGTTAGGCACCACAGATATGGGTGAGTAAATGACTTTCGGTAAAGAATTCTATCAATTATGGCATAGTATGCTGCCTTTCGCTTCAATTTCATTGCCTCCTTCGGGGACTATGACAGGCGGTCATGCCTTGAATATTTTTCGATGGGATTTTTCTAACTAGGAGACCGATCAATGGAGAGAGCCTCTTTGGTCTCGTCGATGCTGGGATATGACAGACTTTCGATGTATACCGTTCGGCTAGAAGCGACTGAATTGGAACTAGCCAACTTCAATAGAGTGTTAGCCCGTGCATTCTCTGACCGAGGGATTTGCTGGATGTCAATCTTACCCAGTTGTTCCATCGTCTCGTGCAATTTACTCAAATATTTAGCCATGACTGGGACTTTGGTTTCATAGTGTAGCACCGAGATTAAAAAAAAAAAAAAGAGGAGACACTAACCACTTACACTGATACTCCCTTCTCTCCCTCGCTCACTCGACCACTTTCTTTTCCCCAATTCTCACCTCTCACTCTCTCGATTATCTCTCTCTCCCTCTCTTTATTTCACCTAACAATTCACACCCATCTGCATAGGATCATCATCATGCATCCAAGATTCGGCCTTTAGAAGGGTGACGAACATTTGATATCAAGAATTAAAGCCACGAACATCTTCGATCTTGTCATTCATAGTTGTTGTGTCCAGTAAGAAGATTTTCAAAATTCCTTTATTTTCTCTATTACTTCAAAATCTAACCAATATTTAACCATTTTCCAAGCATCCATTGTGTTTTTGAAGCAAATCCATGGTCTATTTTGATTTCCAGGTCGAAACCCCTCTTCTGCCCTGTTAAATGCATGAAGAAACCCTAGGTGAGTGGGTATTCTGCTTCCTTCGAAATTGTCTCTTGATTTTGATTATGTTAGCCCCTTGTCTAACCTCTTCCATAGACTTATAATTCGATAGCCAAAAGTTGGTTCACTAATTGAGGGAATTAAATTGAAAAAAATAAAATTGTTTAAAATTGGAGAAAATTTAGGAAAACTGTAAATGGTGGTGTTATAGCTCTTGTTGGAATGAATATGGTTGCATTGGCAGCTCAATGACATGTAAATGACGAAATGAGGATCTAGGTCCACAGAATTGAGTAATTAGGATTTGTGTTTAATTAGAAAGAATTCGTAAACCCTAGGAATTGTCATGAAACCCTAAATTTTTGCCATGTTTCTTGATGAATGAAATTCTGATGTGTTTGCTTAGAATGATTCGATTGTTCTTCCTAACCCTAGAAACTACATTCATTCTATTATTTTATTGATTCATCCATTTATATTTCGTTTTTATAGTTGCCCCAAATTGATTGACTAGGGCGATTTATTTTCAAGGTTTTGGACTTAGTCTCAAATAGGATTTAGGGATTGAAATGTATAATCTTTGGTGGACTATTGCTTAGTATGCAAATATAGTTGTTTGGGCAGTAATCAATTGGAAATAGTGAGAAGTATAGAGCAATGTTCTGAACTCATATGCTGAACTTGTATATGTGGTAGAATGTTAGATTAAGCACAAAACCATTGAATTTCCTGTACAATGGACAGATTGTGGTTGCTGTAATCTTTCCATCATAACACTTCCTGCATATATACAATTTAAATAAGGTTTTCTTCTTATGAAACTACACTTGTAGAGCTTTAAAATGATATGTTACGATAGGCATTTCAATAAGAATTGAATTTTCTATGATTTTTCAAAGAGACCAGTTCTGCAGAATGTACTCTGTTTTTTCCCTGTTTTGGCTGAATCATTTGCTTCAATTTTGAGAGACCTTCTAGGTTGAATTAGTCTAGGCTATGAACATGAAAGTTGTAGATCTATGTCGTATCTTTAATTTGAGACTTGAACCACATAAGTCCGATATGTATAGTGAAAGTTATGATAATTTTTCTATGATTGCACAAGTATGAATCATGAATTTTGGACTATAATGTTTATAGATTTAGATACTTTTATATGATTTGAATATGTTTGGGATATAAATATAAAAGTTGTAGTTTTATGTCTAGTCTTTTAGTGAAAATTGGAATTTCATGATCCGAGAAATATACATCAAGATACGGTTATTTTTCTATAACATGTTGTGCCAGAAATTATTGGAAAGTTAGGAATTTGTGATATATAGAGAAGAACTAAATTGCTCTAGTGTGGTATATGATTTAATGATTAATTTGTGACCAATGTCTTAGGTTAAGGCATTTGAAATCAAAGGAGTGGTTGGATTTTGTTTGATTTGAAATTTGGGAGTGATTACCTTCCCAAGAGGTGAGTGGATCATTTATTATGATTTTAAATGAGTAAATTGTTTAAAATTCTTTATAAATGATTTTGAATGATTTTTACATGATTTATATGAATTGTTTTGTGATTATAGGATGTCTGAAACGAAAATTTGAATTGCGAATGCATCCATTGAATTTATAAATGAATGTGTGTCATATATTGTGGAATATTTGAATTATGAATGTTATGGTATAATTTAGAAATTGTTTTGTTGAAATTTTGGCACATGAATTGTGAATTGGATATTTGTGAATGAAACAGTGCATGAGATTAATGGCTATAGTCATTCTCTCCACAGAGCGACTCGAGGGGGTGACGTGTTTAGGGTTAGATTAGCGGGGGAGATAGACGTGGCACCCTCTGCTATATGTCGTACTATATCCGAAAGCACCCCGGTGAGATACTATTCAACACCAAGGAAGGGGGATATAGTATTTCGAGATAAACAGATTGAAAACCTCTTGGTGGACTTTCGTCTAGATTCGGCCAAACCTGGTACGGGAGTGATTTCACATGAAGACCCCCGTGATTTTTCAGAAAGTCTAAATTATGTGGATGCATGTTTGTTTGAATAATTCGGATTTTATCGAGATTATTTTGTATCCAAGAAATATTTATAAATTATGCTTTAACTTTCCCACATTCACCATTATTTATTATCACAACTATACCATTGCACTTCATTTACTGAGTATTCTCGAACTCACCCATCTCTTTCATATTTTTTCAGAGGAAGCTTAGGTGGGAGACGTCATTGGAGCTAGTAAAAGACTTTGTTTCGCTGTTTTTATGTAGGCATTGATGTGTTGGATTTATTTTTGGGATTATATAGTATGACCCATGGAAGGAAACTATTGTACTATTCTTTTGGTTTGGATTCGACAGATACTTGTTCTATATCATGGGGCAAGTATCGATAGGATCCACACTTGGTTATGAAATTTACGTAATTTTGTTTAAATTCTCCTTCTGCAAACTTATTGTTTTAAATGAGACATTTGGACTTTACTCTGAATTTGAAACATTTGGAGTTTGTGAAGATTTTACTAAGAATTCTGGAAAGGCCGGGATGGCCTGTTGTGTGCATGTGATTTGAATTGGCTGGGTTGGCCTCTTGCATGTCTATTGTGTTAACACAGACTAGGATAGTTCTTTATATATTGTCGTGTTATTGTTTTCAAAATAGGTTGAACAGGTTAAATACCTTGCGATGTCCCAGTATATGAGGAGGTTCTATCGGTATGCCGAGATAATGGCTGCGGTTGTCGCGTGCTCGATTTGAGAGTCATAGCGTGACACATAGACCTCCTCGATTTGTTTCACGACCAACTGGCTGTTCGTGAATACCCTAACGTTCCGTGCCCCCATGTTGATAGAAATTCGAAGGCCTATTAGTAAGGTTTCGTACTTTGCTTGATTGTTGGTGGCCTGAAAATCGAACCGGAGGGCGTGTTCTGCCTTGAAATCGTTTGGTCCTACTAGTATAAACCCAGTGCCACTTCCTGACGAATTTGATGATTCGTCAACATGAATGGTCCACTCTGGGGTCGACCACTCTTTTTGAGGGTTGGGAGGTTAGTCTTCGGACGTCGTAGGCAAAGTACATTTGAGGATGAAATCGGCCAGTGCTTGGCCCCTTATCACTGGTCGTGGTCGGTATTGGATATCGAATTCACCCAGTTTCACACTCCATTTGATAAGCCGACTAGAAGTGTCTCTCTTTTGGAGGATTTGTTTTAGTGGTTGGTCGATGAGCACCAAATGGTATGGGTCTGGAAGTATGGTCGAAGGCGTCTTGCTGAAATGACTAAGGCATAGGCTATTTTCTTGATTTGTTGGTATTTAATCTCGGACTCCTTTAGTATCCTACTAATATAGTAGACTGACTTCTGGGCAGTAGATTCCTGTCTTACCATCATGGAGTAAAGTGCTCGTTCGGAGACAGCTAGATACAGATAAAGCTCTTTCCCAAGGATGGGCCGTGAAAGTAGTGGTGGTTTCGTCAGGTATTCTTTCAGTCGCTCAAAAGCTGCCTGACATTCAGATGTCCATTCAAACCATCGAGACCTCTTCAGTGCATCGAATATGGGTTTATATTTCTTGCTGACCCTGGACATGAATCGGTTTAGAGCTGCTATCCGACCAACTAGACGTTACACTTCCTTTAGTGTCTGGGGAGGTGTCATATCTAATATCGCCTGTATCTTCTCAGGGTTGTCCTCTATCCCTCGATCGGTGATCATGAAGTCTAAGAACTTCCCGGAAGTGATCCCAAAGGTACACTTCGTTGGGTTCAACCGCATGTTGTACTGTTCCAATGTTTGGAAGGTTTCTTCTAGATCCTCTACATGGGCTTTTGCAGTGACACTCTTGACTAGCATGTCATCAACATAGGGTTTAACATTCCTGCTTAACTGGTCTTTGAAGACCGTATAGACTAGCCGTTGAAAAGTGGCTCCAACAGTTTTTAAACCAGAGGGCATGACCCAATAACAATACCTGTCTAATTCGGTGATTAAGTTGGTCTTTTCTTCATCCTTGGGTGCCATTCTGATCTGATTGTAACCAGAATAGGCGTCCATGAAACTCAAGACCTGGTGTTCAGAGGAGTTGTCTACAAGCTTGTCGATATTAGGGAGTGGATAACTATCCTTCGGGCATGCTTTATTGAGATCAGTGAACTCTACACACATTCTCCATTTGTCATTGGCCTTTTTTACCAAAACCACGTTAGCTAACTACTCGGGATACTTGACTTCCCGAATGAACCCAACCGTTAGCAGTTTTTGAACCTCTTCTTGTATGGTGCGTTGGCGTTCGAGAGCGAATACCCTCTTCTTCTATCTCATTGGTTTAAAATTAGGATTGATTGTTAGCCTATGGGCTGTGATAAATGGATCTATGCCTGACATGTCTTTCGGGGTCCAGGCGAAGACTTTGGAATGTCGTTGTAGATGGGTGACTAAGACCTCTCGCAAGGAAGGTGATAGGTTGATCCCTATCTGGACGGTTTGACTGCGGTCGCTTGTTAAAGGGATATCAATCGTTTCTTCGCCTGGCTCGGGTTTTGATTTTGGCTTGGTGCCTTCCCTAGGTTCTAGGGTATCGATTGAGAAAGCTTCTTGCACGTCTTGAGCCGCAAAGAGGATATAAGGATCAGGATCGCTACGTATAGTGGCCACCCCTTGCGATGTTTTGAACTTCACCTTCATTTGTTTTGTGCTTGGCAATGCTTCTAGTTCATCTAGACTGGGCCTTCCGAGGATGGCGTTATAGGGAGAGTAGAGTTTCACTACATAGAACAAGACCTGGACAGTCGCAAGATTGGGAGGCTTTCCGAGAGTCACGGGAAGGTAGATAATACCTTCGGGATAGGTGGACTCATCTGAAAGTCCTCTAAGGGACCTGGTAAGCGACAAGATTCGAGACGGATTGAGACCCATTCGGCAGAAAGCGTCCTAAGTAAGGAGATCACAGTCAGCCCCCTGATCAACAAGAACCCGGTAATGAATATGGGGTCGTTACGATGGAGATCTACCCCTGACAAATCATCATCATTAAAACCTATGATTGGCCTTTTTCTCTTGACTGGCGTTGCACTGGAGGTGATCGTATTGGACATCGTCACAAGTTTTCAAAAAATCAGTCTGTTTCTACACACGGTGCCAATTTATTGGAGGTGGATTATGGCTTCACAGATACCGACTCCTTATAGATTTAAACGGTTGCCGTCAGAAGGGATATAATACCTACAAAAACCGTTAGAGGGTACTCCGACTGTGAGATTCTGACACTTAAGTTAGAAAAAGCGGTTTTCGAATGAAAGAGAAACAGATTGAGAGTTTAAGGGAGTGATTCTCTATGATTAGAGTGCCCAATATGTGAGGTCAAGAGAGCATACCTGATTTGGAGGATTTTAGGATGACTTATACTTGTGAGAGTCGTGCGCCGTCGGGGTGCTTCAACCCTATTTTCCTTATCGAACAGATCGTAAATCTCGAGAGTTCAATATTCCAAATTGAACGTGATTCTTATCCTTTGAGAAAATTTCTTTTTCTGTGGGATCCTTTCTTTAACTAAAAGATCCTAAAGAGGTTGTACTTAAATAGGAAATCGAATCTATTAGGATATTTTGACATTCCTTGGAATTGTTAGAGCTGTTGGCTATTGATTGGTCATTCGACCAATGAAGGGTCCTCAGAGTTCGTTCGCTTAAAGGACCGATGATTGAATACTTGATAGGGACAGTTATCTTTGCTTGATGAATCACGTTCAGGAGGTCTGGGTGACTGAGCCACTATCGTTTGGGAGATTTAGACGATTGGGACCCTTCAGTAAATAGTCATATTTAAACGGTAGCTGTCCTTGTCAATTCCTTTGCTTGAGACTACTGAAAGCATATTCACTGTACATACCACCACTAGATGTAGAGATTAGGACCGATATATACAATCTTCTGTACAGTCTATATCACACTAAAAAATATAGGATATTTCTCAGTCCTCTCTTTTTTTTTTTCAATATTAGGGTTTAGTGATCTTAGATTAAAAAATATATATATATGTAGGAAAGAACTGAAAAATAAAAACCAAACAAAACAAAAACATGGGTATATAAATATAAATAGTAATTTTTTTCTTTAAATTGTTGAATTAGTCAAGCTATGCCTATCACTACAAAAAAATCATAAATTTGTGACAAAATTTGCGACAAATTCGTAAGAAAAATTCGTCCCAAAACTACTTTGCGACGAATTTTGCGACAATTTTTTTTTCGTCCCTAATAAGTCGTCGCAAATTTTTGGGACGAAAAACTAATTTTTTGTAGCAAAAATTTCCAACAAAATTTTTTTTGTCGCAAAATTCGTCGTAAATTTGCGACGAATTTCCAACGAAAAATTATTCGTCTAAAATTTGCAACGAATTAGGTTTTGTCACAGATTTGCGATGAAAAAATGATTCGTTGCAGATCTGCGACGAATACATTTTATCAGATTATCAAAGACATTCTTCTCGATATGCATTACATCGAGATTATGATGAACCAAATGACTCTTCCAATATGATAAATCCCAAAATATACTCCGTTTAGTCCATTTATGCGAATGACCATAGCCATATGTTGTACCATGTGGCTCTTCAATAACAGATGGAAAGTTAAGGACTCTATGCCAAATTTGTTCACCAGTTAATCTCAGTGGAGGAGGTGTTCTTTCAATTCTATTCTTAGTGAATTCTTCTTTATTTCTTCTGAATTTATGAGTTAACGGTAAAAATTGTCTATGACAATCAAAATAACTCGTTTTCTTCCCATGTTTCAATCTGAATGACTTTGATCTCTCCATACATATTGGACATCCTAAAATCCCAGCGGTACTCCATCCCGATAACATACCATAAGCCGGAAAGTCATTTATAGTTCAAAGAAGAGCAGTTTTCATTACAAACATCTGATTAGTATAAACATTATATGTAGGAACACCTTCATCCCATAGTTGTTTCAACTCCGCAATCAATGGTTACATGTAAACATCTATTAACTTCTTCGGATTTTGCGGGCCAGGCACGACCAATGTTAAAAACATATACGGTGTCTTCATACACATACCGGGTGGAAGATTATACGGAGTTAAGATAACTGGCCAACAAGAATAAGTTCTTCCTGATTTGCCAAATGGAGCAAATCCATCAGCACAGAGACCTAATCTAATATTTCGAGTCTCTCTGGCAAACTCAAGATATGTTCTGTCAAAATATTTCCACGCCTCTGCATCTGAAGGATGACACATTAACCCATCTTCTGTTTCATGATTTGCATGCCAAGTCATGTGTTCAGCAGTAGTCTCGGATGCATAAAGCCTTTGTAACCTAGGAGTTAAAGGCAAATAAAACATTTGCCTGTATGATTTATGTCGCTGATTTCGACCCGACCTCCTAGTACTCTTATATCTACAATGATTACATAATTTACAAAAATCTGCATCTTTATCATCTCCCCAATATAGCATACAAGCATTTCTGCAAACATCAATTCTTTCCACCGGAAGACCTAATTCTTTGACCAGCTTTTTCATACTATAGAAATCATTGGGCATAATGTGATCACGCGGCAATACTTCTCCAATAACTTGAACAAAATTATTAAAACAATCCTCAGACACATTATGCTCTGCCTTGACATTCAACAGTCTTGCGGTTAGAGATAGCTTAGTGTGGTTGTCACAACCAGCCCACAAAGGTTCATCTGTAGCTCTTAACACTTCTTGAAATTGGAGAGATGATTCATTATTCACATTTTCATCAACACCTGGTACTTCTACCTCCTCCAATGGTGATGCATAACTAGTATACTCATGTTCAAATGTTGGAGCAAAGCTAGAACTTGCAGCGCTTCGTTCGGGAACAAAATTCGGATCCGCTGCATCAATTACCATCCTCTGATATGGATTCAATTGATCATAATAACTCTGATTCCCACTAACTGAGAATTGTCTGTTTCGTCCAAACTCCTCATCAGAAATGAACGGTTCACCATGACATGTCCAATTATAGTAATTCGGGGTAAAACCAAATCTACAAAGATGTTCCCTAACTTTGTCACACTGAAAAAATTTACCATTACGACACCTTCTACACGGACACCTTAGCTTATTCCCATCCATAAAATCAACATGACTACAAGCAAAATCTAAAAATTGTTCCAACCCAAAAATAAACTCATCAGTTAAACCCCGACGATCAGATAAGTTTTTTTTATACATCCAACTTCTTTCGTTCTGCATTTTTCCTGTCTCCAAATTTAAAATTTTTAAAATATTAATAAAAACTACTAAATCATCAATAATAAAATCATCATTAATCACAACTAAGTTGATATAACAATAAATAATAACGTTGATCGCATAAAAATTTAACATTAATCTCACAGTATAAATTAAATATTATAAAAGTAACATTAAATTTAACACAACTTAACATCATCAATAATAATAACCTTAATTTAACAAAAATTGAATATAAAAATAAATAATATTATTAACTTAATTAATATCAAACAAATTAACTAAATTATTACAATAACATTAAATATTATCATATAATCAAATAAAATATAAATTATTAAACATTTAACAATATTGATTATTTAACTAATCGAAATAAGATTTACTATAAATTACAGATTATTGTTAACATAATGTTTCACCTAATCAATGATCAACACTTTTGATTCCAATTTTATATAAAAAATTAAAATTAACAAATCCAAACATATCATTAGATCAACCACTAAATACAAAAAAAAAAAATAAACTAATATAGAAATAAAAACAACACAAACATACAAATTTACATAATTGTATTTTCCAATTATTACAATACAAATTAAAACTTTTCTCACCACCAAATAATAATTCACCGATGGGCTCGGGATATCAACAAAGAATGGCTTCCAATCCAAATATTCGATAATCGCAAATCTTGACACATCAAAAACAATTATAAATAATTAATATATTATTAAAACAATACAATAAAAACATTTTATAAATAAAATTTGTCAAAATATTTTTTTAAATAATTTTGCATAAAAGGGGCTACAACGGGCCGGGCCGGGCCCAATGGGCCTACCAATTGGCCAGTGGGCCCAATGGGACGAATTCAGTCTGGGCAGTGCAGGGGCCAGTGGCCCCTGCGCGAGGCTGGGCATCGCAGGGGCCAGTGCCCTTGCGCGAGGCTGGCCAGCGTAGGGATCGTGCCCCTACGCGAGGCGGGGAAGCGCAGGGGGCGGCGGCGGCCCCTGCGCGCGGCTGGGCCGTGCAGGGGCGGCCGCCCCTTGCCGCGGCTGGCCCGCGAAGGGCAGATCCGGCGGCTTAGCAGCCGGATCTGGCTTCTACAGCGCAGATCCGGTGGCTTGGCCGCCGGATCTGGCTTCTACAGCCTGCGGCCGAGAGAGAGAGAGAGAGAGAGAGAGAGATTACCTATCACCATCGCAGATCCGGCATCCTTTCCGCCATCCCTTCGCAGAACCACCTTCGCGTAACCACCTTCGCAGAACCACTGAGGGAGAGAGCGAGAGACAGAGTGAGAGTGAGAGTGAGAGTGAGAGAGTGAGAGAGTGAGAATGTAAACTATAGATTTTAGGGACAAAATATATTTGTCCCTAAATTCGTCCCTAATTAGGGACGAATTCATTTTTCGTCCCTGATTTAGGGACGAAAACAATTCGTCCCAGAATTCGTCCCTGAATCAGGGACGAAAAAATTTTTCGTCCCTGATTACGAAAAAAAATTTCATCCCTGATTCAGGGACGAAAAAAAAATTCGTTCCAAATTTTGGGACGAATGGATAAATTCGTCGCAAATTTAGGGACGAATTTAGGGACGAAAAATTAATTCGTCTCTGATTCAGGGACGAAATCAAAATTCGTCCCTGATTCAGGGACAAAAATAAAAATTAAAAAAAAATTTAAATCAGATAGCTTTTTTATTTTTAAAAATAAAAATAAAAATAAAAATAAAAATAAAAATAATTTACAATAAGTGGTATGATATTCCAAGTTTTCAATCTATCACGCGAACTAATATAAGTAAAACTATAAATATTTTTCGGTGAAGAAAGATTTGATATTTGGTATTGTTATAAAGGTTATAAATATTTTTCGATCAAGATTATAAAATCTGTTAATATTATATGGGATGGTGTAGGAGCATACTTACCTAAAAAGGCTATCACGGTGAATCCCACTTTAATTTTAATAACCCTTCACGTTTAAAAATGACACAATTAGATTATTGTACGGCAATAGAAAATAAATTTTTTAGAACTTTACAAATTATGTGAAGTTTACTTTCAAATATCTTCTTTTTTATTGATTTATAAATTTATATTTTTTTTATAAAATTAGATTAAACTTCAAATTTTTTTTAAACTTTAAATAATAAAAATTAGAAGTGGAAATCAACTCTTCATTTAGCTTGAAGCACAGGTTAAGAGAGAAATTATATAGAAATCAAACGCATGCTATGTGCTGGGTGGTTGTATAATTCATAATAAACCTTCTTACTTTCATTGATAGAGATTCGACCGCTCTGTTAACATATATATTAAAAAGAATTCCTAAATCATTAAAAATCGTGAACAATTATGAAAATTTTATCATTTCTATTCTATGCAGAATTAAAACAGTGGTGAATGTTAATTTAATGACGTGCATGGTTCATCCAATGAAGATATCCGCCAACCTCCCATTTGTTTGTGAAGTATACGCAAAAAAAAATTCGTCCCTACGGAAAAAAAAATCGTCCCTGATTAAAAAAAAAAATTTCGTCCCTGATTCAGGGACGAAAAAGAAATTTCGTCCCTGATTCAGGGACGAAAAAACAAATTCGTCCCTAATTTAGGGACGAATGGATAAATTTGTCGTAAATTTAGGGACGAATAATTTATTTGTCGCAAATTTAGGGACGAATGTTTATTTCGTTGCAAAATTTGGGACGAATTATAAATTCGTCGTAAATTTAGCGACGAATTTTAGGATTTGTTGAAAATTTAGCAACGAATTTATTATTTCGTCGCAAATTTGCAATGAATTTTGCATCAAAAAATTTTTGTCAAAAATTGGCGACGAAATTTGTAACGAAATTATTTTTTGTTGCGAAATTTGCGACGAATACTTTTTTGTTTCTAAAGTCGTGGCTAATTAGTGACGAAATCTATTTTTGTCGCTAAATTTGTGACAGATTTGCGACGAATATTTTTCGTTGCAAAATTTCGTCGTTGAATTCTTGTTTTTTTGTAGTGTATGTTGTTATTGTGAGTATGAATATTTGAAGCTTAACCAGAAACATTATTTGTCCTATCATCCTTTTTATTGAAAAATATAGATTTCACCTCAAAATGGCTGCGCTGTCCTCTCTTATTGGCTTTCTATTTCCGCCATGGTAACAACTCTCTCTCTCTCTCTCTCTCTCTCTCTCATTTTAACCATTGTATAGTCGAAAGTTATTTGACGTCATTGTCGTCGGCTGACATGTATGCAACAACATGTGCTGGAATCGGAAACCGCATCAAGGGTTTTGTTTCGTTTCGGCTTCTGTATGTGTTGCCCAAGGTGGAATCACTTGGGCCACATTAGAAATGGGTCCATCAAAATAATTGGAAAAACTTTGATAATGAAATTAGTCACATTTGATCCAAAAGGTAATTTGAAAAATTCATCTAGGGTGGTTTATAATTTTCTCAAAATTCTTAAAATACTCTAAGTCTTTGTTCGGGAGTTGGGAAATGGACAGAAAGGAAAGATTCTACAGGAAAAGCCATTAAATTCCTTTGTTTGAGAGTTGAAGTGAAATGGAAAAGAAATGATTAGAGCAGAAACAAGATCCTTCCAAAAGTTTAAAAACTTTCTTTCTAAAAATGGGAACATACGAAGAGAAAGGCTGATGGGTTTCAATATACCAATTCTACGCTTAGAAAGCTGATACAAAGTAAACTTATACCCTATGCATATTATACATGGTATAAAATGTTGCCCAACTCCCAGCGGATCTCAAAGTGAGGTTGTAAAGCTCAAAGCATGCATTCAAATAGGTTTAGTTCTCATCACTATGGAACTAGTGGTAACAGAAGAACATTGGGCATCTCTTCATCAATTATCAACAAAACAAGTAATGTTTTTGCTATCAATCTCTTTATTTTTTGTTTCCCTTTTTCCCATATCAAGGAATTCAAGAAAGGTTCTTCTATCATGAATATAGTGGGTCTCTTAAATTCTGAAATTTATAGTTAATTCATATCATAAATCTTGTTTATTTGCTTTTGATTTTCATTGTATTGATTAGAGTTTGCCATCTTCAATTTTTATGGCACTTGTGAATTGTGGGGATGATATACAAGATATGAAATTTAGTTGCAAACATAGTGTTTATTTGTTTGACTGTAAGAATACTTTAAAGATAATTTGCCTTAATTTGTGAAGAAAAACATCATGACAAGTGTAAAGAAAAAAATCACTTAAGCAAGAAATGAAAATGATGAACCGGGTTTGCTTTTCCTTCTATATCTCTGTAGTTACTCAATGATTAAAGATTTGTATTGTTATTTTCCTTATTAGAAGGTATGCTCTTCATTGTCTGATTTGGAAATCTATATTAGAGACATAATCAGAATATTTAGAGAAAAATCTGGAAATTATGAAATATGGTACTGAAACCTTGTAATGACATTTTTAGCTCTATTTTTTCTAAAGTTTCCCACGCAATAAGCACTAATGTGCACTTTTATTTTAGACTCAAATTTTAATGTTTATCATATAGATATATTCCTACATATTTATGAAGTGACTATTTGTTCTATTCTATTTTCAATACAGCTTTTGTGAAGATATGATATTACATAAAAAATTCAAATTTGTCCATATTTCTTATCAAGGTGCTCTTTAAGGAATTTTGTATATATACCACTAATGATATTTTTGGAAGTTATTGCTATTGATTTATTTGGAACTAGTAGTTTGTCAATTACACAGTTCTAATATATATATATATATATATATATATATATATATATAGAATTTATTGGTTGTAAGTAATTAATCACCCATAAAGTTAGCATACTAATACCAGTGTTTTGAAAGGGGTCAATGGGTCACTGGGTCAAACCAGTTAAACCGGATGAAAAACCCGGATGACGTCATCGTGACGTCATAAATATATTTAATTTATAATATATTAATAATTTTAAAAAATCTATATAATATTTTTCAAGTCATGTACAAAACATATAATATTAATAAAACACAATTCATTCTTTTAAACATCACACATCATTTAATATAAAATGTCATTCAAATATATCAAAATATAATTCAAATAACATATTTGAGCACATCAAAATCTAATTTAAACAATAAGAAAAGTTTAATACAATGTATAACATAATTCAATTATCAAAATTCAAATCTTATTCAATGTCGTTTTTATCTCCATCATTATTACCATCATCATTCCCACAACTATCTCTAGCTTTAAAACATAACAAGTCAATTTGAGTATCATCCTCATCATCTTCATCTTCAAGATTTACCAAAGTAGAATTCTTTTTACCTAAAATAAATTACAACACATTTAAATATAAATATTATACCTAAATAAAAAATAAACAAAAAATCATATAAAAAAGCAAAATAATAGTTCCTCACTTGGTTCGGAGGATCCTTCTTCCCCATACTTAGGATGCTCTTCTTCTATCGCGTCCTCTAACTCATCAATGTCAAGCTCCCCTTCGGGTTGTTCTTCAATTACCCAAAATTCTGGTTTATCAATTGACTCATAATCAATTGGATCATAACTTCTCTTCTTATATATGAGCCTAAAAATCACACGAAACTCACACAATTAAATCAAAAAATAAAAATCATAATGACAATTATAAAATTTTGAAGAAATTACCTATTTTTCAAACGGAGGTTATAGTGAACATAAACAAGATCACTAAGTCGTTGATGCTCTAATCTATTTCTTTTCTTTGTATGAATGCACTCAAATACACTCCAATTACATTCACATCCCGAAGAAGATGCAATTTGACTCAAAATTTTAATTGTCATCTTCTACAAGTTTGGAGTATCAACACCAAACAATCTCCACCATTCATCTATGCCATAATCATAGCATGAACAATATACACAAGAAAATGTAAGGTTGTTATAGTATAAACAATATAAACAATAACATAATTAATTTAGAATTTATCTGGACGAGAAGTTTCACATGTATTTATAGCAAAATCAATCCCAAAACTTTTACTCCTTGTCCTAAATGTTGCTATTTCATCCATCACATATTGCATTCCTTCAATTTTGAACCTTCCCATGACATCTAACACACTTCTCATAATTTCAAGCATATTACAATGGTTATCTTTCTCATATTGGAATGCCGGACTCAGCCAAAAAGTAGCAGAATGAAGGTCTTTCTTCAATATACTATCCCATCTCTTATCGATTATATCGATGTAAGGTTGATACAATTTCTTGTTTTGAAATAACTTTTTGATTCTATTAACCATTCTCCACATGCCATCAAAAACATGTCCCAATGAAGGTTTCTCATCATAATCACATATACACAACAATCGTATCACGGGTCCCATAATCTTCACACTGATCAAGTAAGTATTCCAAAATTCATCATTAAAAACAATTTGTCTCACTTCTTTGCCTTTATTAGTTTTCAATTCTTTCTTAAACTGTGTAGAAGTGACTAAAGCCTCCAAGTGTTCTTTATGATCATAAAGATTTTTTAGTGCTATAAATGAGGTACCAAATCTAGTTTCAACAGGACAAAGAATTTCTCTCCAACTAGGTCTTTGTCTCAACCAACTAATAATCCATTTGCGATTATATACAAATTTTGTAACCTTAGATGCAAGAATAATTGTACTTTCAATTTTAGGCATTTCTCCAATATCCTTCATGATCAAATTAAGACAATGTGCAACACAAGGAGACCAACTGATAGATGAATATTTAACAGAAACTAATCTTCCTGCAGCCTTATAGTTACTTGCATTGTTCGTAATCATATGAATAATATTATCAACTCCAACCATTTCAACAATTTCTAAAAACAAGTTACACAAAGTTTCTGCATTTGTCTCTATATCCGAAACATCAATAGATTTAATAAATGTAATCCCAGTAGAATAGTAAACAAGAAAATTAATCAAACTTCTTTGTCTACCATCTTTCCAACCATCACCCATAATTGTGTAACCAGTTTCTATCCACTGACTCTGAAAACTATCAACAAGTAATTCAACATCTTTTTTAGCATCTTTTAACAAATTTACTCTAAGTGCATGATAAGTTGGACCTTTATAACCATGACCCATAGATGATATTTTTGATATTGATTGTTGAAAGTATGGTGAATTAACATCATTGAAAGGAATACATACATCATAAAACCACATAGCTATAGTCATATTAGTTTGAAGACATTTTTCCTTACTTTGCAAACAAGATTTGATACTCGGTTGAGAGGAATCAAAAGCTTTACCTAACAGGTAAGATTCAATTCCATGGCTAGCCTTCCTTTTTCCTTTGTTCACCTCTTCATTGATATAAATTACATTCCCTTCGTCACTTAAATGCTTATTCATATTTATCCCAAAATCTCCTTTCTTCTCCTTTGCTTTTTGAATATTTTCTTTCAATGAATTGCTCAACAATAACCTCACTTCTGATGGCATTTTTTTACAAGAAGAAACATTGCCCTTCACCCCTCTAAGGTGTTATTTTATCCAATTGATACCTCTATCAGCTAAAGTACACTGATAGAAATCACAAATAAGTACTTTTTTCTCATTATCATTTACCCTTTGTGTCACATATTTCCAAGTTAAATCCGTTTTTTTGCCTCAAATTTTGCCCCGAATTGATTGACTCATCATTACTAGGCGTGGAGCGTGAACCAATAGTCTCCTCCATAGATCTGAAAAAAAAAAAAAGGAAGTTCAATTCAAGTCCTCCTTGCCCAACATCAATTCAAGTCCCTAGATTTAGTCCCTCAAGTTTCAAACTTCTCAAATTATGGGTACAAGGAATGAAAAACATACAAATAGGATGAAACAACCACAGAAATTCTGAAACCTCAATTTCTTAAACCTCAGAAGCCTTCAATTCACCAAATTAATTTCAATTTCAATTCTGAAACCTCTGAAACCTTAGAAAATCATCAAGCAATGCACCAAAAAAAAAAAAACTTCAATTCAATTGCATCAATTTCCAAATCACCAAATCATCAAGCAATGCATCAATTTTCAAATCACCAAAGGATAATCAAAAATTAAAACCTCAGACATCCACCATATCTATGACCGAGAAAGAAAGGAAAAAACAAGCCCACTCGATGGATCGAACATTTCATTTCACAGAACATGTTTTATAGAACATGTTTACAAGCAAATGAATTGAACATTTCACAGAACACATTTTCAAGCAAATGAATCGAACCCGAAAACTAATGCAAACCAAATGAAAATGTGATTGTACGAAAACAGAAAGAAATGAATCAAACCTGAAAAGGAAATGAAGACCAAATTCTATGCAAATAAACATATCTATGAAAACAGAAAGAAACCACTCAAATACACCTAATTAAATGTGAAAAGGAAAGAGAGATTGTCTTGTACAGAGAGACTACCTTAATTGAATGAGAAAACAAATAAATCAAAGATGGAGAGAGAGAGGGAGAGTTCACCTGAAGTGAAAGCAAACGGGAGACGATCCAGTTCCTGGGCGAGAAGACCAACAGCAGGAGGCGAGAGTGAAGACCAATAGCAGAGGAGGCTAAGGCAATTTCAGATCTGGATCCTCTGTCGAAGACGAAGAACGAAGAATGAAGAATGAAGAACGAAGAACGAAGAAGAAGGTGATTGTGTGAACTGTGAAGACGAAGAATGAAGACCAAAGATGAAAAAGAAGATGAAGACCATGGTGATTATGCGAAGACGAAGGCGGCTAGGGCAAGGAAGAACAAAGGCGAAGTCGAATCAAAAGAGGTGAAACGCGAAAGTGCGAGAAATGAGAATGAAAAACAGAAAAAAAGAGGAAAAAAAGAAAAAAAAAGAAAAAACTAGGTCGGCCGGTTCAAGCCGGCTCCTTGACCAACCCCGGTTTTGACCGGTTTTTTCATTTTTCAGTTTTGACAGGAAACTCGGACCGGATTTGGACCGGTTCCCGTTCGGCCTGGTCGGACCAGCCGGTCCGGTTCAAGTTTTAAAACACTGACTAATACAAATATCATTAGATGGATATGGAAATGGATTTGCAGAAGAGTGTATGATATTTGTCATGTAAATTATATGGATCGACTTATTATAAATGGGTCTAGATAATGTCATCTAGTATGAGAGAAATTATTGCTGCAACTTAGAATAAATGGGAATTTGAATAAGGTTATCCATATGGGATCATAAACACTTAGGCATTTGTGTAAGTTATTACAAACACGTAGTCTAAATCCTACTCAACATGTTACATTAAAAGAGCAAGTTGTAAAGTTTCTGCATATATTATCAATTCTATAGAGTTTTGAGAGAAGACATAGTATTGGGAGATCAGTTTGTTCGACAATCTACTGGAGAACAAATTTCTCTCAAAATACTCAACAGTCAAAGATTTTACCCTTATTTCAAAGTGATTTCGCATACTTAACAACTTTATATTTTAATTATAAGTACCAACAACCAAAAATTTTGACAGAGTACTGTAACATGATTATTGAGGTCATGATTTCGGGCAATTATACCATAATCTAGTGTGGTGTATAGTGTGAAGCAAATGTCGTTCCCACAAGAATATGTTGTACAACCAAATATGAATAAACCTATTTAAGTTGAACAAATTAATTCAATTTATAAAAATTTTAAAAACTACTAAAAACAAGATCTAAGATGCGAAACCCTAACCTCAAGTTAAAGAAAAGAAATAACCATACCAACGAAACTTAAAGAAAAGAAAGAAACCAACTCATCAAATTAATTAAAAATAGAATTCATCTAGTTTTAGGAGAAATTTAGCTAGACATAGAGAAGAAAAATAAGAAGATAAAAGGAAACATTACAACCCTTGTTTGTATCACGAAGAAGGTCGAAGTCATCTGCCAATGGGTTGTGGCAGCTAGGGTTTCTAAAGTGGTGGAGGAATGAGAGAAATAAAGAAGAAAAATGTGGAGGAATGAGTGGGAGGCATGGAGAAAGAATGGAAAATGAAAGCCGACAATGGTGTTGTATTTATAGTATTAAAAACCTAGGCAAAATTTGGAAACTTTTATTTTTTTGGACATTAGGACTTTTTGGAAACTTGGTATTGTTGAATGATGAAAATCTCTTTGCTTCCCTAGCAATTTGGAAACTTCTTGATCCTTGTAACAATTCTGAAATTGATAACAATATAGTTTCCAAATTTCCAACACTTTGTTTCCTTTTTCAGCACTTTGACTTTTCAACACTGCAGTAGCAACTTCGGCTCAATTTTCAAACATGCTCTTGCTTGAATTAGCTTCTGAGCTCCTCATAAGATTTGTAGGTTCGAATTCTTCTTTCCAACATCACAACAATCATCTCAATTAGATATCGTAGTAAAAAGTTATGGTTAAAATACTGAATACTATTTGTTCAATCCGAAAATTAAAAAGTAAGCTCCATGTTTCCTAATTCAATTCCCACGAAAATAATCAGTGTAAAATTATAAAATATAGTTCAAATCAGTCCTAAAACACATAAATAAATACTCAAAAAATTATGCCAAAAACTTATTAAGCGATTTTTGAGGTTATGATTTCGGACAAGTGTACCCTAGCTTAGTGCTGTGTTTAGTGTGAAGCAAGTGTCATTACCACGAGAATATGTTGCACTACCAAATATGAATAAACCTAGTTAAGTTGAACAAATCAATTCAAGTTGTGAAAATTTTAGAAACTGCCAAAAACAAGATCAAAGATACGAAACCCTATTATGATAGAAACCCTATGACATCGATTTCATCTATTTTAATTTCTTATATAGTTAAATCTTTTCAATCCTCAAGTTTATTGGTTAACGAGTTATTATTGAAGATGACAGATTTCTCTAAATTAGATTCATCCAATGGTCTTACAATGAATCCCTAATTTGACTAATCAAAACCCAATGGTCATACAATCTTGATTAATTGACTTGCATTAAGTTCTATGGAAATTTGTCAATTAAGGTTTCTCTTAAAACTCCACACATGAAATTAATCCAATGGCCATGCTCATAATTTTAAGTTGATTTTATTATTTGGACTAATCTCATGCAATTATATTGATTATGCATGCACTCAATTTAAAATCATCAAAATGTTGGACCCAAAAACGTTTGAAGTATTTAAATCAACAATAAAAATTCATTAAACATTAACTATGCAAATGAAACTTAAAGAAAAGAAAGAAATCAACTCATCAAATTAATTAAAAATAAAATTCATCTAATTCTAGGAGAAATAAATTTAGCTAGACATTGAAAAGAAAAACAAGAAGATAAAAGGAAACATTACAACCCTTGTTTGTATCACGAAGAAGGTCAAAGTCATCTGCCAATGGGTAGTGGCTGCTAGGGTTTCTAAAGTGGTAGAGGAATGAGAGAAATAAAGGAGAAAAATGTGGAGGAATGAGTGGGAGGCATGGAGAAAGAATGGAGAATGAATGCCCACAATGGTATTGTATTTATAGCATTAAAAACCTAGGCAAAATTTGGAAACTTTAACTTTTTTGGACACTTGGACTTTTTGGAAACTTGGTATTATTGGATGATGAGAATCTCTTTGCTTCCCTAGCAATTTGGGAACTTCTTGATCCTTGTACAAATTCTAAAATTGATAACAATATAGTTTCCAAATTTCCAACACTTTGTTTCCATTTTCAGCACTTTGACGCTTCAACACCGTAGCAGCAAATTCGGCCCAATTTTTAGACAAGCTCTTGCCTGAATCAACTTCTGAGCTTTTCATAAGATTTGTAGTTCGAATTCTTCTTTCCAATGCCACAAGAATCATCTCAATCGGACATCATAGTAAAAAGTTATGGCCAAAATACTGAATACTGTTTGTCCAATCCGAAAATTAGAAAGTAAGCTCCTATTTCCTAATTCAATTCCCACAAAAATAATAAGTTAAAATTACAAAATATGGTTCAAATCAGTCCTAAAACATATAAATAAATAGCAAAAAAATTATGCCAAAAACTTGTTAAGCGATTTTTGAGGTTATCATTTCGGAAAAGTATACCCTAGTTATTGTTGTATATAATGTGAAGAAAGTGTCGTTCCCACGAGAATATGTTGTACTACCAAATATGAATAAACCTAGTTAAGTTGAACAAATCAATTCAAGTTGTGAAAGAAACTACCAAAAACAAGATCTAAGATACGAAACCCTATTGTGATAGAAACCCTGTGATATCGATTTCATTTATTTTAATTTTTTATACAGTTAAATCTTTTCAATCATCAAATTTATTGGTTAACAAGTTATTATTGATGATGATAGATTACCCTAAATTAGATTCACCCAATGGTCATGCAATGAATCCCTAATTCGACTAACCAAAAGCCAATGGTCATGCAATCTTGATTAATCGATTTGCATTAAGTTCTATGAAAATTTGTAAATTAAGGTTTCCTTTAAAACCCCACACATGAAATTAATCCAATGGCCATACTCATAATTTCATATGAATTTTATTATTTAGTTAATTTCATGCAATTATATTGGTCATACATGCACTCAATCTCAAATCGTCAAAATGTTGGGCCTAAAAACGTTTGAAGCATTAAGATCATCAATAAAATCTCATCAAACAATAACCATGCCAATGAAATTTAAAGGAAAGGAAGAAATCAACTTATCTAATTAATTAAAAATAGAATTCATCAAGTCCTAAGAGAAATACATTTAGCTAGACATTGAAAGGAAAAATAAGAAGATAAAAGAAAATATTACAACCCTTGTTTGTATCACGAAGAAGGTCAAAGTCGTCCTGCAATGGGTAGCAGCTGCTAGGGTTTGTAAAGTGGTGGAGGAATGAGAGAAATAAAGGGGGAAAATGTGGAGGAATGAGTGGGAGGTGTGAAGAAGGAATGGAGAATGAATGCTCACAATGGTGTTATATTTATAGCATTAAAACCCTATGAGAAATTTGGAAACTTTAACTTTTTTGGACACTTGGACATTTTGGAAACTTGGTATTGTTGGATGATGAGAATCTGTGCTTCCCTAGTAATTTGAAAACTTCTTGATCTTTGTACAAAGTCTGAAATTGACAACAACATAGTTTCCGAATTTCTAACACTTTGTTTTCTTTTTCAACACTTTAACTTTTTAACACCATGACAACAACTTCGGCTTAATTTTTGGACATGCTCCTACTTGAATCACCTTCTGAGATCTCAAGATTTGTAGGGCTCAAAGTCATCTTTCCAATGCCACAAGAAGCACCTCAATCGGAAGTCGGAGTAAAAAGTTATGGCTAAAATACTGAATGCTATTCGTCCAGTCTGAAAATTAAAAAGTAAGTTCCATATTTCCTAATTCAATTCCCACGAAATTAATAAGTGTAAAATTATAAAATATGATTCAAATCAGTTCTAAAATATATAAATAAATACTGAATAATTATAATTTAAGTGTATAAAAATATTGTTATCAAATATTTCCACACTTGAATGTTTGCTTGTCCTCAAGCAAAAAATAATTTCCTCTAAAACCAATTCAAATTTTCAAGTCCCTAAACCATGCATATGACAAACTTTAATCAGAGTTATAATCACGACAATCAATACTTTGCAACATTTAGTACTAGACAAACCATTACTTCTCCTATAGTCTTCTCGAAATAAAAAACAACACAAAATTCAAATACCATCACAATCGGTTCACTCAATAGAATGAAAGAAGATACAATTCAACTACTCAAAGCATTCATTTTATGTAAGGGTATGTTTATTATTCAAATCAGCACAATGAGGTGACAATACCATTACATTGCTAATGTATCAAATCTCCACCACTCAAATATGAAATACATGCACCAATCAAAAGGTCTTTTATTTGATTATAATGGGGATAAGGTAAAGGGTAGTATAACAGAAAAAATGTTGGATTACAATAATTCACTAAATACACTTAAACATCAAGACAGGAGAACCTTTACATCAAAGCAAAACAAACACCAACTCCCACAATTTCTCATCCCAAAATATGCAAAGTACTCTAACTCTGAATATTTAGTGTATCACTTATCCAAAGTAAGAAATATGACATGAAGCCCCATTATAAGTTGAACAATATCCAAGAATGACAAATGCTTTGTTTTGTCTTTTTTTGAGCAGCAAATTTTTCTTCTTTTTTTCGGCTGGTTTTTTTTTTGAAAATACTTCGACTTGACAATACCAAAAAACATATATAAAACTCGAGCATATATAAAAAGAACATAACGCCTAAAACATAATGTCATGCTATCAACTATAAGTACATTAGTGAATTTGGATTCAAAATCTAGGGCTAGAAAAAATATAGGTTATGCGGTAAATTGTGTGGGTAATTTAAGAAAGAAAAAAGTCTAGACTCAACTGGATTAACTAAAGAATATAAAATGTTGGGAACGATATTTTTCAAAAGCCCAAAAAAAGGTGTGAACCTGGATGACTTAATCATTTTAGTGTATGAAAATCAATAATGTGATATCAAAATGCATAACAAAGCAAGTTCTAGAATGATCAACCCATGTGTGATATATGCTCAACAAGAAAAAATAATGAGAACAATAAATTGCTCTTTAAGGTTCAAATCCTCACTAAGGTATTTGTGTCGAATCTTATATGTCAATCTTTCAAAACAACCATAAAAAGATGAATAGTTAATCATGTACCAAATAACCACAAATACCAATTATCCTTCATGTACTCCAATTCAAAACAAGTAACACACAAGGAGTAGAAAACTCAAGAAAATTTTCATTGGTATGGAAAAATTCACAAATCTCTTGAGAACTAAGCAAAAATTCAGCACTCAAATTCTTATATATATATAAAAAAAAATTCAGCAAACTCAAATTTTTTTTTATATATATATATATAAATTTAGTAGCCTATATATGCATATTCCCCTTACACTTAAACTAAACATTGTCCTCAATTTGTAAAATAAATAAAACAAAAGTAAAGAGAACAGAGAACTTCTATGAAACCTACAAACTTCTCTTTGGCAGGAACTTCCTTCCTCTCGTGTGAAAGGTTTCTTATTCACCTATAACATATCATCAAAACTCAAATCTAAATTAAATTAACAAAAGAAAATCATAAAAATATTGGGTTGCCTTCCAATAAGTGCCTTTGTTTATTATCTTTGGTCAGACGTAATCTCCTCACTTCAACCTGGCTTATAGATCCTCACACTATGACCAAACATGGCATCTTAACATGCTTTGTCATTTCTTTATTAATTCGAAAATTCTCATACATCTCGTGTTCTTCCTCTAACATATTGAATTGTAACTTTTTTTCTTACCTGCATGAAATCCCCTCTTTGATTTAAATTCACTTAAATTCATACCCAAAGCAACACATGTATCGACATATTCATTATCTACAAAATCATGTTTGACATGTGATGAACTGACAATGTAATTTTTTATAGGATCACTTGAATAAAAGATATTAACATCATGTTCAACAATCTTTTTAGTGCAATCAATCCAAGAAACCTCTTGTGTATCAAAATTTTTCATGTGATGGGAAATGATAAACTTAATTTTTTTATCATCTATTCTTCGAATCAACTTCCTACAAGGAACATCAATCAATGCTCTTGCAATGGCAAGGAAAGGTCATCCTAGAATCGAAGAAGTGCCCTCATCAATATCCATATTCAAGACAACAAAATCGACAGGAAATATAAATTTATCAACTTTAACCAATATGTTCTCAACAATACCTCTTGGATATTTTATACTCTTATCAGCCAATTATAAGGAAATATTTATAGGTCTATATTCCCTGAACCCTAACTTTAGGAACTCAAAGTATGGCATGAGATTGACACCAGAACTCAGATCGCATAAAGTATTAGAAAAATCAAAAGAACCAATTGTGCAAAGGATAAAAAAAACTTCTTGGATCTTTGAGTTTTGGTTGTAACTTTCTTTGTAAGATCGTAAAATACTCTCTTGTGAGCTTGACCTTCGAAACTTCATCCAGCTTCCTCTTCTTCATAATCACATCCTTGAGAAATCCCCAATAACCTAGCACCTGCCTAATGATATCCAAAAGAGGAATGTTAACGGGCTGTTTCTTAAAAACTTCTAAAAATTGTTCAAATTCTACCTTTAGATGAAAAAGACACCCAAGAAAAGGAACAAAGGGTTTACAATCACTTAAAGGTAAAATACTTCTCTATTTTGTCTCTAGTTTCTTGGACTTCTCTATTGCATATTGCTCAATCTCTTTTTTGGCATCTTGTTTGTTCTCTTCCTTCTTGGATGGATCTGGTACCTCCTGCAATTCTTTATCACTCATCAATGTGATTGCATTAACCTATTCTTTGGAGTTCTTCTCAATGTCACTTGGCAATCTACCTAACACACGAGAATGAAAGACGTTAACTAATTGATCAATTTTATTCTTGAGTCTCTCAAACTTTTCATTTGTTGCTATTGCCAAATGTAATACTGACACTACGGTGTTTCATACAAGTGTAGCGTTCATGGAATATATATAAAATATTCCTCCGTTTATATATATAAAAAAATTAAAAAAAAAAATTTTAAATTGTAATGATTTTTTGATTTAGTAGTTTTTAAATTTAATTTTTGGTATATTCTAAATGTCGTACCCGTGATTTGAAGTGTAAAGCGAGTATAAAAATATATATATTTATTCATTTATTAATTAATTAATTTACTTATTTACTTATTTATAAATTTATTATAAAAAAGAAATATATATATATAAAAAATAATAATAGTATAAAAAAAAAGGGAGAGTTAGGGTTAGGAAACCCTAACCCTTTTCACATTCATCTCTCTCTCTCCCTCTTCCACTCTTCGTCTCCTCCTCTCCCTCACCGAAACCCTCATTCACCGCCGCCTCTACCCGGCCGCCGCCGCACCACCTGCTCCGCCACCCACGATCGCTAGCAACCGATCGTCTCTCTCAATCTCTCTCTCTCTCTCTACCTTGCCGTCCCACTCTAACATTCGCTTTCTCCTTCTTTGTCTCTCACCCTCTCCCGTGATTCTCCTTCGCCGCCGCCTCCTTCACTCGATCGCCATCACCGCCACCCTCTCCGCCACTGCACACCACCCACGACCGGCCGACCATCTCTCTGCCTCCCTCTCTATCTCTATTTCTCTCTCTCAGTTTTGATCTCTCTCAGTTTCTCTCGATCTCTCTCTCTCACCCGAGTCCTCTTTCCTCCGCCATCAACCACCATCGTGCCACTGCTCACCTCTCAGTTCTCTCCCCCTTTATCTCCCTCTGTCTCACTCACTGTCTCACTCTCCCGTCACTGTTTCTCTCTCTATCCCTCGCGATTTCTTTCGCGATCTCATCTTCGTCTCCCTCTCTAGATCGATTTCTCCTCCACTGCGCACCGTCGCTCTGACCACTGTAAGTCTCTGTCTCTCAGTCTCCCTCAGTCTCTCTCGCTTTGCTTCTCCCTCTTCCAGTGCACGAATAGCCTTTCCTCTCTTCCTACGCGCGTGACTGCAGAACTTTCCCCCTCTTCGCTCACTCACTTGCGCGCGTAGACTTGCTGCAACCTCTGCTGCAGCGTAGTAGGTGACCTTCAGAAACCCTAGGCTGTGACGATGTCTCATTCACTGCACAGGTAAGAGTTGGTTTCTCAATAGCCCTAGAATTTGATTTTTCTTAAGTGAATTAGTTTAACCGCTAGAATTCATTTTGGATTGTGAATACTGCAAGTTTTGGACTGAACGGAGGGAATTCTGAAGTTAGGTTTGTGAACCGAGAAAACCCTAGGTGAGGGATTTCTAACTTATTCAATTTATTTGGATGAAATTAGGGTAAATTAGGGTAGGAATGTATTGCATATGTTAGGATGAATGTTAGAGTAGATTTGAAATGCGTTGTTTGACATTATATGTTATTATTTAGGTTAAGTATAGAATTTTATACGAATTGAGCTGTTTCGGATGATAGAATTGAGTTAAATTGATTTAAATGGTTTGTCTTAGAGTTTAATTTGACATATGCATGAAAACAGTTGGAATTTGAGATTTGAGTTTAAAGATTTATGCAGTCTTTTCATTATAAGTTGTCCTACATATAGGCAATCAAAATACTATTTTCGTATAATGAAAATAGATTTCAATACCTTGAAAATGACATATGGTTTGAAGAAATCGGATGAAAAGTGAAAAGTGTGATTTTTCAAAGATTTTTCTATTTTGCAGGAATTTATTTATTTTAGAGTTGTTTTCGATTTTGAACGGTTTTAGGTTTGAATTAAGATTGATTTTGATTTTGTTATTTATTTATAAATGAAATGCAATTGATGACATTAGAGTATATTTAAAAATTGGAGAATTAAGATTTGTACAAATTTAGGAAAAATGATAAACCCTAAGATTAATTGAGAATTTGATGACTATTGTGATAATTCGATTAGGTTGATCTTGTTGGAGACTCGAGAAGTCAAATTCGGATTTATTTTGGAAATAGGGAGTGATTACCCTCCCTAAAAAGTGAGTGGGACCCTAATCTCTTGCATGAAATAGTGAAAATCTGATTTTACCGTGTTTTTAAACAAAACATGCTTTGATATGTATTGATTCGATGTGTGATATTAAATCTCAAATCTGTTTTGTGAATATTGGAGTGTCTTAAACTTATGTTTTCCATGACTTTGCATCCATGTTTGAAATAAAACAAAATTGTGCCATTACTTGAAAATTGGATAAGTTTCATTTTCTACCGTTACATTAGTATACTGATTTGAAATGATTTGATGAATATATTGGCACATGAATTTGAAATGTTTTAAGATCTGTGAGGGCACTGGGATGCCCACTTGTGATGATTTGATTTTTACCTGTGGAACGTTGTGCCCTTGTGATACTATGATGATGACTTGATTGATTCCGTAGGTACAAAGGGCGTTTGTAGAGGCACGGGTTGCCCGGATACGCTTTGGCCAGAGGTATCCGCAAACGTCGTGATTGCGATATGTATGGGTCCGGTTGAACCATGTATTGGGGAGGTCCGTCAGCATAGGCGGTCTAGCACCGAGAGTTGCTTGTATATGATTGTGATGTTCCGTTTGCGCCCGGTTGAACCATGTATTGGGGAGGTCCGTTAGCATAGGCGATCTAGCACCGAGAGTTGCTTGTACATGATTGTGATGTTCTGTATGGGCCCAGTTGAATTGAAAGGGGAGGTCCGTCAGAATAGGCGGTCTAGCACTGGAAGTTTCTTGTACGTGCCAACGTCGGGGTAGAGAGCAACTTTTAAACATTTATGCATAACAAAACCCCCGATGCGCCTGTCCTTGGTCATGGTTGACCCTTGCCAGGATTCTTTCGGCTTGCTCTATGATATACTTGATTTTTAAATGGATGCATATATGTATGATATCGTGTGAATGATTAAATGAGTTCATTTTAGTGAACATATCATAATTTACATGCAAAAATTTGAATTATTGGTTATGAATGATATTATTTGACACTCCAATGTTCACTTACACTATTAGTACTTGAGATTAATCCCCTCACTCACTGAGTATTCTCCCCCGAGTACTCACCCCTCCTCTCTCCCTCCTCAGACAGGATTATTGTTGTGCCAGAGCGACGCTTCAGATTTTGGAATTTTTGGTGGATTTGGGTGATTCACGACGGTGAGATCTTAAGTTAAATTTGAAAGATGAATTTCGTATTTTATTTTCGACCCTGCGAGGTCTTGTTGAGGTCCGTGGTTGGCCGTGTACTTATTTTGGGATGACTATATAATTTATGTATATTTATTTGCGAAACTCTCATATTTCATTTGCATTGAGGCAATTGTACGTATTTATATGTTACTTTGGAAAAAGTATTGTATATTATATAAAATTTTAGGTCCACTTAGTGTAGTGGCTACTCATGCTCTAGTTGGGCATGACAGTAGAGGTCTGTGGCTAGGATTGCTGATAGTTTATTTAGCCTGGCATTGTTCTGGATGTCGGTTGTGGGATTGGTTGATTTTGGAGAGGCCGGGATGGCCATTTGTTTATTTTACAGGATGAATGTTGATATACAGGTGAAATTGTACATGGGAGACCTCCGATTTATGGGGAGGTTCTGCCCGATTTTTTGTAAAAATACAGACGACATCCAGGGCAAGGGCGGTTGTTTACGATCCCGGTTTGGGGCGTGACAGTTCGGTTGGTATCAGAGCTCTAGGTTGAGAGCTGTGTTTGATAAAATAGTTTTGAAAATATTCGCAAGTACATTTTAAAAGTCCTCAATGCATATGAGAGTTTCACTACAGTCATGAGATCCCAGTACATGGTCTTAGGCATATGAATTATTCTTTTTAGGGGTTTAGATACAGTGCGTATCTAACCTAACATATTGGTGCTATCAGTTCTTAAACTGATAAGTTTATTCATTTAGGGGGTTAGTTACTTCGTAACTAACCCTAATCTTTGAATCATTTCTAATTTAAGTTCTTCCTTTATAAGGCTATGATTCTTAGACGAGATACTAGATTTGTACCTGAGACATCTAGAATACTCGAGGATGTTTCCTCATCATATGTACCCTTTTAGCATGTTCTTAGCCGGCTATTATAGCCACGGTTCCATCACCATCATTTGATACATTTAGGCAGGTGTATGAGTGGTACACCTCCCATTGGATTCGAATGTCTTGATCCATAACTGAAAATTTTTTTTAGTGGGTTAGTTACTCTGTAACTAACCCAAATCCTTGCTTTTATCTAATGATATGGTGCTCTCTTTGTAGAACTATGCCGCCTGGACGTGGTAGGCGCGGTGCACCACCGGAGAGTCTCTCAGTGCCTGAGGTTTTTAGGGCACTCGAGGCCCCATGAGTATCAGAGGGTGCTTCTTCTACCCACGCACCTTCTCCTGTGCCACCCCCAGCACCTCCACTAGCTGGTACAACCGAGATCCCTCCACCACCGCTCGATGCTTTGAGGCAGTGGCAGGAGTGGCTTAGTAAATATGGGGCGCAGATGCCCCCACCTCCACTACAGACTCCAGTGACCGCACCTGCGGCCGTACCTGCTCCTACGGCACCGGTTCCTTCTCCGGTGGCCGGTCCTTTTGTTTCTACTCCGATCAATGAGACGTCAGCAACTTTGAGGTGCATCCACGAGCTAACTCAGTTGGTGAAAGAGTCTCGACAGCTCGGATACACAGACTTTTCAGGATCTAGTGATGCTGTAGCGGCAAAGCACTGGATCAATAGGACTCGCAGGATCCTTACTGATTTGGGATTGTCAGAGGAGCTCAGATTGAGAGTTGCTGAGAGACTCCTCGACAGAGATGCCCTCTCGTGGTGGGAGGCTATCCGTGATAGTGCTACACAGACCCTGCGGTGGGAGGACTTTCTACGAGAGTTCGACCGCAGATACTAAACCCCTTTCTAGCAGGATCGGATGAGGACGGAGTTCCTGCACTTACGCCAGGGGACTAAGTGAGTCTCAGAGTACGAGGCTGAGCTCAGACGATTAGCACCATTTGTCCCCGACATGGCTACACCAGCTCAAATGACGTTCAAGTTTGAAGATGGCCTCCAATTGAGCATCAGGAAGTATATGATGGTGACTCCCTCTTTTACACTTTCAGAGGTAATTGATTCAGCATATCGGGCAGAGGAGATTATCCGAGCTGAGGCCAGGTAGAGAGAGAGTCCCCAGAAGAGGAAGACTGGGTCACAGGGTGGACAGTCTTTGAAGAAGGATAGAGGTTTTGGATATCCAGGAGATTCTTCTAGCTTCAGACCAGTAGGATCGGGACAGAGACCGCATCCCCAGGGGTTTAGAGCACCAGCCCCTATTGTCTCTAGTCATTCCACGATACAGCAGTTTCTAATCTGCAACAACTACGGTCGACGCCATTTTGGAGCTTACGCAGCCCCCACTAGATGCTTCCAGTATGGGAAGCAAGGACATATTCGTAGCTCTTGTCCTGACCTAGGTTTCAGAGGTCAGGTGTCACAGACACACATGGGTGGACCATGGACGGGTCAGCAGGGAGCACCTGCACACTCAGTACACACCGCTTCACAGACTACAGCCGGGAGCAACACTATACTAGGCCCTTCACTATAGGAGCCGAGGGCACAGGCCCACGTGTATACTACGACTGAGGAGGATGCTTAGGCGAACCCAGATACGACCATGGGTAATCCTCCAGTAGATTCTTTTGTTTAGGAGTTTATATGTGCTCTCCTTTTTGAATCATGAGTATCATGATGATTATGTACCGCCTTAATTAGTTAAAGCTCTATAAGTGTAATTATTTCGATCCTCTTTTTGAAATCATGTATCTCATGATGATATGTACAATCATGGTTAGTTAAAGTCTTAGAAGTTTAACCATTTTGATATATATATATATCTTTTGCGCATCCTAAATCAAATCTCTTTCGATTTCTCACATCATGGGTACCATGAAAATATTTGGAGTCGACTCCCATGTTCATGTGTACATCGGCTCGAACCATTCTTGTGTGAGAGCTTCATTCATCCAACTGTTGGGTAGACAATATTCACCACTAAATGAGGAGCTATTGATTATCACTCCTCTTAGTGAGCAGTTGATTTGAAATTCAATATATAGAGAGTGCTTATCTCTCTTGTTGATGGGACTCCATATATTAGGAGTCATTTTGACTAGTGATGATCGAGCAGCATTACTAGCTTGATTTGAAATGAGGCCGAACTTGCTCGATTGCATTAGAGAGATTTAGGGAGCAAATGAGGAGCTCCAAGGTATTCTTGATAGATCTGTAAAGATGATGACAGAGAGTTCCGAGTCTGTGATAACGGACTAATAGTATATCGATAGCGGGTTTGCATTCCCGCCGACAGTGAATCTTCGTAGAGGTATTCTAGAAGAAGCTCATTCCTCAATTTACGTTATGCATTTGAGAGGTACAAAAATATACCTAACTATCCGAGATAGTTATTAGTAGTCTGGTATAAAAAGAGTTCATTGCTTGATGCCTGATTTGTTGGCAGATGGCCAAGCATCAGTGACCCACAGGCGCTTTGCAGCCTTTTCCCATTCCCGAGTGGGAGTAAGAACACGTCACAATGGATTTTGTGATGGGTTTGCTGCGGACTTCAGCACGGCATGATGCCATTTGGGTGATCGTCGATAGACTCACCAAGTCTGCACATTTCATTCCAATTCGTGCTGATTATTCCTTAGAGGTATTAGTAAGCCTCTATATTGACACGATTATCAGACTTCATGGGGTATCAATGTCAACGGCATCGGACAGAGACCCCAGATTCACGTTTAGGTTTTGGCCCAGGTTGCAGGAGGCATTGGGTACTAGACTGAACTTTAGTACGGCGTATCATCTACAGATAGATGGTCAGTCAGAGAGGACCTCAGTGCTTCAGTTTAGCCCATGGCCATTCTAGATTGGCAGGTCAGAAAGCTACGGAGCAAAGAAAGTTTCTTTGGTCAGGGTTTTGTGGAGAAGTGACCAAGTAGAAGAGAAAACCTGGGAACCCGAAGAGGCTATAAGGAGACAACACCCCCATTTGTTCACCGTTTAGCTTTCCTTTAGTTTTGAGGACGAAACTTGTTTTTAAGGGGTTAGAAAATGTAACACCGACACTGCGGTATTTCGTACAAGTGTAGCGTTCATGGAATATATATAAAAAATTCCACCATTTATATATAAAAAAAATTAAAAAAAAAAATTAAATTGTATTGATTTTCGATTTTGAAGTTTTTAAATTTAATTTTTGGTATATTCTAAATGCCATACCCGTGATTTGAAGTGTAAAGCGAGTATAAAAATATATATATTTATTCATTTATTAATTAATTTATTTACTTATTTAATTATTTATAAATTTATTATAAAAAAGAAATATATATATAAATAATAATAGTATAAAAAAAAAGGGAGAGTTAGGGTTAGGAAACCCTAACCCTTTTCACATTCATCTCTCTCTCTCTCTCTTCCACTCTCCGTCTCCTCCTCTCCCTCACTGAAACCCTCATTCACCGCCTGCTCCACCCTGCCGCCGCCGCACCACCTGCTCCGCCACCCACAACCACTAGCAACCGATCGTCTCTCTCAATCTCTCTCTCTCTCTCTCTCTCTACCTCGCTGTCCCACTCTCACATTCGCTCTCTCCCTCTTCGTCTCTCACCCTCTCCCGTGATTCTCCTTCGCCGCCGCCTCCTTCACTTGATCGCCATCACAGCCACCCTCTCTGCCACCGCACACCACCCACGACCGGCCGACCATCTCTTTGCCTCCCTCTCTATCTCTATTTCTCTCTCTCAGTTTTGATCTCTCTCAGTTTCTCTCGATCTCTCTCTCTCACCCGAGTCCTCTTTCCTCCGCCATCAACCACCATCGCGCCATCGCTCACCTCTTAGTTCTCTCCCCCTCTATCTCCCTCTGTCTCACTCACTGTCTCACTCTCCCGTTACAGTTTCTCTCTCTATCCCTCGCGATTTCTTTCGCGATCACATCTTCGTCTCCCTCTCTAGATCGATTTCTCCTCCACTGCGCACCCTCACTCCGACCACTGCAAGTCTCTGTCTCTCAATCTCCCTCAGTCTCTCTCGCTCTGCTTCTCCCTCTTCCAGCGCGCACGAATAGCCTTTCTTCTCTTCTTGCGCGCGCGACTGCAGAACTTTCCCCCTCCTTAGCTCACTCACTTGGGCGCGCAGACTTGTTGCAACCTCTGCTGCAGTGTAGTAGGTGACATTCAGAAACCCTAGGCTGTGACGATGTCTCATTCACTGCACAGGTAAGAGTTGGTCTCTCAATAGCCGTAGAATTTGATTCTCTTAAGTGATTTAGTTTAACCACTAGAATTCGTTTTGGATTAGGAATACTGCAGGTTTTGGATTGAACGGAGGGAATTCTGAAGTTAGGTCTGCGAACCGAGAAAACCCTAGGTGAGGGATTTCTAACTTATTCAATTTGTTTGGATGAATTTAGGGTAAATTAGAGTAAGAATGTATTGTATATGTTAGGATGAATGTTAGAGTAGATTTGAAATGCGTTGTTTGACATTATATGTTATTATTTAGGTTAAGTATAGAATTTTATACAAATTAAGCTATTTCGGATGATAGAATTGAGTTAAATTGATTTAAATAGTTTCTCTTAGAGTTTAATTTGACGTATGCATAAAAACAGTTGGAATTTGAGATTTGAGTTTAAGGATTTATGTAGTCTTTTCATTATAAGTTGTCCTACATATAGGCAATCAAAATACTGTTTCCGTATGATGAAAATAGATTTCAATACCTTGAAAATGACATATGGTTTGAAGAAATCTGATGAAAAGTGAAAAGTGTGATTTTTCAAAGATTTTTCTATTTTGCAGGAATTTATTTATTTTAGAGTTGTTTTCGATTTTGAACGGTTTTAGGTTTGAATTAAGATTGATGTTGATTTTGTTATTTATTTATAAATGAAATGCAATTGATGACATTAGAGTATATTTAAAAATTGGAGAATTAAGGTTTGTACAAATTTAGGAAAAATAATAAACCTTAAGATTAATTGAGAATTTGATGACTATTGTGATAATTCGATTAGGTTGATCTTGTTGGAGACTCGAGAAGTCAAATTCGGATTTATTTTGGAAATAGGAGTGATTACCCTCCCTAGAAAGTGAGTGAGACCCTAATCTCTTGTATGCAATAATGAAAATCTGATTTTACCGTGTTTTTAAACAAAACATGCTTTGATATGCATTGATTCGACGTGTGATATTAAATCTCAAATCTGTTTTGTAATTATTAGAGTGTCTTAAACTTATATTTTTCATGACTATGCATCCATGTTAGAAATAAAACAAAATTGTGTCATTACTTGAAAATTGGATAAGTTTCCTTTTCTACCGTTACATTGGTATACTGATTTGAAATGATTTGATGAATATATTGGCACATGGATTTGAAATGTTTTAAGATCTGTGAGGGCACTGGGATGCCCACTTGTGATGATTTGATTTTTACCTGTGGGACGTTGTGCCCTTGTGATACTATGATGATGACTTGATTGATTTCGTAGGTACGAAGGGCGTTTGTAGAGGCACGGGTTACCCGGATACGCTTTGGCCAGAGGTATCCGTAAACTTTGTGATTGTAATATGTATGGGTCTGGTTAAACCATATATTGGGGAGGTCCGTCAGCATTGGCGGTCTAGCACCGGGAGTTGCTTGTACATGATTGTGATGTTCTGTCTGGGCCCGGTTGAACCATATATTGGGGAGGTCCGTCAGCATAGGCGGTCTAGCACCGGGAGTTGCTTGTACATGATTGTGATGTTCTATATGGGTCCAGTTGAACCGAAAGGGGAGGTCCATCAGAATAGGCGGTCTAGCATTGGAAGTTGCTTGTACGTGCCAACGTCGGGGTGGAGAGCAACTTTTAAACATTTATGCATAACAAAACCCCCGATGCGCCTGTCCTTGGTCATGGTTGACCCTTGCCAAGATTCTTTCAGCTTGTTCTATGATATACTTGATTTTTAAATGGATGCATATATGTATGATATCGTGTGAATGATTAAATGAGTTCATTTTAGCGAACATATCATGATTTACATGCAAAAATTTGAATTATTGGTTATGAATGATATTATTTGACACTCCAATATTCACCTACACTATTAGTACTTGAGATTAATCCCCTCACTCACTGAGTATTCTTCCCCGAGTACTCACCCCTCCTCTCTCCCTCCTCAGACAGGATTATTGTTGTGCCGGAGCGACGCTTCAGATTTTGGAACTTTTGGTGGATTTGGGTGATTCACGACGGTGAGATCTTAAGTTAAATTTGAAATATGAATTTCGTATTTTATTTTCGACCCTGCGAGGTCTTGTTGAGGTTCGTAGTTGGCCGTGTACTTATTTTGGGATGACTGTATAATTTATGTATATTTATTTGTGAAACTCTCATATTTCATTTGCATTGAGGCGATTGTACGTATTTGAATGTTACTTGGGAAAAAGTATTGTATATTATATAAAATTTTAGGTCCACTCAGTGTAGTGGCTGCTCATGCTCTAGTTGGGCATGACAGTAGAGGTCTGTGGCTAGGATTGCTGATAGTTTATTTAGCCTGACGTTATTCTGGATGTCGGTTGTGGGATTGGTTGATTTTGGAGAGGCCGGGATGGCCATTTGTTTATTTTACAGGATGAATGTTGATATACAGGTGAAATTGTACATGGGAGACCTCCGATTTATGGGGAGGTTTTGTCTGATTTTTTGTAAAAATACAGGCGACATCCAGGGCAATGGGCAGCTGTTTACGATCCCGGTTCGGGGCGTGACACCAAACACTCGATTGCTATTTCCCATGATACTTTGCTCTCCCCTTGTTGTCATTGTGGATTCCCTGAGTTAAAGCCTGGTGGGTTGTTTGGTCATGGTGCCCCTTGACTCCCTGAAAGATTGGGATAGTTCCTCCACTCGGGATTGTATATATTGGAGTTGGGGTTATTCTGAGGCCTGCCAATGTTAGAAAAATAGTTTGCTTTTTATACCTGCAGACACTCAGAAATCACATAAAGTAGGATCTCCACATCATTCACTAAAATAATCCTGATTAGGCATAGCATTAGTCAGATTGGCTTTCACAACATTAATCAATAATCAAGTTTTGCATTAAGTATGTTAAAATTATCGACCTCATAACACCAACTTTTTGTCTAGGAATTTCAAGTTTATTAGACCAATCATATTGATTCATAATAAGACTTACTCATAAATGCACCCCAGCCACAGCATCAATGGTTATTTTAACTGAGTGTAAAGGGCCATCATAAAAAATTTGTAAAACCAACTAGTCAGGTATATCATGATGTTGGCATTTTTTAATCAAATCTTTAAAATGTTCCAAGATACTATATAAAGATTCACCATTAAATTACCTAAAGTTAGCAATATTATTACGTAGTTTTACCAGGTAGAAAGTACTTAATTAAAAATATTTGAGATAAGTTTTCCTGATTTGTAAAATGATTAGAAGAGAATAAGAAAATCCATACCTTCACCTTTCCTTTAAGAGAGAAAGGAAATAATCGCAACCTTATTGTATCAGGGCTTACTCTTTTCAACTTGATCGTCGCATAGATCTCTAGAAAGTTCTTTAGATGGCTATGTGGAACTTCAAAAGTTTCTTTGCCACTGAACTGATCTGTCTGCACCATGTTAATAAGACTAAGGTTAAGCTCAAAATTATTTGTTTCTGCAGGACGCTTTGCAATGCTAGTTTGAATATCTTAAAGTCTAGACATGGAAAACTCCCTCACGGCTTTATTCTCCTAATCCATATCCACCTCATGTTCATTGCCTTCCTTAACCTATCTACGAATGGTTTTGTGAGTCTTCTCTATTTCAGGATCAACTTTAACGAGGTCAGGATTCTTCATTCCCAGCATAAACTTGGTACGGTCACAAAAGTAGCACAAAATTAGATCTCTAAAATCAATGACAAAAACTACTCTAATAAATCTAAATTACCTATATATAAATGGAAATCACAAAAATATAGTAAAAAAATGCACAAAAGATGCCTAAATAGTAAACTAAAAAACTTTAAAATTATGAAAAAATCAAAGAAAATAGGAAAACCAATGAACATGATGAAACCTGGTTAGGATAGGGAGAAGCCTATAGCTTTGCTACAGGTTTTGCTCAGAAGCCTGAAATCCTTTGAAACAAATGGTCATTTAACCCTAAATCAAAAATGTTTTCTTGGACCCAAAAATTCTCGAAAAATCCACCAAATTTCTAAAAGCAACTATGTAACCTAAACACTAATATAAATAAGAATTATTAAAGTCCAATCTCAAATAAGATTATTTTGGTTGATATACAAAGATATCCCTAGCAACGACACAAAAAATGTGTTACGTGATCTTTGATGTCATGATTTCAAGCAAATATGCTTTTGTCTAGTGTTGTGTATCATGCAAAGCAAGTGTTGTTCCACGAGAATATGTTGTACTACCAAATATGAATAAACCTATTAAGTTGAACAAATCAATTCAAGTTGCAAAAATTTTAGAAACTACTAAAAACAAGACTTAAGATGCAAAACCTACTATGATAGAAACCCTAGCACGTTGATTTTATCTATTTTAATTTCTTACATAGTTGAATCTTTTTAATCCTTAAGTTTATTAACTAACGAGTTATTGTTGATGATAACAGATTTTCTTAAATTAGATTTACCCAATGGTCATGCAATGAATCCCTAATCGACTAATCAAAACTCAATGGTCGTGCAATCTTGATCAATCGACTTGCATTAAGTTTTATAGAAATCTATAAATTAAGGTTTCCCTAAAACCCCACACATGAAATTAATCCAATGATCATGCTCATAATTTCACCTGGATTTTATTATTCAGACTAATCTATGCAATTATATTGGTTATGTATACATTCAATCTCAAATCATCAAAACGTCGGGCCCAAAAATGTTTGAAGCATTAAGATCAATAATAAAATTTCATCAAAGAATAATCATGCCAATAAAACTTAAAGAAAAGAAAAAAATCAATTCATCTAACAAATTAAAAAATCAAATTCATCGAGTCCTAGGAGAAATAAATTTGGCTAGACATTGTAAAGAAAAACAAGAAGATAAAAAGAAATATTACAACCCTTGTTTGCATCACAAAGAAGGTCAAAGTCATCCTCCAATGGGTAGTTGTTGCTAGGGTTTGTGAAGTGGTGGAGGAATGAGAGAAATAAAGGAGAAAAATGTAAAGGAATAAGTGGGAGGCGTGGAGAAGAAATGGAGAATGAATGCCCACAATGGTGTTGTATTTATAGCATTAAAACCCCAGGAGAAATTTGGAAACGTTAACTTTTTTGGACACCTAGACTTTTTGGAAACTTGGTATTGTTGGATGATGAGAACCACTTGGCTTCCCTAACAATTTGGAGACTTCTTGATCCCTGTACAAATTCTGAAATTGACAACAACCTAGTTTCCAAATTTCCAACACTTTGTTTCCTTTTCTAGCACTTTGACTTTTCAGCACCGCAGCAGCAACTTCGGCTTAATTTTTGGATATGCTGCCACCTGAATCAGCTTCTGAGATCTTTACAAAATTTGTAGGGATCAAAGTATTCTTTCCAACGTCACAAGAATTACCTCAATCAGATTTTCGGAGTAAAAAGTTATGGTCAAAACACTGAATGCTATTCATCCAGTATAAAAATTAGAAAGTAAATTCCATGTTTCCTAATTCAATTCCCACAAAATTAGTCAGTATAAAATTATAAAATATCGTTCAAATCAGTCCTAAAACACATAAATAAATACTGAAAAAATTATGCCAAAAACTTGTTATGCGATTTTTGAGATCACGATTTTGGGAAAATATACTCTAGTGTAGTATTGTGTATAGTGCGAAGCAAGTGTCGTTCCCACTAGGATATATTGTACTATCAAATATGAATAAACCTATTTAAGTTGAACCAATCAATTCAAGTTGTGAAAATTTAAAAAACTATGAAAAACAAGATCTAAGATTCGAAACCCTACTATAATAGAAAGCTTAGGATATCGATTTCATCTCTTTTAATTTCTTACACAATTGAATCTTTTCAATCCTCAAGTATATTGACTAATGGGTTATTGTTGATGATGATACATTTTCCTAGATTAGATTCACCCAATGGTTATGCAATGAATCTCTAATTCGACTAACCAAAACCTACTGGTCATGCAATCTTGATTAATCAACTTACATTAAGTTCTATAGAAATCTATAAATTAAGGTTTCCCTTAAAACCCCACACATGAAATTCATAATTTCATATGGACTTATTGTTTAGACTAATCTCATTCAATTATATTGGTTACGTATGCACTTAATCTCAAATTATTAAAATGTCGAGCCCAAAAATGTTTGAAGCATTGCGAACGATAATAAAATCTCATCAAAAAATAATCATGCCAATGAAACTTAAAGGAAAGAAAGAAATCAGCTCATCTAATTAATTAAAAATAGAATTCATCGAGTCCAAGGAGGAAAAATTTAGCTTGACATTGAAAAAAAAAACAAGAAGATAAAAGAAAATATTACAACCCTTGTTTGTATCACGAATAAGGTCGATGCCATCCTCCAATGGGTAGCGGTTTTTATGGTTTGTAAAGTGGTGGTGGAATGAGAGAAATAAAAGGAAAAAATGTGGAGGAATGAGTGGGAGGCATGGAGAAGGAATGGAGAATGAATGCTTATAATTGTGTTGTATTTATAGCATTAAAACCCTACGAGAAATTTGGAAACTTTAACTTTTTTTGACACTCGGACTTTTTGAAAACTTGGTATTGTTGGATGATGAGAATTTCTTTGCTTCCCTCGCAGTTGGAAACTTCTTTATCCTTGTACAAATTCTAAAATTGACATCAACATTGTTTCCAAATTTCCAAGACTTTGTTTCCTTTCTCAGCACTTGACTTTTGAACACTATAATAGCAACTTCAACTCAATATTTAGACATGCTTCTTCCTGAATCAGCTTCTGAGGTCTTTACAAGATTTGTAGGGCTCAAAGTCTTCTTTTCAAGGCTATAAGATCATCTCAATCAAACATCGAAGTAAAAAGCTATGGCCAAAATGCTATATACTATTCTTCAGTTCGAAAATTAGAAAGTAACCTCCATGTTTCCTAATTTAATTCTCATGAAATTAATTAGTGTAAAATTATAAAATATGATTCAAATTAGTCCTAAAACACATAAATAAAAGCTGAAAAATTATAATTCAAGTATATAAAAATATTACTATCAAATGCCGTCACACTTGAATGTTTGCTTGTCCTCAAGCAAAAAATAATTTCCTGCAAAACCAATTCAATTTTTCCAGGTTCCTAACTGTGCATATGACAAGCTCAAACTAGAGTTATAATCAAGAAAATCAATATTTCATAGCATTTAGTACTAGAGAAACCATTACGTCTCCTATAGTCTCCTCGAAATCAAGAACAACGCAAAATTCAAATACCCTCATAATCGGTTCACTCAATAAAATAAAGGAAGATAATATTCAACAACTCAAAGCACTTATTTTATGCAAGGTTATGTGTATCACTCAAATCAATCCAATGAGATGACATTACTATAAGATTGATAATATATCAAATCTCCACCACTCAAACATGAAATACATGCATCAATCAAAATGTCTTTTGTTTCGTTGTAATAGGGATAGGGTAAAGGGTAGGATATTAGGAAAAATGTTGGGTTATAATAATTCACTAAATATACTTAAACATCAAGACATGACATGCTTTATATCAAGACAAAGAAAATACCAACTCCCACAATTTCTCATTCCAAAATATGTAAAGTACTCGAACTTCGATTATGTAGTGTATCACTCATCCAAAGTATGAAGTATGACATGAAATCCCACTATAAGAATGAACACTATCCAGGAATGGTAAATGCTTTTTCTTCTTTTTTTTTTTTATCATTTTTTGTCTTTTTTTTACCAACACTTTTTTTTCCAGTTGTTTTTTTTTTTTTTTTTTGAAATACATCTACTTGACAATGCCTAAAGACATATATAAAACTCAAGCATATATAAAAAGAACATAATGCCTAAAATATAATGCCATGCTATTAACTATAAGTATATTAGTGAATTTGGATTCAAAATCTAGGGTTAGAAAAATATAGGTCATGGGGTAAAATTGTGTGGGTAATTTAAGAAAGAAAAAGATCTAGATTTAATTGGGTTAACTAAGGGATATAAAATATTGGGAACGATATTTTTTGAAAGCCAAAAAAAAAAAATGTGTAAACCTGGATGTTTAATCATTTTGGTGTATGAAAATCAAGAATGTGATCTCAAAATGCATAACGAAACAAATTCTAGAATAATCAACCCATGTGTTATACACATATAACAAGAAAAATTGATGATAACAATAAATTGCTCTTTAAGGTTCAAATTCTCACAAGGTATTTGTGTTAAATCTTGCATGCTTATCTTTCAAATCAACCATACAAAAATGAATAGCTACTCATGTACCAAATAACCACTAATGCCAATTATCGTTCATGTGATCCAATTCAAAACAAGTAACACACAAGGAGTTGAAAACTCAAGAAAATTTTCATTGGTATGGAAAAATTTAGCAAATCTCTCGAGAACTAAGCAAAATTCAGCACTCAAATTCCGATATAAAAAAAATTCAGCAACCTATATATGCATATTCCCCCCACACTTAAACTAAACATTGTCCTCATTGTGAAAAATAAATAAAACAAAAGTAAAGAGAACAGAAAACTCCCTTGAAACCTGTAACCTTTTCTTCGGCAGCAACTTCTTTCCTCTCGTTCAAAGGGTTTCTTATTCACCTATAACATATCATCAAAACTGAAATCTAAATTAAATCAACAAATAGAAAATCATATAAACATTGGATGGCCTTTTAATAAGCATATTTTTTTTATTGTTTTTGGCCAAACATAATCTCCTCACTTCATTCCGGCTTATAGATCCTCACACTATGACCAATCATGGCATCTTGCCATACTTTTGTCCTTTCCTTATTAATTCAAGCATTCTCAAACATCTTTGTTTTTCCTCCAACCTATTGAATTGTAACTTTTTTTTCTTACCTGCATAAGCCCGCCTCTTTGATTTAAATTCACTTAAATTCATACTTAAAGAAGCACATGCATCAACATATTCATTGTTTATAAAATCATTTTTGACATGCGACGAATTGACAATGCAATTTTTAATAGTATTATTTGAATAAAAGATATTAATATCATGTTCAGCAATCTTTTAAATGCAATCAATTCTAGAAACCTCTTGTCTATCAAAATTTTTCATGTGACGGGAAATATTAAACTCAATTTTTTTTATCATCCATTCTCAAAATCAACTTCCCACAAGGAACATCAATCAATGCTCATGTAGTGGCAAGGAAAGGTCAGCCTAGAATCAAAGAAGTGCCCTCACTAACATTATAAAACCTAATATTTATGGTTTAATTGCATGAATAATTTGTGACCTATAGAATGAATTTTGATATTGTAAATTTGAATCATGGAATTTGGTGAAGTAAGAAATGGAAATTGGGTTTGGTGTGAACTAATAGTGAAATCCAATTCTTAAAGTCGAATTTTGAAGCCCAAATCTATTTTGCTATCCAACCCATGAAACCCAAATTTTGTTCCACACTTGAGTTCGATTTAGGAGTCCAAAACTTGATATAAAGTCCACTAACAAGCCCAAACTCTTGGAGTCCAATAACATGAACCAACCTTGAAGCCCAATATTTATGTGGAAGCCCACTAGTATGTTTAATATATGAAATAAAGCGCACCAAGTTCAGCCCAATGTTTTTACCTTTTTAGTTCACTTTTCTTTCATGTGTTAACAAAATATAAAGAAGCCCAAGTGCATTTAAGTGTTCCATTAAGGGTGGAACAAGTGTAAGGTGTTAGATTGGCTTAAAGAAAGAAAAAATAGACATGTTGGTGCTAATGGATATGGATGAACATGAGAGAGAGATAATTTACAATTCTTGAACCTTCTTGAGTGCACTTTGGCTTGTGTTTATGTGTTTGGCCGAGATGAAGAAAAGTGTGAAAATGGAGAAAAAAAAAGAGCGAGATAGGTGAAGAAACTTGTCATTTGAAGATGATTTTATTGGATGTTTGAGAAATGTTAGAAGCAAGTTCAAGGTAAGCCTCAATTTTATGGTTTCAGGTTTTTATTTATCATTAGAATTGGATGAATACCATGTTTTATGATCTGAACTTAGAAGGGTGATGAAAGATTGGAATAAAGATAGAAACCTTAAATTTTTACAAATAGGACACATGATTCACAGGATTTTGATAAGAATTGGATTTTTAATGATTTTTCAAAGTGAGGCATTTTACAAAGTAATCTCTTATTTTGCCTGCCATGCTTTAGTTAAGATTTTGGTTCGATTTTGAGATACCTTCTAGGCTAAATTAAACTAAACTCTAAACACAAAATTTATAGATTTAAGTTTTAAGTTTGAGATAAGAATCATGTGATTTGGATATTTGTAGTGAAAGTTATGGTCATTTTTCTATGACTGTGTAGATAGGAAATTATGCAGTTAAGGCAATATAGGATAGATTTCTATGTCTTTGTGTAATTGAAATAGATCTATAATTGAAATAGATCTAAGTTATAAACATAAAAATTGTTGTTTTATATCTAGTCTTGATGTGGAAATTTGAAGTTTTACGACCCATGAATGCTAGTTCAAAGTACAATTATTTTCCTTTGACATGAAGATATGGAAATGAGCTTTAAGTATGGTTAATGAAAGTCTTAGGCAAATAGATATATTTTCCCTTTGCATATGAATATTTAGCTTCATAGTGGCATTGAATAAGTGTCCACCCTCCCCAAACTGTTTTAATCATTTCTCATTAAATTGAGTTATGGTCATTTCAAGAATTGAATGAGCTTTAAGTATGGTTATTGAATAGGCAATAACTAGGCGAAGGTTCTTCGAGCAAGGATAAGGTTGAGAATCTAGATTAGTAGAAGTGAACACCCTCCCCAAACTGTGAGTGAGACTTTTATGACTTGTTTAATGAGAAATGATTTTATACGTTTTGAATATCTTATTTTGAAATGTGGATTCATAATTTAATTTGAGTGTGATGTGTTCTCTTGAAAAATTGATGTTGTAAATATAAACTTTGACATGTTATTACTAATTGATTTACATTGTTTTGTTGATTGATATTCAGTGAGACAAAGATGAATATGGGTTGCGAATTTGATTAAGAATTTAATTGCAAATGAAAATGATGTTTTTGGTGATAGATTGTTCATGTAACTGCTGTGATTTATTGCTTACTCATGATTGGTTGGAGTAAGAGCAGTATGAATGGAGCTGAATTCTGAATTAGGGTAGTGTGATGTGGGGGGTTCACTTACCCAAAGTTACGGTTGGGCAGCCATGAGTCACTAATTGTGATGTCCAAGCCAACACCAAGGATGAGACATTTTTTTGAATAAATGAATGAAAAAAACCCTTGGTGGATCCATTCCTTAACCTTGGTCAAGCTCTTGGATTTGAAAGTATGATTTCAGTAGTCCCAGAGTTTTGAATGAAATGCAACCCATCTGATGTGGAGAGAAATATTTTTGTTTTGAATACATTGATTGTTAATATCTTGTGCATACTTCTGTGAATTTTGGATTATGTTTGTGTTGATAAACTAGAGATTTGTTGACAATGGTTTTGGAGCATAATCATACTCCCACTCATTGGCATGTATATAGATTTTTCACTCACTAGGTACATTTATACTCATCCCATTCTTTTCTCTCTTATTTTCTGGTTATCGCTAGTAAATGCGATAAAGGACCTTTTTTTGTGGTCTATGAGATCTACCTCGGTGAGAACAATACACTTCATATAAGATAGTTCATTTGGTGTACTTAGTTGTAGAGGGATCCATAGAAAAGGTCACCACAAGCTGAATTATGTTGTATTATGGAAATTTTGTAATAAACTCTAATACTTTTGTATATGTTCATCTTAACTTTGATTGGTCACTTGTGTATAGGTTATGGAAACTTTATTTAGCTCATTTTGAAAGGGGTCTTATGGATGATGATATATAATTATGGAGAAGAATTGATTGTCGATTAAGTTCAGGTTGATAACTGGTTAGCCTTGTGGGGTCTCTGAGTACGTGCTTGGGGTTACACGTAGTTCGAGGCAACATGGCGGTTGTCGCGTGCTCGGACCCAAGAATCAGGGTGTGACAATTTTATTGGTATCAAAACTTGGGTTGGAGATTTTATTAAGTGTTTTTAAGCCTCCCATGGATCCTAGGATAGGTGTAACGCCGACTCAGCGGTGCCGTACTTTTGTACTCCAATTCTTGAATTTAATAAAATTTCCCCAGTTTATATATATATGGAATAATATTTAATTTTATTGATTTTCGATTTTAGGGTTTTTAATTTAAATTTTTTGTATATTTACAATGCCGATCCTGCGATTCGTAATGTAAAGTGAGTGTAAATATATATATATTTCCTTTATTAATTAAATTACTTATTTACTCATTTATTTATTTATAAATCTATTTTTATAAAAGTATATATATTAATAAATAATAATAATGATAATAATAAAAAAAAAAATTCGAATTAGGGCTAATAGCCCTAATTCCTCTCCACTCTCTCTCTCCCGTGCGACTCTTCACCTCCCTCACCGCAACCCTCTCCCTCCGCCATCCTCTCCGCTGCGAACGGCCATCGCTGCCACCACCACCGTACGTCTTCCCTCCCCGTTTCTCTCTATCTCTCCCTCACAGTCTCTTCGTCTCTCTCTCCCGCTGCTCTCCCTCCCCCTCTTGATCTCCCTCCACCGCGAATGGTCGCGATCCGTTATCTCCACCGCTCGTCGCCTTCGGTCGCTTTCTCTTTCTCTCTCCATCACTCTTACTCTCCCCTCTCGGTTCTTTTCTCTACTCTCTATCTCTTTATCTTTCTCTATCTCACTCTCTGTCTCGCAAACTCTCTCTCACTCTAAGTCAGACTGTCTTCCTCTCCCTCTCTAGCATCTCTCTCTATCTCCCGCAGCCAATATCTCTTACTGACAGCCCCCTCTTGTGCGCCCGCCAGCACACAATAGCCTTGCGTGCCCGTGCAGCGCGCGATAGCTCCAGTATACGCGCTAGCCCCTGCGCATACGACAGCTCCTGCGCGCACGACTGCAGCGCTCCTTCCCTGCTCACGCGCCTTCTGCCACTCTTGCAGAGCCCCAAATCGGCAGACTTTGAAACCCTAGGTCGGGTCTGCACTCATCTCCTACGCAGGTGAGGACCAATTCCTAACCCTAGTTCTAGGGTTTTGAATTTTCTGAGTAATTAGGGTTAATTTGCTCTGAATTTGAAATGTTACAGGTTTTAAACTGAATCGAAAGGCGAACAGAGACTAGATTTATGAGTCGAGAAAACCCTAGGTGAGGGATTTCTGACTGATTCAATAAATTGTATGCCTTTAGGATAAATTTAGAGTAAATTAGAGTAAGAATGTATTTCATATTATAGGATGTATATTAGATTTGATTTAAATGCGTTATCGGACATTATATATAATTGTTTAGGTAAAATATATGAATTTGGGCTGTTGTAGATGATAGAATCGTATTGATTTGTTTAGAATAATTTCTCTCAGAGTTTAATTTGACGAATGCATGAAAACAGTCAAAATTTGGGATTTGAGTCTAAGGATTGATGCGTTATTTTACATTATAGTTGGTGTTGCATATAGGTAAGTCAAATACAATCTCTATATTATGAAAATAGGCTTCAATACCTTTAAAATAAGATATAGTTTGAAGAAATCGGATAAGAATTGAAAAGTGTATGAATTTTCAAAGATTTTTCTAACTTGTAAGGAATATATATATTTAGACTTGTTTTCGATTTTGAACGATTTTAGATTTGAATTTAGCTTTATTTTGATTTGGTTATTTACTTATAAATGGAATGAAAATTGATGACATTGGAGTTTATTCATAAATTGGAGAATGAAGGTTTGTACAAACTTAGGGAAAATGATAAACCCTCAAATAATTGGAAATTTGATGAAAATCGTGATGATTTCCTTAGGTTGATCTTGTTGGAGACTCGAGGAGTCAATTCGGATTTATTTTGAAAATAGGGAGTGATTACCCTCCCTAGAAAGTGAGTGAGACCCTAATCTCTTGCATGAAATTGTGAAAATCTGATTTTACTGTGTTTTAAATAAAACATGCTTCGATATGCATTGATTCGACGTGTGATATTAAATCTCAAATCTGTTTTGTGATTATTGGAGTGTCTTAAACTTATGTTTTCCATGACTATGCATCCATGTTTGAAATGAAACAAAATTGTGTCATTACTTGAAAATTTGATAAGTTTCATTTTCTACTGTTGCAGTGGTATACTAATTTGAAATGATTTGATAAATGTATTGGCATACGGATTTGAAATGTTTTAAGATCTGTGGGGGCACTGGGATGCCCACTTGTGATGATATGATTCTTACCTACGGGTTGTTGTGCCCTTGTGATACTATGATGATGACATTGATGATTTCGTAGCTACGAATGGACTTTGTAGAGGCATGGGTTGCCCGGATACGCTTCTGTAGGAGGTATCCACAAACGTCCAGTTTATATTTATTCATAGGCGCGGCCGGTTGAACCCACATCGGGGGAGGACATGTGTGACGCCACCGACTAGCACCGGACGGGGTCCTATTTGACGAGTCTGGGTAAGCAAGGGCTAAGCCCACGGCCAACATCGCGGTAGAGAGCTACTTTTGAAACACTTTGTATAATAAAACCCCCGATGCGCCTGTCCTTGGTCATGGTTGACTTTTGTCAGGATCATTTCGGCTTGCTCTATGATCTACTTGATTTTAAATGGATGCATATATGTATGATATCGTGTGAATGATTAAATGAGTTCATTTTATTCGAAAATATCATGATTTACTGCGAAATTTGAATTATTGGTTACGAATGATATTGACACTCCAATGTTCACCTACAGTATTAGTACTTGAGATTAATCCCCTCACTCACTGAGTATCCTCTCATAGATACTCACCTCTCTTCTTTCCTCCCCCAGACAGGATTGTTGTGCTGGAGCGACACTTCAGAGTTAGAGATTTTGACGGATTTGGTTATTCGGAACCGAAAGGTTTAAGTTTAAGCTGAGATTTAAATTTCGTATTTTATTTTTGACCCTGCGAGGTCTTGTTGAGGTCCGTAGTTGGACGTGTACTTAATTTGGGATGACTGTATAACTTATGTATATTATTTATTCGCGAAACTCCTATATTTCATTTGCATTGAGGCACTTGTAGTGTTTGAATGTAACTTGGGAAAATTATTGTAAATTGTATAAAACTTAGGTCCTCTCAGTGTGGCGACTGCTCATGCTCTAGTTGGGCATGATAGTAGAGGTATGTGGCTAGGACTGCTGGTAATTTATTTAGCCTTGCGTTGTTCTGGATGTCGGTTGTGGGATTGGTTAATTTTGGAGAGGTCGGGATGACCATTTGTTTATTTTACAGGATGAATGTTGATATACAGGTGAAATTGTATATGGGAGACTTCCGATTTACGGAGAGGTTCTGCCCGATTTTCTGTAAAAATACAGGCGTCATCCAGAGCAACGGGCGGCTGTTCACGATCCCGGTTCGGGACGTGACAGTTCGGTTGGTATCAGAGCTCTAAGTTGAGAGCTGTGTTTTATAAAAGAGTTTTGGAAAATAATCCCAAGTATTATTTAAAAGTCCTCAATGCATATGAGAGTTTCATTACAGTCATGAAATCCCAGTACAACGGTTTTTGGCATATGAGTTATTCTTTTTAGGGGGTTAGATTCGGTACATATCTAACCTAACATATCATTTCCATCGGTTTTTAAACCGATAACTTTATTCATTTTAGGGGGCTAGTTATTTCGCAACTAACCCTAATCTTTGAATCATATCTAATTTAAGTTCTTTCTTTGTAAGATTATGATTACTAGATGAGGTATTAGATTTGTACCTGAGACATCTAGAATACTCGAGGATGTTTCCTCGTCAGGTGTACCCTTCTAGCACTCTCTCAGCCAGCTATTATAGCTACGGTTCTATCACCATCATTTGATGCATTTAGGCAGGTGTATGAGTGGTACACCTCCCATTGGACCCGAATGCCTTGATTCATAAATCAAATTCTTTTTAGGGGGTTAGTTACTCCGTAACTAACACTAATCCTTGATTTTCACTTAATAAAAAGGTGCTCTGTTTGCAGAACTATGCCGCCTAGATGTAGTAGGCGCGGTGCACCACTAGAGAGTCCCTTAGTGTCTGATACACTTGTGGCACTCGAGATTTCACGAGTACCAAAAGATGCTTCCTCTACTCACGCACCTTCACTAGTGCCACCCTCAGCACCTCCACCGGCTGTTACAGCTGAGATTCCTCTACTACCACTTGACGCCTTGAGATAGTGGCAGGAGTGGTACAGTAAATATGGGTGCAGATGCCACCACCTCTACCATAGACTCCAGCGACTGCACCTGCGGCCATACTTGCTCCTACGACACCGATTCCTCCTCCGGTGGCTGGTTCTTCCATTTCTAGTCTAACCGATGAGACATCGGTTACTTTGAGGCACATCCATGAGCTTACTCAGTTGGTGACAAAGTTACGACAGCTCAGATACATAGAATTTTCAGGATCTAGTGATGCCGTAGTGGTGAAGCACTGGATTAACAGGACTCACAGGATCCTTATTGATCTGGGGTTGACAGAGGAGCTCAGATTGAGAGTTTTTGAGAGACTCCTCGACGGTGATGCCCTCACTTGGTGGGAGGCTATTTGTGACGAGACTACTGACTCATTGCGGTAGGAGAACTTCTTGAGGGAGTTCGACCGTAAATATTTTACGGAGTTCTAGTAGGACCATAAAGGGTTGAGACCCAGACGAGCCAGAGTTCAAAGTGGGATAGGACTTCTAGCTTTCAAGGAAGCCCCTCTCGCTTTACACCAACAAAGTTTGAATAGGGACCATGTCCCTAGGTGTTTAGAGCACAGGCCTCTAGTGCCTCTAGTTAGTCCATAGCACAACACCATCCTATTTGTCGCGACTGCGGCTGATGTCATTTTGGAGCTTGCGGAGCTCCCCTTAGATGCTTTTAATATAGGAAGCAAGGACACATTTGGAGTACTTGTCGTGACCTAGGTTTCAGAGGTCAGGTGTCACAGACACACATGGGTGGACCATGGACAGGTTAGCAGGGAGCACCTGCACACTCAGTACACACCGCTCCATGGACTGCAGCCGGGAGTAACATTGCACTAAACTCCTCACGATAGCAGCCGAGGGCATAGGCCTGCGTATATGGTATGACATAGGAGGACACTTAGGTGAATCCAGATGTGATGGGTGATACTTCCACGGATTTTATTATTTAGGAGTTTATAGATACTCTCCTTTTTGAAATTATGTATATCATGATAGCTATGTACCGTCTTGACTAGTTAAAGCTCTAAAAGCTTAACTATTGTGATCCACTTTTGAAACCATGCATCTCATGATGATATGTACGGTTATGACTGGTTAAAGCCTTAGAGGCTTGACTACTTGATATATATATATATACGTATATCTTTTGCGTATCCTATATTGGTTCCTTTTTCAATTTCTCGCATCATGAGTACCATGAAAATATTCAGAGTCGATGCCCGTGTTCTTATTGATACTGGTTCAGATTATTCTTACGTCAGAGTATTATTTCGCTCGACAGTTGGGTAGACTGTTATCGTCGCTAGATGAGGAGCTACTAGTTATCACTCCTCTTGATGAGCAATTGGTCAGAAAATTCAGTGTATAGAGAGTGCTTATCTATCTTGTTTAATGGGACCCCGTATATTGGGAGTTAGTTTGGTTAGTGATAATCGAGCATGCATTACTAGCTTGATTTGAAATGAGGCCGACCTTGCTCGACCGCATTAGAGAGATTTAGGGAGCAAATGAGGAGCTCCAAGGTATTCTTGATAGATCTGTAGAGATGATGACAGAGAGTTCCGAGTTCGTGATAACGGACTAGTGATATATTGATAGCGGGTTTGCACTCCCGCCGATAGTGAATTTTCGTAGAGATATTCTAGAGGAAGCTCATTCCTCCACTTACGTTATGCATTTGAGAGATACAAAAATGTACCTAACTATCCGAGATAGTTATTAGTAGTCTAGTATAAAGAGAGAGTTCGTTGCTTGATGCCTGGTTTGTCCATAGATGATGGCCAAGCATCAGTGACCCACAGACGCTTTGCAGCCTTTTCCCATTCTTGAGTGGAAGTAGAAACACGTCACAATGGATTTTGTGACAAAGATTGCCACGGACTTTAGCACGGCACAATGCTAATTGGGTGATCATCGATAGACTCACCAAGTCCGCACATTCTATTCCGATTCATGCTGATTATTCCTTAGAGGTATTAATAAGCCTCTATGTTGACACGATTATCAGGCTTCATGGGGTATCAATGTTAATAGCATTGGATGGAGACCCCAGATTCACTTCTAGATTTTGGTCCAGATTATCGGGAACATTGGATACTAGACTGAGCTTTAGCACAACATACCACCACTAGACCGATAGTTAGAGAGGATCATCCATGAATGGATGAAGGCCTTACAATAGGAGACGGAGACCATTTGAGTTCGAGGTAAGAAACATGGCTTTCCTGCAGATATCGCCCTGAAAAAGGGTGATTCGATTCAGGCAGCGGGGCAAACTGAGCCCCAAGTATATCGGACTTTTCTATATTCTTGAGAGGATCGGGAATGTGGCATACAGATTGGAGACTTGGGAACCCGAGGAGGCAATAAGGAGACAAGACCCCCATTTGTTCACCGTTTAGCTTTCTTTTAGTTTCGAGGACGAAACTTGTTTTCAAGGGGTTAAAAAATGTAACGCCGACTCAGCGGTGCCGTACTTTTGTACTTCAATTCTTGAATTTAATAAAATATTCCTCAGTTTATATATATATAGAATAATATTTAATTTTATTGATTTTGATTTTGGGGTTTTTAATTTAAATTTTTGGTATATTTACAATGTCGTTCCTGCGATTCGTAATGTAAAGTGAGTATAAAAAAATATATATATTTTCTTTATTAATTAAATTACTTATTTACTCATTTATTTATTTATAAATCTATTTTTATAAAAATATATATATATTAATAAATAATAATAATGATAATAATAATAATAATAAAAAATTTCGAATTAGGGCTAATAGCCCTAATTCCTCTCCACTCTCTCTCTCCCGTGCGACTCTTCACCTCCCTCACTGCAACCCTCTCCCTCTGCCTCCTCCCTTGGCCATCCTCTCCGCCGTGAACGGCCATCGCCGCCACCACCACCGTACGTCTTCCCTCCCCGTTTCTCTCTATCTCTCCCTCACAGACTCTTCGTCTCTCTCACCCGCTGCTCTCTCTCTCTCCCTCTTGATCTCTCTCCACCGCGAATGGTCACGATCCATCATCTCCGCCACTCGCCGTCTTCGGTCGCTTTCTCTTTCTCTCTCCATCACTCTCACTCTCCCCTCTCGGTTCTTCTCTCTACTCTCTATCTCTCTGTCTTTCTCCATCTCACTCTCTGTCTCGTGAACTCTCTCTCACTCTAAGTCAGACTGTCTTCCTCTCCCTTTCTAGCATCTCTCTCTATCCCCCGCAGCCAACATCTCTTACCGACAGGCCCCTCCTGCGCGCCCGCCAGCACGCGACAGCCTTGCGCGCCAGCCAGCACGCGACAGCCTTGCGCGCCCGTGCAGCGCGCGATAGCTCCAGCCAACGCGCTAGCCCCTACGTGTGCGACAGCTCCTGCGCGCGTGACTGCAGCGCTCCTTTCCTGCTTGCGCGCCTTTTGCCACTCTTGCAGAGCCCCAAATCGACAAACTTCGAAACCCTAGGCCGGGTCTGCACTCATCTCCTATGCAGGTGAGGACCAATTCCTAACCCTAGTTCTAGGGTTTTGAATTTTCTGAGTAATTAGGGTTAATTTGCTCCGAATTTGAAATGTTACAGGTTTTAAACTGAATCGAAAGACGAACAGAAACTAGATTTACGAGTCGAGAAAACCCTAAGTGAGGGATTTCTGACTGATTCAATAAATTGAATGCCTTTAGGATAAATTTAAAGTAAATTAGAGTAAGAATGTATTTCATATTATAAGATGTATATTAGATTTGATTTAAATGCGTTATCGGATATTATATATAATTGTTTAGGTAAAATATACAAATTTGGGCTGTTGCAGATGATAGAATTGTATTGATTTGTTTAGAATAATTTCTCTCAGAGTTTAAATTGACGAATGCATGAAAACAGTCAAAATTTGAGATTTGAGTCTAAGGATTGATGCGTTGTTTTACATTATAGTTGGTGTTGCATATAGGTAAGTCAAATACAATCTCTATATTATGAAAATAGGTTTCAATACCTTTAAAATGAGATATGGTTTGAAGAAATCGGATGAGAATTGAAAAGTGTATGAATTTTCAAAGATTTTTCTAACTTATAGGGAATTTATGTATTTAGACTTGTTTTCGATTTTGAACGATTTTATATTTGAAATTAGCTTGATTTTGATTTGGTTATTTACTTATAAATGGAATGAAAATTGATGACATTGGAGTTTATTCATAAATTAGAGAATTAAGGTTTGTACAAACTTAGGGAAAATAATAAACCCTAAAATAATTGGAAATTTGATGAAAATCATGATGATTTGATTAGGTTGATCTTGTTGGAGACTCGAGGAGTCAATTCGGATTTATTTTGGAAATAGGGAGTGATTACCCTCCCTAGAAAGTGAGTGAGACCCTAATCTCTTGCATGAAATAGTGAAAATCTGATTTTTTCGTGTTTTAAACAAAACATGCTTCAATATGCATTGATTCAACGTGTGATATTAAATCTCAAATCTATTTTGTGATTATTGGAGTGTCTTAAACTTATGTTTTCCATGACTATGCATCTATGTTTGAAATAAAACAAAATTATGTCATTACTTGAAAATTTGATAAGTTTCCTTTTCTACCGTTACAATTGTATACTGATTTGAAATGATTTGATGAATGTATTGACACACGGATTTGATATGTTTTAAGATCTGTGAGGGCACTGGGATACCCACTTGTGATGATATGATTCTTACTTGCGGGACGTTGTGCCCTTGTGATACTATGATGATGACATTGATGATTCCGTAGCTACGAAGGGACTTTGTAGAGGCACGGGTTACCCAGATACGCTTCTGCAGGAGGTATCCGCAAACGACCAGTTTATATTTATTCATAGGCACGGCCGATTGAACCCACATCGGGGGAGGACGTGTGTGACGCCACCGTCTAGCACCGGGCGGGGTCCTATTTGACGAGTCTGGCTAAGCAAGGGCTAAGCCCACGGCCAATATCGGGTTAGAGAGCTACTTTTGAAACACTTTGCATAATAAAACCCCCGATGCGCTTATCCTTGGTCATGGTTGACCTTTGCCAGGATCCTTTCGGCTTGCTCTATGCTCTCCTTGATTTTAAATGGATACATATATGTATGATATCGTGTGAATGATTAAATGAGTTCATTTTATTCAAAAATATCATGATTTACTGCGAAATTTGAATTATTGGTTACGAATGATATTGACACTCCAATGTTCACCTACACTATTAGTACTTGAGATTAATCCCCTCACTCACTGAGTATCCTCCCATAGATACTCAACCCTCTTCTTTCCTCCCTCAGACATGATTGTTGTGCTGGAGCGACATTTCAGAGTTTAGAGATTTTGACGGATTTGGCTATTCTGAACGGTGAGGTTTAAGTTTAAGCTGAGATTTAAATTTCGTATTTTATTTTCGACCCTACGAGGTCTTGTTGAGGTCCGTAGTTGAATGTGTACTTAATTTGGGATGACTGTATAACTTATGTATATTATTTATTCGCAAAACTCTCATATTTCATTTGCATTGAGGCACTTGTAGTGTTTGAATGTAACTTGGGAAAATTATTGTAAATTGTATAAAACTTAGGTCCGCTCAGTGTGGCGACTGCTCATGCTCTAGTTGGGCATGACAGTAGAGGTCTGTGGCTAGAACTGCTGGTAATTTATTTAGCCTTGCGTTGTTCTGGATGTCGGTTGTGGGATTGGTTGATTTTGGAGAGGTCGGGCTGGCCATTTGTTTATTTTACAGGATAAATGTTGATATACAGGTAAAATTATACATGGGAGACCTCCGATTTATGGGGAGGTTCTCCCCGATTTTCTGTAAAAATACAGGCGGCATCCAGGGCAATGGGCGGCTGTTCACGATCCCGGTTCGGGGCGTGACAATAGGTGAGTCTTGTGTAGGGCTAATTTGGTTTACATAGCCTAATTTGTTTCTATGGACTGAAACTTATCTTCTTTTGTAGTTGATAGTGCCTAGGAGATGCATGAGGGAAGTTACTTCCCTCCCTATTGAGCACAATGTTACCTCTTCTTCTCGTGCTCCAATACCACTTGAACTATTGAAGATTTCTCCTCCCATGATGGCCTTCTAAGAATATATGGAGTGGTGGAGTAAGTATAGAGTTAGGTTCCACTAGCCAAATCAACCTAAAACTCAAGTACCACCTCCACCACCAAACCTTACAAACCCCACCATACCTCTGGTGATGGCTACACCTCCTATGCCAGTTCTCGCATCCTCTACTTGTCCCACTATTGCCCTATCCAAATTGATCAAGGAAGTTTGCCGATTGGGTTATGAAACCTATATTGGGGTGAGTGATACTATGGTAGCTAAGGATTGGATAAATCAGGTTTCAAAAATCGTGCAAGATATGGGTTTGGATGATGAAGATAAGTTGAAAGTGGTTGTTAGACTACTCGATAAAGGAGCATGAACTTGGTGGAAAAACTTTAAAAAACATTCTTTTATCCCCATTAGTTGGAGTGAATTTCTAAGGGAATTCTATGAAAAATATTACACATGCTTCTATAGAGATCAGAAGTGGAAGGAGTTCTTTTATCTCCAGCAAGGGAATAAGTCTGTAACTAAGTATGAAATAGAGCTGAGAGCGCTTTCCATGTATATGCCAGAAATGGTGGCTATCGAGGAGTATTTTTGTTTTAAGTTTGAGGAGGGGTTGAACCTCAATATTTGAGAGAAAATAACAGTCACCGATGCCCATAACTTTAGGATGTGTTACAAAAGGCTTTGAAGGCTGAAAAAATGGTTCAAGAGAGGGGTCGGATCCAAGAAAACTTTGGAAAGAAAAGGAAGTTTAGGAGTACCTCCGGCCAATCATCCAAAAGAAGTCGTAGTGTTACTTCTCAAGGCAATACTTCAGTTGTTGGCTTAGTTGCTTCACCGATAAGCCAGTTTTACCAAAAAGCAGACACCTTTCCCACCATACCACTTTTGGTGCGAGGACTTTTCGGGGTAATCGTGACCAATACCGAAATTGTAAGAAGGTGTATATTGGGGTTTGTTCTGAGCTCAAAGATGTTTCCATTGCAGGAAGATTGATCATTTTATAAGGAATTTCCCTGAACTAGGTGGTAAAGGACAAGGGAGTCAGACTTTGCAAGTTAGGATGAGTACTCCTCGGGAAAACTGTGAGAATGTTCATGCTCCTTCTTCCACCACCATTCCCAAGACTAGGACAGGTAGCAATACAATGAACCAGAATCCTTTCCTACCTTAGACACATGCACAAACTAGAATATATGCAATGACTAAGGAGGATGCTTAGACCAATCCCGATGTCATTATAGCTAATGGGTTTAAAGCTTAAATCTTTATCGTTAATATTGTCATATAACATGCATAAAATATTAGGAGATGGTGTAACATAGTAATTGTACATATGAATGATTGGTATATGCATAAGACTTAAATTTCTTTAGAAATGATATTAAATATCTTGTGTGAGGATGTTTATATGTTTTGGACCTCTTAGGTTGTATGAAGTGAAATTGATGAGTTATTATATTGTATTAGGTTTAAATGGGGAATGGAGTCTAGAAATGGAGAACGGAGTCTAGCGATGCAAATAGGGAGTTTTCATATTAGATAGGGAAAGTAATCGATACCAAGTGATATGGAAAAAGTAAAGAGCTATAGTGCTAGAAACATTTTATGAACATAGTTTGGGATTGTCTAAGCAAAGAGTATTTGGGATTAAAGTGATGAATATTAGTCAAACTATACTATGGTTAAGAATCTAACTTCGGAGAAATTTTCTATGAATAGGTAGGATGACTCTCTTCAATCAAGATACAAATGTGTTGATTGATATTGGTACTTATAGGTCCTTTGTTAGTACTACATTTTCACGGCATGCTCATAGAGAGTTGTCTTCTCTCGAGGACGAATTGCTTGTATAAACTCCTTTGGGTGAACATTTATGAGAAATTCAATGTATATGGGTTGTGAAGTTATGGTTAGAGAAATAATATTGGAGGTAGATTTAATTCCTATTGAGAGATGCAATTTCGATATAATTTTAGGAATGGATTGGTTATCTTAGCACAAAGCCACAGTGGATTGTTTTGTAAAAGGGGTTGAATTTAGAAGGTCAGATGCCCCAAGTGTGGTGTTTATTGGCGAATGCCGAGTATTCCGACTTGTGTGATCTTGGCTTTGAAGGCTTAAAAGATGGTTAAGAGAGGATGCCAGACTTAAAAGAGCGACCAAACTTAGAAGATATTTCAGTGATGAAAGAGTTTCTGGATGCTTTTCCTGAGAAATTGCTTAGGTTACCCCCTGATCGAGATTTTGATTTTGCTCTTGACTTACTCCTGGGAACAACACCAATTTCTATTCCTTCTTATAGGGTGGCCCTTGCAGAGTTAAAGGAGTTAAAAGTACAGTTGTAAGAACTGCTTGACAAGGGTTTTATTAGGTCAAGTTTCTCACCATGGGGAGCACCAGTTTTGTTTGTCAAAAAGAAGAATGGTACCTTGAGGCTTTGTGTTGATTATATGTAGTTAAACTGAGTGACAATTAAAAACGAATATCCTCTTTCTAGGATCGATGATCTTTTCGATCGATTACATGGAGCATGTGTATTTTCAAAAAATGATCTTTATTGGAGTATTATTAACTTAAAATTAGGGAGAGTGACATCTATAAGACTGCTTTTTAGAGTAGGTATGGTTATTACAAGTTCTTAGTGATGCTTTTTGGCCTCACAAATGCTCTAGCTGCTTTTATAGATCTTATGAACCGAGTCTTTCACTCGTATTTGGATAAGTTTGTGATTGTTTTCATAAATGATATTCTAGTATATTTTAAAAATGATGAATAGCATGCAAGATATCTCCGAATTGTACCTTAAATATTGTGGGAGAAACAATTATATGTAAAGTTATCCAAATGTGAATTTTGATTAAGAGAGGTTGGCTTTCTTGGCCACATTGTATCCGGTGATGGAATTTTTGTAGATCCTAAGAAGGTAAAAGCAATCCTTAAGTGGGAGTAACCTAAGAATGTCACTGAAGTTCAAAATTTCCTAGGCTTAGCAGAATACCGTCAGAGATTTGTTGAGGGATTCTCATTGATAGCAGCTCCATTAACCAAGTTAACTCGGAAAGGTGTCAAATTTGAATGGGATGACAAGTGTGAGGCAAGTTTCCAAGAGCTCAACAAGAAATTGACTTCTGCTCCCATTCTTTTACTCTGTATGAGTGGTGGTGGATTTGTTGTATATAGTGATTCTAGCAAGCAAGGGTTAGGGTGTGTGTTGATACAAGGAGACAAGGTGATATCTTATGCCTCTAGGCAATTAAAGAAGCAAGAGGTAAATTATCCAACCCATGATTAGGATTTAGCTATAGTGGTGTTTGCTTTGAAAATATTGAGACATTACTTGTTTAGTTTGACATGTCAAATCTATATTGATCATAAAAGTTTAAAGTACTTGCTTACTTAGAAGAAGTTAAATCTAAGGCAACAAAGATGGTTGGAACTTATTATGGATTATGATCTTATTATTGGCTACCATTCGGGCAAGACCAATGTGGTGGTAGATGCTTTGAGTAGGAAGTCATCAACTAGTTTGGTAAGTGTTGGAAGTTGTTATCTTCCCCATCTTATCAGCATTCGGTTCTTTGGAGTATGGCTAGCTAGTGAAAGATGTGGTGCTCTTGTGGTAAGATTTGAAGTATAACCAACCTTGATAGATAGAATCTGAGAACCACAACCATCTAATGAGGAGTTGAAATTAGAGCTTAAAAAGATTCAAAAAGAAGAAGAAAGTGAGTTCAAGGTGAGAGATGATGACATAATGTTTTTAAAGATATAATTTGTGTTCCAAAAGATAATGATCTTCGAAGGGCCATATTAAAGGAAGCTCATAATTTAGCTTATGCTATATATCCAAGGGTACGAAAATGTATCAAACCATCCAAGGAAGTTACTGGTGGCCTGAAATGAAAAAGGATATAGCTGAATATGTAGCTAAATGTCTAGTTTGTCAGCAAGTGAAGGCTGAACATCAAAGGCCAGCTAAAATTCTCCAACCCTTACCAATTCCTGAGTGGAAGTGGAAACACATAACGATAGACTTTGTCATTGGATCACCGAGATCTTAGGTTAGACATGATGCCATATGGGTAATTGTGGATAGGCATACTAAGTCTACTCATTTCTTGCCTATTCGCACTACATATTCATTGGAGAAGTTAGCCAAGATATATATAGATGAGATCTGAGGTTGCATGGGGTGCTAGTGTCTATAGTTTTAGATAGAGATCCATGATTCACTTCTCGGTTCTAGCTAAAACTATAGGAGTCTTTGGGAACTAAGTGGAGATTTAGCACAACATTCTATCCTCAGATTGATGGTCAGTTTGAGAGGACAATCCAAACTTTAGATGACACACTCCGAACTTGTATTCTTGACTTCTCTTGCAATTGGGATAAGTATCTTCCTCCAGTGGAGTTTGTTTGTAATAATAGTTATCAGTCTAGCATTAGAATTCCATTGTATGAAGCATTATATGGGAGAAAGTGTCGAACTCCATTATGTTGGGATAAAGTTGGAGAAAGAAAGATCGAGAGCGTGGAGTTGATTAATGCTACGATTGAAAAGGTTAAGATCATTTGAGAAAGAATGAGAGCAACACAAGATCGTTAGAAAAGTTATGCTGATAGAAAAAGAAGGCCATTGGAGTTTCGAATAGGTGATATGGTATTCCTAAAAGTATCACTCTGGAAAGAGGTGATCGGTTTTCAGAAATGAGAAAAGCTAAACCCTTGATATATTGGTTCGTATAAGATCATTAAAAAAATTGGAAATGTAACATATAGACTTGAGTTGTCTTTGGAGTTGGAGAAGATTCATGACGTGTTCCATGTATCAATGCTCAAGAAGTACATACTAGACCCGTCGCATATTCTCGAAAGACCTCCAATTCAGTTGAGAGAAGATTTGAATTTTGAGGCTAAGCCGATTGTAATCTTGGATTATCAAATTAAAACTTTGAGAAACAAAGAGGTACCAATAGTCAAAGTTTTATAGAGGAGCAATCGAGTAGAAAAGATGATGTGGGAACCAAAAGATCAGATGCGAGGCAATATTCCCACTTGTTTGGAGGTAAGACATAGTGAATTTCGAGGATGAAATTCTTTTTATGGGGGGTAGAACTTGTAAAACCTAAAATTTATGGTTTCATTGCATGAATAATTTGTAACCTATAAAATAAATTTTGATGTTGTAAATTTGAATCATGGAATTTGGTGAAGTAAGAAATGAAAATTGGGCTTGATGTGAACTAATAATGAGGCCCAATTCTTAAAGCCCAAATCCAATTAGCAATCTAACCCATGAAACCCAAATTTTGTTTCACACTTGAGTTCAATTTAGGAGTCCAAAACTTGATATAATGTCTACCAATAAGCTCAAATTCTTTGAGTCCAACAACAAGAATTCACCTTGAAGCCCAATATTTATGTGGAAGCCATTAGCATGTTTAACATATGAAAGAAAGTGCACCAAGTTCAGCCCAACATTTTTGCCTTGTTAGTTCGCTTTTCTTTTATGTGTTAACAAAATATAAAGAAGCTCAAGTGTGTTTAAGTGTTCCATTAAGGGTGGGATAAGTGTAAAGTGTTAGATTGGCTTAAAGAAAGAAAAAAGAGACATGTTGGTGCTAATGGATATGTATGAACGTGTGATAGAGATAATTTACAATTCTTGAACCTTCTTGAGTGCACTTTGGCTTGTGTTTATGTGTTTAGCTGAGAAGAAGAAAAGAGTGGAAAAGGAGAAAAAGAAAGAGAGAGAGTGGTGAAGAAATCAGTTATTTGGAGATGATTTTGTTGGATACTTGAGAAATATTAGAAGCAAGTTCAAGGTAAGCCTCAATTTCTTGGTTTTAGGTTTTTATTTATCATTGGAATTAGGATAAATACCATGTTTTATGATCTGAACTTAAAAGGGTGATGAAAGATTGGAATAAAAATAGAAACCTTAAACTTCTGCAAATAGGATAGTCTGACCTTGTTCTAATATTTTTGTTATAAATTTCTTTGTACCTAGGAAAATAGAGTAAGGTTTTCTACATATGAAACTAGACTTCCATATCTTGAAAATGACATGATTTGCAGGGTTCTGATAAAAATTAGATTTTTAATGATTTTTCAAAGTAAGGCATTCTGCAAACTAAACCCCTATTTTGCCCTGTTTAGGCTAATATTTTGGTTCGATTTTGAGATGCCTTTTTAGCTAAATTAGAGTAAACTCAGAACACAAAATTTGTAGATCTAAGTCTTATCTTTAATTTGATATAACAATCATGTGATTTGAATACATATAGTGAAAGTTATGGTCATTTTCCTATGACTATGCAGATTAGAAATTATACAATTAAGGCAACATAGGATAGATTTCCATGTCTTTGTGTAATTAGAATAGATCTAAATTATAAACATAAAAATTGTTATTTTATTTCTAGTCTTTATTTGGTAATTAGAAGTTTTAAAACCCAAGAGTGCAAGTTCAAAGTACAATTATTTTCGTAAGACGTGAAGATATCAAAATGAGCTTTAAATATGGTTAATGAAAATCTTAGGCAAAGAGATACATTTTCCCTTTGCATATGAGTATTTAGTTTCACAGTGGCATTGAATAAGTGTCTAACCTCAATTCTATATTGTGATTTATACAACTAGGTGAAAATCCTTCGAAAAAGGATAAGGTTGAAAACCTAGATCAGTAGGAGTGCACACCCTCCCCATACTATGAGTAGAACTTTTATGGCTTGTTTAATGAGAAATGTTTTTGTGTTTTGAATATCTTATTTTGAAATATGGATTTATAATTCAATTTGAGTGTGATGTGTTCTAAAAATTTGTTGTTGTAAATGTTAACTTTAACATGTTATTGCTACTTGATTTACACTGTTTTGTTTATTGATGTTCAGTGAGACAAAGATGAATATGGGTTATGAATTGGTTTTAGAGTTTAATTGCAAATGAAAATGATGTTTTTGGTGATGTATTGTTCATGTAGTTGCTGTGGCTTATTGCTCCCTCATGACTGACTGGAGTAAGAGCGGTATGAATGGAGTTGGATTCTGGATTAGGGTAGTGTGATATGGGGGGACTCACCTACCCAAGGTTACGGTTGGGCAACCATAAGTCACCAATGGTGATGTCCAAACCAACACCAAGGACAAGACATTTTTTTAAAATAAATGAATGAATAAAACCCTTGGTGGATCCATTTCTTGACCTTGGCCAAACTCTTGGATTTGAAAGTATGATTTTGGCAGTCCCAGAGTTTTAAATGAAACACAATCCATTTGATGTGATGAGAAATGTTTTTGTTTTGAATGCATTGATTGTTAATATCTTGTGCATACTTTTGGGAATTTGTGATTACTCTTGTGCCGATAAACTAGAGATTTATTGATAATAGTTTTAAAACATGATCACACGCCCACTAATTGGCATGTACATAGATTTTTCACTTACTGGGTTTATTTGTATTCATCCCACTCTTTTCTCTCATATTTTTAGGTTATAGCTAGTTAGTGCCGATAGAGGACCTTCATTTGTGGTCTATGAGTTCTACCTCGATTAGAACAATATACTTCGTGTAAGATAGCTCATTTGGTGTACTTAGTTGTAGAGGGATCCATGGAAAAGGTCACCAAAAGCTGAATTATGTTGTATTATGGAACTTTTGTAATAAGCTCTAAAACTTTTGTATATGTATATCTTTACTTTGATTGGTCACATATGTATAGGCTATGGAAACTTGACTTAACTTATTTTGAAAGGGGTCTTATGGATGATGATTTATAATTATGGAAAATTAAATGATGATTAAGTTCAGGTTGATAATAGGTTAGCATTGTGGGATCTTGGAGTGCGTGCCCGGGGTCGCACATTATTCGAGGCAACATGGCGGATGTCACGTATTTGGATTTGAGGATCGGGGCATGATAAACATCTATATCGAAGACAGCAAAATCGACATAAAAAATAAATTTATCAACTTTAACCAATATATTCTCAGTAATGCCTCTTGGATATTGTATGCTCTTATCAGCCAATTGTAAGAAAATATTAGTAGGTCTATATTCCCTTAACCCTAACTTTAGAACATAGAGTATGATATGAGATTGACACTAGCACCCAGATCACAAAAAACATTAGAAAAATCAGAAGAACCAATTGTGTAAGGGATAGAAAAACTTCAAGGGATAGAAAAACATTTTGGATCTTTGAGGTTTGGTGGCAGTTTTCTTTGTGAGATCACAGAACACTCCTGTGTGAGCTTGATCTTTGATACTTCATTCAGCTTCCTCTTCTTTTTAATCACATCCTCGAGGAATCCCCAATAACCTAGCAACTGTCTAATGATATCCAAAAGAGGAATGGTAACGTATAATTTTTTAAAAACTTCTAAAAATTTTTCAAATTCTACTTTTGCAAGAAAAAGACGCCAAAGAAAAGGAACATGAGGTTTATAATCACTTAAACATAAAATACTTCTCTATTTTATCTCTGGTTCCTTGGACTTCTCTATTGCAAGTTGCTGAATTGCTTTCTTGGCCTCGTGTTTGTTCTCTTTCTCATGGGATGGATTTAGTAACTCCTGTAATTCTTTACCACTCCTCAATGTGATTGCATTAACCTATTCTCTAGGGTTCTTCTCAATGTCACTTGGCAATCTATCTTGTACACGAGAATGAAAGGCGTTAACTAATTAATCAATTTTATTCTTGAGTCTCTCAAATCTTTCTTTTGTTGTTGTTGTAAAACGCTCAATTGCTATCTCCCATGACGCTTTGCTCTCCCTTTTGTTGTGGTTGTGAATTCCCAGAGTTAAAGCCTGGTCGGTTGTTTGGTCACGGTGCCTCTTGACTCTATGAAAAATTGGGATGGTTCCTTTACCCGAGATTATATGTGTAGGAGTAGGGGTTATTCTGAGGCTTGCCAAAGTTAGAAAAATAGTTTGCTTGGTGTACCTGCAGACACTCAGAAACCACGTGAGTAGGATCTCCACATGATTCACAAAAATAATCCTGATTAGGCATAACATTAGTCAGATTGGCTTTCACAACATTAAGCAATGAATCAAGTTTTGTATTAAGCATGTTAAAATTATCAACCTCATGAACACCAACTCTTTGTCTAGGAATTTCATGTTCATTAGACCAATTATATTGATTAGAGGCCATATCATCTAACAATGCATATGCTTCATGGTAAGACTTACTCATAAATGCAGCCCCAACCATAGCATCAATGGTTATTTTAACTGAGTGTAGAAGACCATCATAAAAAAATTACAAAATTAGCCAGTCAGGTCTACCATGATGTTGGCATTTTCTAATCAAAATTTTAAAACATTCCCAAGCACTATATAAAGATTCACAATTAAATTACCTAAAACTAGTAATATTATTGCGTAGTTTAGTAGTTTTACCAGGTGAAAAGTATTTAGCTAAAAATACTTGAGACAAGTTTTCCCAGTTTGTAAAATGATTAGGAGGAAATGAGAAAAGCCATACCTTCTCTTTCCTTTAGGAGAGAAAGGAAATAATCGCAACCTTATTGCACCAGGATTTAGTTCATTTAATTTGATCGTCTCACAGATCTCTAGAAAGTTCTTTAGATGGATATGTGGATCTTTAAAATTTTCTCCACCACTGAACTGATCTGCCTGCACCATGCCAATAAGACTAGGGGTAAGCTCAAAATTATTTGCTTCTACGAGAGGCTTTGCAATGCTAGTTTGAATATCTTGAAGTTTAGGTATAGAAAAATCCCTCATGACTCTACTCTACTATCCATTGCTACCTCACATTCCTTGTCTTTCTTAACCTATCTATGAATGGTTCTAAGAGTCTTCTCTATTTTAGAATCAAATTCAACTATGTTAGGACTCTTCGTTCGCATCATAAACCTGGTATGGTCATAAAAGTAGCACAAAATTAAATCTCTAAAATAAATAACAAAAACCACTCTAATAAATCTAGATTACTTATATATAAATGAAAATGAAAAAAATACAAGAAACAAATGCACAAAAGACACTTAAATAGTAAATGAAAAAACTGAAAAATCATGAAAAAAAATCAAAGAAAAATGGAAAAATCAATGAAAACAATGGAATTTTGTGGAGATAGGATGAAACCCATTACAAATCTATGGGTTTTGCGCAGCAACCCAAAATCCTTTGGAACAAGTGGTCGCTTAACCCTAAATCGAAAATGGTTTCTCGGATCCCAAAAATTCCCAAAAAATCCACCAAATTTTTGAAACTTAAATCTAAAATAACATCTCTGTAACTTAAAACCTAATATAAATGTAAAATATTAAAGTCCAATCTCAAATAAGATTATTCTAGTTGATTTACAATGATAGTTCCAGCAATGATGTCAAGCCCCAAACCGAGGTCGTGAGCAGCCACCCGTTGCCCTGGATGCCAGCTACATTTTTACAGAAAATCGGGTAGAACCTCTCCATATTTCGGAGGTCTCCCATGTACAATTTAACCTGTATAATTTACAATCATCCTGTAAATTAAATAAAAGGGCTATCCCGTCCTCACAACAATCCACCAACCCATAGTAGACAACCACAACAACGCGAAGCTATAATAATTACTAGCAGACCTAGCTACAGACCTCTACTGTCATGCCCAACTAGAGCATGAGCAGCCGCCACACCGAGCAGGTCTAAATTTTATACAAATGTACAACAAATTCCCAAGTTAACATTTTAAATATTTACAAGTGCCTCAATGCAAACGAAATGAACCAACATGAGAGTTTCATAAATAAATGTCCATAATTTATACAGTTATCTCGTAAAATAAATATATAAGTACATTGATCAAACTAAAATCTCTTATATACAGCGATGTCACCAATAATCATAGCAGAAGAAATGGTAAAATCCATACCCAAGTCCAGTGATATCAAGACCACGTCGCAAGTATGCAAATCACAATAGTTCTCCCTCAGTCCAAGACTAATCCTGTGGGAAAGAAAGTGAGGGGCGAGTATCTATGGGAGGATACTCAGCAAGTGAGGGGATTGGCATCGTACTATTAATATCGAGGGTGAACTTGGAGGGTCAAAGCCTGTAACACAATATCAAGTGTGCGAAATTAACATGCTGTTTCAAAAATAACATATCTCAAGGCACGCATCAGAAAATAATATATGCATCCAATATGTATATCAAGTCATATATGTAGAGCCGGCCGAACAAACAACCCCGGTAATGGTCTACCTCGACCAAGGATGGGGGCATTGGGGGTTTTCATAATGCAAATATCAAATAATGGCTCTCTATCCCAATGTTGGCCACAGGCTACTCCAACTAGCCTGTAAATACCATATATATACATATAAATAGTCAACCGTGTATGGAGCCCCACCCAGTGCTAGACAGAGCCATACTCGTATCCTCTCCGATGAGGGTCAACCGGGTGCGTCCACACACATGACGATCTGGCGGATACCTCCGGTCGAAAAGTATCCGGGCACAAGGGGTGGCTCTACCAAATGTCCTTCATAGCTACGGAATGCTATACAGCGGGGGAGTGGGGGGCACCAACCCATATCATGGAATTATCAATCAGCCGGGCATGGAGCCCATAAATCCAGATCGTATCAAAAATCGTGTGCCGTTAGATATGGAATCACACAAACATCAAAAGTTGGCATAATATCATTTTATGAAGCACATGGATGTATATCAGTGAATCGGTAGTTGGGACACTCCAATGATCACTAAAACATTTCATAAACAGTTAAATCTCAAGTGATTATACGTTTATAACATCATGCTATTTAAAAAAAACATTTTAAAACAGGGTTTCCAATCAACAGCAGACATTAAAGTCTCACTCACAGTATGGGGGAGGGTGGCGCACTCCCCAATAATACCACGAAGTGAAGAAAAAGTGCTCCCCTCAATCAAGACACCCAACACTTATGAATGTATAGAATCAGCAAGTTTCAAACCTGCGCAGTTATAGGAAACAGGCTATAACTTCTAATACACATATCTAAATCAGGGGGTTCTTATTTCATTTTAAAGCTAAGGATATTTAGTGTCTAAGGCAGAAAACCTCATGTCATTTGGAGTTGTGTAGAGAAAGTTATGCTAAAGGACTACATGCTGTTCAATTGGCTAAAATGCATGTTTTTCACTTTTAAATTTCCAATGTCATGTCAAGTCCTTTAGGCCAATACCCTAACTCCTCATATTTTGTTCATGTGTACAACATGTCTACAAGACTCAAGTGTTGGTACTCAACCAATCCCACACAGAACTTGCGCCAATCTAATCTCTCGCTCGCACACAAGGGCCAACCTATACACCAACTAACACACTCCCTCTAATCCAAAATTTAGTCCCAAACTTCTGCATGAATACCCAAATTTTCTATACATTTGACCTTCCTTCCTCTCCATTTTGGCATGTATTTGGACACCCAAAAGTCATGACATATGCAGAAATTTTCTGCATGCACACAACACCTCTCAAGCTTCTCAATACACACAAGTCACTCGAACACCATCACTAACACCCACAAAAAAATTTGTACACCATTTCTCCTCATTTCAAGACATAATACATACATAATGGTGACATTTTAAATCTCTACAATTCTACATACAATGGACTCACTAAGGGACACATTTCAGTACCCTAACACACGAAGAATCATTTCATTTGAAGACCAATATATGTCCAAAAATTTCTACACTCCTAGGTATATGTTCTAATGTATTTTTTTTCCTAGGTTTTGGCCACAAATTTATGCTCAAATCAAGTAAATAAAACGGCAGCAAAGCATCTCATAATTTGCAAAATTTCCTTACCATTTTCTCGGCATTTTTCAAGTCCCAACTCGATCCTCAATTGATCTTTCCTAACACAAAATCACAATTATGTCATCAATTTCCAAATATTTTTAGGGTTTATCCATTTTTCCTAATTTTGTATAAATTCCGAATTCTCCAATTCATGAATACACTCTAACGTCATCAATTGCCTTTCATTTATAAATAAATAAAACGATCAAAACCAAGTCTAATTTAACCCTAAAACCACTCAAAGTAGGAAACAAGCCTAAAATAAATAATTTTCTTCAAGATAGAAATTCTTTTAAAAATCATAAACTTTTCGATTCTCATCCAAACATTTCAAACCATGTGTCATTTTGAAGATGTAAAAGTCTAGTTTCATAACACGAAGATTGTTTTTAGGTTGCCTATATGCAGGACAACTTATAATTAAAAAGATTACAACAATTCTTAAACTATAACCACAACTTTTAAACTATTCTTCATATACAAACCATTTTGCCCATTAACAACTCAAAACAGCCTAAGAAAGACATGAAATGTATAATGTCCTTCATTTTACGGCTCATTTCATTCCAACCCTAAAACCCAAATACTTTCATGCATATTTCAAAATTTAACTTTGACGGAAACTATTCAAACTAACTTAACATGATTCAATGATCCTATAACATGCTTCTTTCATTCTGAACAACCCAAATTCACGTAGACTTCTAAACTTAACCTTAATAATCATATATAAAATTTCAGAAATGCACTCTAGACACATAAAGAATTTCTCACCCTAAATTTACCCTAGATTCATTCAATTATCAAAGGGATTAGAATTTTCCTCGCCTAAGGTTTCTCGATTCACAGTCTTAACTTTCGTGTAAAGTTTGATTCAGTCCGGAAGCTATAATGTTTACAAATTGAAGCAAATTTTAGCAATTAGGTCAAATCACGGAGAAAATCGAAACCCTAACGCTATTGATCAGAGATTCGCCCTTACCTGTGTAGGGGATGGAGTGTAGGTTCGGCCTAGAGCTTTTGAAGGTCCACTGATGAGCGTCAGGTTAGAACATCAGCGGACGTTTCAGAAGGGCGATGAACCCAATAGAGAACACCGCATGCAAGCAAGCGAGGGAGCGAGGGAGAAAGCTGTCGCGCGCGGGGAGAGAGAAACATAGAGATCATGGGAGGAAGAGAGAACATGAGAGTGAGCGAAATAGAGAGTGAGTTTGAGAGAGAGAACAGAGCTAGATAGAGAGAGACCGAAAGTAAGAGTGCGATTCGGGAGTGAGAGCGAGAGATATAGCGAGAGATAGAGAGAGAGAACCGAGAGGGAGGTAGAGAGAGTGGAGGTGGTGACGACGGTTGAATGGTGGCGAGTTACGGCGGAGATGGTAGAGGAGAAAGTGAGAGAGCGACGGGGAGAGAGAGCTGCGGGAGAGAGAGGCGAAGGAGGAGGGAGAGAGAAAAATAATTAAGGCTTTTAGCCCTAATTGAATTAGGGAAAGGGGAGTGCTGCGTTTTGGCCAAAACGCAGCACTTCCATCTCCTCTTTTTCTTTTCTTTTTTTTAATATAATTCAATAATTAATTATATATATTTATATATACACACACCCACTTTATTTTTTTCAAGGTTCCAATTTTAACAAAATGGGATATGCTTCAAATCGGTGATACAGATACTTTAAATATACCAAAAATTTCAATTTAAAGACCCCAAAATTGAAAATCAAGATAAATAAATAAAAATAAAAAAAATTCTATATATATATATAAACTGAGAAATATTTTATTTAATTTCTGAACAGAAATATAATAGTACGGACACCGCAGTGTTGGTGTTACATTTTCTAACCCCCTAAAAATAAGTTTCGTTCTCGAAACTAAAAGAAAGTTATACAGTAAATAAGTGGGGGTACTGTCCTTATAGCCTTCTCGGGCTCTTAGGTCACATCCTCGACTTGGTCACTCTTCCACCAGACCCTGACCAATGAAACTTCCTTGCTCCGTAGCTTTCTGACCTGTTGATCTAGAATAACCACGGGCTGAACTGGGAAACTAAGGTCCTCTTGCAACTCAACAGGTGGAGGCTCAAGTATATAAAAAGGATCAGCTAGGTACTTTCTGAGTACTGAGACATGGAAGACGTCGTGAATACGGGGTAGTTCATCTGGCAGCTTTAATCTGTATGCCACACTCCTAACTCTCTCAAGGATACGAAAGGGTCCAATATATCTGGGGCTCAGCTTGTCCCACTGCCTGAACCGTATAACTCCCTTTAAAGGAGATATCCTCAAGAAAACCATATCTCCCTTGACAAACTCAAGGGATTGCCGTCTACGATCGGCAAATACCTTCTGCCTGTCCTGGGCGGCTCTCATCCGCTCACGGATGACCCTAACCTTATATTTCGTTTCCTCAATCAACTCAACATTGCTGAGACGTCGCTCTTCGACCTCATCCCAATATATCGGGGTGCGGCACTTCCTGCTATATAGTGTCTCATATGGTGGCATCCCGATACTCACCTGGTAGCTGTTGTTGTATGCAAACTCCACCATTGGAAGGTGTCGATCCTAGCTACCATGAAAATCAATGACACATGCCCGAAACATATCCTCAAGCGTCTAATTCATCCTCTTTGACTAGCCGTCCGTCTGAGGATGATACGCCGTATTGAAGTTCAGTCTAGTGCCCAATGCCTCTTGCAACCTGGGCCAAAACCTAGACGTCAATCTGGGGTCCCTATATGAAACAATTGGCACAGGAACACCATGCAGTCTGACTATCATATTGATGTAAAGACGTGTCAAGGTCTCCAAAGGATAGTCGTTGCGAATAGGAAGAAAATGTGCAGACTTGGTGAGTCGATCTACAATCACCCAAATGGCATCATGCCATGATAAAGTCCGCGGTAGCCCTATCACAAAATCTATAGTAATGTGATCCCACTTCCACTCAGGAATGGGTAAAGGCTGTAAAGTGCTAGCAGGTCGCTGATACTCGGCCTTCATCTGCTGACAAACCAAGCATCAAGCAACAAGCTCTATGATCTCTCACTTCATATCGGGCCACCAATAACTATTTTGGATAGTCTGATACCTCTTTGTACTGTCCGGATGCATAGCATAAGCAGAGGAATAAGCTTCCTCAAGAATAACTCTCCGAAGATCGATGTCGGTAGGAATACAAACCCGCTCTCGATATACCATCAGTCCGTCATCACGGACTCGAAACTCTCTGCCATCACCTCTACAGATCTATCAAGAGTACCTCGGAGCTCCTCATTTGCTCCTTGTATCTCCCTAATATGGTCAAACAAGGTCGGCCTCATTTCAAATCAAGCAAGTAATGATACTCGGCCATTTCTAGTCAAACTGACTCCTAATGTATGGAGTTCCATCAAACAAGAGAGATAAGCACTCTCTATATACTGAATTTCTAACTATCTACTCATCAATTGGAGTGACATCTAGTAGCGATAACAGCCTATCCGACTGTTAAGCGTAAGAAGCTCTCACGTAAGAACAATCTAAACCAGTGTAAATAAAAACACGGTCATCGACGCTAAATATTTTCATGGTACCCATGATGCAAGAAATCGAAAGAGTTAATTTACGATGCGGAAAAGATATATGTATATATCTATATATCAAAATAGTTAAGCCTCTAAGGCTTTCACTAACTAAGTTCGTACATGTCATCATGGCGTACATGATTTCAAAAAAAGAGGATCAAAATAGTTAAGCTTCTAGAGCTTTAACTAATCACAGTGGGACATAATCATCATGATATACATGATCTCAAAAAAAAGAGTACATAAAGGCTCCTAACTAATAGAATCCATGGAAGTATTACCCATGATCACATCTGGGTTCGCTTGAGCATCCTCTTGTGTCATAGCATATACACGGCCCTATGCCCTCGGCTGCTATCGTGAAGGGTCTAGTGCAGTGTTGCTCCCGGCTGCAGTCCATGAAGCGGTGTGTACTGAATATGCAGGTGCTCCCTGCTGACCTGTCCTTTATTCACCCGTGTGTGTCTATGGTACCTGACCTCTGCAACCTAGGTCAGGACAAATACTCCAAAAATTTCAATTTAAAGATCCCAAAATCAAAAATCAAGATAAATAAATAAATAAAAAAAAATCTCTATATATATATAAACTGAGAAATATTTTATTTAATTCTTGAACAGGAATATAATAGTACGGACACCGCAGTGTTGGTGTTACAAATGACATCAAAAACTTGTTATGCGATTTTTGAGATTACGATTTCGGGTAAATATACCTTAATCTGGTGCTGTGTATAGTGTGAAACAAGTGTCATTCCCATGAGAATATGTTGTAATACCAAATACGAATAAATCTATTTAAGTTGAACAAATCAATTCAAGTTTAGAAAATTTTAGAAATGACTAAAAATAAGATCTAAGATACAAAACCCTACTATTATAAAAACTCCAAGACATCGATTTCATTTGTTTTAATTTTTTATATAGTTGAATCTTTTCAATCCTTAAGTTTATTAGGTAACGAGTTATTATTGATGATAACAGATTTTCCTATATTAGATTTACGCAATAGTTGTGCAGTGAATCCCTAATTCGACTAACCAATACCTAATAGTCATGCAATCTTGATTAATCGACTTGTATTAAGTTCTATAAAAATCTGTAAATTAAGGTTTCTTTGAAAACCACACACATGAAATTAATCCAATAGTCATGCTCATAATTTTATATGGATTTTATTATTTAGACTAATTTCATGCAATTATATTGGTCAAGCATGCACTCAATCTCAAATCATCAAACTTTGGGCTAAAAAACATTTGAAGCATTAAGATCAATAATAAAATTTTATTAAACAATAACATGCCAATGAAACTTAAAGGAAAGAAAGAAATTGACTCATCTAATTAATTAAAAATGGAATTCAAAGGAAAACAAGAAGATAAAAAGAAACATTACAACTCTTGTTTGCATCATGAAGAAGGTCAAAGTTGTCCTCCACTGGGTAGTGGCTACTAGGGTTTATAAAGTAGTGGAAGAATGCGAGAAATAAAGGGGAAAAACATGTAGGAATGAGTGGGAGGTGTGGGGATGGAATGGAGAATGAATACCCACAATGGTGTTGTATTTATAGCGTTAGAACCTTATGAGAAATTTGGAAACTTTAACTTTTTCGGACACTTGGACTTTTTGAAAACTTGGTATTGTTGGATAATGAGAATTTCTTTGCTTCTCTAGCAATTTGAAAACTTCGTGATCCTTGTATAAATTCTAAAATTGGCAACAACATAGTTTTCAAATTTCCAACACTTTGTTTCCTTTTTTACTAGTTTGACTTTTCAACACGTAGCAACAAATTCGGCTCAATTTTCGGACATGCTCCTATCTGAATCAACTTCTAAGGTCTTCACAAGAATCACCTCAATTGGACGTCGGAGTAAAAGTTATGGCTAAAATATTGAATGTTGTTCGTCCAGTCAGAAAAGTAGAAAGAAAGCTCTATTTTGCTAATTCAATTCCTATGAAATTAATCAATGTAAAATTATAAAATATGATTCAAATCAGTCCTAGCACATAAATAAATGCTGAAAAAATTATAATTCAAGTGTATAAAAATATTGCTATCAAGTACATAATTGTCAAGTTTGTGTGGGTGCAATTGACGGAACTTATGTACATGTCAAGGCATCTAGGAATGATGTAGCATGATCCGAAGGTAGAAAAGAACATCCAACACAAAAGTGCTCTCAACGTGTTTCTTAAACTTGAGATTCACCTATGTTTTACCCAGTTGGGAGAGGGTTTGCTTCAGATTCAACAATAATAAAAATGGCACTCAGTAGAGAAGATAAATTAATTATTTCTAGTGGTAATATTTAGTTATTTGTTAATGCTTTAATTAATGAGAAAGTAAATAACTATTTAAACTTTTATATGTATATATTAGCTTGTTGATGTTGGATTCATGTTGAAAAAGGGACTTCTTAGACTTTATTGAAATACAAGGTATCACTTAAAGGAATACTTAAGTGAATGACCCAAAAACTATCAAGAACTATATAATTTATGACATTCTCCACTATGTAATGCAATTGAGCAAGTAATTGGTGTCCTTAGAAAATGATTTCCAATCATAGGAGATACTGAACCTACTTATAGTGTTGATATATAATCACAAATTGTTTTTGCTTGTTGCATGTTGCATAATTTTTTAATGGAAGTTGATCTTGATATAGAATACATTAACAAAGTGGATGAAGAATTGTTATGACAATCTCCACAAGAGGAAGAAACTGTTGTAACTTTAAGTACAGATTCAACACAAAGAGAATAATTGATAAATCAAATAGCTATTCAAATATGGAATGATTATGTATTATAACTTTTTACTTTGTTGCTTTACATGTTTAATTATCAAGTGTCATATGGACCTTATCTTGTTTAGTATGTTTTTACTTGTCTCTGGCAATAAATATGATAAATTTTAATTGTAATAACCCAAAAAAAAAAGAAACAAGAAGGAAGAGAAAGAAAAATCAACACACACATAGCCCGCCACTTATTCTCTCTCTCCCTTCCTCACCCTTTTCTCCCATCTCACAAACACTCCTTCCCTTGCTTTCTCACACTCTTGGCTTCCCTCACTCTCTCCCTCTTGCCAAGCTCTCTCTTTTTCTCTCTCTCCGCCTAAAAATTATCCAAACCACAACCAAAATTAATTGTTAAAACTTCTAAACACCCAAATATCAACACTAGAATAAAACTTTAGTGAGAAATATAAGAATTTTTAGAGAGAAAATCTAGGGTTTTGGAAAATTTGGGTCTTGGATGAGATTGGTGTCTCAAATCAAGATAGTAACATTTTTCTAACATATATTTGAGTTATTTATGATTGTATTGATGATTTATATAATTTTTAGGAGTTTTTGTAGGAAAGAAAAATTAGGGTTGTTGTGGCTCAACTTTGGGAACAAAATTGGTGACCTTATTTGAGATAAAATATCTTCCTCAACTTAAATTTGTGTTGATTATGCAAGTATTTGAATTTTAGAGTGAAAATGGAATGAAAGTCATGAATGTTCTAAGCTAGACAACTTGAACTTGTTGTGGTTTTTTGGCCATAGTTTTCTCTACACAATAGTAAACGGAGTAGGATTTGTTCTTGCTAAAACTAGACTTCTATGACTTTAAAATAATAAATTGTAGTGGACATTTCTTTGAGAGTTGAATTTTTGATGAATTTTCAAAAGTTACAGGTTATGTAAAAATTACTCTGTTCTATCATGTTCTGCCTAGAGCTATTATATTCATATATTTGGATATTTTTGTATGATCTGAATGGGCTTGGGTCATAAACACAAAAGTCATAATTTTATGTCTAATATTTAAGTGAAAATTAGAATTTTTACAATTCGAGATGTATAGGTCAAGATACGGTCATTTTTTTAAGACATATTTGTTTTAGAAATTGTTGGGAGCTAGGGTTGTGAAATATTTAGGAGAAGCCGATTAGCCCTAGTGTTAGTCTATGATTTAATGGTTAATTAGTGTTTAATATCTTAGGTTAAGGTATTTGGAATCAAATGAGAGATTAGATTTTGTTGATTTAGAAATTGGGAGTAGTTACCCTCCCAAGAGGTGAGTGGATCCATGATTATGATTTTGAATGAGAAAATGTTTTACTTGATTTTTAAGAATATTTTTAAAATTGGTTTGTAAATTAGTTTGTAATTATGGAGTGTTCCGAAAGGGAGTTTGAAATGAAATATGCATTTAAGTATTGAATTGAAACAATCTGCCATGTATATTGATCTATGTTGAACATGTTGATATTGAATTCATGATTTGATGAATGCTTGAACTATTTTGATACATTTTGATGCATGATGTGAAATTTGTGAAATGGTGCTAATGAAATGGCTATAGTTAGTCCTTTCTACAGTGTGGCTCGATGGGACGATGTGATTAGGATTTATATGACTAAGGGGGTAGCCGCGTCCGAGAGGTACCTCTGAGGTCATCCCCTCAGACTAGCTTGGTAGCATCCGAAAGTAGATCTGAGCCAACGATAAGGTTGGGGGTATTTGTGAGTTGGAAATACATGTAAACCCTTGACAATTCCACCCTTGGTCGTAATAAACCATTGTTGGGAGCTATGATTTTGATAACCCCATGATTTTGAAAAAGTTATGGATGTGATTGGATGCATATGACTTATTTATTATGAATATTGAATCTTGTTTGAAAAACTTTATTTTTGATGATGAATCTTTAATGATATGATTTTGAGATAATTGTTTGATATGTCTACAATCATCCCTTATTTATTTTCATAACATATTATTCACTAACTGAGTATTGTTGTATACTCATTTCTCCTATTTTAGTTTTTTCACAGAGGAAGCTTAGATCAAAGTAATATTGGTATTAGTATCTCATGGCAATATTATCTCGAAAGACTCATTACGGTTAACAGTTTTGTCCAAGTTTTTTTGAGGATCTTAGATGGACCACTTTGAGGTATTTTGTATAAACTCACTTGACAACTCATCTAATCTTTGTATTTTAATTGTTTAGTTGGAATTATATAACTTATCTTGAGGATCTTCACTTTTCTTTCCTGAAGTTTATTTGGGAATTATTTTTAGTGGAATTTCATTTTAAATCCTTTGAGTAGGGACTTACTTTACACTTTATGGATTTGATTTGGATAGTCGGGTTGGCCTTATGCATATATGTTACCCACAGGGACGGATTGGACTGGTCCTTTGGTTGTGTGTTGAATGCATATTGTTTTATTTGAATTTGTCGACTTATTTTGAAAAATAAATGGATATCGATGAATGTCTTACAGTAATTTGGTATACGGGTTAGACTTACCTATAACCTAGGGTAATATGACGGTTGTCGCGTGTTCGATATACAGTCAGAGCATGACATTAATTTTGTAAGCTATCGTATGAATTTTAATTTATTAAAATATGTTGATTATAAGTTCTAGTTGTGGGATCTTTTTATTTGGAAACTAGCTCTCACAATTAGAAAGATATAAAAAAAAAATTGTCGGCACAAAAAAGGAAGACATGAAATGGATAGTAACCATGGATCAAACATTCATTAAGGCATTGTTGAATTAGCATTATCAAGGATTTCAAGTGGATGTGACTTTTACAACCATTGCATCAACAACGTTATCATCGAATCGAAGGAAAAACTTCAAATTGAATTCACTAAAGACCATTTGAAGAATCGAATGAAGACGCTCGAGGTGCATTTTAACAAATCTTATAATTTCTTAGGAAATGGGAAGCTAAGTGGTTTTTCTTGAAATCCATTCACAAAAACTTGGTGTGTTGAACCTAAAGTTTGGGAACAACTTATAAATGTAGGTGTTGACTAGATTTGTTACTTGTTTTACTTTATTTATTTTCTTCCTAAATCAATATATACTTTTTGTCCATGATCTTAGGAGAAACCTAATGCGATAATGTGGAAGACAAAAGTTGTTAACAGCTATGACAGTTTGAAGAACATTTTTGCTGAAGATAGGGCGATGAGACAAGAAGTTGAAACAATAAAAGAAAAATGCAAGTGTTGGATGAATAAAACAAATGCAGTATAGCCTAAAAGTATTATTGAAATTAACCGGATGGTGTCTGAAAATGAGATAAGTATAGGAAAAATATGGCTATTCAACTAAGGATTTTGATTCACAACATTCAAAGTATAGTGACCAAAACATCCTCAAGGTACAACAAATTCACAAGGGAAGAAAAGAAAGGTCTTGAATAATGGAGAACTTGAAGTTATGAAATCTACACTTGACAATGTTGCTGACGAAATTTAGAAAGGGAAATTTCATTTTCTAGAATTCTAGAGGAAGAATGTATACAGAGAGAGATTTTCAACGAGGTGATTGTTATTTTAGTTGAAAAATCCGGATTGATGATTGCTTCATCTTTCTTACTAAAAATCTTGATAAGGGAAGAATTTTTTTTTTTTTGGGTGCCCATAAAAAAGGCTCAAGAATAGTTTGGACAAATCGATGACTCCTGAGTCTCATTCTTGAATATCAGCATGGTATGAGATGATGGAAATATTTTTGAAGTTAGAAGCTTATTTTGAATGTTGGAACTAGTTGTTGTCAAGTAAATCCTTGAATATGTAGCTTTTGTTCATTACAATCAAACAAATAGAACCACTTTTGTATTAGTATTTATAGGCATATGTGGAACTATGTAGATCCTTAGATGTATATTGTTGTTGAGCACAAGGAAACTAATAGAAGTCCTTTGGTATTAGGCTGTACATGCTTATGTGGAGTATGTTTTGCTGTCCTTTTTGTAAAGTTAACATGTAAGAGCTGATATTCTAAAATTATTAATTGGATATGCCCAAGAGGGGCATTGTGGTAATTTTGAGGAGTTCCTAAAACTACCACAACTCCACTTCCTTTATACTCTCCACATTTTGTGGATCAAAGTGTGTGTGGGTGAAAGACTAACCTCTTTCTTTTACACTTGAGGATGATTGTACGTGAGATCTAAAAAGCCATGTGAGAATGGCTTGAGAGAAAAAATATTATTCTCTAGAGAAAGAATATATTATTCCACGAAGGGTATTTTTTCCCGTCACGATGATCGCCGGACTGAGGGTTGTGGCGTTGTGACATTACGGTGGTGGTTCGATTAATATCGTGATCACCATCCCGACCACGAGATCCAATCGAGGGACGCACGGTCGATTTTTGGAGACTGCATATTCGAGGTATTTATTATTATACCCGAAACTATTTATTTATTTATTCTAAAAATTATTTAAATGCTTCCGTTGCATGTGACTCGATTAATTTCAATATTGGTATCAGAGCAAGGTTGGATTATTAAAATTAATTTTCAGAATTTTAATTTTGGGTATAAAAAATTTAGGGTTTAAAATTTGGGGTTCGGATCACGGATGAGTTTCGTGAATCCGAGAACACCACTGCGTTACCCATGATCCGTAGATCACGAATATAATTTTTTTGGAATTTTTTGAACACAATAGGGCCATAAAAATCGAGGTTAAAGTTTTCGGCCCAAATATTGATTGGACTAGATTTGTCGACAATAAGGACATTTTGATCTAAATAAAGGGTTGATTTGTGTTTTACGTATGCTGATCTATATTTTGATATGAGTTTTGTGATGAGCCGTCACCGGAAACTGGGTTTTCCGAAAATGGCTGCGGAGGGCCGCGACTTTGGGTTCTTAATTCGATCGATTCAAGCATTAATCCTTCATAAAATCGAGTTAGGATAATTGAAGGAGACTCGAATAAAATTTTCCAGTTGAATTCTGCTAAAAAAAATAGCCGAAAATGTATTTTTCGGCTACCGGGTCAAGAGGACCCAGTTGCAGGCCCGTCGAGCGAAGAAGAAGAGCTCCAACCCGATGGGCGCATGACCTCACGCATGAGCAGGCGCGGCTCTGGAGTGGGTGTGGCACGTGGATCCATGCGCCACACTCAAATTTAATTAAAAAAATGGTAAAATAAAGGTCGTCACATGCGTATGGCAAGAACCGAACCCGAAGACACGTAAGATCTTTAATGATCTTTAACCACTAGTCCATGTAATTGGACTAGTCTTAATGCTCATCATATTTTACAAATATTTTCATTAAAGTGTATTACATTAATTATTTTTCTTATATTATGACAAAGGTCACGCGCATGGAGGCGCGTGACCGATGCATTGCACTACTGTATGAGTGTCAGCGTGCAAGTGGCGCGCGTAGACGCCTAGTGACATGTTGCTAGTATGTGGCGACCCGTGGGACCTCCGGCGGCGCATTATGTCGTTTTGGATTTAATTAATTAATTTATTTTTAAGGGTCCCACAACCATAAAAGTGACTTTTATGGATTTTTGTGCATCGAATCCTAATCCAAATGGTGAGATGCTATCCCAGATTATGGTGTATAGTATCTGTTGATTCATACGCTCGTCTTGGGGTAGGCATTCGAATTATTTGGGTCTTGTTGATTCGTAGGGTGCACAAAATGTGAGAATAAACATCACAAGTCACGACTGTCTCATTGACTGCTTCTAAAATTATCGTATAGATCTTTGCAAGAGGGATAAAATTGAATGGTGATAATTATGTGATTTTTCACTGGTAAATTCAATTTATCCTCGAGGAGCAAAATCTAATTAAAATTCTAAGGTAAGAGATGGTGGACTCCGGGGAGGGTGCCACACCTCAGACAGACGGGATTAGGAGACATTACGTGCATGAAAGAGGAATGATAGCCGAGTTAGGGCAATCCTCCTAAGTAGTATGCACGATGATGTAATCCCAGTCTATGAGCAATATCCTACGGTTTTATCGGTTTGACTCACCCTATAAAGAGTATTATAGTGCTCTTACAGATCCTGAGATGAGGATGCTATCTTATAAGTATAATAACTTATAAGAAAATAGTTGATCATATGATGATGCAATATTTGATAAAAATGTCGAGTATGATCGCCGAGTTGGGGAATGTGACTGAGTCCATTTCGGATATGTTTTCTAGTGCTGGATGTGATCCAGCTCTTTACCTGATTCATGAGAAATCATAAAAGTCTATTTCACATACGATGAAAGTATTCATACTTTCACTAATGTAAATAGATAGTGAGCTCGAGTAGGAGCATCTACAGGTGAGTAGGCCGTATTCGAGTCACACTTATGCAGTGGAGTCGAGCAAGGACTCCTGTGTGACTCGAGCCTCAGGTAAGAAGAAAACCATCCGAGAAAACTAATACTAATGCACAGCGAGAAGGAGTTGGATACGACCGCACTGTAGTACTACATCCGTAGTAGACTTGGTCATTTCGCTCGTGAGTGCGACGAGTGAAAATTATCTCTCCCTTCTTTGTGTGGCTTGAGATGCTTATTGTTTTCTCTCCTTCATGGGTTATGAACACGAGGGCAACCAACCACGTAACTCGAGATAGGAGCGCGCTTATATAGTTTCGCCTAGTGAGTCCTCAAGTAGGAGGATTTACATACAGAAATGGAGCATTTGTCGACATCAGAGAGAGTAGCACTTGCAAGTTGGAGTTGCAAAGTTGCTAAGTTTTGTATGTCATTTATGCTCCGGATGTTTGACAGAACTTGTTTTCAGCCTAGGACATGCTCTATTAATTTGAAAATTTTATAATTTCCATTTATCACGACAATCCTTTGATTTCTATTTTGGTCCGTGAGGGACTGAATGCACTGGAAATGATTTCTTTTCAATGGTATTTTTTGTTGTCCTCTTAGTGTAAGAGAGGATGAACCAGTTAGCAGTGAGTAGTTTTGTAGAACCCACTAACCAGTCTTGCCTAGACGGCAAACTTACAAGAACACCATTTGACAATGCAATGAGGGCTGGGACTCCATTGTAGTCGGTTCACTGCAACATCTGTGGCCTTATGAACGTGAGAACCTGAAATAGTGTTGGGTACTCTATTACGTTCATAGACAATTACACATGTTTTGGTTACATCTATTTGATCTCGCGCAAGTCTAAGGCATTGAGGTACCTCAGGAGGTTACTAGCGAGGTTGAGGATCATTTAGGCTTGAGAGTAGAGACTCTCAGAACCGAACGAGAGCGTGAGTATTTGTCTGAAGGGCTTTGTTTCAAGAAGGGCATTGCGAGAAACTGACTATTCCTTACTACTCAGTGGAGTAGAGTAGCTACGAAAGAGGAATAAGACTTTGTTTAAGACACTGAGGTCGGTGATGGCACATGCCAATTTGCACATTTCCCATTGGGGAGATACGCAATTGGCTGCAGCCTACATCCTTAATCATGTTCTATTGAAGTCCGCTGTCAATACTCTATATGAGCTTTGGATAGGGAGTCAACCTGACCTTAACCATTTGAGATTATTGGGTTGTGTCGTGTATGTTCACTATTTCTTGCATTTACACGGCGAGTTAGGCCTGTGATAAAATAGATGTATATTTATGAGATACTCAGAACACTCCAGGGGGTTATGTTCTAATGAGCATACAGATGTCACTCTCACTAAGATTGAGTCTCATGATGCCGAGTTTCTTAAAAATGATTTCCCTATGAGAGATGAGATCAATTGGGACTTTACCTTCTAAAAGATGGATGAGCCTAGTGTTCAGCTGATCCCAGTGGCAGGACTCAAGAATCCATTACGGATCTCGATTCTAGTGGGAGCAATCCATGTAGAGGTAAAAAGGTTTCCCCTCCTCTTAAGAGTAGTCAAGGACGCGTACCTAACCGTCACTTCCCGATTGAGAGAGAGGCTCCCAATGTGACTCTTGAGGATTACGAGAAACCTTTAACTGTCCTAGAGGCTCTTAAGGGTTCTGTGAAGGACCATTGATTATAAGCCATGGGTGAGAGGAGTTGATGAGAATCAACAGGATCTGGGATCTAGTTGATTTACCTGAGGGAAGTAGGGTCATTGGGAACATGTGAGTTCTCAACATCAAGAAAAAGGCTGACGGATCGATGTAGAGGTATAAGGCCTGTCTGATAATCAAGTGTTACTCAGACTGAGGGTGAGATTACCTCGATCCATTTACTTTTAGCGATTGTCATAGACATAATATGGATCTGGAGTGAAACCAGATGAACGTTGAGACTGTTCTCCTGAGTGAGACTTTTGGATGAGAAGATCTACAAAGAACAGCCATCTGGCTTTATTCTTGTAGATCTAGATGATAAGATTTGTCGACTTCAGAAGTTGACATACAACCTTAATCATCAATCCAGGTAGTGACGTTTGAGATTTCACGAGAATGTGATATCTTACGGTTTCGTGATGATCGAGAAGGATTATCGCGTATACCTTTTACAGTCTTTTGATCATGTCTTCATGTGAATGATATTCTATTGACTGGGAACAACAGAGAGTATCTAATGACCACGATGACGTGGACATTGTCGAGTTTAGATCTGAAGAATATGGATGAGACTCAGTTCTTCCTCGAAATTAAGATCTGGAGGGATCGCTCGAGACAGGTGTTGACTCTTTCACAGGAGTCAAACATCAAGGGGGTTCTCGAGGGTTTCGAGAAGATCGACTACAACTCTAAAGATACTCTTATCGCTAAAAGGTTAAACCCTAATTCTTGATATATGCCCTAAGACTCAGAAAAAGGACAAGGGAAATGAGTAGAGTTCCTTATACCAGTGCACTGAGTAGTATGATGTACGTAGTGTTACATATACGATCAGATGCTCGCTTTGTAGTCAGTATGGTGATTAGGTATCGATCGAATCGTAGAAGGGATCACTGGAGAGCAGTGAAAGGATTTCGAGATAACTCGAGGGAACTGCAAACCTCTTCTAGTGTTACGGAGGAGGTGATTTGCATTTTATTGGGTATTCAGATACCAACTGGATTGGTGATCTGAACTTATGCAAATCGATATCAGGTTTTGCTGTCTTGGAGTAGTAAGAAGCAAACCTGTATATCTCTATTTACGATAGAGACTGAGCTTATTAGATGCTCAGCCACAGTTCAGGGGAGTGTTTAGCTCCGGAGATTTTCGAATCACTTAGGGGTTGTGGCAAACAGTGGGAGGCCAGTGAAAGATTTATTGAGGAAATCAGGCCACCATTGACCACACTTGAAACCCTAAGTATCAATAAGTCCAAACACATTGATACCTAATACTACGTTATTAGATACATCACTGAGAAGGGTGAAGTGACAAATTAAGTACATTACTATACAGCATATTGGTTGATCCCTTCAATAAACCCATTGTGATAGATTCTTGTATGAGATATTGGAATCATTGGGTTTGCATGTATATTGTCATTTCTTATTTTGTACTGATGCTTATTGTGTTATATATATGACATGTGTGCATGATTGGGTCACTTATTTATTGCACTATTTTAATTGTCATATATTTTGTGATATGTTGTGATAAATGATATGTCAGGCAGGCGTGGTCGACTCTCTCACACGAGTGACCACCTCCAGCTCTGAGTGAGCGGAGATGAGACGGTTTCTAGTTGTAAGAGGCTTTGAGAGTGGCCCTACTAGAACATAAGTCGCCCTGATATGTGTTCAGGATGAGGACATATGCGATATGACCGGCATGGACGAACCCACATCCATGTTGCCGGTAAGTAGCCAGGTTTGAGATCTCAGATATCTCCTGCGACTAGTGATATTGTCTCTGAGATACTCTCTATGAGATCTCTGGGTAAAGTCTTATGTGTAGACTGAGTCCCATACCTGCACAGCGTTAGAGAAATCTGACATATGTCCTTTGAGAGATGGGGGAATAACACTATGGCACGCGTTTCATATCGCATGTGATATGTCGACCAGGGATAGTGAGAGTATTATTTGAGACACTGATATGATTTTGATCCCCGTTCCCATTGTGTGAGACCCGAGATCCATTAGGTGGGATTTCTTGTACCCTTATCACTTTCGGCTGTTTCTAGAAGTCTTGGCTCAGTGTTGCTACTTTAGTCTGTTTACCGATGGCTCGGAAGATAAATTGAGGTCTGAGGGACAGATCTAGGAAAGCAGCTGAATTGAGGCTAACAGATTCGAGTTTGGGGAAAGGAAGACCAATTGACATTACATCATTGTGTTGTATTTACCGGCTAGCCTATTATGTCTGTCCATATTGGGATGTAAGCATAATAGTGGATACACAGTCAAGCATTTATTGGGGATTACTTTCGATGAGAAAAGTAGCTTGATGGATGTAATTAGTCTTGGATCTGGGGTGCAGCGAGTTCTTTTGATACTAACGATGGCTTCTCGATCATCCTAGCAGGTGCATCGAGAGGTCTTTGCTTGCAGGTGTACTCACAGGTTGCACGACGCCCAATCCTATATGAAAGTCCAGCAGGTTGATGTGATCGCATGAGTTGTGATCTTGTGACTAATATTAAATGCCCTCATGTGCAAGTGAGGGATATTAATTGGATATGCCCAAGAGGGGTATTGTGGTAATTTTGAGGAGTTTCCAAAACTACCATAACTCTATTTCCTTTATACTCTCCACATTTTGTGGATCAAAGTGTGTGTGGGTGAAAGACTAACCTCTTTCTTCTACACTTGAGGATGATTGTACGTGAGATCTAAAAAGCCATGTGAGAATTGCTTGAGAGAAAAATATTATTCTCTAGAGAGAGAATATAGAGGGCATGAGAAAAATTCCGCGTAGGAAATTTTTTCCCGTCACGATGATCGCCGGATTGAGGGTTGAGGCGTTGTGACATTGCGGTGGTCGTTCGATTAACATCGTGATCACCATCCCGATTGCGAGATCCGATCGAGGGACGCACGGTCGATTTTTGGAGACTACATATTTGAGGTATTTATTATTATACTCGAAACTATTTATTTATTTTTTTTAAAAATTATTTAAATGTTTCCGCTGCATGTGATTCGATTAATTCCAACAAAAATTGTAAAGTTAGTAGACGAGAATGTGATTCTTGATTGGTCACTCTAAAAATCACCTCATTGTGATTCTAAAATAGTTGCTGGCTTTACAATGGTCTAAAATCTTTTCTCGTTGCAGTAGTAGCTCATATTGCAATAAACCGTCGAGTATTTTATTTTGTGAAAAAAAAAAAGAACTCTTCCTCAGTGATAAAGTTCTAGTGAGGCAGCAAGTATTTAAATCATTTGTTTCCTTTAATAATTTGGTATTCTCTTATATTTTTTGCATACATTTTTTTGGGTTAAAAATCAACTTTAATTTATGTAGTATCTAGAACTGCTATATTTACAAAACTGTGATGATCGCATGCTTGTATTTTGTGATGTTCCATGTTTGGCAAGACTTCTTGGATTTAAAACTAAAAGGGTATAAAAGTAAAAGTCATATATTCTTAGATATTTTCTTCTTATTTCTCTTCGGCTCCCAAACAAAGGAAATTTGTTTCATTTCTTTTCTTTCTTGAACTCCCAAATAAAATGATGCATTTTTTTTTTCTTTTTCTTTCTTTCCTAATCTTATCTTATCTTTTCTTTTCTTTCCTAAACTCTAAAATTAAGCCTAACTCATGGGATAAATGCATATTTGACACGATAATCACTGGACAAGGGTTGGGTAATAATCTTTTTTTTTTTATTATTTTTTATATTTTGAATAGAGAGGAAAGAAACTTAAGTTATATAATCAAAATTCGTCCTGGGATGAGAATGTGACAATAGGATCACGAATTATGTGTGAAGTGAGAGAAAGACTTGAAAATGGATAATACATTTGAATTTATTTGTAAAATGATAACTAATATATGTCATTTCTCAATGTTCATACTATTTTAGTATTGTTGGTTTGGAATATCGGTGAGGAACATTTTGGGTAATGACATGGGATTAGTGGGATAACTTCCACTTAAGCATAACACCCATTGATTTTTCCAATGTTCTTTCCATCATTTAGGATCACACTTATGGCAAGGAGACTAACCTCTCCATATACAATGAGATTCCATGAAGCCATTGTAGCAATTTGGAGGATTGTTTGAGAGAAAGAAATTTCTCTAGAGTGACAAATCAATTGGGGAAATGAGAAATTTTCTCGTAGAAAAATAGGATCTTGAATTACGTGTAAAGTGAGAGAAAGACTTGAAAATGGATAATACATTTGAATTTATTTGTAAACTGATTACTAATATATGTCATTTCTCAATGTTCATAGTATAACTATTAAATATGAAAAATATTATTATTTATTTTTTCAATGAAAGCATTGTTAAATACTATATATATTAACAGAATATAATAAAATAATAAATTTTTGAATGTGAAATATAACAGAAATGATCTGTTCAAGTCGGAGATGTGGTTTGCACCTACTAACTCTTTTTGTGATTCCTTATCTATTTTTTCCACATATTATTATGCTTCTAAGTTCTAACAAATTTTAGATTTCAGTATCCGACCATGCTTCAGTTTGGGATCGAATGCTAGTGCAAACTGTACGATATATATATAAAAGAAGTTTATGAGTTTAGAATTATACAAAACATATAACTTTTTATCATTTACATCATTAAATAAATCAGAATCATTATTAAAGTTTAAAATATAAATTATTGGTACTTTGTCATAAATTAAGATTTATTTTATTATTTTTATAAATTTTTAAAAGATTACATTTTATATTTATAATTATGTCTTTACATTTTTCATTTTTTTGGCTTATATATGAAATAATTTTTTTACATTTGTCTCGGTTCTGGGTTTCCAAAAGCACCACTAAGAGACAACCTACTGCCTTGAGAAACTACAATATACAGTTATGTCTACTTGTGCTATATTACAATTTCTTACACAATCAATTTAGTGTTGCATCTTTGGGGTGATCAAGGAACCTTGGATGCACTGGTAATAAAAGTTTCGCTCTATTGGAGATTTTGAGTTTAAACAGTGTGTGTATTCTTTAAAGCGATACCCTCTTTTAATGCAAAAATACACTAAAACGATCAAAATGATTAAATGCACATGTCCACTCCATAAACTATGGACTTAGTACATGTTTTAGTCTATCGACTTTAAAATGTAGCACTTGAGAAATTAAATTTCAAAAAGTGCAATAGAATAGTCTCTCTCCGTTAGTAACGGTGATACGCTAGCCATTAAAAGTTGAGGTGGATCGATGTGACTTTTGACGTGGCACATCTTCCATTGATTTGGCATCCAACATGGTATGACTTGCTGATGTGGTAGGCGCCATGTTAGTAAATCCAACAAACTCACATGCCACATGAGTGACATTGACATAGCAACTGCCATTTCAACAACTGGAAAGCTATGTCCGAAAAGATAGGTTTGTCTCTCTCTCTTACTCTCTGTGAAACAGTCTCTCTTTCTCACACTTTCCCTCTTTGAATATTCACCCTTCTCTAAAACTCTGGCCTTCACTCTCTCTAAAACTCTGACTTTATCTACTCTCTCTTTCTCTCTATCTAAAACTCTCAAACTCTCAAACCTATCATTTTAGAAGTGGCTTTCCACTTACTAATATGACAGTTGCCACGTTAGCATGTGTTTGACATGGCATTTTAGTATGTTCGACTTGCTGATGTGGCGGCTGCTATGTCAGCAAGCCATGACAGGTTGGATGTTAAATTAGTGACAGATGTGCCATATCAAATGTCACATCAATCCACCTCAACTTTTAATGATAAACATGTCACCACTACCAATGAAGAGATTATTTGAGCAAATTACATGTTCAGTTCTTAAAGTTTGTCACATTTTTATAAATTAGTCTCTACAGTTAGGAATGCTACCTTGTAATCTTCAAACTTGCAAAATCGTACCATATTGGTTCTTTTGTCATTAACGGTGACAGGCTGGCCATTAACTGCTGACGTGACAGCCTACGTGTCGTACGGATGCTGACTTGTTATTGCCATGTTAGCACTTAAAGATATCTCATGATACCATGTCAGCAAAATATTGACGTAGTACTACCATGTCAGCAAAGTAGGTAGATAATTACATATCCGATCCCTAAACTTTGTCAAACTTCACAAATTAGTCCCTACAATTAGAAATGTTATCTTGTGATTCTTAAATTTATAAAACCATATCATATTGGTCCTTTCATTACTGACGGTGATAAACTGACCGTTAACTACTATCGTGAAATGACGTGACAGTCTACGTATCATACAAATACTGACTTATCATTGCCATGTCAGCACTTGAAGATATCTCATGATACCACATCAGCATTTTGTTGAGAGATTAAACTATCGACTGAGAGATGCCACATCTCATGGTACCGGCAAAACTATTGCTCTTCTCTCTCTAATTACCTAGCTCTGATATCTCCTCTCAAAAAACCTCTACCTCTGCATCAGCCCATCTATCATTTCAACTGAATCATGTGATTTCATCAACCCAAAAGGAGAGATTAAACCATGTGATCGCTAGATCCGACAAGTAAAAACTCCGATGGATGACATCGGCTGCAAATCCATGCTATTTTGTCGATGAATTGCGCTGGATTTTATGCGATCAAGTTGCACAGTTTGATCAAAGTCTCTATTGAAACCCTAGAGAGAGACAAAAAGATTTCTAGGGTATGGGGGAACGGGTCAAAGAAGTAGAAGGTGATGGTGGAATCCATCTTAAGAAAAGTAAAAGTCAGCATGCTGGGAGAGAGAGACAGGTTAGCAAAATGCTGATGTGGCATCATGAGATGTCTTCAGGTGTTGATATGAAAATGACAAGTCAGCATCCGTACGACACGTAGACTGTCACATCATTCCACATTAGCAGTTAACGCTCAGTCTATCACCGTCAGTGACGGAAGGACTAATATGGTACGGTTTTGTAAGTTTGAGGACCACAAAGTAGCATTTTTAACTATAAAGACTAATTTGTAAAATTTGACAAAGTTTAAAGACCGGACATGTAATTATCTACCTACTTTGCTGACATGGTAGTGTCACATCAGCATTTTGTTAATGTGGCATCATGAGATGTCTTTAGGTGCTGACGTGGCAATGATAAGTCAACATTCGTATGATAACTAGGCTGCTACATCAGCAGTTAACAGTCAGCCTGTCACCGTCAGTGACAGAAAGACCAATTTGGTACGATTTTATAAATTTGAGAATTACGAGGTAACATTTCTAATTGTAGAGACTAATTTGTGAAAATGGGATAAACTTTCGGGACTGGACATGTAATTTACTCGAGATTATTTTGTTACACTTTTTGAAACTTAAGTTATATGTGTTGCATTTTGAAGTCTGAGAATTAAAATGTGCGTTGATTCTATAGTTCAACGAGTGGATATATAATTTTCTCAAATGCATTATGATCACAAAATTGCGTGTCCACATTTTATATACAATTTTTATATTTTACCCATTAAGTCTCTTTTTATACCTTCTTGCTTAAGATATCTTTCGGAGCTCAAAAACTAAAACGTGCGCTGATTTCATAGTTCAGGGAGTTTACCTGTAATTTTACCAAATGCATTATGACCATAAAATTACGCGCCACTTCTTATATACAATTTTTATATTTTATCCATTAAGTGTCTTTCTATGCCTTCCTGCTTAAGGTATTGGTCATATTCAAAATTCACTTATAATTTTTGCTTTCTTTTGATCTTGAGAGACAGCTAGTAATATTTGTACCCCATGAAAAGCAAATATTTACATTTGGCAACTAAGAAGTAGTTACATAATTCCGATGATGATACATTGATAAATACCATTGTGTCATTTTCGGTCCTCCAACCTTTTTCTTTTTTGGTTTTATTTATTTATTTATTTTATGTGGTTACAAAAGCTTATCTAAAGTTCTTTTAAATGCAACAACTGAACACAATAAACAAATGGCAATAACAAAAATTAGAGTTCCCAACTAAGGCAGCCATGTTAAGGGAGGCAGAACAAAACTTCATTCATCGCCGTAGAAGAGCCTTCAAGATATGTTCAATTGAGGTTAAGCACCAAGTTGCTTTGTTTTATACTTATTAAACATATAATTTATAAATTATTTTTGTTAATTCTCATATCAACAACTAATTTAATCTTTGTGGTATGCTATATAAATTTGAGAACCTCCACCCTAATACCCTAATAGTTGTTCCCTACATTCCATTTCAAATATGTCTTTAGAGATTATTTTATTTTTTAATTGAAGTGTCATTTTAAAAACTTAACAAAGTATTAATTATTTTTTTTAAAACTTTACCCTTATCTTTTATTATTTCACTAAATGTTCAATTTCAGAATAATAAAAAATTGATTTTTTAAAGAATAAGTTATTCAAATAATGCCTTTTTTTTTTTTAAAGAATCATGGTTATTCAACTATTTCCCTAATTAGCATGTAATAGTTTTAAAGGTTTCTTGAAGTGGAACTGAGTGAATGTAAATCAAGTTCTCTCCTAATATGTATAAGAACCACTTTTAAAACCTTAGTCCATTTCAACGGGTTCAAACTCATTTCTGTTAGGTAAATATATGAATTCTCTGTAATAGAAATTAGTTTTTAAAATAAATTAAAGTTTTCTCTTAATAAAATAAATAATGAACAAATTTATTGGCATAACTCGGAAGAGTGGCTACATGAACTTTCAACTTAATAAGAAAAAAAGTCGGAAAATCACCCCAAAAGCTTCCAAATAAACAATGGTTGACCTTTATAAGTTTTCCATAATGGGGGGCCACAAATCTGAGTGGAATTTGACTCATGCATAACAAAAGTTGTTTGGAAATTCTACACCAAGTAAAATATTTTAAAAAATATATATAAGAAAAAAAAAATTGGAACACTTGGAAAGCAGAGTGTGATCCCTTTCCTTCCTTAACGAATAAGGAGGTCAACATGCATTAATTTAGTACTATGAGGGTTGCTAGTTATATGTTAACAAGTAAACCCACAAAGCAAAAATTAAAACAATTTGAGAACATGCTTCTTTCCTTTATATATTTTGATGATAAGCTCTAATTTAAAGTTTAACAAAAAGGTGGCGTGCCATTGCACCAAAGTAAGCTTGTCCTATCCAATCACATTTGATTTAAAGTAAGGTATTTTCAGCAATTTTAATGACACGTGTCGATTATCTGTGGCCCCTAGAGGATAGCTTCCTTCTTGGAAATGGAAAGTTAAACCAATGTTTGGAACACGACAATTGCTGCCTTGCCTTGCATTGCCAATATGAATGAAATGTGTTTTCTTATGTATATATTAATGGGGTTTTACTTTTAGGTCTAGTTTGCATCAAAGAGTATACCTTAACTATAATGTCTTTTAATATATGGAGATTCGTTTTAGAAACGTTTCGAGGTGGGTTTAAATTTGTTGCCCACTTAGTTCTTTGGCACTGGCTTTTCTTTTTGAAAATACTATATTGCGTGGATTTTTTAAATGCTCTCTTGAGTTGCATTAACAATATTCCTTACATATAATGGCTCAAAAACATATCAACTCAAGGTTCACTTATATACTGATGGTACCTAACCCAAACTATGTGGAACCCATAGTCAATTAAGCCTAAAAGCCCACACATGGACCATTCCAGCGCACACCGATCACCTCTTCTCCTTAATAGTCACCTGCTCGGTACCTCAACTAATTGGTGCTCGACGATCGTTACTTAGTCTATCGATGTAATGTTCACTTCCCTTGAATCATGGAGGCAATCTTCTGAAAGTAGAAAGAGAATATACAATCGTAGCCGATAAAGGAAGGAATCTCCATGACGATCTGGATTTTTCATATCGATAAGGTTTTATGATCTTTGAGTTTCTTACATCATGATTGCCCAAAATTTTGGGACATTCTCAAAAGGAAACTAGGGTTTTATCTCCCTACGAACATACAGCTCTCATACCTGAAAGATATATAATCTCAATATACCTACCGCCCAAGTAAATTCTCTTGGCCTTACACGATTTTTTTTTTTTTTTTTTTTTTTTTTTTTTTTTTTTTTTTTTTTTTTTTTTTTTTTTTTTTTTTTTTTTTTTTTNNGTTTTTTTTTTTTTTTTTTTTCTTTTTTTTTTCTTTTTTTTTCTCCCCTTTTTTGCATATATCCAAAAGGTGTTATCTCACTCGTTGTGTGTTTGGGAACACCTCTTCATTATGCCACCACTAGAACCACTATTATTGTGGTAAAGCTTCTGTCCCCTTACAATGCCATCCTAGGATGTCCCAACCTAGATGGTCTCGAGGCATTACTAAACACTATTCGCATGAAAATCAAATTTAGAGCACCTTTGGGGATCGCGACTTTCCGTAGCGACCTAGATCCATTGGTTGTTCCCTTAGTAAGAGAGAAAGAGAAGATCTAAGCGGTTGACACTATGGATCTCAGGGACAACACTGAGCAACAATCCAAGCCCCAATCTGGAGAGGAGGTAATTGAAGTTCCTATCATAGATACACCTGATGAAACCGTTCAAATTGGTGCTCACTTGCCAGCATCTCTTTAGAAGGTAGTCATAGACTACCTATGATGTCATTTGAAAGTTTTTGCATGGTCCCTAGAGAAGATGCCGGGTATTCATCCCTCGGTCATAGTTCACAACTTGACTATAGATGCTAGCCGCAAACCTGTTAAGCAAAAGAAACAAGTACTCGCACTAGAAAGCCAGCATATGAAACAAGAAAAAGTTCAAAAGCTCTTGGTGATGGATTTCATCCGGGAAGTTGAATACCTTGAGTGGTTAGCTAACGTGGTTATGGTAGAGAAAGCAAACGGGGAGTAGAGGATGTGTGTGGACTTCATTGACCTCAACATGGCATGCCCAAAAGACAGCTATCTGCTCCCAACATCGACAAGTTGGTTAATAACTCATCTGGCCACCAGCTTTTAAGTTTTATGGATGCATACTCTAGATACAACTAAATACGTATGACTCCTGAAGAGAAGGAAAAAACCAGCTTCATCAAGGAGTTCAATACTTACTACTACAGGGTCATGTTGTTCGGCCTCAAGAATGCCAAGGCAACCTTCCGACGACTGGTCAACAAGGTCTTCAATGAGTAACCTGGTAGAAATGTAGAGGTCTACGTTGATGACATGCTCGTTAAAACCACTAATGCTAATGACCGCGTTACCGATATGGAAGAAATGTTCCGTACACTGAAACAATATAGCATGAGACTAAGCCCTATGAAGTGCACCTTTGGAATCATGTCTGGAAAGTTCCGAGGCTTTTTGATGACCAAAGAAGGGATCGAGGCAAATCCAGAGAAAATTCAAACCATACACGACATGACACCACCCAGGACAGTGAAAGATATGCAACGCTTCACTGACAGAATCGTTGCCTTCAACCGATTCATGTCAAAAGTGGAGGAGATATACAAACCCTTTATAATGCTTTGAAAAAGTCACAGAAGTTTGCGTGGACACCTGAATGTTAGGCCGCATTTAAAAAGCTTAAGAAGTATCTCATGTCACCTCCATTCCTCTCTTGATCGGTTGTAGATGAGATACTTTATCTCTACCTCTCTATTTTTGAACAAGTACTTTGCTTCGTCCTTGTGAGATAGGAGCCCACCATATAAAAGTCGGTGTATTATGTTATCCAAATACTCCATGAGTCAGAGGTCAACTACTGACCCATCGAGAAGATAGCCTCATATTAGTCATTACTGCCAAACGCCTCTAATAGTACTTTTAGGCTTATACTATTGTGGTACTAACCAACTAGCCACTGATACAAATCTTATTAAAGAGGGACACTTCAGGTCAACTCATCAAGTGGAGCATTGAACTAGGTGAGTTCAACATCGAATATCAACTGAGACTGATTTTTTAGGGCCAAGCACTTGCCAACTTCATCTTCGAGTGCACATTCCCAATAACTACCGATCAATCCCTCACCGATGACCAAAAGGATTACCGATCACAATAGATTCTCCATATGGATGGGTAGTCTAATTTATTAGGTAGCAGAGTTGGACTCATCTTAGTTGGCCCTAACGACTTCAAGGCTGAATATGTTCTTCGTTTTGACTTCTGAGCAATCAACAACCAGGCCAAATATGAAATCCTACTAATCGGGCTACAGATCACAACATTATTGGGAGCTCAGGGTATATGAGTCTTTACTGATAGCCAACTAGTTGTCAAACAGATCAAGGGGGCCTACGAGACCAAAAAACTGACGATGGCGAAGTATCTCTCCAAGATACGCCAAGCCATAGACAATTTTGACAAGCTAGACATATTGTAAGTCCCTCGATCCAAGAATACATGAGCCGACAAACTCTCAAAGTTAGCCAGCTCCGACTCAGTAGCAACTAATCGCATCATTTATATAGAAATACTATCGTAACCCAGTATTGAAGAGCCCGAACAGGTCCTAATTATGGACAGCTTACCAAGTTGGAATGATCCCATCGAGGCCTACATAAAGCACGGGCAACTACCGAGCTCTCCCACCGAAGCTACCAAGACCAAGTACAAGGCCGCCTATTATGTTATTATTAATGGTAGTCTCTACAAGAAGTCCTATATATACCCGTATCTAAAGTGCTTAATGCTCGAAGAAGGGGACTACGTCCTTTGAGAAATCCACGAGGGGATATACGGAAATCACTTAAACACTCGAAATCTGGCAAATAAAGCCCTTTGACAAGGCTACTACTAGCTGACTATGAAAGTCGATGCGGATGGCTATGTCAAAAGATACAACAAGTATCAGTGCTTCTCATCGGTGCCACAACTACCCACTACCGAGCTCAGCCCGATAGCCAGTCCACGACTGTTCGCTCAATGGGGAATGGACATCCTAGGACCATTCTCGCCAACAACCGGACAGTGCAAGTTCTTGGCCATAGCCATCGACTAGTTCACCAAATAGGTGGAAGCTGAACCACTAGCTCAAATCACTACAATCAAAGTATAACACTTTGTATGGGCATCCATCATCACCAGATTTGGTATATCCCACATTCTAATCACAGACAATGGTAAACAATTCGATAATAGAAGTTTTTGAGACTTCTGTAATAGGCTTGAAATCTAGCAAACTTTACTTCCATTGCCTACCTGTAAGCCATCGGCCTTGCTAAGGTGACCAACTAAATGATTCTATAAGGGCTGAAGGCCGCACAAGATGAAGTCAGAAGTCGTTGGGTAGACTAGCTCCATAGCATTCTCTGGGCTTACTAAACGATGCCCCGATAGGCTATATAGGAGAGACACTATTCAGTCTCACATACGGTTGCAAGACAGTCTTACCAGTTGAAATCGTGATTCACTCACTAAGGATGGACTAATACGCAAAAGGGCAGAACAAATCAGCACTACACGAATAACTAGACTTACTCCCTAAGCTAAAGGAAACCGCATCTGTCCAAATGGCAGCCTACCAACAACAGACGGTTAGGTACTATAACAGATGGGTCAGATCTAGGACATTCAAACCAGGCAGCATGATGCTCAAGAAAGTGGAAGCCACTGGCTAGCCCCAATTGGGGGGCAAGCTAGCGCCTAATTAGGAAGGCCTTTATAGGATACGATCAGATGTTCGCCCAGACACTTATTAGCTCGATCACCTAGACAGCTCACATAGATGTAGAACTCTGAAAACCTACGTGTCTACTGCCAATGAGGGCCAACTCCCTACCAGACGAACACACCTCATCCCACATGAAATCTGACGATCAGGTAAAACCCCTATGGTCGTTTATTCTACTATGCTGATCTATTGATTTGCTTTCGTGCCTTTTAGGACCTCGCCAAATGGGCCTATGTTGCCTTATCCTATCATTAGAGATCTATCTCTCCGAATAGGTTTATGTCATCTTGTCCTACCATTAGAGATCTATCTCCCTGAATGGGCCTATGTCACCCTGTCCTACTATTAGAGATCTATTTCCTTGCACGGGTTTATGTCACTGAGGCAATCTTATGAAAATAGAAAGAGAATATATAATTGTAGTCGATAAGAGAAGGAATCTCCATGATAATCTGGACTTTCCATATCATTTTATAATCTTTGAGTATCTTACGCCATGATTTTCCAAAATCTCATAACAATCTTAGAAGAAAACTAGGGTTTTATTACCCCAAGAACCCATGGCTCTCATGCTCGAAAGATATATAATCTCTATATGCCTATCATCCAATTAAGTTCTCTTGACCTCATACAGAGCAGATCATTAAAACAGAGCTTTCTCTCTCTCTATAATCAGTTTGTCATTTCCTTTCGAAAATAGCTCTCTTACTTGAGCATCAGAGCCTCCCCCGTCGAATCACCTTCTGGCAGTCTTTTGCAAGTCTCATCGGTCGAGATTGTTAGGTGATTAAGTCCTCCCATTTGAGTTAGCAAAGTCATTATCTATAGAGTCAGACCCACCACCAACATATACCAATTTTATAGTAAAGAATTTTATACAATTGTATCATTTTGTGAGGTAGATTGAGAAGAGACAAAAATTAAGATTTTAAAAAATTAAGATTTCTAATCTTGAATTAAAATACGATTTACAGGCATTTCTAATTTTCAAAAATTAAGATTTCTAAAAGAAGACAATCAGCTATAAAAGAAGCATAAAAAGTGTGAGAAAGAAGTCATTTGGAATTGTGAGGATTACGGGCATGATTAGGAGACTAATGCTTGGATAATTTTGTGGCCAAAGATCACTTGAGTGACGCTGCTTGCACCGGAGTTTATCAGCCAGTCCCTCCAATTTGTTGCTCAGGTGATTCGCCCACAACCAATTTCTAATCTTTTTCCATTTTGATTTGTTTTCTTGTATTTAGTTGTTTAGAGTTTCTAAAACTTGAGTACAAATAATCAAATTACTTTATTATTTTTTTAGATTTAAAGGATTTTGTTAGAGTATATAATTGCTTACTACTCTAGATTTACTTTATATAAACTCTTATCTACTTATTATTCAGGAATTCAAACTTTGATTAATAAAATTTTGAGTTTTCTCTTGGCCTAATTTTGATTTTTATCTTTTAAATTGGATTCCCCATGCTAAGCCTTACTATTTGTACTAAACTACTCTTTCACATCCAGTAATGTCAATTGGTATTAGCATAACTGTCATTCAGAATTGGTGGTAACCCTAATAGTTCTTCTTGGAGTACAATGAGGTTACAAATCTCAAAAGGTTTGTTAAGGACTATGGGCTATTTAGCAAGTCCAAAATAGACAAACCAAAAGATTTACATCAATGGAGCAAAAAATCAAGAATAGTGTTAAAGAAAGGTGAATCAAAACACATATTAGGGGAGTGAGAAACATGCCATGGTTGGTGTCTGTGGTCGAGTTACACAAGATCTTGTATGTGAAAAATCTAAGTATGATACTTATAAATTAGATTATCTAATGAAATTTAAGATTATTTGTAATTTTTATTGTGATTTGTGAGTATGTAAATTTATAAAATAGCTGAAAAATTGTGACAAGTTTTATGGATACACCAAAATTTCATATCTTGGGATGATAAACATATGTTTAAAATTTTATCAAGGGGGCCACTTATGGTGGAGTAAATCATTAGAAAGTACGGAAGCTAAATGGTAAAGTGATAGTAATATTTTTATACATTTGAATTATATTATTTTATGTTATTTTAGACTTTATTTATTTATTTTAGGACTATTTTAGACTTTGTTTCATGATATTGTATTAATTAATTTCGTAAGTTTTGTTTCAGGAATATTGGTCCTATTTAAGAGATCTTGAACTTTACAGATAGCTGTTAGTATTTTGAATATAATTTTTTGCTCCGATATCTGATTGAGCTGATTCTTGCTGGGTTGAAAGGAAGACTTCAAGGCTACAAATCTTTTGAAGACTTTAAAAGTTAATTCAAACTAGAAGATATCCAAAATTTAGAAACAAATTATTGTAGTGCTGAAATTTAAAAAAGTCAAAGTCCTTGTCAAAGAAGGCAACTGCTTGAGTTTATCCAAAGAGAGATCCTTTAGATAAAGTTGTTAATCCAGGAGTCTTTAAATTCAAGGATAGAGAGGAAGTTTCCAAATCTTGGAGAAGAAAGAAGATAAGATTTATCACAACAAGAACAAGTCTACAAATCAAATAACAACATCAAATTTTCAAGATTCAACTCCTTAGGGTTGTAGTCTTATAAGTATAACACCCTAGGCACAAAATTACATTCCTCACACATATTCTCTCCACATAGATTTTAGGGTTTTACTTTTCTTGTTTTCTTTATTATGTCAAACTAGTTTTCTTGTTCTTAGAACTCGATACATTTTGTTTTTTGATTAATAGTATTGTTTAAATTATTTCTTTTCTTTAAATCTTTATTGGCATGATTATTGTTTGAAGAGATTTTATTGTTGAACTTAATGCTTCAAACATATAGGATCCGTTGTTTGTATGATTTGACATTGAATGCATGAGATCGAGAGAAGATTGTAGATGTTAGTCCAATACAATAAAATCTATATAGCGTTATAAGAAGGATAGATAATTAATTTTATGTGTGAGATTTTAGAGGAAACTTTAAATTATAGATATTTCATAGAACTTAATTCAATTCGTCCTAATCAAGATTGTATGACTATTGAGTTTTGATTTTTCGAATTGGAGTTTCATTAGTTACTATTGGGTGAATCTAAATTAAGAAAATCTACTATCATCAACAATAATTCTCTAGTCAATAAATTTTAAGGGATTTGAAAGAATTCAATCTATGAAAAATGGAAAACGGATAAAATCAATATCTTAGCGTTTTACAAAATTAGAGTTTTCATTCATTAATATTTCTGTAATTTTATATTTTCATAATTTTAATATTTTTGAAATCTTGATTTATTTTGTCTAATTTAGATAGGGTAATTTAAAATTGGTAATATAAAATATTCTCATGAAAACGGCATTTGCTCTCGCTACACACAACACTTGGCTAAAATATACTTACCTGAAATCATGATATACTAAAATCACATAACAAGTTTTTAGCGCCGTTGCTTAGGATATTCTTACATATATACCAAATAATCTTGTTTGAGATTGAACATTATTTTTTTTTATATTTCTTATCTCTTTATTGTTTTTGGTAAATAAGTTATATAGTTTTTAGGGTTTTTCATATATTTCTTGTTCCTGTCCATACAAAATTAGGTTTTTTTGGGCTTTTGCAGTTGTATGAATATCGACTTAGGAATTAGGGTGACTTGGTATTAGGTTCACATGATCACTTGTTCCAAAGGATTTTGGCTTGCTGAACAAAACCTATGGCATAGCCATAGACACCTCCCTATCTTGGCCAAATTTCATTGTTTTCATAGGTTTTTATTTTTTCTTTAATTTTTTCGGTGATTTTTAGGGTTTTTTGATTGTTCTCTTGGGTGTCTTTGTGTATTATCTTGCTTTTTTTTGGTAATTTCTACATTTATACAGATAATATAGATTTTCTTGAGTGGTTCTTGCACTCAATTTTGAAGATATAATTTTTTGCTATTTTTCATGTTGGTATAGTGCATGCTATGATCGAATAACCTTGACTTAACTAATTTCGATCTTGAGATAGAGAGGACTTTCCGATCTATTCGAAAACAAGTTAGGGAAGTCAAGGAAGAAACAATGACCTATAAGAATAGAACAATGAGGGATACTCAATGCCCATACTTTAGGACATTCAAACTAGCATCGCATGACTCACTGTGGAGGCAAACAACTTATAGTTGATACCAAGTCTCATTGACATGGTATAGGCATATCAGTTTGGTGGAGAAGCTTTCAAAGATACAAATAGCCATTTGAAGAACTTCATGGAGATTAGTGATACGATCAAATTGAATGAAGTTAGCTCCGATACCATAAGGTTAATGTTGTTTTCTTTCTCTCTTAGGGGAAAGGCAAAGGTATTGTTAAATTCTTTCCTTGCTAATCACTTTACTAATGGGAAAAATCTTTCTCATGCATTCTTGGCAAAATATTTTTTACCTAGTAAGACTGCTAAATTACGTAATGACATTAATAGTTTTAGGTAATTTGATGATGAGTCTTTGTATAATATTTGGGAATAATTTAAAGATTTGATTAGTAGGTACCCACATCATGGTATTCCTGACTGGTTGATTTTGTAAACATTTTATAGTGGTCTTTTAAATTTTATTAAAATTACCATTGATGCAATGGCAGGGGGTGCATTTATGAGTAAGTTGTATTATGAAACATATGCATTACTTGATAATATGGCCTCAAATCAATATGATTGGTCCAATGAACGTGAGATTCCTAGCAAAAAATTTGGTGTGCATGAGGTCAATACTTTTACCATGCTTAATGCAAAAAAAGACTCCATAATTAATGCCATAAAAGCTAATCAAATCAATGCTGTGACCAACCAGATTTTATATTGTGATTCATGTGGTGATTCTACTCATGTATCTTCTAAGTGTTTGTACGTACAACAAGCCTCAAAATAACCCTTACTCCAACATATACAATCCTGAGTGGACGAACTATCCTAACTTTTCATGGAGTCAAGGAGTACCACCATGACCAAGCATTTCACAAAATTTTACTTCAGAAAGTCAACAGCTAAGGGAGAGCAAGACATTGTGGGAGATAGCAATTGAATGTTTGGTAACTGTAACAAATGGAAAGATTTAAAAACTTAAAAATGAGATTGATCAATTGACTAACAGCTCTCACTCTTATATGCCAGGTAGACTGTCAAGTGATACTAAAAAGAATTCTAGAGAGCAAGCTAAGGTAGTTACATTGAGGAGTGGTAAGAACTACAGGAGGGGCCAATTCAGTCAAAGGAAGAGAACAAGCAAGAGGCTAAAGAGGAGATCAAGCAGCCTACATGTAATAAGTCCATGGTATTGGATCTAAAATAGGGAAGTTCTTTACCTTTGAGGGAGTATAAACCTTGTGTTCCTTTTCTTGTACGTCTGTTGCTTGATAAGGTAGAAAAATAATTTAAAAAATTTTTATAAATTTTTAAGAGATTACAGATTAACATTTCTCTTTTAGATGCTATCAAGCAGATACTGAACTATGGGAAATGCTTGAAGGACATGATCACAAGCAAGAGGAAGGTGGATGAGGTTTCAACGGTCAAATTTATGGAGAAATGTTCTACAATTCTATAACGAAAACTACCACTGAAACTTAAGAATTCAGGAAGTTTTTCTATCCCTTGCACCATTGGTTTGTCTGATTTTTCTGATATTTTATGTGATCTGAGTGCTGGTATTAATCTTATGCCATATTTTGTGTTTTTGAAGTTAGGGTTAAAGGAATATCCACTACTAACATATTTTTTACAATTAGCTGACAGGACTATTAAGTATCTAAGAGGCATTATCGAGGATATTTTGGTTATAATTGATAAGTTTATTTTTCTTGTTGATTTTGTTGTCTTAGATATAGATAATGATGATAGTAATTTGTTGATTCTAGGTTAACCTTTTCTAAACACTGCATGAGCCTTATTATATGTCTATGCTAGGAAGTTAATTTTGAGAATTGATGACAAAAAAATTGAGTTCAAAGTTTTTCATCCCAAGAGAGATTGTGAAAAGCAAGATGATTTTAGAACGGATTGCATTGATAAGATTACTGAACATGGTCTTTGTCACGCCCCGAACCAGGATCGTGAACAGCCACCCGTTGCCCTGGATGCCGGCTGTATTTTTACAGAAAATCGGGCAGAACCTCCCCATAAATCGGAGGTCTCCCATGTACAAATAAACCTGTTTAATCCTGTAAAATTCAAAATCATCCTGTAATTAAAATAAAAGGGTCATCCCGGCCTCACAACAACCTACCAACCACAGTAGACATCCAGGACAACGCCAGGCTAAATAAACTATCAGCAATTCTAGTCACAGACCTCTACTGTCATGCCCAACTAGAGCATGAGCAGCCGCCACACCGAGCGTGCCTAAGTTTTTATATAATTTACAATAATTTTCTCAAGTATTATTCAAATACGTACAATTGCCTCAATACAAGTGAAATGTGAGAGTTTCACAAATAAATATACATAAATTATACAGTCATCCCAAATTAAGTACACGTCCAACTACGGATCTCAACAAGACCTCGCAGGGTCGAAAATAAAATACGTAATTCATCTTTCAAATTAAACTTAAGATCTCACCCTCCTGAATACCAAGTACATCCGAACTCTATAATTTGAAGTGTCGCTCCAGCATATAATCCTGTATGAGGGAGGGAAAGAAGAGGGGTGAGTACTCAGGGAAGAATACTCAGTAAGTGAATGGGTCAATGTAATCGTCTAATATGGGGTGTGAAACTGGAGTGTCAAAACATAAGTATACAAATCATATTTCAAATCATCATGCTTTTCATTTCAACAATATATCATTAGCACGCATTATCAAATCAAATATGCATCCAAAGCACTGTCATTAAAATCATAGAGCTGCTAGCCGAAAGTGTTCTAACAGAGGTCTACCTCGACCTATGACAGGCGCACCGGGGGTGTTATATGCAAATTTATTTAAAGTGCTCTCTACCCCAGTGTTGGCGACGGACCTCATCCAGGTGCTAGACTTGGAGAGAGTATCCAAATCCTCCCCCTTTCGGGTTCAACCTGGCTAGTACCGTGTCGTTAATATAATCTAGACAACTCGTGGGATACCCCAGGCCTAGGCATATCCGGATGCCACCCAAGCGCCTCTCACGGTGTCCTTCATAGCTACGGAACAATACATACCAAAGCCTTCAAGGCCAAAATCAATATCGTATCAAGAATGTGCTGTAAATTAGGTTCGTAAACCAAATGCAACATATAGCGTAAAATGGCACATTATACATTTCAACTACATGGATGCATAATTTCATAATTCAACCCAATTTTTGGACACTCCATCGGTTCACAAAAAGTCAGTTCCAAAACCAGTCAAAACATTTCAAGCACACAATAAATCATGCTCATTTATCAAAATGTTGTAAAACAGGGTTTACATATTAAACAAAAACATTGAAATAAATCTCACTCACTGTATATGGGAGAGTAAATTACTCCCTACAATGCACAACAAGTGTTGAAAGTGTGCTCCCCTCGATTGGTCTCCAAACAGGTCACTACAATTGTAACACATCACATATGTCATGAATTGAAAAATTACTAAATTAGTTAGCATTTTAACTAACCTTATATCTAGGCTAAAACTAGGGCATGCTAAATACTCTCTCAAATACGTGCATTTCATCTTCATCTTTCTCCATCACCAACAACAACTTCCATGTTCCATAGATTAATTCTTCATAGTATCATCACCAAGCATACATGCCTCCCATTCCAACCTTTGCATACACAAAACAGTCTGCATACAAACATATTTATTCTTTATCAAATTTTCTCCTTCGACATACAAATATAATACACATACATTGGTCATACATACACATACACATATTCCTCACATCTCGACTTCAATTATATCCATGGACATTCACCATTGCACCACAAAAATTCCGCACACTTTCTACCATTCTCCTTGGCCTTTAAGGTGATTTTAGCACACAATAACATTTCATTATACTCAACCAACAACACCACACCTTTCAGCCCATATACACATGCATATACTCACCATTCAATCAAATGAAATCTTACTCGATCCTCAATTAATCTTTCCTAATACACAATCGCAATTACGTCATCAATTTCTAAATATTTTTAGGGTTTATCCATTTTTCCTAATTTTGTACAAATCTCAATTCTTCAATTTATGAATACACTTTAATGTCATCAATTGTATTTCATTTTTTAAATAAGTAACACATTGAAAGTCAAGTCTAATGCAACCCTAAAGATTATTCAAGGTCGGAAATAATCATAAAATAATAAATCTTCTCCCAAAATAGAAATTCTTTGAAAAATCATAAACTTTTTGATTCTCATCCAAATGTCTCAACCCATATATCATTTTTAACGTATAAAAGTCTAGTTTCAAAATACGAAGATCGTATTTGAATTACCTATATGCAAAATAACTTATAATGTAAAACAATGCATCTATCCTTAAGCTCCAACCCTAGATCCAAATACTTTCATGCATATTTCGAATTAAACTCTAGAAAAATCATTCAAATCAACTCAATTCGATTCTATTATTCCTTAGCATGCTTCTTCCGTATCAAACGGCCTAATTTACGTAAATGCCTAAACTTAATCCTAACATCTAATTATAGATCTTCAGAAATGCATTCAAATCAAATCTAACATATAAAGAACTCTCCATCCTAGATTCCACTCAATTTATCGAAGAAATCAGCATTTTACCTCACCAAGGGTTTTTGGATCGCAGACCCAGCTTCTGTGTGCTGTTCGATTTAGTCCGAACCCTACAACACTATTAAACCGATGTAAAGTTTAGTAATTTAGCCTAACATCAAACGAGATCGAAACTCTAGAACTAAAATTCTGAACTTAGCCCTTACCTGCAGAGAATGGAGTTTGTAAGTAGCCTAGGGCTTTTGAGATCCTGTTGCTGTCAGTCTGGGGCTCCTACAAAGATTGCAGGAGCGCTCTCGGCTAAGGGGAAATAAGGCGCATGAGCACCCGAGCAGGGAAGAAGCACTGTAGCCACGGCGCGGGAGCTGTCGCGCGCTGCAGTCGGGCGTGCAGGGGCTTTCGCGCGCTGCAGTGGCATGCGCGGGAAGGAAGGGAAAGGCCGCAGTTACACGCGCAGGGGAGAGACTGTGCGCACGCGGGGAGAGAGAGGGAGAGAGAGATAAACTGAGAGAGAACAGTGAGAGACAGAGAGAGATTGACAAAGAGAGAAAACCGAGAGTGAGAGAGATAGCGAAATGGAGAGGGAAAGTAAGAGACAGACGGCAAGCGGCCGTGTGCGGTGGTGACGAGAGGCGGAGTACGGCGGAGCAAGTGGGTGTGCATGGTGGAGTAGAAGAATGGTGAGAGAGATCGAGAGAGAGAGAGCAGAATTGCGAGGGATAAAGAGAGAACCGAAGGGAGAGTGAGAGAGAATGGGTGGTGGAATACGGTGGCGGTGGGTGGCGATCGGTTACGGCGACGGCGGAGGAGGAAGGAGATGAGGCGGCCACAGGGGAGGGGAGGAGGTGAAGCGACGGAGAGAGAAAGAGAAGGAGAGAGAAGGAGAATTAGGGCTTTAAGCCCTAATTCGATTTTTGTTTTTTTTTTTATATTATTATTATTATATATAGATATTTATAAAAATAGATTTATAAATAAATAAAAGAGGGAATAAATAATTTAATAAATGAAATTTATTTTTATACTTGCTTCACATTTTGAATCGGAAATACGGATACTTTTGAATATACTAAAAGTTTGAATTAAAAACCCAAAATCGAAAATCAATAAAATTAAATTTTCTCTCCATGTATATAAATTGAGGAATATTTTATTTAATTTAGGAACGGGAGTACAAAAGTATGGCACCGCAGAGTCGGCGTTACAGTCTTGATCTTAATGTCTTTCATTCTAACAATTCTACTAAAAATTGCATTGCTAACTCCTTGTATGTGAATCATGATTTCCTAGATAATGAATATGTTGATGCATGTATTGTCTTGGACTTGAAATTAATTGAATTTTAGTAAAAAAATGAGGCTTGACACAGGAAAAGAAAGAAAGTTGCAAGTGACAAGTAAGATGGATGAACGATAGAACAAGGCATATGAGAATGCGATAATTGATAAGAAACTGACAAAGGCATGGCATGAGGAATAAATGGACATAATGTCAAGATTTATGAGGATGAAAGAATTTGCTAAAGAAGAAGTTACAAGGGAGTTTTCTAATATCGTTTCTTAATTTTAATATTTCATTTACATTACGAACAATGTTTTGTTTAAATGTGGGGATACATTTTGATTTTTTAGGAAATTTCTTTTTGAATTTTAGGATTTTTTTTTTAAATCTTGAGTTTTGATTAAATTTGTTTTCCATACCAACAAAATTTTCTTGAGTTTTCTGGTCCTTTTGTGTTATTTGTTTTGAATTGACTTGTATGATAGATGATTGATATTGGTAGTTATTTGGTATATGAGTGGCTATTCATCTTTTTGTGATTGATTTGAAATATAGACATGCAAAATTTAATGCCAAATTTAACCTAAGTGAGGATTTGAACCTTAAAGAGTAATTTCTTACTCTTATCATTTTTCTTGTTGAGCATATATTATGTATAGTTTGGTTATTCTAGAACTTGCTTTGTTATGCATTTTGAGACTATATTTTTTATTTTCATGCACAAAAATGATTAAGACACTTAAGTTTACATATTTTTGGTTTTTGAAAAATATAATCCCAAACATTATATATCCCTTAATTAATCCATTTGAATCTAGACCTTTTCTTTCATCGATTACCCACATAATTTACCTCATGACTTTTTTTTCCCTAAATCCAGAATTTGAATCCAAGTTCACTAATATACTTATGGCTGATAGCATGATATTATATTTTAGGTACTATATTTTTTTTATATGTTGGGGTTTTATTTATGTTTTTAGGGATTATGATGAAAAAAATAGCAAAATTTGAAAAAAAAAGAAAAAAAAAAAGAGAAGTGCTGATTAAAAAAAGTAAAAAAAAATGAAAAATAGAAAATAAGAAAAAACATTTGATTTTTTGGATATTATTTACTCTTATAGTGGAGTTTCATTACATATTCATTGTTTGGAGGAGTGATACATTACACGTTTAGAGTTGGAGTGTTATTACATGTTTTAAGATTTGAAATTGCGAAAATTAGTATTTTCTTTGTTTTGATATAAATATTGTCATGTTTTGATATTTTAGTATTTTTAGTAAATTATTTTTAACCCAACAGTTTTACCTATTTATCATAGCCTTAACCCTAATCTCGTTACCATCAAATAAAAAATTTTTTGATTAGTGTATGGATTTCATATATATTAGTAGTGGAGATTTGATATATTAACAAATATATGATAATGCAATCTTATTGTATCGATTTGAGTAATACATTTGCTCCTTCAATAAAATTGAGGTGGCATTTGATTCGCACTCAGGAATCAGAATCAAAATCAAAATAAAAATCTTCAAAAATCGGAATCGAAATCGAATTTTGATATTAACTGTTTGGTTTAAATTCTGAAATAGATTTGATTACCATTGTTGATATTTGGTATGTATATCTTTCGGAATAAAAATCATTTGATTGTCAATTTTATTTTTAATAAAAAATGTTTTAACATTAACATTTTTAAAATTTTGATTTAATTTCTAAAATTAAAATTAAAATTATAGTTTTAATAAAATTTTAAAAAAAATATAAATTGCAAAATTTTTAACGATTAAAAATTTTATTTACAATTTTTTAAACAATTTTCAATTTTAAATATTTTTTCGTAGAGAAAACAATGAAAAAGAAATTTTATTATAAGTTTTAGAAATATAATTGTCAATTTTTTAGATTACTTTTAATTTTTTTTTAATTTATAATATTTTTAAATAATTTAATTTATAATATTTTTAAAATATTTTTTTTAATTTATCAAAAAATTTAATTTATAATATTTAATTTATCAAAATTTTTTAAAATTATTAAATTAAAAAAATTGTTTTTTAAATTGTTTTTGATTAAAAAATTATTTTATTAAAAATTTTTTTTTGAGTAAAAAATTTAATTTATAATATTTTAAAATTATTTTAATTTAATTTTTGATAAAAATAATATTTTTAATTTTAAAAATATTTTAATTAAAAAATTGTTTTTGAAAAAATAATTTAATTTATAATATTTTAATTTTTTTTTTATTTTAAACCACATTTTGTAAGGAAAAATAAAAATATTCAATTTTTTTCTTTAGATTTCATCCATAGGTTTCACTTAAAATCTATCAATTTTCTTGGGTTTCACAAAAGCTATACCTTAAGGGTTTCATTCCATACCTTTAATCCCATTCCATTATTCTAAACATTTTATATGTGTTTCGTTCCGATTATTGAAACCCATACCCTTTAACCAAACAAACCTTGAGTACTTTGAGTAGCGAAATCATTGTTTTCTATATTCTATTGAGTGAATCCATTGTGATAATGGTTGAATCTTGTATTGTTCTTGAATTCGATGAGACTATAGGAGATGCAATAGTTGTTCTAGTGCTGAATACTATGAAGTATTGGTTGTTATGATTGCAATTTCGATTGGAACTTCTCATATTCATGGTTAGAGACTTGAGGAGGTTAAATTGGTTTTGGAAAAAATTATTCTTGCTTGAAGACAAGCAACTATTCGAGTGTGAAGCTATTTGATAGTAATATTTTTATACACTTGAATTATATTATTTTATGTTATTTTAGGCTTTATTTATTTATTTTAGGACTGTTTTACACTTTAATTCATGATATTTATTAATTAATTTCGTGGATTTTATTTTAGAAATATTGGGCATATTTAAGGGATTTTGGACTACACAGACAACTATTATTATTTTGCGCATAACTTTCTGTTTTGATATTCGATTGAGTTGATTCCTTTTAGGTTGGAAAGAAGACTTCAAGGGCTATAAATCTTGTGAAGACTCTAGAAACCAATTCAGGTCAAAAGGTATCCGAAATTTGGAAACAAATTGCTATAGTGCTAAAATTCAAGAAAGTCAAAATCCTTGTTAAAGAAGGCAGTTACTTGAGCTTATCCAAAGAAAGATCTTCTAGATAAAGTTGTTGATCCAAGAATCTTTAAATTCAAGGATGAGGAGAAAGTTTCCAAATTTTAGAGAAGAAATAAGATAAGGTATATTACAACAAAAACAAGTTTCCAAATCAAATAACACCACCAAATTTTCAAGATTCAACTTTTTAGGATTTTAGTCTTATAAACAGTGCCAGACCCATGTAATAGTGAGGGTGGGCAATTGCACCCCATCAATTTTTTAAAATTTAATTATTATTTATGTTAAGTATTTATTTTGCACCCATTTAACTATAATTTTGTCCCTACTTTCTTTTTTAAAACTCAAATTCTATATAAATCCTTTTTTAAAAAAAAAAACCATTGGTAACAAAACAAAATATAATATCAACATTTACTTTAAATCAATAAAAAAATATTTTATAATCTTTAAAATCAAGTCAAGAATGGAAAAAGTAAATAAAATTATAATCCCAAGAAACTTTAATTTTGCAATGATAAATCCACTTTTGGAACTTTTTTTTCTTCCCTCCACATTTCTTGGAACTTTCCCTCTTCTCTCCATGTAACACCGATTTTCGGTGACTGTATATCATGTACTACTCCTCATGATTCTAAATATATAAGTATCCTTTTGAGACATCTATTTAATTATCTATTTATTTATTTTGAGATTTCGCCTCAAAATTGCTAAAACCGAAAATTTTATCGGTAAGCCGAAAACTTTCTCGGAAAATGCCGGCAAGGCCTAAGAGGTCAAAAATGGCTAAGAAATGACTTACACACTTAAATAAAGATCTTTAAATGAAATTTCACATATTTTAAGAAATTTTGAATAAAATTTTATAGTTACCAAAAATGCAAATTGTTAAAGGGTTTAAATGCAATTAAGAAAAATTGAGGGACTAAATTACAAATCACTCAAGGATGGACAATTGGAACCAAATAATTCATCAAGAGGGAAGCAAGGTTGGTTAGTGGCCACATAGGATTTTTCACATTCAAGAAATCTCATTGGATAGAAATTTATGCATGAAAACTTATTGGATGGAAATTTTTGCATGAAAATTAACTAGAATAGCTTGTTCTAGCTTGTGACACCTCCTCCCCTAGACATGGACGTCCAAAGACACTTGGTGGAATGTATGGAGGTTGCTTGCATCAACAATTGCATGGTTTAAGTGTTAGGACAAGTGGAAGGTTGAGATGATGCGTGGAAGGTTGAGATGATGCATGGAATGATCCAATGGTTAAGGAAATTTTGCTAGATTTATAAAAGAATTTATTTAAGAAGAGTTTGTCTCATTTTCTTCATTCAACTCACCCCTTGCATGAAATTTATAGACTTCATTTCCATTTTTGAGTTCAACTATGGAGCCAAAGGGTAAGAACATTTTTAAGAATTCTTGAATTTCAATTGAAAGTATAGAGGTATTGTATAGGAAATTTATGTTCATTGTGATTTGATTTTGCTAAGGTGATAAAAAAAATTCAAGGTTTCAAGAAAATCAAGATCAAGATGATGGGTATTAGTTAGCAAAAGATCATACAAAGGAAGGTAAAATACTCAAACTTGAAGTTTTTACAAGTAGTGAAATTAAATATATGTACTAGCATGCTAGATATGAATATTTTAATTTAAGGAAACTATAGTAATTTCATGATATCTTATTTTGTGATGATTGAAATTTAGATTAGTTTGTTTCTGGTAAAACTAGACTCTCTAATCTTTAAAATGAGCTATATTGCAAAATTGTTCATTAAGAAATTGATTTTTCGTGATTTTTGGAAGTTTAGCATGTTTTACAAATTCTGTTTCATGTCCTGTGTATGACTAGTAACTTGTATGAATTTTTGAGGTATTTTATGAAAGGAATTTGGAGCAATGTTAAACATGAAAGTTTTATATCTATGTCTTAGATTTAAAAGGAGATAAGAGTCACTTGAATTGGAGTTGTATACAGAAAGTGATGATGTTTTTACTAAAAGTGTGTAAAAGTTGTTCTGAAACTGAAACTGAGATGAACATTAAATTTTATAAAATCATATATTTAAAATCTGAGGATGGTCAAAACTAGAAACTTTTCTATCTATGTCTTATCTTCAATTTGAGATAAGAATCACTAAAATCGGAGAAGGATACTAGGAGATATGAAATTTCTCCCAAAACTGTGCAGAGTTGGTTTTAGGAACTTAGACTGAAAAGTGATATATTTTTTTATAAATTTGTGTGTTCAGAATTTGAAAATGGTCTGAATATAAAAGTTGAAGATATATGTCTTAGCGTTAAGAGAAATTTTGAATTATTTGAATCCGATCAAGATTTTAGAAGATATCATGATTTTACTAAACCTGCGCGATATAGATTTGTAGAAAATTTTCTCTAAGTATGAAATTTGAGATTTAATCTTATGAAAGAGGATATTTTTATATGCATGTTATAATCCAATGATATAATATTGAATTAATAAATGATATTGTTTAATTTAGGCTTAGGGTTCGAGGGGTGACTCATTCGAGAAACGAGGATAGTTAGGGGGAGTGGCGTACCCTCCCCAGTTGAGGTAAGTGGGACGACTATTTTTTATTTTGAATGAAAAAAATATTTTGTTTATGATTTTTATAAATGAATTTTTGAAATGTGATTTAGAAATATTTTAGTGTTTGTGGCATGTCTTGAAATGATGTTATGTGAAAATTGCATCCTGATATTATGATAATCTGATAGTGTCATGTTTTTTATTACGAGTAAAGATTTATGAATGATGATTTATAGCACAAATGTATGATTATGAAATGGTGCATAGTGGTTATAGCGTACTCCCTACCACGGTATTGAGCGTTTACCCAATGGGGTGACGTGGTGGGGTAACACGGGAGCAGGGGTTTGAGTCCCCTGTCTCTGGGCAATGGATCCAATAGACGAGCACCCGTGAGGACCGTGTCAACCCCAAGGGAAGGGGGGAATTTATAATGTATTTTATTCTTATGATTTTGTGATGACCCCTTGGTGGATTTTACCCTAGTTAGGCCAAACTATGGGTAGAATACGTTTTTGACACCCCATTGATATATGATTTGATGATAAGGATGCATATTATTTTGAATTACGCGATATATTTGCAAATGGATGAAATGAAATTTGAAAATGATGTTTTGGCTTGTCACTCTTACAAATTCATTTATTGTCATTATATAGTCATTGCACATCACTCACTGAGTATGTGGATTATACTTACCCCTCATATTAATATTTTTAGCTTATACTGTACTTGACATACATTGAGGTACTATCCCACGAATTTTACTGAGAAACGCTATCGAGTAAGTGATCATACCCATACTTGTTTACGATTGGACCATGCATATAAATATTATATGTAAATTGGAGGCAAATGTTTTAAAGAAAATTTTTATTGAAAACTATCTTTTTTTTAAAAAAAAAATCTTCTGCTGTATGATTTTGACTTAATGATATCGAGTAGGGTCATAGTATTAGTCTTGCGTCACCTCAATGTGCGAGTAGGGCATACCCGTGCCTCGAGGAGTCGTGGCGGTTTGTTCGCGTGCTCGATCTGCGGGTCGGGGCATGACACTCCATCTCCCTCTCTCTCTCGGCCTCTCTTCCCAAGTCCCCATCCATTTTGTTTTTCCTCTTCATTCTCCAATTTTCTTAAAGAAAAATCTAGTTTTCACCCTATGAAAAATGTACATGTTGATTTGAATCAAAATATCAATTATTTTTTTTACTTTAACAATTAGTATTAAACCCTAATATAATTTTTAAATTAATTTTGCTATTTTTTTATTATACTTGTTATTGGATCGAGGTTCTCAAATAAATTTTTTGCACCCCCTGTCTTGGATTCTAGGTCCGCCACTACAAAAATATAACACCCTAGGCACAAAATTGGCATTCCTCACACACATTCTCTCTATATAGATTTTAGAGTTTTACTTTTCTTGTTTTATTTATTATGTCTAGCTAGTTTACTTGTCCCTAAGACTTGATAGATTTTGTTTTTTGATTAATAGTATGATTTGATTTATTTCTTTTCTTTAAATCTTTATTGGCATGATTATTGTTTGATGAGATTTTATCGCTGAGCTTAATACTTCAAATGTATAGGATCCTATGTTTATATGATTTGAGATTGAATGCATGAAATCGAGAGATGATTACAGAGGTTACTCCAATACAATAAAATTTACATAGGGTTATGAGATCGATAGATGATTAATTTTGTGTGTGGGATTTTAAGGAAAACATTAAATTAGAGATATGTCATAGAACTTAAAGCAATTCGGCCTAATCAAAATATTCTCATAAGAGCAACACTTGCTCACACTAAGCACAACACTCGACTAATGTATACTTGTTCGAAATCTTGGTACACCAAAATTGCGTAAGAGCTAATATGGACATGGACTAAGTTGAGAGAATTGATAAAAAAGCAATTCTTTCCCACAAATTACGAAGAAATCATATTTACAAAATGAAGAAACAGTTACTAACAATGTAGAGGGGTGAATAGGTTGTTTTCAATACTTTTATATTTTTCTTATTTTTGAGAGAAGATTGAAGAAAGAGACACAGAAAAATGAGAACTCACAATTTATAGTGGTTCCACATTCTTTGGTGTATTTTTACTCCCAAACATTATCTGAATTTTCAAATCCACTATTTTCAAAATAGTACAACCATTTAGTATGAATAGGTGCTAGTCGATTATTATAGTGTTTCTCTCAAACACTTTCCACTAGTTTTCAACAGGTGTTAGCAAATTTCACGTGTTTCACTAAAATACTTAAAGCTTTAATCAAGAGAATCCTTTATTTCAATCTTTTACAGAGTTTTGAAAATGAAACAAAAATACAAAGAAGTTTTAAGTTTAGATTCAGAAAGTAATACAACACAAAAAGGAACTAAGCTTACAAAAGATCTTTTTGCTTAATCATGCTTAATGATGTTTGAAAGATTCCAAAAGTTGTTCAATTTTCAGTTAGAGTGTTGTATTTAATTTGGTTTGATGAGATAACCATTGAGTCTTCATTAAATGCTCTAAAGATAGCCGTTGAAGGTGGTTAGCTTCATTTAATATTCAAATAGTTTTTGTGATCAACTAACCATTACTCACATTGAGTTGATTCCTTTTTCTAGGACGACTAAGTTTTAAATTTTGTAATGTCTTGACTAGTGCAAGTTGACTTCCATATGCATGTTAAGTCAACTTATGCTACATTCTGTTTAAGTGTTTTCACATTGCTACACGTGCAAGTCGGCTTGAATTGAGTCAACTTATGTTCCACAAATTTTTTTATGTGTTGATGTAGTAGCTTGTTTTGTGACTATATCAGGTCGACTTGAACTTTGTATAGTCTGAACTAATTTTATTTTGACTGTTAGGCTTTTAAATTCTCAACTATTAGAACTTTTAAATTTGTGAATCCTCTAATGCTTCTATAGGGTAGGTCAACTTGTTCTTAAACTCATATTTAGTTTCACCTACAGTTTGTTTTCCAAGTCAACTTAATTTCTAAGTGAGTTGATTTGACTAATCTTCTATTTTGTTTAGAGGTTGATCTATACCTAAGAAGTTGACTTGATTGTTGAATAAGTCAACTTGACTATCCAACTATTTTGTTTAGAAGACTGATCTGTACATAGCAAGTCAACTTTTTTCATGGATGAGTCAATTTGTTCAGATCTGCAACTAAATTATCTAACCTTAGACATTCTTAGACTTGTTTTAAACACTTCCTAATCAATCTTTTATCATTCTATCCTAGTTTTGGTTATCATTTAACCTAGTTTGCTAATCATTAAGACATATTTTTCAATACTAAATATTGGGAAAGTATATTGAGGGTTGAACTTGACTTAAGAGAAGGGAAAATGGTAACAACAGAACCAAATTTTGGTAATTATTCAGAAGTAGTTTTGTAAATTTGATGATGAAGAAGATAAAATCAATTGTAATTCCTTTATAGAGGATGATTTGTACTGTAAAATTGAAAACTTAATTATTCTTCATATGATATGGGTGTTGTGAAGGAAGTTTTTTCAAATTGAACTTTTTGATGTTAAAACTCAAGAGGGCTTGTTAGAGTAGTATGAGTCCAAAGGTGAAGAAAATGTTGCAATGAGATACTTGGTTCTGAATATCAATTGTTGGGGCATCAAGTGCTCAGAATTGTAGATCTTGTGGTTGATAGATAGTCGAGTCTAAAGAGGTTGTAGAACTTGTGGTTGGTGAATATTTATTAGGTTATCTTCTAGATTTGGTGCCTAACAAAGTTTTTGATCCTTTTATATTTGAACCCTTTTGGTGTACTTGTCGAGCCTCTCAGATTTTTGATCTACTTGATGTAAGACAGTCATATGTAGATTTCAAATCAAACTAAAGTTCAACTTCTTTCCAAGTGGAGACAACTGATGTGAAATGAGAAGTGACCAAGATTAAGATTTTCAATGTTAAAAGTTCAGGGGTCGAATATACGGTTCAAAAGATGGCAATAAACTACAAAAGATAAGAATAATAGACCATAAAAAATATTAGAGATCACTGTGGCGATTACCATGGATAGTAGACATGATTAGGAGTAAGGTTTGGGAATTTTTGTGGTGCAATATTGTTGTGGCGATCCCTATTTATGTTAGAATTCACCACTTAATCCCACTATCATTGGGCAATCCATATGGGTCATTGGATGACGTGACCACTTCGAAGTCAAATCAATCTTGTCCAATTTTGATTTATATTTTTCCTTTGCAATTTATTTAGCTGTCTAGAGTTTCTAGAACTCTAGCACAAGTTCTAGTAAGACTCTTGCTGGGTTTACTATAATAAAGAAGAGGAAGCATATATGAATTTTACTCTTACTGGCTGTCTAAAGTTTCAAGATTGGGCAATATATGAATCATGAACAACTTAAGGAACAACAACATAAACATAAACAAGAGAAACATCGAATATTATGATGTTATTTATACAAAAACTTAATTTTCTTCTTTTTTGATTGAACTTATCAATAGTGAAGTCACTAATGTGTCTACACAAGCAACATGAGCAGTTAAAGATTTTTTTGACAAAAATCAAAACTCATCAAAACTTTAACAAGAAGAACCCAAGTTGAAGGAGCCTTGTGTCACCTCAATGTGTGAGTAGGGATACCTGTGGCTCGAGGAGTTGTGGTGGTCTATTCGCATGCTCGACCTACAAGTTAGGGCGTGACAACTCCTACTAATATTATTGTCAAAATCAACTCAATCCCTATGTTAAATGGCTCAAACTTCAAGTTATGATAAGAGAACCTTTTGATAATTTTTGGATTCATAGATCTTGACATTTCATTAATGGTCTATTCTTCTACACCTCTTATAGACAAGAGAACCTTTGATGAAAAGAGGGATATTGAAAGGTCGGATAAATTAAATCGCATGTTTATGTTGATCATGAAGAAAGCCATTTTAGAAGCATCCAGGGGCATAATGTCTGAAAAAAATTACTATGGTTAAGGATTTCCATGCAAATAATGAAAAAAAAAGGTTTGTTAAAAATGAAAAGTGTAAAATAGATATACTTTTGACAAGTCTCATTTCAATAAGGTAAAAGCTAATACTACAAAACAAATACCCTATCCAGACGGATGAAAACTGTCTACAAAACCTACTAAAACCATCGGCAAAACCTTCTATGACGGATGGGTCTTCAGTTGGCTGTATACTAGTGGGGATAGGTCTATTTTGATAGTTTTGGTTACCATTGGAGTATGTCCTTGGTCTATACTGACAATTAGAAAAGCATTGGTAAAATTTATTTCCTTGGTTGCCACATATGTTAGGAAAAGTTATTGTCTTTTATCGTTGGTTACCACGAAGATAGGAAAAGTTATTGCTTTTTATTGTCAGTTTGAAAAGTGTTGGTAAAAGTTATTATTTTTTATCGTCGGTTATCACGTATTAGGAAATTTTACTGTCTTTTATTGTTGGTTATTATAACTATTAGAAAATGTTACTATCATTTATCATCGGTTACTATATATGTTAAGAAATGTTATTGCCTTTTATCGTCGATTACTGTAAGTGTTAGGAAATGTTAGTGACTTTTATCATCGGTTACGACATGTGTTAGGAAAAGTTACTCTCTTTTATCGTTAGTTAGAAAATCATTAGGAAAAGTTATTGCCTTTTATCATCGGTTATCTAATGTGTTAGTATAAGTTACTACCTCATATTGTTGGTTACCACAAGTGTTAGAAATTATTACTATCTTTTATTGTTAGTTACCATTAGTGTTAGGAAAAATTACTATCTTTTATTGTCGGTTATCTACAAGTGTTAGGAAAATTACTCGGTTACTACAAATGTTAGGAAATGTTACTACATTTTATCATCAGTTAGCATAAGTGATAGGAAAATTTACTACCTTTTATTGTCAATTACCATATGATATCAAAGTGATGTTTTTTTAAGATAGTGTAGATTTGCATTACTATAGGCAAATTAAGAGATTATAAAATAAAGAAATTACAAAAATAATATAAATATAATAAGGATTGTATTAATATGTGAGAATGATTGACATATTGATTTGTAAGTAGAATGACAGGTATATATAAGACTTAAAAAAAAAAAGATTACATGCTTCACAACTGCATGTCTTTTGAGATGTTCAAACAAAATATGTTCACTTTGATTGCCAAAAATGTTATGTTCATAATTTGAAGGCACAATCCTAGCATCAAAACCAATTAATTCCAAAATTAAATAGATAACTGAATAGCAGTGACCAACTTTATGCATAATCCTTCATGTCAATCTATTTATAAAAACCATTAGTGAAATGAAATAATTATATGGTGATATTTTAAAGAATGGTTGTAAATGAAAACATTACCTTTTGGGGTAGAGTCAGGTGGTGATGATGATGGCTAGTTTCTATATACACTCTCAGTATCTGGTATTAGATGAATCTAGCAATACAAATAATTTGGATTATTATTTAAAGATAAAAGTGAAATTAGTAAGATTATGCTGAAGACTATAGAAATGACATTCATACTTGAACACCAATAATAAGCCTTGCTTCATTAACTAGATTCATCAATTCATCTTGCTGTCCACTTCCTACATACACAACAACATGCATAAGAACATTGCTTATCAAATTAGTAAGATTTGATTTTGTTCCATTAATCTTTCCATCACAACAGTTATATTTTCATTCTCAGGTTTGGTTGGATGTATAAATTTACATTGTGATGGAGTTGTAATTTTCCCGACACATCTCATTCTTCCTCTTGAATTAGGCCTTTTAACTTTAGATATGATGTCACTTCCTCAAGACAAATTTGAATTTTCTACTTGCCCTTTTTGACTGCCAATAGACTCCATTCCATTCTTTATCATTTCCAATAAGAAGTAAGGTGAATCAAAGCTTAGAGTCCCATAAACATATCAATTAGAATTACATAAAAGATAATCATCTATATCATAACTTCTGAAACTTTCATAGAAACTAAACTACCATTTAATCATGTTCTACTTGAATATAAAGCTTAGCTCTAGAAGGTTTCGTCCTATTAGATTGTGTCATATATAATGATAAAAATAAACCACTTTGAAGTGTTATGTGGGTAAAATTAATTGTAAGTAAAATAAATATGAATTATTTATACCTTTCATGTATAAGCTTGGCAAATGATTTCGAATCTAAGTAATGTGGATCAATCAACTTTGCACGACATTCTGAATTTCTTTTACTAATTTCTTACCATATAGAAAAAATATTAGAATAACAAGTAGATTGCATTATAGAGTATTAGTAAAAAATATTGGTAACTTGTAACTTTCCTTCATCACTCAACCAGAAAATAACAAGCTCTCTATACTGATTTAGATCAACCCTTTTATCTTCCATTCTTTTGACATTTTTGTCTATTCCACATGAATCATCAAACCACTTTGATTTCAGAGTATTTTTAGAACTCTTCCATTTATCACACAAGTTTCCAATAACCCAATTCTTAGTGTCATCTCTAAGTGGCTTGAAAGTAAGCTTTGACTACAATTAAAATAAATAAAATATGTAAGGAATAAAATTAGATATATTAACTTCTCATCTATGCCATTGAGTAATAAACCTAGATACCTATACAATCTCCCACATATTGTCTTTATACTCTATTGGCATGCCTTGCCAAGTCCTATAGTTTATTGGAGCAATCGAATGCACTCTGACTATAGAGCCAAGGAATCTGGTAAAAATTATATCATTGATTTTTATTGGCTGATTTAATTCGTTCATTTTAACCATCATCCGCCTTCCTTTTCTAAGTTCCAAATATTTTAACAGCATATTGGACCTCTTTGTTTCTTGACAACTGCTCAAAATAAAAAAATTAAAAACAGATAATTACTTGATGCCATGTTAATATTAAGTCTCAAATTAAATAAATCTGTTTATTTTTAAACCTGGGGTAACATCATGGGATGGTTGAGCTTCTTCAGACTAAACTTGTTTTTGGGATTGTTGTGATTCTTCATTGTCTTCTACAATGCTCATCCATTATTTAGTTTGTCCCATATTTGTAGTTAGAAAAATTTTAAATCTTTGAAATACCCATTTCTAACATAACCTAGCAGAACCCGACACAACAGAATGACTTTTTTATGGAAAAAAACGATCACCTTTTGATGAAACTTTGCAAAGTTGTTATTCATCTTGTAGATTTTTTGGTGTCTGAGTATATATTATAGAGAGTTTCAGTGAGAGCATGAGTGAGAGTTTCAGATAGGCTTGGGGGCTAAAAATATACTTGGTTGATTCTATAGATTTTAAGGGAAGGAAAGATTTCGATTTTTGGTTGAAAAAATGTTTGGCTGAGTGAGAGCTTTCAATTGATTATGAGAGATTTTAGGGGGAATGTGGTTAAAAATATGTTTGGTTGAGTTAGAACTTTTGATAGATTTTGAGAGCTTTAAGGGGAGGGGAGTTTTTAAGGGAAGGAGAACTTTGACGGTTTCAAGGGAATGATTTAAAATATATTTGGTTTTAATCATTTGACCACCTTATTTTCACAAAAAAATTTCAAAACCTACCATTTTTCAGCCTTTTGTCTCCCTATAAATTCTTCCACCTTTTTTTCTGCATTTTTACTCTTTACCCGCTTGTTTTTTCATTACACATTTTTTTTAACACTTTTAGTCATTACCCACCTTGTTCTTAATTTCTCACATTTTTTCACACTTTTTGTCAATACCCGCCACCTGTTTTTCCCATATCATCATGATTATTGTGTGTTATTTATATTGTTCAAAAAATCACCACTTTTACCTTGCATTATAGCTATATTATTACATTTCATGCAATTTTTATGACTTGTTACCATACTTTATAGATATATCAATCCATATCATGTTAAGTTAATATCACTACAAAGGCCCAGTTACATGAAGTTGCTATATTTAGCCATCAACAAAATTGATAGCATATTGTGTTTTGTATAAATAAGAAAAAAATCACACTTATTACCATGTTTTATAGCTGTATCATGACATATCATGCACTTGTTAACACCTGATACCATGCGTTATTATAATATCATCTCATATCATGCACTTTTTACCACTTGTTATCACGCATTATAGCCATATCATACGTATCATGCACCGAATAAAATAGAGAAGATATCAATGATTGCATAATTTGTAAAATAATGAAATCTCATTACATTTTATATGTATATGCATCCCATCCTATTCTATCAATCTCATCATCATCATTCATCTATGTGGCCATCTTTATCAGCATTAGTCTGAGCACACACCTAATTGTTTGAGGATGGGTTACTTTTTGAATTCAAATGTTGATTCATTACTTCATCACCTATGTCAAGTTCATCTCTAACTTCGACATGCTTTATAACAAGCCATTCTTCATGCCTTTCATCAGCCACATAAAACACCTTATTTGCTTGGAATGCTAGCACATAAGGATCATCCAGCAAATCGACACTCATATGAATTAGATAGGAGAAATTCACACATGTTAAGCCAAATCTTTTCTTCTTGCATCATTGTTGTAAGTCGACACAATCACAATGAAATAGCACAAATGTATATATTCTATTATAATTTACTTGAATAATTTGCCTTAACATTCCATAATAACTAACTGTACCTTCAATTAGCCTTTTATCCCACACACTTGCATAACTAACACCATCCACTGCTAGCACAACTCCTGAATTCTGAGTTTGAAGGCACTTCTCATAATTATTTACATGGAATCGATATCCATTAATTATATACCCATTATAATTTCTACCCAATGGATCTGGTCTATGAACAATTCATTTAACATCAACTGTAATCTTTCCAAGGTATTTTGGATTTGTAACCTAGAAAAAAAATCAAAATATTACTATTGTAATGTAAATAGAAGAAATTAATAATACTAAAAAGATTGACTATTGATATACTTACACAATGATTAAATGAGATACTGAAGTCTTTATTATGAAGTCTGTCAATTTGGAAAATATTTAACTTCTTCCTATGATTTGTTCTTTGCACATGTTGCATATATTCCCTTTATACAAAACAATCATACATATATATATTATTACATGACATTAGTGTTTAATATTCATAAACATTATTATCACAATGCATACTTACATTCTAAATAAGGCAATTTAGTTATTGTTAAATAGTATGTATCTATGGTGTTGCTGTAATGATTTCTCATCAAGATGAATTTGAGATGTTCTTTGTCTTTTTTGCCTTTTAACAGATCTACATATCCTTAATCCTAAAGGCCTTCCAATAGTTTTTAAAGTGGACTCATCTTCTCCAAATGCAATTTGGTTATTATCATTTCGCAATGGACAATTGAACCTTGTTTCAACCCAGTTTAAATACCTCAAACAGAGCAGCAATCACTTATTTGCTATATACGCTTTCGTGATTGAACCTTCGAACTGTGCTCTATTACAAACATAGGATTTGAGTTAAAACAAGTATCTACATATACATATATATACATTGTATTACATATAATAGATATATAGCAAATATCACATGTGTGTATGATTGTTAAATAAATGAACATGGTTATTAAATAAATTATCATAATAAAATGAATCTTTTAATAGGATATATTCACCTATATGTTACTGGACCTCTAATTCTTACTTCACTTGTCAAGTACATGATTAAGTGTATCATACACTTAAAAAATGAAGGAGGCAAAATCTTTTCAAGCTTGTACATAATTTGCAAAACCAGTGGCTCCTGTTGTTCAAGTTCTTGTGGGTCAGGCGCCCAAGAGCAAAGACATTTAAAAATATTACAAACTTTAATGATAACAGAACTGACATTGTGAGGTAATGTTTCTCGAACTGTTATGGGAATAAACTCTAACATTAAAATATGACAATCATAACTCTTTAGACCCATTAATTTCTGCTACTTCAATTGAACACATTTGGAGATTTTAGTGGAGAACTCATTAGGAAGTTTTAAGTTCTTTAAAATCTTGAGAAATGCATCTTTCTTCTATAAGGTCATTTGGTAATATGCTTTAGGCAAAAATAGGTTCATAGAGTTTGGTCTATGTATTGTGTGTAGAGCCTTTCTTATTCTCATCTTTTCAAAATCAAGTCTAGCCTTATAATTGTCCTTAGATTTTCCATCTTAATCAAGAATAGTACCAACAATTACTAGCCTCCACAGATAATGGCTCTGCTAACTCAAACGATAGACTTATTCGTCTGATGATCCTTTTTGATAAAAATCGTAAAAAATCATTAGAAGTTGCTCTGGCAGAGCAGACTCCGATGCTCAATTTAGAAAGTGATTTTTGAAACGAAAATTAATAGACTGAAAGAGAGCTCTGTGTCGAGAGTCTGAGATTGTATGCTCTTGTGTGTGCTTAGGCATACCTGGTTGATTGACTTAGTAATATATATATAGTTACTTGGTATAAGAGATGTGTGCAAACAGGGTGTTGGAACCCTAGTTTCCTTATGGAAGTGTCTTGTGATTATGGGGATCATTATGAAAAGATACTGGTAGATCTTAAGCATTATTGATTAGGAAGTCCAAATAGCTAGGAAGATTTCTTTCCATGATAGGAGATTTCCTTTCCTTTTATGGAAGATTTTGTCTATGCTTGTAGGAGAAATGAATATTTCCTTTAGTAGACTGAATGATGTTCATCGAACACCGATGAGGTGCTGTGACTGAGCAGTTGTCTATCGACTTGAACTTGGTCGATGAGTGCCAAGGGGGCGGGAGCCGTGTTTACCTGTCTAGGAGATTAATCCTATATTGATAGCATGCTTTAGTCCACTCGTCCTTTGAGATGGGGGTCTGGACATTCTAAAGCCTCATGATAGTGGCATGCCTTTAAATTAAGCAGTTAATTGATTAGGTGGAGATCGATTGAGCGAACAGTTGGGCCAATAAGAGTCATTCAACTTGTTGTGGGCTAGTCTTAAGCCCATCATGGCTTGGGCCGTTTTGTCCATGTATCATCATTTGCCTCCACTCCTATTATTGCTTCGAAGAAGGAATGTTAAGAGTATGATATGGTGAAGACTCTTCAGATCTTTATGAATCGAAGAATTTAATGTGGCACGTACCACTTCGGTTATCGCAAATCGTCTTTAGCATGCTTCTTATTTCACACGTCTCGTGATTAGTTTCCTTACTATTGATTTTGCTTTTTGATATTTAACTTTCTAGGTGAGTCATCCTTTCATGATGATCATCGGAGGAAATAGTCAAAGATTCATCATCGGGTTCTTCTCTCAAGATCAGAGACATTAGGAGCACCATATCACAGGGGGAATTGCATGATGTCCAAAGTGAAATGCTATTGGGGGATAATTTTGAGATAATATTAACAACAGATATTGATAGTGCTAATATGGCTTCAGGAAGTTAAGTCCCTTTGCATAAACAGTCGGTGAAGTATGGATTGAAGGTGCTATATACAGGCTCTACCGCTAGGGTTTTGTTGCATTGATTTCGAAGACTCTCAACATTTGTGTGGTGCTTGGTGATTATAATCATTTCTCTGATGAGCCTTTGTCATTTGCACATTGATTTCGAAGTTCTGACATTTGTGTTCTCGCTGAAGAAGTATGAGAAGAGGGGTTCTACCAGAGGTTGGTTTTGCTTGCAGACCTGGCTTGAGTCGAGTTGGAGGTTCTTCGAGAATGAGACTATTAACGAGAGTTCGATGCGTAAGTATTTCTTCGTTGAGTTCTTAAAAAATGGCCCAATGACAAAGCTTCTGTTACCCAAAGTTGACCAGTTTATTGGGTTGAAGCCTCATAAGACTTGTCGTAATTCAAACTTTGTCTAGTCTATAAGTAATTTTTACAACAATTTGTAGAGAAGTGTTTGGGTCAACTATCTCCTTGACAATGAGATGTTGTCGCTTGCAGGCCTGTTGCTTGAGGAGAAAAAGGGGAATCGAGAGGCTCTTGTTGCTAGAGAAGAAGAAGAAGCTTGTGGATTTTGGACTTAAGAGAAATTACCACCACTTGACAAATAAGGCAAAGTCAAAGGGAACCCTAGGGGAGATCAAGAGCACATCAAGGGTTCGTTCACCTGATTCAGCTTCGCTCGCCTTGTAGAGACTCAAAAGGTGGCAATTGCAACTGTAAGAGTTATCTAAGGAGGGGGCTAGAGAGAGTTCAAAAGAGAGGTCCCCAGCTACTAGAGAATCTAATTAAACAACTGTTGACAAGACGGCCGAGGCCGGTGATAGTGAGTTTGGAGGCAAGTGTTTTGTTGATGGAGCCGATAAGGGTTCCTCGGTGAGAGAGCAGGCTAAAAGAAGGGAGGTTGACATTGTCGAGATTATGGTGGTAGGAATGATCGAGGGAATCGGTGGCCGAGCTCCTGGAGGATTGAAAGAGATGGAGAGGCATTCTCCTGGGTGCCTTGAGGATGCTTGCCATGGGGTTGCAAATGGGTCTAGCATAGGGCCATCAACTACTGTTCTATTATTCCTTATGTACAAAGGCAAACGTACGATGCTTGGGGAGGAGGAGTTCCCTTATTAGATCCCTGTTCGTTCCTTTGATAGTCGTTGGGGCTTTAAAGAGCGAGGGATGGTGATGATTTATGCTAGGGACAATCATCACAGCCACGTGGATGTCATCGAAGGGAGGCGGATAGCCGACCAGTTAGACTTCCATCATTCAAAGCTAGAGTTGAATAAGCCCTCGCTTGAGCAGGGCACCAAGGTCTTGTTTTTTACTACTATGATGGTATCTTTCTTTTTTCATCTATTTTCTTTTCTCCTTTCTGCTTACTGATTGATGTTTGTTTATTTAGACTATAGCCCTCGCGGAGTTTCAGAAATTGAAAAGGGAGTAAACATTGAGCCATATGAGGCATCGGGCCGACCAAACGGTAGCAAATGTCACTTAATTAGAGAAATCCCTTATACAAAAGGAAAGGGAGCTTGAGAAGGGGAGGTCTTCCGTAGCCGTTCTGAGCACCCATAATAAGACAATGAAGTAGCTGAGGACCGAGCAAGATGCAATGCTCTGATGATGTGAAGAGTTGGAGGTGGGAACCAAACTACGTGAGGCATCCTTACAAGCTATGAGGAGGCTGGCTGATATGCGTGACCAATCCCTTCAAGTTGTCAAGCGAATGATAGCCGAACTAGGGACTACCATTATAAGGAATTTCGATTAACATAGTGTACTTGGCATAACCTATCAAAAAGGCTCCAATGTGCCCTGAAAATCATTCGTCAAGTGGGGTTGGCAAGCACAAAGCCCCCGAATACTGTGGACACTGCTTCTAAGCTTGACTCTGTTATTGCTCCTGCAGGCCCAATGTACCCCCAATCCCTTGATTGGGGGTTTTTATTTTCTTTTATAACTCTTCCCTTCTGTAACTCAATATGCATTAACGAAACATTCCTGTACTCTTAACACGACTTATGTTTTGTACTAGTAGTATTATTTCTTGAATAGAATGTCACCGAGGAAGCACGTCAGATGACACGTTTGTCTAATGGGGAAGCTCCTTAGGCCAAGCTATAGGTATCCAATGGGGAGATAGGTCCCATACTGATAGCGGGCTTTATTTCAATTTTGCTCGTTTGATGGAAAAGATAGTATTTGGATATCCAGAGGGATGAATTCCCAATGACAAGCTCTTACCCGTTTAGGGAGATAGATCCCAAAAATAGGCTTCACTTAGGAGGATTGGGCAATATTAACCCATTTGGGGAGATAGATCCCTACAATAGGCTTCACTTGGGAGGATTGGACGATACTTGCCTATTCGGGGAGATAGATCTTAACGACAGGCTCTATTTCAGAGGACTAGACGATACTAACCCATTCAGGGAGATAGATCCCAATGATAGGCTCCGCTCAGGAAGACTTGGTGATACTAGCCCGTTTAGGGAGATAGATCCCAATGATAGACTTCGTTTGGAATGACTAGGTGACACTAGCCTATTCAGGGAGATATATACCAATGATAGGATCTGCTCAGGAGGATTGGGTGATACTAGCCTATTTGGGGAAATTGATCCCAATAATGGGCTCTTTTTGATCGAAAAAAGGGGCCCCATGACATATGCATGTTGTGATCGATTCATAAAGAAGGGCAAAATACCTTGTTTAAAAGAGAACAATTATTAATGGATCAAGTACTAAGGCTAGGTATCACTAACCACCCATTAAGTGTACCACGAAAGTGATTGTAAAGAAAGAAAGGCTTAGAGTTCCCTTAGGAGGAAGTGCTGGGGGCTCTGGATCATAGGGTAATGTCTCGATACCTTTAGGGGTCCTGAATTTGATCTTCATGTACTTTGTGCTTGGTAGTGCTTCGATGGGAGCTTAACCACATTGAATGCGGTTATGGCTATCGTGTGGTCGGTGGAGCCCAAGCGTCACTGGTAGTGAGTTGATGCCTTCGTGGTATATCTATTTACTTGAGAGTCCCTTAATAGGTTCAATAAGAGGCTGCAAGTGTGTCGGGATAAAACCAAACTATTGGAAGGTGTTCCAATAGAGGAGGTTGTAGTCGGCTCCTTGATCGATAAAGATCCTCCTGACTTCATATTGTCCAATCTTGGCTATAATGATGAGGGTGTTGTATCGTTCTGGGTCGACCCCCACTAAGTCATCGTCATTGAAGTGGATCATGGGCCTCTTCCTTTTGGATGGCCTCTCGGTACTTGTGGTGAGGATCTCTTTAGATACAAAGTTAGATGGATTTGACTTTTGAAAGATTGGGGCTACCAAGAACCCTTCCTTGTTTGTTCGTGTGTACACTTGATCAAGTCAATGTAATGCATGTAGAACATGGACGAGAGGTAAGGTTGCAAAGGGTCATATCCACCTTGCATTTGGATAATCACTCCATCTGTTTAGTTGAGGGTGTCTCCCGAGCTGGTAGGTTAACTCGTTCATTCTCTCACTTTGGATTGTACGAGCTTTAAGGAGGAAAGTCTTTCCTCTCCACACTGATGAACCTTTGGAGTCGACTGCTTTGGACATGGAATTTGAGTTTATCCCTTAGTTTCTTGCATTCGTTGGTGAGGTAGCCATAGTCTCGGTGGAAGTGGTAATATTGAGTCTTGTCCTTTTTAGGATTATCCTCCGTGGGACGAGGAGGCCACTTAATGTAATGCTTGTTTTGAATCTAGAGAAGGATTTGGCTATGGGCCTCATTTAGAAGGGTGTAACTAGAGAATCTTTATTGTTGTGGGGGCTATTGGCGAGCCTTCTCAAATGGGGACCACCGATGTGATCAGTTATGCTCTTTCTAAGTTAATCAATTATGTTGCCTGTCGAGGTCTTCTATATCTTCTACCATGATATATTTCTCTGCACGGGCAAGAACTTTTGGTAGAGGACTAGGGGTTCTTAGTTATGGATGTCTTCACTCCGAATGGTCATATTCTTATAAGTAGCATTGCTAGTGCAATAGATTGATCTAGGCCAGAGACTTTCATCATCTCAGCCTTGAACTTCTCCAAAAAGTCTCTTAATGCCTCATCATCTCTCTACCACAATGAGATGAGGGATGTAGACTTCCTTTTGGCCCCTTATTGATGATAAAATGCATATCAAATTGCTACCAGAGTTGGAAACTTTTGATGCTGAACGAAGGAAGTGAATTAAACCATGTCAATGTTTTGTCCTTCAGAGTTGTCTGAAAGTGCTTACACATGGCGACATTTGACATATCTCTTAAGATCATCATAGTGATAAAGTGGGCGACATAGTCCATAGGATTAGTGGTGCTGTCATACCTCTCCAAAGGGGGCAGAAGCATATTACGAGGCATTGGTTCCAAAGAGATCTTGGAGTCAAATGGCGAGAGACTGCTAGGGTACTGAACAGGCTCGTCTCTCCTCAGATTTGCTCGTTTTAGCTCATTTGCCATGAGCTCTTAAACCTACCTTCCTAGGTCATCAAGATTGCATCGGATGTCACTGAGGGCTTTTGATGTTCTATAGGCTCGATTCTTCATGTATGCTCGTGATCCAATCTATGAGAAGAGGATTGAGTTCTAGGTCAGAGGGTGCGGTTGAATTCTTTAAGCTGCCTACTTATACCTTGTATTCTAGATTCCAGCCTTTCCACTTGGGGTCGAGTGGCCCTTTTAGGGGAAACAAGAGTGACGAGTGGCTCTAGAAGGTTTTGGTAGCCAACTGGTGGTTTGAACTCCGATGGATTAACAATAATGGGTACTTTTACGAGTTGTTCATTACATGTTGTGTGGTGTTTGTTAGAGTAGTAGTGCGCCCTTCCATTAAGGATGCGGCTCTGGAAGCAGCTCTGGTGATTCTCTTGAGAGGCATTCTCTTTTGACAAAGCAAAGCAAAATGAGACAAGTTTCTTTCTAGTATGTTCCCATAGATAGTGCCAATCTGTTGGAGGTGGGTCAGGCTTCATAGATAATGACTCTGCTAACTAGAACGATGGACTTGGTAGTTTGATGATCCTTTTCAACGAAACATGCAAAAAACTGTTTGAGGTTACTTTGGGGGGGGAGACTCCAACACTCATGTTAGAGAGTGATTTTTTAAACGAAAAGGAACAGACTGAAAGAGGGCTCTATATCGAGAGTATGCAAGTGTATGCTCTTATGTGTATTTATACATACCTGGTTGATTGACTTTGCAATGTATTTGTAGTTTGTGTGAGAGACATGTCCATATAGGGTGTTAGAACCCTAGTTTCTTTATAAAAGTATCCTAAGATTATAGGAATCATGATGAAAGATACCAATAGATCTTAAGCATTATCGATTAGGAAACTCCAAATAGCTAGGGAGATTTCCTTCCATTAGGGCACATCTCCTTTCCTTTTACAGAAGATTCTGTATGTGCTTGTAGGAGAAGTGAATATTTGCTTTTGTGGACTGAATCATGATTACCGAGTACCGATTAGGTGCTATAACTGAGTAGTTGTCTACCGACCTGAACTCGGTTGATGAGTATCGAGGAGGCGTGGGCCATGTCTAGCAATTTGGGGGATTAATCTCATATTGATGATACGCTTCAGTCCACTTGTCCTTTGAGATAGGGGTTTGGAGGGTCTAAAGCCTCATGATAGTGACATACCTTTAAATTAGGCATTTGATCGATCAGGTGGAGATCGATTGAGTGAATGGTTGGGTCACCAAGAGTCATCGACATGTTGTAGGCTAGTCTTAAGCCTATCATGGCTTGGGCCATTTTGGCTATGTGTTATCAACATCAAAATAGTTTTTCTCAATGTGTATCATGTCAATATTATGTCTAATTAAAACATTCCCCTTATAAGGCAAATGAAATAATATGTTCTTTTTTTTTCCATCCTTGCATATCGTTGGGACTTGCTAAGTCAATCCCATCTAATTCTCATAACACATCAGTTCTAGATCATTGTTTTGGGGCAACTCCAAATTCCTGTGTCCCATCAAAAGATTGTTTATCATATTTGAATAGATGAGTTGACTTCAACCATCTTCGATGTCCCATATAATATTACTTCTAGCCATAACATAACCATTCAGGACATGTATCGTATCCGGATATTGGATGTGTAAATCTACCTTTAGTACACCATCTAAACAGTGAACATTCATAGGGAAGCCGTTAATGGTCCATAACAACACTGCATGCCTTTTAATTCTTTTAATAATTAAAGAATCATAAGTGTTTAGTCCTTCGTGCCATAATTCTTACAGTTTTGCAACTAGTGGTTGCATATAAACATCTATCCTATCACCAGGACTCCTAGAACCTAGAATAAATAATGTGAGTATGAAGTTTATAGACTTCAAGCACAATCAAGGAGGCATGTTATATGGTTTCTTTAGCATTGACCAAGTGCTATGTGTAAATTTTATTGTTTTAAATGGATTGAAACCGTTTGTTATTAGTCCCAAATCAAATATTTTTTGGGTCAGTCGAGAAGTTAGGGTATAGGGAATCAAACTCCTTCCATGAAGGAGAATCTATTTGGTGTCTTAGGAGTCCATCCTTTGTTATCTTATTATGTTATTATCTCATCAAAGTAGCAGTTTGGCCACATGTAAATACTCTTTACAATTTAGGAATCAAAGGAAACCATCTCAATATTTTGGCAGTTTGGTTTTTCTTTATATTAGCATCTTGATCTCCATCCGTATTTCGTTTCCATCTAGAAACACCACACATAGAAACATGCAACATTTTTATTTTTGTCTTTTCGTTACAACATGCAACCATTAGAACATGCAAGTAATTTCTCATATCCCAACCCTAAATTTGAAATAGTTTTTTTCACTTCATGGTAACTATTTGGCAATATGTTTCCATCAGGCAATAATTCTGCTAAAGACACTAACAATAAAGAAAATGATTTGTTAGTCCACCCACACAAACACTTTAAATGATATAAATGCACAATAGCTGCAAGCATAGTGTATTTCAAATTTGGATATACTGGTTTCTTGGCATCCTCAAGCAATTCATGGAACTTATGTAAAGTTAATTCATCTAAATTAGATGTATGAGAAGTGGGTTCATCTACATTCGATGCATCATGTAAATGTGTGAATGCATTATGCATCATGCCAAATATCTCATGGTCAAAGAGAAAATCATTATTGTTTGAGGGGTCATCTATGTTGGGTGCATGAGATGTAGATTTTTCATTACCCTCCCCATTATTCATCTACTTGTCATAGTCTCGTTGAAACCTATGGCATAACAAGTTATTGAACACTATGTGTGTAGGAGATCTCAATGTGCGGACGCATTTAACACAAGGACATGATATTTTCCCATTCATGGATCGAATATTTGTAGATGCAAATTCAAAAAAATGTATTAATCCCAATAATATATTCATCACTTGTTTTTGATTTAGAATATATCAATGACTTGTCCATGATATTAAACGAATATGGAAGAGTAGTAATAATAATATATAAGTTTTTGCCTACCTCTACAAATGCTTTTGCACAAGTCAATTCTAAAAATAGAGGAATAAATGCATGAGCAAACAGAGGAGGAAAATATTATTGCACAAGTGAAATGCTATTGCACAGAGGAGAAAAATATTGTTGGCACCAAATGTCATATAGGAAGAGAACCCACCAAATGTGGTTATTGGTTATGGGACTTATGGTATAGTTTTAAGGTGTCAATCTTTCATTTGTCAACTTTTAAGGTTATTGTTGTCATTATCTCATTGATTGTGGAACTCATGATGCATCTCCTCTTATTATTGCTATTAGTTGTTTTTTCTTGGAATTTGTTATAATGATTACTATTTTTGTGTTTCCTTTTTGTCTCACATGTGAAAAACCTTATTGAAGAAGACTCTCTTTTTGTTTCCATTCTCTATCCAATGGCTGAATATTGAACACATGTAGTATTTGTAATTAATATTACATTATGTAAAATTATATAATATTGAAAATTACATTATGTAACATCATATAATATTGATAATTACTAATATTGAACATCACATATTATTATTTAAATTACTAATATTGATAATTAATTATGTCATGTAACATAATGTCATTATGTACCATTAAATTATTAATGTGCGAATTGTCATAATATCATATTGTAACACTATATTATGTAATAATTAGTTATAATGTCCATTTGGTCAATGAATTGTTATCATGTCATATTATAACACTACATTATGTAACATAATGTCATTATATTTAAATTACTTCCTGTACTCATCCAACGCATGAGAGAACTATAATGCCACTTGATCTAATGGTGAATTAGTGTCACTTGAGTTTATCCTAAATTGGTCGAGCGGCTGACATTGCATATTGTAATTTAGTATTACATATAGTAATGTAACTTTATAGTAATATAGCATTACATAGAGTAATATAACATTAAATACAGTAATGTAGCATTACATATAATACTGTAGCATTGCATATAATAATGTAACACTGACATTATGTTATTGGAAAATAAATGGTACATTTGTATGCCATGAAAGCAATCCCAAATTGGTTCCCTTTCTACCACATTTTAAATCCCAAATTGGATAAATCACATTTCATCCAACGGTTGGGGCAAACTCTTAAATAGACATATCACACTATAATTGATCCAATGCTAGGGGTAATTAGTTGGATGTCCTTTCAAGTTAAAGTGAATTGGGAGAAGTTATTTAACAGAACTTCTGATCCAACGGCTGGTATTATCTAGAGGACCATCCAATTATTGGGGTGAATAAGAGTTGGAGAGGACAGAGGCAAAAATTTCTAATGCTTTTGATGCCAAAACCTATTTTTGAGACAACATCGATGGCGAATCCCATTTTTTAGAAGTTTTTGATGGTGAATCTTTTGTTTTTTTGAAAAGTTTTCAATGGTGAATCCCTTTTATAGAAGATTTCAAAGATAAAACTAGAAATTGGGAAGAAAGAGTAAACCACTAGGTCTTCTAACAATGAGGAATATGGGACTTCTACATCCTTTCTTGATGCATGGAAGAAAGATCTTACTAGATCAGTGAAATATCTTTTTAGGTACAAATTGTTTAGGTGAATTTCTAAATCTCTTTCAACATCTATTTAACGAATATGTTTAGATGCAGTGGTTAACGATGTTTATGCAATGAGGGCTTTAGTGTTTTTTTAGTTTGGTGTTTTTTAGTTTAGATTTGTAGATACAAATTTAGTTTAGTATTTCGTTAATATAAATAATTTTTAGTGTTTTTTGTAAAACAATGTTTAGTTCTTTAGTTTAGTGTTTTAGGTACAAAATTAGTTTAGTATTTTTTTAATATAAACAATTTATTACTCTATTTTCTATTATAGTTCCAAATTTCAAACATATTGTTCTATTTCCAATTTCTGAATATCTGTTCCCAATTTTTGAATGTTGTAATGAGTTAAATTTTATTGGTCACATTGTAAAAAAGAATTCTTTTTGAAGAACAAAGTCAAATCGATTAGTGGGTCTGAATTTTTGCATGTGATGACGCTACGCTTCTATTACATGATCAATTTTTATGTTATGTATCATTATGTAGTGTTAATAACAATATGTACATTTTTGTGGAATAGACTGAATGTGTTAAAAAATGGAGGGAACTAAATGAAGATGATAGGGAGAAGTACAATAAAGCAGCCAAGATAGGGAGAAGTACAATAAAGCAGCCAAGCAAATGAAAGAATTGCTTAGGGCAATCAGGGCAATGACGCCAGTTCAAACTGTTGATTTTCTAAATGAGCAAGCATAGAACAATGAATAAAAACCTCAGATATTTTATTGATAATTTGAAGAGAAAATACAAGTGTTTGAAGGCATTTTTCATACTCATTCAAAGCAACTACCTACCATATTTATAGAAGAAGGCAAGAAGAGTTAAGAGAGGAGAAAATAGAGAGAGGAGAGGGCAATGCCCTCTCCTAGTCGTTGGCCCCCAACGGCTAGATCTTTACTAGCCGTTTGGGGGGTTTGGGGGCCCTCTTTGAGAGGGCTGGGCTGGGCCAATTAGGGCCCAGCTGATTGCCCTTGGATGGTTCTCTTTGGGCTTTAAGATGGCTTGAAAAGAGACTCAAACAATGACCCTTTTTAGGAGCTCATTTAAGACTTCTAATTAGGGCAATTTGGAGGAAGAGCTAAAGGGCTTAATTATGCTTCATTTCAACACAAACAAAGTTCTCCCTGACCAAGTGAAGGAGCTGATTTCTTCCCTTAGTGATGAGATGAAATGTGTAATAAAAGGTATGGGATTCAGCAAGCTATTGATGCTTAGCTATTCCATTTTTGAGAAGCTTTTGATGGCGAATCTTTCATTTTTTTGAAAAGTTTTCAATGGTGAATCCCTTCTATAGAAGATTTCAAAGATAAAACCAGAAATTGGGAAGAAAGAATGAACTAGTGGGTCTTCTAATAATGAGGAATATGGGACTTCTATGTCCTTTCTTGATGCATGGAAGAAAGATCTTACTAGATCAGTGAAATATCTTTCTACGTACAAATTGTTCAGGTGAATTTCTAAATCTCTTTCAACATCTATTTAACGAATGTGTTTTGATGTATTGGTTAGCGATGTTTATGCAATGAGGGCTTTAGTGTTTTTTTAGTTTAGTGTTTTTTAGTTTAGAGTTGTAGATACAAATTTAGTTTAGTATTTCTTTAATATAAACAATTTTTAGTGTTTTTGGTAAAACAATGTTTAGGTCTTTAGTTTAGTGTTCTAGGTACCAAATTAATTTAGTGATTTTTAATATAAACAATTTATTATTCTGTTTTCTATTGTGGTTCCAAATTCTAAGCATATTGTTCTGTTTCCAATTTCTAAATATTTGTTCCCAATTTTTGAATGTTGTAATGAGTTAAATTTTATTGGTCACATTGTAGAAAAGAATTCTTTTTGAACAACAAAGTCAAATTGATCTGTGGGTCTTAATTTTTTCATGCAATGATGCTATATTTCTATTACATGATCAATTTTTATGTTATATATCATTACATAGTGTTAATAACATTATGTACATTTTTGTGGAATAGATTGAATGTATTAAAAAATGGAGGGAACGAAATGAAGATGATAGGGAGAAGTACAACAAAGCAGCCAAGCAAATGAAAGAATTGCTCAGGGCAATGAAGGCAATGATGCCAGTTCAAACAAGGAGCTCTCATGATCAAGTGAAGGAGCTGATTTCTTCCCTTAGTGATGAGATGAAGTGTGTAATAAAAGATATGGGATTCAGCAAGCTATTGAAGCTTAGATGTGTCACACTCAACTGAAAGTTGTATGAAGAACTAGTAATGAGATTTGTACCACTAAAAAAATATCTTTACATCAGTCCAAATTAGAATTTTAAGCTAACACTTGAAAAAGTAGGGCAAACCTTAAGAATCCCCTATACTGAATGCTATGTTCTGGGTAGTTCATCTGTTGTGGTCGAATCATCAGAGATAAGAAAGTACTTCTATAGAGTAAAGCATACCCAACTAAAAGAAAAGATGCAGATTGAAGATACCTCCTTCTCCAGGCTCAAACAATGCTTCTTACTACTCCTTGGATGCTTTGTATGTCCAACGACCAATATGTTCCCTGCTTCCAAACACCTCACGACTACTATTGATGTCGAGAATGCTGCCAATACAATTGGGTCAAATTTGTGTTACAATAACTAGCTGAAGAGGTGTGCCAATTTAAAAGTCTTGTGAAAAGAGGAGGAAGAGAGGATGAATTAGGAAGAAGAAAGGAATTGGTGGTTGTCTATTTTTACTTATGTTAGGTTTTCAATATTTTATGTCACAGTGCAATTTAATGTTTATAAACCAATCCATTGACATTTACCCATTAACAATGTTCAACTATGCATAGATCTTTTACTTCAAGAAGGTTAGGGTTGGTGATCTGGGTGGTCACAAAAAAAAACTATCCATTTAGTATTAGACTACTGACTAGGTTAATTAAAGACTTGGATTCAAGTTTGTAAATGTAAGTTAAGTTCATGCCTGCATTATCTGAAGTGTAAATTCTAATGAGTTAATTCATACAACAACAACAACAACCTGAGTCTTAATCCCAAAATTTGAGATCGGCCGTTTGACAGACATATATAAGATGATTAAAAAAAATGCATGCATACTATCCAAATACATATATAATATGAAAAGTGATGATTTAACTTTCTTTAATTCTTTTATGCCATTTGAGCCTGTCTGAAATCATCTCTTTAATTAACTCCTTAGCTGTCATATCTTTGTGAATACATTACAACCAATCTTTTAATGGTCTACCTCGTTGTTTTACTAAATTTCCTATATTTAATCTTTCAATTCTCCTAACTGGTGTATCTTTGGGTCTTCATTACATATGCCTAAACCACCTCAAGCGATACTCTTGTTTTTTATCCACAATTGAGGTTACTCCTAATTTATCGTGTATCTCTTCATTTCTAATCCTATATTTTCTAATTTTACCACACATCCATCCTAGTATTCTCATCTTAGCTATAACTATTTTTAGCTCTTGTGTTTGTTTAATGGCCCAACATTCGATGCCATATAGTAATTCAGGTCTTACTATCGTTCTATAAAACTTCCCTTTCAGAGACAGTGGCATCATATGATCGCAAAGAACTTCAGATGTTCTTCTCCATCTCATCCAACCCGCTTGAATCCTATAATTTACATCCTCATCTATATTGCCATCATTTTGAATAATAGACCTGAAATATCTAAAACGTTCACTTTTTGTTACATCATGTCCTTCTAACCTAATTATTTTTTCATCATTTTGATGACTATCATTAAATGTACATTTCATGTACTTCGTTTTGGGATCTGCTTAATCTAAATCCTCCAGACTTTAGTGTGTCCCTCCATAACTCTAATTTAGTACTAATACCCTCTCTAATTTCATCTATCAGCACTACATCATCTGCAAAGAGTATACCCCATGGATTTCATCTCGGATGCTCTTTGTTACTTTAACTATCACTATTGTAACAGAATTGGATTTAATGTCGATCCCTAATGGAGTCCAATGTTTAGTGGAACATTGGACTCCATCAGGGATTGGCATTAAGTCCATATCTATTCATATGTTATACTATAAGATTTGTTGTCATATAAAACTGTGAAGCATTCTTTAAGTGTCAATAAAAATAAAGAAATCAAGAGACTGAAATCTATTGCAGCACGAGCAGAAGGATTCTTCAAAGCTAGGGCAAAAGAAATAAAGTTATGTATCAACAAATTTGTCACCTATTATCGTATACTTACCACTAGTTATCGAGCACTTATCACATGTTATCACAAACTTACCACTAGATGTCTCAATCTTACCATCTGTTTTGCAGGGAATTGGCATCAAACAAGAAATTAAAAAGTTTTTAGAGGAGTCAATTCGAATCCAGTTTGATCTATTGCATTAACTGCATAAATTTAATATAAAGGAAGAAAAGAAGCAGAAGAAGCCATCACAATGAGGTAGTCGGACAAAAATATTGAAGAAAATAAAAACCAATGTTGAGGAGAAAAAATGGCAGGAGGGTTGTGATTTTGTTGAAAATAAAATAATAACCATTGTTAAGGACCAAAAATTAATGCATGAGGTATCGGACAAAGGGTATGAGGTACCAAACAAAGGTTAGGAGGGTTTGAATGAAGAGGAGAATCATTCAGCTACATAGAGCTTGTTTTTAAACCGTCCCTAAAGGTTGACAAATTTATTCATGAAAAGTGATAACAGTTAGTATCATTTACATATGGTACAATCTATGGGCTAGTATAACTAAAATACTTATGTAAACAGTATGGTTCAACAATCAGTAAAGAAGATTCATATAGAGACTCTTTTCAATCCATCCCTAAAAGAGTGTCATATTTACTGAAGATAACTAATAACAGTCCTAATTGAACATCGTTTTTACAGATGGTGCAATATATAGATTTGCATAGGTATAGAACTTATTTAGACAGTATGGCTTAGCAGTCAGTAAAGAAGATTCATATAGAGACTCTTTTCAAACCATCACTAAATGCAACCACATTTATTAACAACAAATGATAACCATTTGAATAGTAGATAACATTTTTAGATGGTGAAATATATCGATTAACATAGCTGTAGAATTTATGTAGACGATATAGTTAAGTAGACAGTAAAGAAGAGTTATATAAGGGCTATTTTCAGACCATCCCTAAAGACTACCACATTTATTAATCACAAGTAATAACCATCAAAATTAAACATAACTTTTAAATACGGTGCAATATATGGGTTATCATTGATGTAAAGCTTATACAAATGGTATAGTTAAGTAGACGTAAAGAAGAGTTATATATAGGCTGTTTTCAAACTGTTTTTAATGGCTGCTACATTTATTGACCACAAGTAATAACTGTCAGAATTGAACATCGCTTTTACAGATGGCTGTGCTATCTTTACTGACGATTGATAAAATTTTCCCGACAGACAATTGTATACCATTGGAAAAAGTATACATTTCCTAACAGTTTCATCAAAAGCATCTCTATAGGACATAAAAAGCCTTTACTAAAGTTCATCGACAATAAAAGTTATCGTCAGTATAGGGGTTTAATTTTGTAATGTAAAGGTAATATTAAGGTGTACATTCTAGAGATATCTTATCTTGCTTCCAAGTTAAAAGCACTAAAGTTTGAACTCTTTGAGGAATTGATAGTACTTCTGGTTCTGATATCTCTTGCAACACAATTTAACTAGTTTGAAGCTAACTTGACTATCAAAAAGAGACTTGCTCTCTATATGAACTCATATCATATTGTGTTCAGGAAAAAGGAAGGATAAAATAAGATAAGGTAGAGAATGCTCACCTGGCCTCAAGCTCTAATGATAAAGACAAGAGAAAGAAAAGAAAGAAAGATAAGGAAGCTACAGATACGACACCTCAAAAGAGACAACAAATGAAATCAGATAAACCAGAAGATACTAGTTGTTTCTTCTACGAAGCTGAAAGGTATAAGAAGAAGGAGTTATCCACTATCACAAATGGCGTACTAAGAAAAGTATACTTCATAATTTAGTTTATTCTGAGGTTAATTTAACTTTAGCATGTAAACGCACGTGATGGATGGATTCTACTGCAACAACTCACATCAGTGTGTCAATATAGGGTTGCCTAAGTTGCTGATAATCAAGTGACAGTGAAGGATATATCTTTGTAGGTGATAACAAGATGGTTCAAGTTGAGGCGATAGGAAAATTTAAATTATTGTTAAAGACTAAATATTATTTGGATTTTAATGAGATATTTATTATACTACCTTTTAGACAAAATTTGATTTTCATTTTGTTTTGGACAAATCTGGCTATTTTTGTTCCTTTGGAAATGAAAAATTCAATTTGTTTCATGATTCCAGATTGGTTGGTTTCGATTCTTTATTAGCTTATGATAAGCTTTATTTAATTGATACAATTGTTTTATTTAATGAATCTCTACTTTTAAGTACACGAGTTGTAAAGTGAAAATTAACTAATGAAAATTTTGCTTCATTATTGCATAGGAGATAAAGTCACATCTCCAGATGGAGAATTGAAAGATTTATACTAGATGAAATTCTTAATCCCCTTGTTTTTATGGATTTTGATATTTGTGTTAACTGTATAAAGGAGAAATAAATCGATAAAAGTAGACTTAAAACCAATAGGACTTTGGACATCTTAAAACTAATACATACAAATATCTGTGGGTTATTCTCTATGGTTGCTAGGAATGTTCAACAATATTTTATAATGTTCATACATGAATTTTCTAGATATGGCTATATATATCTCATCCATGAAAAGTCACAATCGTTGGACATGTTCAAAAATTAAAAAATTCAAGTTGAGAACCAACTCAATAAGAGGATCAAAAGTGTTAGATCTGATTGTAGTGGTGAATATTATAGCAGATATGACGATTCAGGTTAATAACATTTAGGACCACTTGCTAAGTTTCTAGAATAATGTGGTATCATCTCATAGTACACTGTGCCTGGTTCACCTACAATGAATGGTGTTGCTGAAATACGAAATAAGATACTTAAGGACATGGTGAGAAGTATCAATTTTTAATCTACCTTGCTAGAATCATTATGGGGAGAAGTGCTTAAGATTACAACATATATCTTTAACAGGATTCCAATTAAAGTGACTGCTAAAACTCTTTATGAACTTTGGACATACAAAAGGCCTAGTTTAAAGCACTTGCACATTTGGGATGTCTAGTTGAGGCAAGGCTTTACAATCCTAATGAAAAGAAATTGGACTTAGGGATGATGAGTTGCTATTTTGTTGGATATTTTGAAAGATCCAGGGTTACAAGTTTTATGATCCCGTAACTAGGTTAATTTTCATTTCAGAAAAATGTTCGGTCCTTTGAGGATGTCAGGTTTGCTAGGGGGATCTAGTTAGGGACTTTTCCTTTGAAGAGGAATATATTAATATTTCCACAAGTGTTATTGGCCTTGATCAAGATTCCATTTCTGATCTTGTTCAAGATATAATAGAATAAGACAATAATGGACAACCTCTTGTTCAAGAAATTGTTCTTGAAAGACAAACTCTACTACCTCAAGAACCTACGCCATTAAAGAGATCCACTGGAGAAAGAAGAAATGTAGTGTTGGATGACTACATTGTATTTCTTCAAGAGCATAAGGTTGACATTGGGGTGATGGAAGATGATTCAATCAACTTTTATCAAACCATGGAAAGTTCTAACTCTCAGAAGTGGATTAATGCCATGAATAAGGAAATTAAGTCCATGAAGGACAATGAGATATGGGATCATGTTGCATTGCCAAAAGGTGCGAAATATATTGATTGTAAATGGATATTTAAGATCAAGAGGGGTTTGAAAGGCAATATAAAGAGATATAAGTTTTGTCTTGTCACAAAGCTATTCTACACGAAAAGAAGAGATCGACTATAAATAGTGCTTCTTTCTGATTTCTTTAATAGACTCTTACAGGACTATAATGGCATTGGTGGTGCATTTCAATCTTGAGCTATATCAAAAGGATTAAACACAGGTTTCTAAAATGTTACATTAATGAAATGATTTATATAGTGCAACAAGAAATTTTTTTGTCGAGAGATCTAAAAAATATGGTCTATAAACTTTATAAATCGATTTATGAGCTTAAGTAAATATCTTGACAATAGTATTCAAATTTTATCAAGTGATCATCTTGCTCGATTTTGAGATAAATTTAGCCGGTGATTGCATATACCATAAATTTTGTGAGAGCAAGTATATTTTTTTTGTTTTATATATCGATAACATTTTACTTGCCAACAATGATATAGGCTTATTGTGTGAAATCAAGAGATTTCTAACTAAGAATTTTGAGATAAAAGATTCCATTGACACCACTTTTATTTAAGTCCATTACACGAGACATTCATTCTTATAAGGATTATTTCTAGCTAAGAATTTTAAGCTTATTCATCTCATGTGATGGAATTCCAAAAATAATGATAGTCTTGTGTGATATACGCTTATAAGCTTTATTTTAGGAATATCAAGAGATAACAATATTATTCATATATAGTGCTTATATTCCCATATCACTAGGACATTCATTCTTTCTAGAATCCCATCATCGAGAGAGAAAACAAATAGAGAACATAAAGGGTTCTTATAGGAACACATGTTGATTTGGAAGGCCAACTGCATGGCTCTAAACATCAATTGGTTGTTATGGATTCAGGTACATCTTTACTTATTGATATAATGACTATTTGATGGTTTAATATGGGATCTTGGATGTATAGATGATGGATTTCACTAAAAGGGATTTTTTTTTTATAATAGCAATAACCCATTACTCTCTCTCACACTCTCTCTCACTTTGATTTCTCTTATTCTCTCTCTCAAACACAATCTCTCTTTATCTCTCAAACACATTATCTCTTTAAAGTTCACTTCAAAGATGAGAGAGCCGTTGTGAGGGAAAGAGATAGTGTGTGTGTTTAGAGTGAGATTCACAAAGAGAGAGAGAGAGAGAGAGAGAGAGAAAGAGTGCGAGAGAGGGGCTGGAGTTTGTTTGTTGATGTGGCAACTGCAAAATCAGCTATGGTTACCCATGTGTCACTGGGGCACATAATGCTCACAAAATTTTTGACCTAAGTTATGCAGGCCAATGCCAAACACTAGCCTCAACAACTCTCTCTTTCTCTCTTTGTTTGAATTCTCACATTTGTCTCTCTAAAGTAAATGGACAGAAATGCATATTGCTTATGGGAAAATCTTCGCAACATTAATTTATTACACACAAATACAATTGAAAGGAGGTTTACACGAGCAAAATACAAATCACCCTTCAGATCAAATCCAGCTTTCTTATCGAATGCTCGTGACCAAAACCTTATTTGCCTTAGATTGCCTTAGGATGGCTCTTGTCCCTCTCTTTTAACCCTAGCCCTCTAGAATTAATGAGTAGTTGACCTCCCCAACTACTAGGATCCAATTAGACTCTATATTGCATGAAATTAGGTCACTATAGTGTTTGTGGCCCAACTGGTGCTCACACTTTCTCCACTTGGCTCCACAAACCCTAATTTGTGGGTCATGCCAATGCCCACCTAGGCAATCTGCACTAGTTGGGTTCAATGATGGACAAAATGGCCTCCTCATGTCTTCAAAGTGCTTCTCTACTGATGCCCCCACTCTGTACCTGATAATAATTTTTTTATACACTTGAATTATTTTTTCAACATTTATTTATATATTTTTGGACTGAGTTGAATTATATTTTATGATTTTATATTGATTTATTTCATGGATATTGATTTTATAACATTGAGTATATTTTCTATTTTCAGATTGAACAAACAGTATTCAGTATTTTGGCTATAATTTTTTGCTCCAATGATTGATTAAGAAGATTCTTTTGGCTTTGGAAAGAAGACTTCAAGCCCTAGAAATCTTGTGAAGAACTCAAAAGCTAATTTAGGCAGGACCGTGCCTAAAAATTTAGTTGAAGATACTCTTGCACTAGAAGTCAATCCCTTGCTGAAAAAGGAAACAAAGTTCTGGAAATTTGGAAATTATGCTGTTGTTAATTTTAAAATTTATCTAAATTCAAGAAAAGAGAGTTTTCAAGTTTTGGGAAAGTTAAAGATCATTATTAGGTAGTAAGAAGAAATTTTCAAATAAAAGACAAGGACCAAACTTCCAAAAAGTTCAAGTTTTTAAATTCATTTTAGGGTTTTCACTCATATATATATATGATTGTTAGGGCTGCTGCTGGACATTTTTCTTCCATGCCTCCCACATATTCATTCACACCTCCCTCTATTTTTCTCTCATTCCTCCACCCATTAAAAACCCTAGCAAACGCAGCCTCCATAGCATTCATCTTCCATATCTATGCTTGTGCAAACAAGGGTTGTAATGTTTTATTTTATTTTCTTATTTTTTTTCAATGTCTAGCTAAATTACTTGTTTGTAGGACTAGATGGATTCTATTTTTTATTTAATTACATGCATTGATTTAATTTTTTCCCTTGAATTTTATTGGCATGATTATTGTTTAATGAGATTTTATTATTGAACTTAATACTTCAAAATATTTAGACCTACGTTTTGTATGATTTGAGATTGAATGCATGAAATAAAAAAAAATTGTGAGAGATTAGTCCAATATAGTAAAATCCATATAGGGTTATGAGATCAAGAGAAGATTAATTCTATGGGTGGGGTTTTAAGGGAAACCTTAAATTATAGATATTTTACAGAACTAATACAACTTGGCTTAATAAAATTATGTGACCATTGGATTTTGGATAGTTGAATTAGGTATTCATTGTATGACCATTGGGTGAACCTAATTTAGGAAAATATGACATCATCAATAATAATTCAACAATGTAAGAGGTTAAAAATAGATAAAATCGATATTCTAGGGTTTCCATCATATTAGGGTTTTTTTTTTAATCAAATTAGGGTTTTTATTGATTAGATTAGGTTTCTTTAGTATCTTTGAAATCTTGATTTGTTTTGTCCAAATTAAATTAGGGTTATTCGTACTTGGTAGCATAAAATGTTCTTGTGAGAATGACACTCTTCACGCTATTCACAATACTCGACTAAGGTATTCTTGCCCAAATTGTGATATATCAAAATTGCGTAATAAGTTTTTGGTGCCGTTACAGGGATATTTTGTATATTAACCAAAATAATCTTTTTGAGATTGGACTTTAATATTTCTTGCTTATATTAGGATTTAGGTTACATAGTTGCCATTTTAGATTTAGGTCTTTTTAGAAATTTGGCGAGATTTTTCGGGAATTTTCAAGGTCTGAAAAAACATTTTCGATTTAGGATTTAGCAACCACTTGTTTCAAAGGATTTCAGACTACTAAGTAAAACCCATACCCATGGATACCACTTTATTTTGGCCAAATTCCATCATTTTCATTGGTTTTTCTATTTTTCTTTTATTTTTTGTGATTTTTCAGTTTTTTGGTTTACTATTTAGGTGTCTTTTGTGCATATATTTGCTGTATTTTTTGTGATTTCTATTCTTATATAGGTAATCTAAATTTATTAGAGTGGTTTTTATAATTTATTTTAGAAATTTAATTTTGTATTACTTTTGTGGTCGTATATAGTTTATGCTGAAATTGAAAAGTCTTGACCTAGCCGACTTTGATCTTAAAATAGAGAAAACTCTCAAAAAAATTCATAGATAGGTTAAGGAAGACAGGGAATGTGAGGTGGCAATGGATCAGGAGAGTAGAGCCATGAGAGAGTTTTCTATGCCTAAATTTCAAGATATTAAAAGAGAGACCTTTGAAGATCCAAATAGCCATCTAAATAATTTTCTAGTGATCAGTGATACCATCAAATAGAATAAAGTAAGTGCAAGTACGATAAGGTTACGACTATTTCCTTTCTCTCTTAGGGGAAAGGCAATGATATGGTTTAATTCATTCCCTCCTAATCATTTTACAAATTGAAAAAATCTGCTAAGTTACTAGCTTTAGGCAATTTGATGGTGAATCTTTATATTGTGTTTGGGAATGTTTTAAAGATTTGATTAGGAAATGCCCACATCATGGTATACCTGATTGGTTAGTCTTGTAAACTTTTTATGGAGGTCTTTTAAATTCTGTCAAAATAACCATTGATACTGCAGCTGCAGGTGCAGTCATGTGCAAGTCGTATAATAAGGCATGTGCATTATTAGATGATATGGTTTCAAATGAATATGATTGGTATAATGAGCGTGAGATGCCTAGGCATAGAGTTGGTGTGCATGAGATTGATAGTTTTACCATGTTTAATGTGAAAATTGACTTTTTGATTAATTGCATGAAAACTAATCAACTTAATGCTGTAACTCATCAAGTTTTATATTGTGATTCTTATGGTGAATTTACTCACTTGTGATTTGAGTGTCCATAGGTACAACAAATGAACTATATTTCAAATTTTGGCAAATATCAAAATAACCCCTACTCAAACACATATAATTTTGGGTGGAGAAACCATCCCAATTTTTCATGGAGTCAAGGGGCACCACTAAGACCTAACAATCCACCAGGGTTTAACTCATATCTACAGCCACACCAAAGGGAAAATAAAGCATCATAGGAGTTGGCAATCAAATGACTAGCAATAGCTAATGCCTTAATCACATATGCACAACACTACCAATGAGAGGTTTGAAAGGCTTGAAAATAAAATTTACCAATTAGCTAATGCCTTTCATTCTTGTGTGCTAGGTAGACTACCAAGTGATACTGAGAAAAATCCCAAAGAATAGGCCATGGCAATCACATTGAGGAGCAGAAAAGAACTGCAATAGGAGCAGATTGAGTTAAAGAACAAAAAAATGAAACAAGAAGCCGAGAAAGAGATCAGCCAGCCCATTTATGAGAAGTCTAAGAAACCAGAAACAAAACATGGAAGTACTTATTTGAGTAAATATAAACCCCTAATTATTTCCCCAGTCATCTTTTATAGGTTAATACAGAAATACAATTTGAAAAGTTTTAAAAATTTTAAGAAACTACATATTAATATTCCTATTTTGGATGTTATCAAGCAGATGCCGAGTTTTGGGAAATTCTTAAAGGACATGATTACCAATAAGAGGAAGCTAAATGAAGTTTCGAATATTAAACTCACAAAGGAGTTTCGTGATATTATAATGGAAGCTGTCGTCAAAACTCAAGGATCTACGGAGATTTTCTATCCCTTGCACCATTGGTTCTTTTGATTTTTCTGATATTTTATATGATTTGGGTGTTGGAGTCAATCTCATGTCATATTCTATATTCTTGAAATTATGGTTAAAGGACTATTGACTTCCTAACATTTATTTGCAATTAGCTAATAGAAGTGTCAAATATCCAAGAGGCATGGTTGAGGATATACTTGTTAAAGTTGATAATTCATTTTTTCTGTTGACTTTATTGTTTTGGATATGGATGATGATGAGTGCACTTTTTTGATTCTAGGTCGACCCTTCCTAAACACCGCACATGCTTTGATTGATGTTTTTGATGGGAAATTGATTTTGAGTTTGAATGATGAAAAAATTGAGTTTAATGTTTTCTATCACTTAAAAAATTTGATAAACTGGGAGATTTTAAAGTTGATTGCATTGAGAGGATTGCTGAGTATGATTTGAATTTCTTTTATTCTATAGATTATCTTAAAAATTGTATTGCTGGTTCATTGCATGTGATGCATGAATTTCTAGATAGTGAACACATTGATGCATGTGTTATTTGGAATGTAAATTTAGCTCAAGTTCAGACATAATATGAGCTAGGTTCAAGTAAAGAGATTATGTCTGGTCAAAGACAATAAGAAAGGCGCTTATTGGGATACACCCCAATGTTTTTATGACTTTCTTTAGTATTTGTTTTTGTTGATTTAATTTTGGTTTAAGCTTTGATGGTATTTTTTTTAGGTGAACAAGAAAGCCTTCGAATGAGAGGAAAGAAATCGTTGCTAAAGAGGAAGATGCATTTCAGGGGAGTTTTTCATTCTCTTACTTTTGTTTTATTTATTTTACACATTGCAGACAATGTTTAGTTTAAGTGTGGGGGCAAATATGCATATATAGGCTACTGAATTTTTTTAAGGAATTTAAGTATTGAATTTTTGCTTAGTTGTCAAAAGCTTTTGCTGAATTCTTCCATGCTAATGAAATTTTTGTTGAGTTTTCTAATTCTTGTATGTTACTTGTTTTGAATTGGGTTGCATGATAGATGATTAATATCAGTAGTTATTTGATACATGATTAACTATTCGTCTTTTTATGGTTGAATTAAAATATAGATATACAAGATTTAATACCAAATTTATCTTAGTGAGGAGTTGAGTCTTAAAGAGCAAATTCTTTGTGCTCTCGTTTTTCTTGTTTAGTGCATATCACACATGGGTTGCCCATTTTAGAACTTAGTTTGTTATGTATTTTGAGATCATATTCTTGATTTTCATGCACCAAAATAATTAAGATATCTAGGTTTACACACTTTTGGCTTTCAAAAAATACCATCCCTAATAATTCATATCCCTTAATTAATCTACTTGAGTCTAGAACTTTTTCTTTCTTCAATTACCCACATAATTTTACCCCATGACCTATATTTGTTCTAACCCCAGATTTTGAACCCATATTCACTAAGGTACTTATAATTGATATTATGGTATTATAATTTTTTAGGCATTATGTTCTTTTTAAATATTTTTGAGTTTCATATATATTTTTAGGTATTCTCAAGTCGTTGTATTTCCAAAAAAAAAAAGGAAAAAAAGTGCCAAATTCAAAAAAAAAAAAAGTACTAGTCAAAAAAAAAGAAAGAAAAAAAAAAGAAAAAGAGAAGAGAAAAATTGAGGAAGAAAAAAAATTTGTCATTTTTGGATATTGTTCACTCTCATAGTGGAGTTCTATTTCATATTATTTGTTTTGAGGAGTGATATATTTCATATTTGGAGTTGGAGTGATTTATATAATGTGGAATGGAAAATTGTGGAAGTTAGTATTCTCTTTGCCCTAATGTAAAGAATGTCATGATTTGATATTTAAGTATATTTAGTGAATTATTTTAACCAACATTTTAGCTATTATCCTACCTTTTAACCTAACCCTATTATAACCAAATAAAGGACCTTTTGATTGGTGCATGTACTTCATATTTGAGCAGTGAAGATTTGATATATAAGTAAATTTATGGTAATGCCATCTCATTGTATTGATTTGAGTGATATACTTACCCCTTCCACAAAATTGAGTGCTTTGAGTAGTTTAATCATAGTTTCATTTATTCTATCGAGTGAACCGATCGTGAGGGTGTTTGAATTTTACATTGTTTTTGATTTCGAGGAGACTATAGGAGATGCAATGGTTTCTCTGGTACTAAATGCTGTAAAATATTGATTGTAGTTCCCATTTGAGCTTGTCATATGCTTGGTTAGGGAGTTGGGAAAATTAAATTGGTTTTGGATTGTTCTTGCTTGAGGGCAAGCAAATATTCAAGTATGTGGGTATTTAATAACAACATTTTGATATACTTAAATTATATTTTTTTCAGCATTTATTTATATGTTTTTGGACTGATTTGAATCATATTTTATGATTTTACATTGATTTATTTCGTGGATATTGATTTAGAAACATTGAGTATACTTTTTATTTTCGGACTTGACAAACAGCATTCAGTATTTTGGCCATAACATTTTGCTCCAATATCTGTTGAAGTGATTCTTATGGTGTTGAAAAGAAGACTTCAAGCCTTACAAATCTTGTTAAGACCTCAGAAGTTGATTCAGGCAGGAGCTTGTCCGAAAATTGAGTCAAACATACTACTATGCTGGAAGTCAATCCCCTGCTGAAAAAATGAAACAAAGTGTTGGAATTTTGAAAAATATATTGTTGTCAATTTTAGATTTTATCCAAATTCAAGAAAAGAGAGTTTTCATGTTTTGAAAGATCATTATCAAGCAGTAAGAAGAAGTTTCCAAATAAAAGACAAGGACCAAACCTCCAAAAAGTCCAAGTTTTCAAATTCCTTTTAGGGTTATCACTCCTATATATATATATATATACATATATATATATGTATATGATTGTTAGGGCAGCCATTGGACATTCTTTTTCCATGCCTCCCGCACATTCATTCATGCCTCCCTCTTATTTTTCTCTTATTCCTCCACCCATTAAAAGCCCTAGCATCTGCAACCTCCATAGCATTCGTCTTCCACATCCATGCTTATGCAAACAAGGGTTGTAATTTTTTTTTCTTGTTTTTCTTTTCAATATCTAGCAAAATTACTTGTTCCTAGTACTTGATTGATTCTATTTTTTAATTAATTGCATCCCTTGATTTAATTCTTTCCATTGAGTTTTATTAGTATGATTATTGTTTGATAAGATTTTATTATTGAACTTGATGTTTCAAAACATTTAGGCCTGCGTTTTGCATGATTTGAGATTGAATGCATGAGATCGAGAAAAGATTGTAGGAGATTAGTCCAATATAATAAAATCCACATGGGGTTATGAGGTTAAAAGAAAATTAATTCTATATATGGGGTTTTAAGAGAAACCTTATATTACAGATATTCCACAGAATCTAATGTAACTCGGCTTAATCAAAATTGTGTGACCATTGGGTTTTGTTTAGTTGAATTAGGGATTTATTGCATGACTATTGGGTGAATCTAATTTAAAGAAATCTATTATCATCAATAATAATTCAATAGTCAATAAACATAGGGATTGAAATGATTCAACCGTGTAAGAGGTTAGAAGTAGATGAAATTGATATCCTAGAGTTTCCATCATATTAGGGTTTTTTATCAAATTATGGTTTTTATCGATTAGATTAGGTTTCTTTAGTATCTTTGAAATATTGATTCATTCTGTCAAACTTAGATTAGGGTTATTCATACTTGGTAGTATAAAATATTCTTATGGGAATGACACTTGCTTCACATATGCATAACATTCAACTAGGGTATACATGCCCAAAATTGTTATATATCAAAATCGCATAACAGTCCCATTTTCTGCTCATGGAAACTGTTTGGATAGCTCACCCACCATGTCACCATGCCATGTCACGAGCACTATTGAGCAATCCTACCTTTCTAGCTTTGATCTCTTGGACATAACTTTATTTTTGTCCTAAAAGATGAATGCCTTGAACACTTTTTGAAGATTTATCATTCTACTCGCGCCAATTGATTTCATGGCTCCTTATCGAGCCACCATAGTTCAGGTGCTGAGCCATGTGCCATCCAGATGCTTTAGCCATGTTCTTCCCTTGAACATGCCTAATTTTGACTTAAAAAGGTGACCCTAGCCTTTTTTATCCAATCCCCTTGGATTGCTCGAGCCAATTGTTGCTTAGTTCCATGCACCCCTTTGGCTCCACCCAAGCCACAATGTTCACCCTTGGTCTCCAGGCCGTGATAATTCCTGATCGTGCCTTGCTTGACCATTGGAGAGCCCCTCCTAACCCTTCCTACCACTTCCCCAGACATTGCTCAGACCAAATGCCTCCTAGCCCATGCTCTCCTTTGGCTTCACTGAGCCATGGCTCATGCTTGCTAGGGCTCCAGCACAGGCCATATGCCATGGGGATCACATTCCTCCCCACCAGAAGAATCTGATGTCCCAGTTGAATGCCTCTTCTACTACTCTTGAATTTTTTGTTCGAATTGCCAAAGTGATCGGTCATTCTCCCAAGTTACTTCCTCAAGCGGTTGGCATTTCCATGCTAGTAGGTAATCCACCCTCTTATTGCCTCGCTCATGCCTAACCACTTTGTGATCAAGAATCTGTTTAAGCTCCTTATCAAATAACTCCTTTACTGTAGATCGTACCCTCTAAGCCTCGGATCACCCTTCATCAAGAGCATCTCCATAAAATGTCTTTATGAAACTCACATGAAAAGTAGGATGAATACCAATCTTGTCCAGTAACTTTAGCTTGTATGCCACCTTGCCTATCCTTTGCACAACTTCAAAGGGACCATTATTCCTTAACAGCAATCCTTTATGTGTAGATTTTCAGATTATCCTCCTCCAAATATTTAGAGTTAACTTGAGCAGTACCTTCTCCCCAACGTTGAACTACAAGGGTCTCCTCTTTTGGTTGGCAAATTTCTATATTCTCCTTACGACTTTAGCAAGGCTGTCCCTTGCTTCCTCCATTAACTCCTACCTCGTTTGTGCGAATTTCATGGGGTGGTCTTGGCTGAAACCCCATCACAAACTCGAAAGGACTCTTCCCAGTACTTAAGTTTATGTGTAGATTTTAAGCAAATTAAGCTAGTTCCAATAGTTCAACCCAATTCTGTTGGCTAGCTGTGACGTAGTGCCCTAGGTATTCTTCTAAGAGAGCATTAACCCTCTCTATTTGCCTATCAATTTGGGGGTGATAGGCTGTAGATAACTTCAAATCAGTCCTTAATAGCCTAAACATTGTCTCCAAAATTTCCTTGTGAATCGTGAGTCTTTGTCACTCACTATGTTATCAGCACTCCCTAATACTTCGCCACATTTTTTAAGAGTAAATCTGCAGCCTCCTCTACTAGACATGTGGGAGAAGTAGCAGCAAACATTGCATAATTAGAAAACCTATCCGAGACCACCAAAATTGTACCTAAGTTCTAAACTTTAGGCATGTCGATGACGAAATCTATGCTTACACTTTGCAATGGCCTATTCAAAAAAGGCAAAGGCTATAGAAGACTTGGCTCTACACACCTTTCCACCTTGTCTTGCTGGCACACCAATCAAGGCCTCACATATGCTTCCACATCTAGCTCCATTCTTGGCCAGAAGGATGCTCGATTTAGTAGTGCATATGCCCTCCTCATCCCTGGATGTCCTACCCATTTAGGGTCATGCACTTCCTTGACCAGCATGCGATGTAGTCTACCATTGTTTGGAACATAGAGCTTCTTGCCCATGGTGTAAAGTAAGCCATCCTCTAGCAAATATCATTGTACCAATCCTTCTTCAACTCGTATCTTCAAGTCTTGATAAAAACTCATCTCCTCAACTCTCTTACCAAATCATTAGCAAGAAATCAGCTTTCACCATGGTCTGCACAACCGCCAAATGATCCATCTCCTTGCAGCTCAATGTATCTACAACTTGGTTAAGCTTGCTCGGCTTATGCTCCCACTAAAAATCAAACTCTGCCAAGAACTCATGCCACCTTACTTGCTTAGGGGATAGCTTCTTTTGTGAGACAAAGTAAGTATTGGTCACATTATCGGTTAGGACCAAGAACTTTGCCCATAGCAAGTAATGTCTCTATGTCCTTAAGAAATATACTATGACTATCATTTCCTTCTCATGGTCTAAGTATCTTTGGTCGGTTTCCTTTAGTTTTGTACTCTCAAAGGCCACGTTATGACCTTCCTGCACTAGGACTCCACCTATGGCCCTATTCGAAGCATCGGTGTATACTTCGAAAGGCAAGTTAAAATCGGGTTGCCTTAGCACTATTTCAAAGTCCACGCCTCCCTAAGAGCCATAAAGGCCTCTTAGCAACATGCAGTCCACTCCCATGGACCATTCTTTTTAAGCAAATCTGTTAAAGGGACAGCCTTCCGTGAGTAGCCTTGGATGAACTTGCAATAATAATTGGCCAGCCCAAAGAAAGATCACAATTCAGCCAATTTGCTTGGAGCCTTCCACTCTAATATAACACCAACCTTCTGAGAATCCATGTGCACAAGTCCCTGGAATATGATATGACCAAGAAACTTGATTTTTATTTTACAAAACTCACACCTTTCTACCTTGACATATAGCTTGTTCTCCCTAAGCTTTTGCAACACGATCTTCAAATGATTCAAATGCTCCTCAAAGGATCAGCTATAGACCATGATGTCATTCAGATAAACAACCATAAATATGTCCAACTAATCATAGAACACATCTATCATAAGGTTGTAAAAGGTTACTGGTGCACTTGTTAAGCCGAATGGCATGACTAGAAATTCGTAGGAGCCGTACCATGTGACATATGTTGTAAAATATTTCACCTTCACAAGGTGATCAAAAAAATCAGCCACCAAAGGCATTGGATACTTGTTTTTTACCGTAACCTTATTCAAGGCTCGGTAGTCCATGGATATTCACAGCGAACCATCTCGCTTCCTTTGGAATGATATTGGGGAACCAAAGGGAGCTTTTGGAGGCTGGATATACCTACTATCTAGTAGTTCCTTCAGCTGCTTTCATAATTCTTCCAACTCTATAGGAGAGATGTGTCAAGGGGCTTGCGCAAGTGGCCGTGCACCAGGCAATAGCTCTATACGATGATCAATTGCTCGATGAGGAGGTAATTCCTTGGGTAATTCAGCAGGGAAGACATAATCATAGTCCCCCAAAATCCTAACAATTGGCTATGGTATTTCCTCATCAGCATGCTTCTTTCCGGCCAGAATTAAGGCAGCCAAATAAGTCTACTGCCCTTTCTTTAGTCCTTGCTTCACTTGTGGGGCAGAAATTAGGTTGAAGGATCATCCTTCCTTTACCTTCTCAAGGTTAGTTGCTAGCACAAAACATGGTGTTTTATCATCCATGATAAATAGGCTATGAAGGTGGGGTATAGGCATTGCTCGAGCTTGCACCAATAATTCCAATCCTAGCACCACATCAAAGTTATCCAAGTGGACTGCCATGAAGTCACACTTGTTATACCATGTGCCAACTTTGAGATTAGCACTCCATGCTAATCCATGCACTGGTATTGATTCAACATTGACAGTCTTCAATTAGCTTAGACTCCTTGTGACTTGAAGTTTAAACTTTGACATTTCCCTTTTGGCCACAACATTATGAGTGGCACTCGTGTTTACTATTGCTAATGCAGCCATGCCATTTAGGAGGATTTGAACATATATGAGGGACCTATAAGCCCCTATGCTCATGGCACTCACAAGTTGTAGAGTATTCACCCTCGCTGACTAATCGAAATCCATCTTTGCTTCTTTGTCTACCCCCACCAAAGCCGAGAGCTTCTCCCTCTTAAGGTGTCCCCTAGCAATGCTCAGACCATTACATATGAAGCATCCTTCCTTTGGCTTGTCTTTGGCTTGGTTTTGAGAGCCTCTAATGCCCTTAGAATTGTTCCCTTTGTCCTTCTTCCAACAACCCATCCTTTTGCCCTTTTTCTTTGGGCTTAGGTTGGTGTTGTCCTTAGGAATAAGGACTTTGAAGTCCACCAAGCCGTCAATAGCAGCAATTGCCAAAGGAAGATCCTTTACTCCTTAACTCCTTAACTCCGCTTGGGCCTAAGGTTGTAGCCCCCGATATGAAGTTGAAAAGCTTATCCTCGTCGGACATGTTGTGAATGTCTAACATCATCGAGTTGATGTAACACCGATACCTTGGTGTACTCATTTTCATTTTATATATGATATTACTCATGTTTCTACATAAAAAATCCACTAAGAAATTTTTCCGCTAAAATCGCCCCTGAAAATTTTGACCCAATCGCCAGCAATTCAAAAATCTCTGAAATGACCACCGATGGTCCAATAATAATAAGGATGACTCTAGAGAGTATAAGAACCTCAAATTTGGGTAAATCTTATTTCGTAGAGTTAAATCACAAATTTTCCAAAAAATCACCGATAAAATTCTAGCCGGGTTGAATGTGTCTCGGAAAGGCTAAACGACTACGTTTTGACACGGGATAAATTAAATTAGGTCTAATACGAGGTTTTGGGTCTAACTTGAAATTATGAAAATTTTCGGGGTTAAAATGTAATTATTATAGGTCATGGGGCTAATTTGGAATTTATAAAAATTTAGAAGGATGGTTAGAATGTTTAGTTAATTTGTAATTAGATTATAACTAAGGGATTGAAGAAGTGAGAGAAAATGACTTTTAGTTTGGTGTAAATTTATCCAGTTGTGATCAATGGTTGAGATTTAAGGAATTTAACAAGTGTTCTCTTCTCTAAACTAAGACAAAACAAGTGTGTATAGAGTGAGAGAGTGAGTGGCCGGTTGTGGTGAGGAGAGAAGAAAAAGTTTTGGCCTTTGAGGAGTAAATCCAAGGGTGGAAAATTTGTTTGAAGTGAGATGAATTAATGTGAGTGCTTGGATTGAGTTAGTGGGAGACAAGAGTACCATTCATGGTGTAAAAGTGTTGGGCTTCTTGGAAACAAACCAATGGTGAGGATTTAGCTTGGGATTTAGATCTAAATTGTGAGCCCTTGGATCTTGATTGGTAAGAGACATGCAATTAATGAATGAATTGAATTGTAGTGAGTGAAAGTGCTTGTAGTGTGAGAAAGAGGGCAAAACCGTGAGAGAGAAGAGTGAATTCTTGAATTGTGATCATATAATCCAATGGCCTAGAATTAATCTTGAGAATATTAAATGGCTAGGATTGAATGGACCAAAATCTAAATAAGATAAACATTTAACTTTCTTCTCCCATTCCATAACCGTGAGTGATGTTCAAAGCCAAAGAACAAAACACAAATGCTCTCCATTTTTCTCTCATAGTCGTGAGCTTCAAGGTAGAGAGACTCAAACATTTTCCACAACACTACCCTAATATTTTTACATAGATCAATTCCTCACAATCCCAATTACAGCATATCCAAAAATTGGAGCAAGTCTTGCGTGGTAAAGATTCAAGAGAGCTGAAAGCAACTCCATTGAAGAAAGGTTTGATTTCTTCAAACACCACTTTGAGATTTTTATATAGATTCATCTCCCTTAAACCCTAGTACAATATACTTTGTTTTGGAGCTAAAAGAAGAAGGTTAGCTTGATGAATCTAAGGAGGCCGTGAGTGATGAGCAAGGGAGACGAAGAGATCTTTTGAAGAGAAGTCTTGGTTGGGTTTAAATCATCAAGATTTAAGGTAAAATAAATTCTACACTTTGCTAAAATTTTAGGACCTTGTGTGAATGCTTTAGTATGATGTTTTTAACATGATTTATGACTTAGAGTCTAGGTGGAACCCAAATGAAGCATAAAAAACATGTGCAAAAAAAATTCAGATCTTGTGTGGCCGAAAACATAGATAAGAGAATGTGTTTTGGTGAGCTGAAATTTGGTTTCAAAATGCAAATCATATGTGCAATATTCTACGGCAAAAGTGATGAACATATGTATATGTTTGTTGATTTAAATGATGTTAGAAAGGTGTGCAAAATTTGTTTGTGCTTGACTAAGAATTTGGAGGAGAGAAAGGTGTATTAGTGAGCTAAAAAAGTGTCCTGCATTTTACAAATTTTGTGTGCAGGAATTTGAATGAAAATTGTGAGTTTGTAATATGTATATAGGCTGAAAAATAGGGCACTTGTTGGCTGAAGACAATGGGATGAAATTGTGTAAGAAAACTATCTAAAAAGGCCAAGGAATGTGGTTCATAATGTGCAGAAATTTTCTGCACAAAAAAGGATTGAGGTGAGGTCATTTTCATGTTATCCGAGAAGTAAATTTTGAGGAAAAAGGGCCACAATTGTGTGCAGAATTTTTGAAGTGGTGATGAATGTGTGTGCATGTATAATTTGTATATGTGTGCTAGGGTGAAGTGATGAAATGTGTTTTAGTTTTGTGAGTTGCCGAGGATGTAAGGAATGCATATGAGCATGTGTATATATAATGATTGTAGAATGTGAAATCTTATGAAGGAGTGATGAATTCAAATTGATGTGTTAGCATGCAGAAATTTAAAGAATGAATTATTCAATGTGCAATGTGAATATGAACTATTTTGTGCACAAAGGAGGTGAGATTCTGAGTATACTAAATTTTGAAACTTTGTGGACTGTTTCAAGTATACAAAGAGATAGAATGTGAGAGTGATGGATTCGGTGATGAGAAAGGGAACAACATATGTACACATTGAAGCTTATCTATGATGCCTTTAGCCTTAATCCTAGAAGAAAGACAAATTAAAATACAATTTAACGTAGTGATTTCCAATTTTATTTATATATATTATGTGTTGTAGTGTAGTGACATGCTTGATGAACGAGCAAGGAGTGCACAATTCTTACACTTTGTGGTACATTTTAGGGAGTGACATACCCTCCGTTATACTGTGAGTGAGACGTTGATGCTATGTTGTTGATTTAACAAAATTCATATTTTTGTAGCTATTCAAAATGACATATTTAATGTGTGAAAGCATGAGATTTGGTCTATATTTTATAAATGCTTCTTTTTGTGATTATTGGAGTGTCTCAAATGATTGATTCAAATGATATGCATCCAAAAAAAAATTATTGAAATGATATTGTGCCACTCTTTGAAAACTTAATATGATTTATATGCTTTCATTGCAATGGCACATTGATTTGAAATTGTTTAATTGAAATGTGTTGGCTGGATGCCTACTTGTGATGTGATTGATATGATGATGTTCTTGGTGGACTACCGTAGCTGCGAAAGACGTTTGTAGAGGCGTTCTATGTGCGTCCAGATATGCTTCGGCTGGAGGTATACCACAAATGTCATGACATAAATGTATGGGCCCGGTTGAGCCAAAAGGGGGAGGTCCATCCGAATAGGCGGTCTAGCACAATGAGTTGCTTATATATGATTATTATATCCGTATGGGCCCAGTTAAATCAAGTAATGGGGAGGTCCATCCAAATAGGCGGTTTAGCACTGGGAATTACTTGTACATGGCCAACGTCAGGGTAGAGAGCTAAATTTGAAACTTCATATGCATTTGAAAAGCCCACGATGCGCCTGTCATTGGTCTCAGTTGACTACTGCCGGGATAAATTTTCTAGCTAGCTCTATCGATTTGTTATATGGTATGGATGCATATGCTTGATATGAAATGTATGTTATATGATCACATGATTTATAGAAATGCCATACTCGATTTATAATCTCATTTTGTTTAAAAATGAGCTTTGACACTCTGTGCTCACACGTACTATTGATAACATAATGTCTATCCCCTCACTCACTAAGTATTTTCCTTAATACTCACCCCTCACTTTTCTATGATAACAGAGATAGATTTGGTTGGAAGATGTGTCGAGAGACTTTCGACACACTTGATATACATTTGGAGATGTCGAGTTTTGGGTATGGTGCCAATCATTTTTCTGAGATGAAATTGAATGATGTATATATTTGAGGTCCATAGAATGACCATGTACATATTTATGGGATGACTGTAATTATGTTATTGTAAAATGTAAATTGAAACTCTCGAAATTTGTTATATGTTGGTATATTGAGGCAACGTGTTGCATTTTAAATTTTTTTACTTGGGGAATTATATTTTGAAAAAAAACAGGTTTTAAACAGGTGAAAATATTAGCCTTGCATTGGCTTGGTATGTGTGTCGTATGATCAGCAACATACAGGGTAACGAGCGGCTGTTCATGGGCTTTGATGGAGGATCGGGGCATGAAAGTTGAAGTCTTTCACATACTCATGGACTGTATTGGTGTGTTTTAGCTTTTTTAAAGCTTCCCTTACAATCCATGTAGCATTATAGGGAAGGAATTCTTCCTTTAATTCTTTCTTCAAGGCCAATTATGTCACAATTGGTGGCTTGCTTGCAAAGAAGTTGTCTTGCACACGCGTCCACCAAAGTTTTGCATCTTCAACAAGGTACATTGTAGTGACGTGAGTTGCTATTCCTTTGGGATTCGAGTAGCCTTGAAGTACTATTCCATGTCCTAAAGGAAGTTTTCCAACTCCTTTGTAGACCTAGCCCCACAAAATGCTTTTGGCTCAGGCACTTTCACTCGAGAAGGACTGGTTGTTGCCTCATGAGTGCCAAGAACTGCTCACCTTAAAATTCTAATTTTTTCTTCCATTATCTTAAGTTTTTCCAGCACCTCTTGTTTAAGAGAGAGACTAGGGTCTATGGATAATGAAGCCATAGCCCCAAGCATTGCGCCAAGCGAGTCTATTATAGCCACAAGTCCAAAAACTTATGTAGCCAATAGCTCTACCCTATCAAACAAAGAGACCTTGTGAAGAGTCTCGGCCAAGTTAAGAGCTTCTTCCATTTGTGATACCCTCTCACATGTGCTTGCAGTAGCCATTGAAAAGCAACCTTTGCTTTGATACTGACTGTCACCGGGGCACACAATGCTCACAAATTTTTTGCCTTAAGTGATGCAGGCCAATTCCAAGCACTAGCCTTAGCAACTCCCTCTTTCTCTCTCTATTTATACTCTCTCTCTCTCTCTCTCTCTCCCCTCTCACCTCTCTCTCTCTCAAAAGCAAATGGGCAGCAATGTCATAGCTTATGGGAAAACCTTCCTATCCTTGATTTATTGCACACATACAATTACAAGGAGGTTTACATGAGCAAAATACAAATCTCCCCTAATATCAAACCCTAACCCTAGGTTTTACAAGTTTTCTTACAGAATGCTTGTGCCCAAAACCTTATTTGCCTTAGATTACCTTAGATGTCTCTTATCCCTCTCCTTTAACCTTAGCCCTTAGGAATTAACGAGTAGTTGACATCTCCGATTGCTACGATCAATTTAAACTCCATATTCCATGAAATTAGGTCACTCTAGTGTTCGTGACCTAAGTAGTGCTCACACTTTCTTCGCTTGGCTCCATAAAGCCTAATTTGTGGGTCATGCCAATGCCCACTTAGGCAGTCTGTGTTAGTTGGCTTTAATGATGGATGAAATGGCCTTCTAACATCCTCAAAGTGCTCCTTCATTGATTCCCGCACTCTGTCCCACGTTCTACTCATGTAAACTGCTTGGATAGTTCACTTGCCATGTCACCATGCCATGTCATGAGCATTACTAAGCAATCCTGGCTTGCTGGCTTTGGCTTCTTGGTCATAACTATATTTTTGTCCTAAACGATAAATGCCTTGAGTGCTTTTCGAAGATCCAACATTTTGCTCGAGCCAATTGTTTTCATGGCTCCCTACCGAGCCACCATGGCTCATGTGCTGATTCACATGCCATCAACATGCTGCAGTTGTGTTCTTCCCTTGAAACTGTCTAATTTTGACTTAAAAGAGTCTTTGTAGCCTCCTTTTGTCCAATCCCCTTGGATTGCTTGAGCCATTATTGCTTGGCTCAGTACACCCCTTTGGCTCCACCGAGCCATAACCCTTGGTCCCCAGGCGATGATAATTCCTGATCATGCCTTGCTTGACCTTAGAAAAGCCTCTCCTCACCCTTCCTACCAATTCCCCAAACATTACTTAGACCAAATGCCTCTGGGCTCGTGCACACCTCCGGGATCACACCATGTCAATGATAAGTTGGCAGCCCCTCATTCCTATATTAGCAGAGAGTGACCACATCATTAACAACATTAATAAAATGATCCAATTGGGCAATAATTTGAAATTAAAGGATTTTATTATAACAAAATTGATTTTAAAAATCCAATTGAAATTTTGGTGCCAAATTGGACGTTACTTGCTTTTTCCCTAAATTTTGAATGCCTTTTGTTTAAAGAGGGTGATTGTCTGGTTTTAAAACACTAGGTTGAGAAAAGAAGAATAAAACCATGTTAGCACTATCGTACCAAGTTAAACTCTTAAAATCAAAAATAACTTGCAATGTACGTGCTTTACCTTTTAACTTTACTGATGATACAAGGACAAATAGCCCATTAACACAAAGCCCATAGATTGTCAAGCGACTTCTTAGTTGCTCCCACACCTGGCTTGGCCATCCTCCATTGATATAGTTCCCTCGCCTGACCTCACGATCATTCGATATAGGGGTCTCTCGACTTCTCGGTCGCTCTATCTCCTTACAAAGCTTTCATGGTTCGCTCTGTCGGTTACTATATAAGTAATCTCCTATTGTGCAATGTCTCCCATAAAGTGAGTCTAAGTTATGATTCTCTAGTAAGGAATGCAAATTTTAACAAACTCAAATCTTCCCTATTTCGATACGCATCTCATAATCATGTTCAATCTGGAAGGAAATCTCTACGATGGCTTGAACTCTCTTCAGCCTCAAAGAACTCTTAGCCTATTGAAAGCCACCGATTACGGTCCCTGTAATCTTGAAAGATTTCCAATGGTCTCTCCACAAGGTAAGTAGGGTTTTGACACCCCTTACCATGTTGACACATGTTGTATATACTGAGCTAAGGGAACCTATGAAAGGTATGCAATATACATAACTCTATACTCATCGGACAAAGGCTTCAAAGGGCTATTGTTGAGGCTCTCTCAGCCTTTCATTCAATCTTTGCTCTTTTTGACTTAAGCATTGGAGCTTCTTTCATCAAAACCACCTCTAAAGGGTTTTTCGTAGGCCTACCATTCAAAAAGGTCTAGTGGGCACATCATCACTAGATTCCCATTCGAGTCAAACCTCAACGGATTGGCGCCATCCATATGAATGATTGATTAACTAGCCAAGGAAATTTTATGCCCTGTTCCAATCTCTTTCTCTCACATCGCCATGCCACCAAAGAGAAAAAACAAAGATAACATCTCCGAGATGACATCCAAAGTGGGAAGATAGACGTCTAATCCTATAGACCCCCTTCTACTAACAGCTTAGGCCAACCAGCCGGATACCTTAATCATTCACATATAGCACCATGGAAAACCACTCTCGCATAGAGATTCATATCTTTTTGCTGCTCAACCTCAGGCCTGCTCAGCTTCTCCCCCTATTTTGGCCTCTCCTAACAAGATCAACCACTCTTAGATGGAAAAATATAAGTCCCGGATATAGGGAATGAGCAAGCAACTAGACGAAATTAGCCATACTCTTAGACAAGAAGCTTTGTCCTCCTTTAGGAAGTCTGAGCACTCGAGTCTACTCAGGCATTAGCCTCACAGATGCTTGGAGCCCTTAATAACCTCTTGATAGGAACTAGAGTAATTGTAAAAGCAAATTGAAGAGCTCATAGCCATCGAACTTAAGCGGGCTAGCGTAACATGAGATAATATTAGGCAATACATCCCCAATTCATCACCGTTTGATCCCAAGATTGCCATCGATCCGTTGCTTTGCAATGTTCTCCTTCCCCCTACGGAGATATAAATAATAATATTGATCTTTGAGACCACACAACCCATTTTGGAATAGTCATGATTTCATGGGACTTGTCAGACGCCACCATGTGCAAAAAAATTCGTATGACCTAGATGGCCAAGATGTTGACATGGTTCAATTCACTTTCGCCTTTCAGCATTAAGGGTTTCTTGCAGCTCGCAGTGGTTCGAAGCCCACTTTATCATCTTTCAAGGCCTTAAGAGAAAGTCTACCTTCCTCTTATCCCTGCGACAGAGAGCTAATGAGCTTTTGAAAGACTTACTTGATAAGTTTAAAACTAAGATAATGAAAGTCTCGGGATTAGACCATTCTATTACTTTGGCAGCACTACTTACTAGATTATGGCCTTTTGGAATGAACACCTCTATTACAAAGAACCCTCCAACCTCTATTCAGGAATTCTATACTAGGGTTGAAAAGTGCATTTGTTGCGGAAGAAAATATGGCATTTGATAGGTGCCGAAGCAGACAAGGAAAGAATGAGAACAATCGACTGCCATTGCACCAACCTTCTCCGAAAAGAAGTTGAGTAAGACCTCAACCACCCTAATGGTTCACAAACTACACTCCTCTAATTGACACCCTAGCTTGATACTGTAGCTTTAATAGGGAATATGGCCACACGACGGATGAATGCCAAAGGTTAAAAGATGAACTCAAAGCCTTGGTTAGAGACGAGAGACTCCAAAGGTTTATCGATACAAGATGAAAAAACAATCCCCCTTGGAGACAAAGGGAAAGGGACCGAGTGGAGGCTGGTTCGACGGAGCAAATTGAAGCATCAGTTATAGGAGCTGTTTAGAACTAGGTGATAGGAATTATCCATCATATACAGAATGGGAATTCCTTACAACATAGCTTATCGATGCCCTTTGCTCTTAATAATCCTCCCCCAGCAGAGAGTTCGGTTGATCAGATAGTAGCTGGACAACACCTGACATAACAAATTGTCACCCCAGTATTCCAGATGATAGAGGCACCCATGTCAAAAGAAGTTCTCATTGCTTATACCGAAAGGGGGCAAAAAAGGAAAAGACCAATGATCAGCTTTTCGATAACGATGAACTAGAAAGAGTTGACCTAAATAGACATGACTCACTAGGTATCACCGTTAAGGTAGGGCCAATACACTGTAAAGAGGATTTTATCAACTAAGGGGTGGGCTGTGATATCATCTATTTGGACATGTTCCGTTAGATAGCTTTAGCCAAATAGACCTTTAACCCCATGTCGGACCTTTGAAAAGTGAATGGATATACCCTGAGGGCTCCATCTTGCTTCTAGTAACCTTGGGGACACCGGCCAATCATGCCACCACTATAGCCACTTTCAACAAGGTCAAACTGTCATCATCTTACAATGGCATCTTGGGTCGACCTAGCTTGGATGCCCTGGAAGCATTATTAGGTACCAAGCATATGAAAGTCAAGTTCAAGACACCTCTTGGCATTAGAGTGATTGACTGCAATCCAGATCCGTTGAAGGCCCTGGTCTAGTAATCTATGTCCATTGCTTATCCTTACTCTGTCAATTTTATAAGTACTCTCATCTAGATATCTCAGTTTGGGATTTCTTCAATATAATGATATTTCAGATTTGTATGCATTGTACCTTTTCTTTATAACACTTCGATCAATAGCAAGAATCAAGCCCTTGTGATTACAAGGCAATAGTCCATTATATTGTCACCCTCATGTGGGTATTGTCTCAGTCTTATGTCTTAAGTAGATATACTCTCGGCTTTACGCCTCTTAATATGCCAATATACAGGATGTAACTCCTGAGCGGATAGCAACCAACCTCTCAACTCTTTGCCTTATATGGGTTTCGTACCGAATCTCTCGGCTATACACCTCTCAATATACTAATATCCAGAATGTAACTTTTGAGTAGCTGATAACCACTTTCTCAACTCTACGCCTCATATGGGTTCCGTACCTATTCTCTCGACTCTACGCCTCTTAATATGCCAACATACAGAATGCAACTCCTATGCGACTGGCAACCAACCTCTTGGCTCTACACCTCATATGTGTTCCATACCAAATCTCTCGACTCTACGCCTCTCAATATTCTAACATATGGATTTGTAACTCCAAAATGATTAGCAATCACTTTCTTAGCTCTACGCCTCATATAAGTTCTACACCTAATCTCTCGACTCTATTACTCTCAATATGCCAATATACAGGATATAACTCCTGAGTAGCTGGCAACCAACCTCTCGGCTCTATGCCTTATATGGGTTCAGAACCCAATCTCTCAACTCTATGCATCTCAATATGCCAATATATGAGATGTAACTCTTGAGCAGTTGGCAACCACTTTCTTGGCTCAATACCTCATATGGGTTCTGCACCCAATCTCTCAGTTCTACGCCTCTCAATATGTCAATATAAGGGATGTAACCCCTAAGCAGCTGGTAATTACTCTCTCAGCTCTATGCTTCATATCGGTTCCATACTCAATGTCTTGGCTCTGTGCCTCTCAATATGTCAATATACGGAATGCAACTTCCAAGCAGCTAGCAAGCACTCTCTCAACTCTATAACTCATATAGGTTCTATACCTAATCTCTCGGCTCTATATCTCTTAATATGCCAATAAATGGGTTGTAACTCCCAAGCGATTGGCAACCACTCTCTCGGTTCTATGCATTATATGGGTTCCGCACTCAATCTCTCGACTCAACACCTCTCATTATGCCAATATACTTGATTTAACTTCCAAGCGGTTGGCAACCACTCTTTTGGCTTTATGCTGCCTATGGGCTCCATACTTACTCTCTCGATTCTATTTTTTATGGCATTCTTAGCTCATTCTCTCGGATCCACCCCGAATGCAAGTACTTTTTTGGTTATTCTTTCAGTTATATGCCCAATATGGCCATTCCCTTAACTCTAAGCCTTATTGGGAATTCTCTTGGCACTATGCCATATGTAAGCACTAGTATTGAAGAATGATCTAATTCTCATTCTCTCGGCACTACACTTCATGAGTTATATCTCTACTTCAATGCATTTCTTCTCAGTTAATACACCATTACAAATAGCTTAATAACTAAGTTATTCTACTCTTTAGATGATCAAAGTAGCTAAAGGAAAAAAATGAATTTAGGAAAACTTCCATTTTATTCATTTTGGTATAGAAACACGGTCAAGCGAGGTGGATCATAAGAAATTTAGGGGACAAGATACATGAAGAGAAATAAGCTAAAAAAGAAAAATACACTCAGAAACAGAAGTCATGAAGGAGGCGGAGGAGAAGGAAAAGCTTTTTGCTAGAGAAGTCTAAAATTGGTGCGCAGAGCAACAACTTGGGAACCTGCACCAATTGGCTCACTTAAAACATCACCCTAAAAACCAACAACATGGCGTGGGCCTGATGCTTCAGAGCTAGCACTGGTAGTTATGGTATTTTCGAGCCCCACCCGGTGAAATGCCTCCTCAGGCTATTATAGCTTCTTAGAGAGCTCCTGTTGAACATGATTATGGCTCTTCGTATCCCTAAAAAATTTATCTCCCAACCTTGCTAGTTTGTCCCTCTAGGTTAAGATGAGATTCCTCAGATGCTCGTAGCTTGGCCATGCTTGCTCTCACATCAACCGCAAGTTTCTCACACTTGCCAAGTGCTGTATCACACTAGGGACCTAAGGTAGCATGTACTACAAACTCCAAGTCAACCTTCAGAGCCTCCATTTCCTTTTCTTTATCACCTGAGGTAGCATGTTCTGCGCTTTTCTCTTCTACTTCCCTCACCTTCTTAGGCAAAGTGGCTTAAAGCTGAGAGATCTCCTCATCCCTTTGACCTACTAGGGACTCCAAATGCCCTACTACCCGGTCCCGCTTTAGTCTCTGAAAATGGCTATAGTAGTAGTCTGCATAAGATGTATTAGATTACACATATAGAATTGAAACACTAGACTAACCAACACTTTAAGAGAAAAGACTTACCTGAATTGTGATAGATAATATGGTCTCATCGTGATGTTCCATTAATAGACCATTTAATGCATAGAACCCTTAGTGGAGTAACCACCTTAAAATCACTAGGAGCTTTGTTCTCAGTGTCCTCTCCCTTAGTCCCCCTTGGAACCAATACTAGTATTTGAGCCTTTTCCCCAGATATCTCTCTCTCTTCACTATTGGGGCTCAGGATAGTCACCATCCCCCTTTTCCTTTTTGGAATAACTGTGGGATAACACCCCTTACCGTAACCCCTTTTTTTGACACGGATTCCCCCTCTTCAGCACCATTGTTGCCCTTGGCCCTCGTCAAGTAGCAGTAGTAACTTCATAAGGTCACCACCCTCGGCGGAAGTAACAACTTTAGATAACCTTGTTGCCATCTTCTTCACCAAGAGAGGCCTCTTGATCTGTACCTACTGAGTAGTAGACTGGCTAATTTTAACATTGTTAATGAGGGTGTCAATATGGATAGCCCTCTTCTTTGATAAATAGAAACTCCCCACCAAATGAATAAAGCTTGAGTACAGAGAAGGGTTTGGAGCCCTCAACCCCATAGCAGGCTTATCACTAGCCTCCAATAGTGTTAGTAGTAAACCCCTATTCCCAAACTTTACAAAAAGGAACTTTCTCATCCAATTCTTATCAATGCTTTCCCTATAAAAGAATCTTCACCCAGACCCTGGTCTAGTTTGCAAACAAAACCAACCTTCGGACAAAACCCCAGCAGCATATCTCCTCCAACAAAAAATGGAAGAAAAAATCTCGAAATTGAAACTTAAATGGCAGAAATTCAATAAACTCACCACTGCCATAATTAGCTACCAAGCACTGGGAATCAACAATGTTGGAAATATATTCTGACCTTTCAAAACTCCAGCTAGAACACCCAAATAGGGCGCTCAAAGCCTATATTATACATACTACTTATACATAGGGACACACCCTTTCAGTGTCCCATTTGCCTTCTCTCTTCTACAGGCAATCATAGTGAAAAATCATCCCTTAGATCCATTACTCCCATAATTTTCTTCAATTCCCTACCAGTCAATACACTCTTAATCTCATCGATCTTTGCCTTTTCTACTTTCTAATGATTCTCTCTCACCCTAAAACGCAAATTCTCTCTCAAGCAAACTGCCAAGCAAATGGTAGAAAGTGTATTGAGCATGATTTGCCCACTACAAAAACCACTTTAACAGGACATTGCAGTCTAATTGACACCTCTTGTATTTAATACTCCACTTTCGTACCTCTTCCAATCCCATAATTTACTATACTCTCAATATCATTTTACCAAAGTGTCATTATCAATAGGTGGCAAATGATGATATAGGGTCCAATAGTCCATAACACAAAGCCCACAGATTGTCAAGTGACCTCTCGATTGCTTGACTTTTCGGTCGCTCCCATACCTAGCCTGACCATCCTCCATCGGTATATTTCATTCACCTGACATCCCAGTCATATGAGGGTCTCTCGACCTCTTAGTCGCTCCATCTCCTTACAAAGTTTTCCCGATTCGGTCTCTTGATTACCATATAAGTAATATCCTATTGCCCAACGGCTCCTGTAAAGCGAGTCTACATCATGATTATCTGATAAGAGATGAAATCTTTAATGAATTCAATCCTTCTCTAATTTGATACACATCTCTTGTAATCTCCACCAATACAGAAAGAAATCTCTATAATGGTTTGAACTCTCCTCAACATCAAAGCACTGTAAACCTTTTGAAAGTCACCGATTACGATCCCTGTAATTTTAAAAGATTTCCAATGGTCTCTTCATAAGATAAGTAGGGTTTCTAGACCTCTTACTATGTAGACGCATGCTATATATACTGAGCAGAACCTATGAAAGGTTTGCAATATACTTAACTCTACACTCATCACACAAAGGCTATACAAGGTTACAGTTTAGACTCTTTCAGTCTTTCATTCCCTCATTGCTTTTTCTGATTTGAGCGTTAGAGTTTCCTCTGTCAAAACAATCTATGGTAGATTTTTTGCAAGCCCCCCAATTCAAGAAGATCTAGCAGGGTTCCTATTCAAGTCAAAAGATCAATTTACTTGTGTAGTCAAAAATCAACCTCAACATTTATAATCATGATTTTGGCTATAAGTTTTCTTGCCTTAGCACCCACAAGAGTAAAATGCCTACTTAATAAATTTCCGTATTAGTATATTATATAAATTATTGGCGGATTTGCTAGCCGGTGGTTAAAAAAAAAAACTACGCTTTGCAAAATTGGTTCAAGATGATACCGTCTAACCAATTAGACATTGCTGGTTCTAATCCGAACCAACTTTTTATATATTAATAAAAGATGCAGTCACAGCCGTCACATGAATAAACAATTACATGGGTCTAACAAAAAGCTACTTTACTTAGCTTAGCACAGTACAAATCCTTTTTATAAAAAGGCAAAGCCAAATTGGATGTGCCCTTCTGTTGAGACCTAGCTTAGCACAGTACAAATCCTTTTTATGAAAAGGCAAAGCCAAATTGGATGTGCCCTTCTATTGAGACCTATGGCACAAAGTGGGGGAGAAAAAAACTACACATAGTGGATGTTAATTTAGAGTGATAGGGAAGTGCCACTTTCTTTCAAAAACACCCACTATCTCGACCGTCTTATGTGCATTTCCTCGAAGCTTCTCTCTCTATCTCTCTCAACTTTCTTAAATAATTTATGGAAACCCCAAGTTTATTATTTCCATGAAAAGTGATCAAAGGGGGCCACGGCACATTGTTGATGTATGAGTTACACGTTGACAGCAACGTGTATATGAAAATGGGGAATGACTTGGGCGGAATTTTTCCTGTCCAGTACTTAAAAATTCCAAAAATAAATACCATGCAAACATGTGGCTTTCAAATTTTTAGTTTTAATTACTTTTATATATTTCAAACTATATAATAAAAAGTTTGGTGCGATTTGAATAGTTAGAATTTTATTTTATATTTTGTATAATTATTATTCACAATGGGCTTGGTCAAAAAATCAACTTGTGATTTCATTGAGTGTTGAAGTATAATTTTACATTTCTATTTGTCACTGATATCATCTCTCGATTTTTTTCTCCCTCTTCTTTCTTATCTTCTGTCTCGAATCAGCCCTGGTCACCCATCCCTCTCTTCTCTGTCCTCTCTTTTTCTCTCTCTTCAACTATACTGTTTCGTTAACCCACTCAAAACAACTGGGTGAAACAAGAATAGAAATGACTCAAAATTACAAAACAAGACAGTGTTCAGAAGATTTGGTTTAATATCCTGGCTGCCCCTCCCCCTCCAAAATAAAGGAGAAAAATGAAAAGATAAATAAAAGGCCAGAAAATTGATACACAAGTGCTTTTCTTGTGCACACTATTGGCACAAATCCCGAAAAGGAGTGATTTTGTTTATGATAAGCGTCATACTCCGTTGTTATTCCCTCTCCCTTTTCCCGCTTTCTAAATGGTCTCTTCTTTCATAATTAAAATCTTCCACAAATTGTATTCCAAGTTCTTGAGCACCATCCATTTTTTGTTGCACATGCTTTAACTAGTCCCATCGCCCTTTAGTGACATTGGCTTTGTTTGGTTTTTTTTTTTTAATAAATGGGTATTCAAAATCCTAATTAATTTGATCCGAATTATTTCCAACTCCTTTTAAGAAAGAGCTACTGCAATATAGTGACGTTGGCGCTCTCTCACTCTTCCCCACTCTAGCCATCATTTTAGCTCTTGGCCATCCTGATTGGTCAATTATTGCAAATAAAGATGCCTCGTTTTATAATCCTTCTGTACTTTTGGCCTCGGAGGGCAATCGCTAGAGAAAAGAGTAAGGGGTTATACCACAACGAAGCTTTTGAAGCAAAATGGAAAAGGTTATGAGAATATATGGGAGAATATCTTGTTGAATATCTTGTATATGGGAGAATATATGGAAAAGACTATGGTTTTTTTTTTTTTTTAATTAATTGATATTCAGAATCATATTTCAATTAATTCGATCTGAATTATTTTGACACATTTTAGGGAAGAGTTCCCCCGATAAAGTGACGTTGGCGCTCTCTCTCTCTTCCTCACTCTAGCCATCTTTTTAGCTCTTGGCCATCGTGATTGGTCAATTATTGCAAATAAAGATGCCTCGTTTTATAATCCTTCCATACTTCTGGCCCCGGAGAGCAATCGCTAGAGAAAAGAGTAAGGGGTTAGAACACAACGAAGCCTTTGAAGCAAAATGGAAAAGGTTATGAGAATATATGGGAGAATATCTTGTAGATTTATTATTTGACGTTTTTTAAGTTGTTTCCTTTATTATTGCATCCTTTCTTTGTAACATACAAAATAAACCTTTTGATTCTAGATTTTGACACTGTTTCGCATTTTTTTTTTATTAAAAACTCTTATTTTTAGTGTATGATAAATAAGAATTTTAAAATTTAAGTTTGTTCGACAATTTTATTTTAAACACTATATTATTTAATAAAATTATTATAAAGGATAGTTGATATTAAAATTTTATAAATAGTTAAATTAAACATATATATTATAAAATTATTTTTTTGTATTCATAAATATTTAAATATATATATGACGGAATTATAATAGTTGAAATAGTTAGGAGTTAATTTTGTCGGCCAGCATTTTCATTAAAAAAGAAAAAGAAGCCAATCAAAAACTCTTCTAAGGAGTTTCTCCTTTTTTTCCCCTTTCTCTCTTTTGTCCATAAAAACAAAAAAAAAAAGAAAGCATTTTTGAAGCAGCATTTGACCCTTTTTGGTCTAGCTTTTAATTTTAAACATGAAAAAAAAAAATTAGGCCAAAAGAGGTATCTTGTCTCACAACCTCTTGTATATTAGTATACATTATTTTACTAATAATATAGTGAAAATGTTCTTTTAAATATATTCTTCCCCTTAGAGTAACATGGTATTAGAATAACTCTTGGGTTTACATTATTTTACTAATAAATGTTCTGTACAATTTTGCATTTTTTTCATAAAAGTGTTATCAATTTATTGTTTTTTAAATCAACTGTTGGGTTATTTGTCCAATTCTGATATCAAGATTTTCTTAGTTCTAACTTTTAGAATAATCATTATCACTTGTGATGGTACATGTTACAAAACAACTTATCACACTCTCGGTCTAACATCCTCTCGATCACCTTGGTTAAATCCTCTAGAGTAAGTTGCTTTGCTCATCTCTTAATCAAACATTCTATTTATTTTTACTGGCCTCCCATGAATAATGCTCCTACTTGGAAATCGAAATCATGATCACTCAAAATTTGAATCATCCCTAATTCTTTGAGTAATCTTTCCCAATAAGGAAGGAAATTTTTGTGATCTCTCCCGATAAGGACAGGAATTGCCGTGACAACTTGAACTTCTCTCAATTTACAAGATTCTAAATCTCTTAAAAGTCTTTTACTACAGTCTCTATAATCATGAAAGATTCCCAACGATCTCTCTACATGGAAATTAGGTTTTCTACACCCTCAACCAAGAGACCCACCATGCATGCACATACTATATGTACCAAGCACAGGCAACCCCTCAGGCTACTTTGCAGGTCCCATTATCTATGAAGGCCCAAAAGGTTGACCCGCATCGGTTCCTCGCCTAGGTCAGCCAAGCAATTATCTATGGAACAAAACCTATTTCCAATAGATTGATACCGTCCGTGGTAGCCAAAAAAACTTCACACCCTATTCCACCCCATTTTTTCTATCACCATGTTGTCAAAAAAAATGGTAATGATTGGTTTTGACGACAATGACCTAGTAGGGATCGACCCTAACTGACATGACCAGCTGGTTATAACTGTTGAGATAGGCCAATATCTCGTGAAAAGAATTTTGATTGATCAAGGGGCAACTTGTGATCTCCTTTATTGGGATGCCCTCCAGCAGATGGATTTCAGCCAAACACATCGTCGCCCCATGTTGGACTTTTAAAGAGACTTTTTGATTAATGGTTGTACCCCAAAGGAATTATCTGGCTCCCAACCTTGGGAACACACCTAACTATGCTACCACTATAGCCACCATTAACATGGTTAAACTTCGGTCCTTCTACAATGTTATCCTAGGCTGCCTAGCTTAGATGACCTAGAAACCTTAACAAGTATCACAATTTTCCAATGTGATCCTAACCCTCAAATCACCTCTGTACTGGAGGAGGAATAGAAGAACCTCTTAATAGAAGCCATGAAACTCAAAGATGACACCGAACAAGCTGCTAATCCTAAGCCTGGTGAAGAGGTGATTGAGGTGCCAATTATTAATGTACCCGATCAAATTGTTCAAATTGGAGCTTACTTGCTGACACCTCTTTGGGATGCCATCATTGAATGCCTCCAAAGTATTTGCATAGTCACCTAGAGATATGCTGAGAATCCACCCCTCAATGATCATTTATAAACTGACAATGGACGCAAGTCGAAAGCCTATGAAACTGAAGAAGAGAGTATTTGTATTAGAACACCAATGAGTAATACAAGAAAAAGTACAAAAGCACTTAGTAGCATATTTCATCAGAGAAGTAAAATATCTTGAGTCCCTAGCAAATTGGAAAAAGCAAACGGTAAGTGGAAAATGTGTGTTGACTTCACCAACCTCAATAAGGTGTGCCCAAAAGATAGCTATCCGCTCCCCAATATCGGTAAACTTTTGGACAACTCATCAATCCACTAGTTCCTAAGCTTCAAGGATGTATCCTCTGGCTACAACTAGATACAGATGGCCCTAGAGGATAAAGAAAAAACAAAATTTATCATGGAGTTTGGCACCTACTATTACAAAGTCATGCCCTTCGGTTAGAAGAACGCAAAAGCAGCTTTACAGTGATTAGTCAATAAGGTCTTCAGCAAACAGTTCAGCATAAACATGGAGGCCTATATGGATGATATGTTCGTCAAGTGTGCCAGACCGGAGGGCCACATAACTGATCTCGAGGAAAAATTCCAGACATTGGAACATTACAATATGAAGTTGAATTCAACCATATGGACTTTCGGAATCACATCGGGCAAATTCCTGGGCTTCTTGATTACCAATCGAGGAATCAAGGCTAACCTGGATAAGATTCAGGCCATCTTAAACATGGCACTGCCTAAAATATTAAAGGAGATGCAATGCCTCACGAGACGGATTACGTCTTTAAGCTAGTTTATGTTAAAAGTGGGGAAAAATACAAACCCTTCTTTAATACCTTAAAAGAGTCTCAGAAATTTATGTGGACACCGGGGTGCTAAATGGCCTTCGACAAGCTCAAGGAGTATCACTCGCCTCCTTCTTTTCTCTCTTGACCTATCCCTAATGAGACCCCTGTCTCTACTTATTTATCTCTAACCGAGCCCTTTGCTCTGCACTTGTAAGATAGGATGCCACCATACAAAAGCTGAAACATTATGTTAACCAGGTGCTTCAAAAATCAAAATTAATTACAGGCCTATCAAAAAGGTGGTGTTCACCCTCATCATAACCACTCGGTACCTTTGCATATACTTCGACATCGTGGTACTAACCGGCCAACCTCAAAAGTAGATCATACAGAAAAGGGTCACCGTGGGCTGGCTTAACAAATGGAGTATCAAACTCAACAAATTTGATATTGAATATCAATTGAGACTGGCTATCGAAGGTCAAACACTAGCCGACTTCATTCTTGAATGCATAACACCCAGTTTTACCGAGCAAGTCACCAACGACCAACCGGAAGGTTGCCTACCACCAACATGGACCTTACATATAGATGGGTCCTCCAACACATCAGGAAGCGGTGTGGGACTCATCCTAACGGGTCTTAATGACTTCAAATCGAAATTGCACTCCATTTTGATTTTTAAGCCACTAACAACCAGGTCGAATATGAAACACCCTTAACATGAATGCAAATCACAGCATCATGGGAAGCTTAGGACATTCGGGTTTTCACCGACAACCAGCTTGTGATTAAGCAAATCAAAGGAACATACAAAACCCAAGAGCCAATGATGGCAAAATATCTTGCTAAACTTTGGGAGGTGATGAGCAAGTTTAACAAGATTGACATACAATAGATTCCTAGATCCGAGAATGCTAGGGCCGACACGCTCACTAAACTAGTCAGTTTGTACTCGGTAACTACTAGTCAAATAGTTTACATTGGGAGCCTCCCATACTTAAGTATTGATGAACCAAAGTAGATTCTGATGGCAGATGAATCACTAAGCTGGAAAGATCCCATCTAAGCCTACCTATAGAACGATCAACTACTAAACTCACCATAGGAAGCAGCAACGATCAAGCACAAGGCTATGCATTATCCCATCTTCAATGGGGCACTCTGCAAGAAATCCTTCACTCACCCTTACCTTAAATACTTGAGACCCAAGTAAGAGAGTTATGTGTGACGACCCGCTATCCAGGTATCGCACCCCCTGGCAGGAAGGAATAGATATACAAAGTGCGAAAGCAGCAAATACGATTAAAATGAGACATCCAAACTCACAACAGTCGCATTCTTTATGTGTGATAACATGGAAGGAGAATTAAATTAAAAGAAAACCATTTTCTTGATCTTTCAAATGAAAATTTGGCAGAGTCTCCCCTATTTAGTGATTGTTGGCCACTTAGGGTTAATACAAGAACTTGACCAAATCAATACGACACTTCTATCATCAAACAAAGTGGCATCAATGGCCCACCTGGCCGTCCAACATAATACACCATAGTATATACAACTTTAAATCTACAAGACTATCTACAAAACTATATTAAGAAAAAAGGTCTCATGTGTTAAAACTATATATCTGCGCATAAAGTATAAGCCAACTACTAAAAAGAAAACAAATAATTATATGCTTCAAACAAAGTACAAGTGTCAAATATGAGTAGAGATCTAAATCCCTCAACTCAAGTGCCTCTACCCTGGGCTTCCCTCTCGGCTCCCAGTTCACTTGAAAACAAGGATATCGGGGTCAGCTTACGCTGAGTAAGTATATGAGGTACCAATAGCATGCATGGCAAGTATGTAAGTATCAAGATATTGATATCATCATACAACAATATAAACTCAATAAACTGTAGCAGAGATGCATATTGTCACCAACATTCTCAAGAAAAAAAATATGTTTTTCACTTATGTAGCCATTATTTTTTCCCATATTCAGTGATCCAAATAACTTAATAATTAAAGAAAGGAATAGAACTTAAAACCATGCTAGCATATGAGGGTTTAGAAGAGTAAACCAAAATTAGGTACTTCTAAATGAAATCTAGATCTCTTTGAGTTAGATACCTCAAACACTTCACCTGCTTCTAATCCTACCCTCATAAGGTGAAGAGAAACAATCATAGTTTCTCAAGCTTTACCCGCAGGCTTCACACAAGTTTTGGAACTCCATATACCATCAGCATTCCTTAAGCCTTGCCCGTAAGCTTCGCACAAGCTTTCGGAGGAATTTTCATACCATCACTTTCTCTTTGCATTTCTTTATGTTTCCCAAACCTTTTATCATAAGAATTGCACTAGTTTTATAGCCAAACATCATCAATAAAAAGTTTGCATAATTAGCCCAATCATAGCATCACATTGGACTATCCCAATGAATTATCAATACAAACAAGCTTCAATGAAATAGCCATATCTTGAACTGCAATATGCGAATCAATATAACTAATATTGTCACACAAAGTTAGGATATAAAGCTACAACTTTTATGTTCATAGCTAAGTTCAATTCCAATTGTACAAAGAAAACCAATACAATAATTTTTCAGTCCAAAATTTGTAATACCATTTACGCAGTCATAGTAGAACTAACATAACCTTTTTCTACACATCTCAGATTGAGGTGATTCTAGCAGCCATTTAAAGATAAGAGACAGGACTACAATTGTTATGTTCAGAACTTTGCCTAATTCAGCTAAGAAGATAGCTCAAAATCGAAGCAAATTCAGTACCGAATTGGGTAGAAAGAGGGTAATTTTCTACAAAACATTATAATTTGAAAATTCACAAAAAATTTATTTCCTCAATGAAACATTGTGAATCATATGTCATTTTAAAGCTACTGAAGTCTAGTTTCTGTAGGAAAAAATCTCACTCAATTTATAATTGTGTATTGAAAGTTATATATCAAAACTTATACTTGGTCATGTTGTCCAGCATACAAAATTTTTAAGGTTTCATTCAAGAACAAAATTCTCTCCTCCCTAATTCATTTCATCTATGTTCCAGCAACACAAATATACCCAAAAACATGTTTTATAGGATTATTAGGCATCAATTTAACAAATACATGCAAGGTACTTGCCTTTGTGAGCTTGAAAATCAACTTCTCTCTAACTCCTCCAACCTTCTTGCTTTTTATATACTTTTCAACTTGTTCTATAGGAGTTCTACCCTTCCTTTTTCTTTCCAAAGGCTATGGTTAACATATATTTGGATAGAGTTGGCTTATTGTAAGCTAAAGTTGTTGTTTTAATGAGGTTTAGGGCTAGTTTTTGGAGGAAAAAGGTGATGGCCAAAAATTGGAGTTTTTTGGAAGGGAAAGGTTGTCTTAACTCTATCTCTTTCTCACTCTCTTTATACTTAAGTAGAATAGCGGGCCCAAGCATGTGATGAGTCAAGGGCATAATAACAAGTGTAGAATGTGCAAGTGCCATGTGGTGAGCAATGAAATGTCATGGTGTCCCTTATAATAACATACAATTTGTGGGTCCCACATCAAACCCTAATTTGGTTCTCATTCTGATCGTTTTTATTCATCGGTATGTCCCATTAGTTCATACCAATTTTTAATTTATTCGATTTCTAGTTAAAACTATACACATAAAACCATAGCATGCATAACATATAAATTCACGAATTTTAACACAGTGCAATGCAATAAATTCAAATGCGCTCAATAAAATAAGAAAATTGCAAATGAAAATACATGCTTTAATGTTTTCTCAAAGTGGGACCTTTTAGTATGTCCTTAGAAAAATTCATGAAGGGGTATGCGACAATCACCTAGGTGCTCAAAACCTAGCCAACGAGGCCCTATGTCAAGGATTCTTCGGGTCCACCATCAAGGCCAATCGAAAGTTTTATGTCAAAAGGTGTAACAAGCATTAGCACTTCTCTTTGGTGCCACACCAACCCTCCTCTGAACTCTGTTTGATTGCCAGTCCATGGCCGTTCACATAATCGGCAATGGGCATACTAGGATCACTCCTGTAAGCTACTGGATAACAAAAGTTCCTTATCATAGCCATAGATAACTTCACCAAGTGGATGGAATTTGAACCACTAGCCTAAATTACAGCCATCAAGATACAAACTTTTGTGTCGGTGTCCATCATCATAGTTCTTCATCACCAACAATAGCAAGCTATTTGATAACAAAAACTTTAGGGAATTCTGCAGTAAGTTAGAGATCCAACATCACTTCACTTTTGTCGCCTACCCATAAGCTAATGGCCTTGACGAAGTAATAAACGAAATGATCCTTTAAGTGCTTAAAACAACACTGGATAAATTGAAGGGTCATTCGGTGCATGAACTATACAGAATCCTCTGGGCCTACCGAACATACCTCGAATGGCCACAGGGGAAACACTATTCGACTTAACTTATGAATGCAGAGTTGTCATATCTGTGGAAATAGGAATCTACTTACTATGCATACACTAATAGTAGTTAAAGTTGAATGAGCTTGTATTACACGAATGACTAAATCTCCTACCATAATTATAGGACACTGTGTCTACTTGAATAATAGCCTATCAGTAGCAGATGCCCCAAATATTATAACAAAAGAGTAAAAGCTAGAACTTCTAAAATGGGAATCCTTTAAAGAGTAGAGGCAACGGGGCAAACCCAGCCGAGAGGTAAGCTCGCACCGAACTGGAAGGGCCCCTATCAGGTTCACTTAAGAACGTATTGCCTCAGTCACTTAGATGGTTTTGCTATTCCCAAAACATGGAACTCATAGAACTTGCACATCTACTGCCAGTAGCCTTTATTTCCTTTCTGGTCTTAGTGTTTGTTATCTCATAACTTATTAACAATGACATTACTTTTTTTACATAATGTTATCTTCCTAATGGATCATGAGTAGCACAAGCCCTTGCACTTACAGGACCCTAGTTTACCACTCTTTCTTTTACAGGCTCATACTCTCTTAGCTCTACACCTCAAGAGCGTCATCATACGAAACCCAGCACTTGACCAGGTAGATGCAGCTCTCTTTCTCTCTTGGCCTATACCTCAAAAAGTGTTTCGCACCCTCCTTTTCGACTTTATGCCTCAAATGTGTAATTATATGGGTCTCAACACCTAATAGGGTGGATGCGGTCCTCTCTCTCAACTCTACACCTCAAAAAGGTTCCGCATGCTCACTCTCTTGGCTCTACATCTCAAATGTGTCATCATATGGTTTCCAATACCCAATTGGGTAGACGCGACCTACTCTTTTGGCTCAATGTCTCAAAGTGTTCACACCCTTTCTCTTGACTCTATGACATAAACACATAATCATATGGGTTCCACCACTCAACCGGGTAGATACGGTCTACTCTCTTGATTCTATGCCTTAAAAGTGTTTTGCACCCTTTCTCTCTGCTCCACGTCTCAAACAATCTTCATACAGGTTTCAGCAACTGATCGAGTAGATGTAGCCCACTCTCTTAGCCCTATGCCTCAATAAGGGCTCCACACCCTCACTCTCTTAGCTCTACACCTCCAACGGGTTTCACACCCACCCTCTTAGCTCCGTGCTACATAAAAGTTCTATATCCACTCTTTCGGCCTTACACCTCTTGCACACCTCATGAAGGTCTCAACATCCACACTCTCTTAGTCTCATACCTTATATAGGTCCAAACAAGATATGACACTCATTCTCTCAACTATATACCTCACACGGATCTTGGCATAAGAATGGAATTCAACCCCTATTTTCTTGATCTCAACATCTAGAAGGGATTCTGACAATGCTCTCGTGACTGTACCACCTTGAAGGACTCAATATTTGAGTATCTCAGCATATAATTAACAAGTCAATGAGAATACCATAGTGACAAGAAAGGAAGCTCTCTATTTTTTCATTCATTAAAATTTCTATACAGCAAGTCATAATAAAAAGAAGTGGAAGAAGAGGAATGGTGAATAACAAAGAAATTTCATTTCAACATAATGCACTAATTACATGTTAGAAATACAACATTGGAAGGTCAGAAATACAAGCTACAAATGAAACAAGGTGCATGAATGAGAAGATTACAAGGAAAAGGAGCTATGTCCTACAGCCGACAAATAATACAAAGTTTGATGTTGCTATTCCTCACCTAGCCAACCAAGTTCATCCTCCACATTTTATCCTTGTATATTCAACTCCCTACTACTAATGTTTGGTGCAGTGAGCATAGAAAGTGGGCTGAGCTCCTATCCCTTGGCGCAAGAAATGCTTGAAAACCCTCACAAGAGAATTATCAGCCTCCTGTTGCTAGGCCATTTTCCTTCTAACACTAAAACCCAAACATCCACAGATAAGAGTGGAAGCATCCCCACCTTCCAAAGGATTCACTATAGACGTAGTGGGAGGTGCCTCCACCCAATGCAAGAACCATGAGCCATCATGACATTGTGTTTTTGAATACCATGATGGATCCCTGTATCGATTGTTTCTCTACTAATAGACCCTTGTATCGATAGTTTTATTGCAATCTTCTAAAATCATCTCTATTCTCATATTCCCAAATTTGTGATTCAAAACCCCTCACCATCTTAGTTTCTAACAAATCTCGCCACTTATGAACTAAAACCTAAACACCAGAATATCGTCTCACTAAATAAAGTGACGAGCTCCACCAAATACCCTTTACTATTTGTAACTATAGAAATCATGCTAAATATAATTCTCACAGATCAAAACAGCATGCTTCGCAATTGAAGCGGTACCTTTTGCATTTAATGCTCTATTATTGTGCCCTTTCAAATTTCCCAATTCCTATTATTCAAACTCTACTCCTAATGCCGCACTTTCGAAACAGCATTATAAGTGGGGGAAAAGCATAATACATGGTCCAATTACCATAAAGAATAGAGACAACCAAGCTAGTTAGGCCATAATCATAAAGCCCATAGACCACCAAGGGGAGCTCTTGGTAAACACCCAAATTGATTAAGCATACTATAAGTCTAGCGTCCTCTCGACCACCTCAGTTAAACCCTCTCAGGTAAGTTGCCTACTCATCTCACGATCGAATGTTTGCTCAACCTTTACTAGACTCTCAATGAATATTGCTCCCATTTGACAAATCAAGATCATGATTACAAAAAATTTGAACCTTCCCTAATTCCGGGAGTAATCTTTCCTAATAATAAAGAAAATCTTTGTAATCTCTCTGGTTAAGGAAGGGAATCTCCTTGATAACTTAAACTTTCCATAATTTATAGGATTTTAAATCTCCTTGACTACAGTCCCTGTAATCTCAGAATATCACTGATGATCTCTCCACAAGTAAACTTGGGTTTCTACACCCTCAAGTAAGAGACATAATGTGCATACACATATAATATATACCAAGCATAGGCAACTCCCCAGGCACGTTCATTATGTTTAATAACTCTACACTTACCACATTGAGGCTACACATGACCACTCCACAGGTCTACTTAGTCTGTTCTCTTTCGCTATCACTTCTCTTTCTGACTTAAGTGTTGGAGCTTCCTCTACTAGAGCCACCTTCAATAATATTTGTAAGTCTCATCATCTACAAAGGCCCAAAAGGTTCACCAACATTGGTTCCTTGCTCAAGTCTACAAAGTAATTATTTATGGAGTAAAACCCAACTCCAACAACTTGTGTTATATTTTAGTGCTGGAGATTTCAATTTGTGTCAAATGAAACCCCTTTGCCCTCCCTTTTTTTGATATGTTTAAACTCACATTTTTAAAATTTATTTTACATTCTTTAAACTCATCATCTAATGTTTTTCATCATATCACAAACAATTTGAGTGAATGTTAGAGAATTTTGTCTATCACAATAATCATCCCCCTTAATGATTTTAGTTTTATGTGATAAGCACGACATGATTATCTAGAGGAAGAGAAATTAATAAAATTTCTCATGGGTCTTAATGACTCATATACCATATTAGAGGAGAAGTTTGGCCAATGAATCCTTTCCTCTATTGTCGAACTGGCTATTTCTCTCATTTTCCAAGAAAAGAAACAATGTCAAGTTGCTACCATAGCAAATCTTATCTCTGAGAACAATGTGTTTGCTTTCTCTAATTTTCATTCCAATAGGATTATGGCAACAGTTTCTGGTTCCAAATTCAAATAAAAAAATCAACTAGAAAGGAGCGAATGCTAAAAAGTTAAATGGGTGTCTATCTGGACATCCATTCCACCAAGACTCTCTAGTGTCTTCAACTGTGCATGATCGGCAAACTAGAATGGTTCCAAAAATAGCCACCTCTTTAAACATGGCATCTTTAATAGTTAAACAGGTTCCACAGCTTCTTACCCTTTTGCCAAGCATTCAAGTCTCCCTATGCTAATTTTGTAATTTTATAGATATGGTGTTCAACTCTCATAATGTTCTTATCTGGATAGTTGATAAAAGTGTCTCAAATGACATAATTAGTGATATTATCTCTTTTCTAATCATACATTAAAGCATCAAACTATTCAATAACTCTTTTTGGTAGAATATTGACCCCTATGTCTAGCCTATTATTTAATCTAATTGATTAATATTGACCCCCTACATTTTGCCTATTATTTAGGCTAATTGATAGAACTTATCCAAATGATCAATTATGTCTCTAGCCATATATTGTACTCTCTTATAATTGCCTATATATAATGGAATGCAACTGTCCAAAGGTAGGACAAAATTCATTCTCTTAATATGGTCTCTATGACATGATATTAGAGGCTAATTAGAAAACATAGCCTCTATCTCTTTGCCACCCTCTGTCTCCCATCACCACCATTGCCAAGGAATCCTTTAGCTCTTATATGTTCTACACTTTTCTCTTGTGAGAATTGTTTGCATCAGAAAGGAGACTAGTTGATTTCTTCAGTCTCCTCCTCTCTACATGTGGTTCCCAATTGTTCTTTAAAAAATAATGTTCAACTTCAATATTAGAACCCTAAACCCATAATCTCTACTGTCATCATTCTCAACTTTCGGCCAACTTTGAAGAAGCCAATCACCCAATCTCAACCACAATTGCCTTTATTTTTCTGTCTAATATCATCACCGTTGTTAACTTCTGTCTATCTTCATTGACTTTAACCTTCAATTTCAAACTCCATAGTCTATCTTCAATCTATTTCATCTCTCCAAGCTACAATATTTATTCTCTCCAAAAGAAATTAAAAAAATAATAAAAGAACCTCCAACGCCATCACCACCACTGCAACCTCTCTCAATCCTTCCATTTGAGTAAGCCTTCTCCTTTTTTAATCTCATGGCAATAGTGATCCACCCACCTATCATTCCTTTTCTCATGCTGATAGTGTAGGATGGCAACATTAGCACCAAAGTCATGGTGGAAACCACATTTATTGTCACATTAATAATAGACATGGATGAGATTTTGGTCATGGCCAAGGATGACAAAATGTGCAACATTGGTATGTCCAACAACTGGAAATTTTAGATTATGGTTTGGGTTGCTTGCAGCACCTCTTTGGATTACCCAAACCCTTGTTTCACCTACTAGGGGCTAACCCATCAACACAACATGGCTCAGTCTATTGGGCAGTGCACCGCGGGCTTTGGGTCATGAGATAACCCAAGTTAAACAACCTAGTCACAATATCCACAAGGCCCGTGGGTTTTTTTGGACTAGTTTGCATACTTTTGAACCTTTCTATTAGCCTGCAGACATAGCTTAGTAATTTAACTCTCTATCTCGTTAGCAACCACCTAACAATCAGTGCTATCTTGACACTGGCACTACCTCCTACTTTATGTGTACCCCAGGTAATCTTCATACTATTTTTAATAAGTGCAATATTTCACATGTTTTTATCAGTGATAGAACCCCCTTCCTATTTCTTATGCTGAAAATACTTACCTAAACACATCTTCCTCTCCTTTCTATCTTAAAAATATGTTAATTATGCTTCATATCTTAAAAAATCTCATTTCTATGCCCAATTTACAGAAAATAGGTCTTGTTTTATAGAATTTGATCCCTTTGGTTTCTTTATAAAAGATCCTTAGATGAAACAAATCATTCTTAGGTGCAATAGTTTGAGAGATCTCTATCCTATAACTCTTTCTCCCACTTCTCCATCCACTACTTTAGCCCTCTCTTTCTCCACTACTTGGTATAGGCATCTTGGTCATCTTGGCACACCTACCTTTCATTACTTATTATCACAAAATTTAATTTTCTATAATAAAAACTCTTTCCATTTTTTTTTTTTTTTTTGCAATGCTTGTCAATTAGGGAAGCACACAATACTTCCATTTTCTACCTCACAATCTATAAGTTTTGCTCCTTTTGATATTGTCCATTCTAACCTCTAGATATCACCTATACCTAGTAAAAGTGGTTTTCGGTATTATTTGATTTTTCCAGATGATTTCTCTCACTTTGTTTGGGTATATCCTTTGCATACTAAATCTCATATTTTTAAAAAATTCCTCCACTTTCGTGCTTTTGTTTGCACACAATTCAACATTGAAATCAAGGTGCTTTAGTGTGACAATGTCACAGAGTTTAATAACTCATCTTTTGTCATTTTTTTGCTAATCATAGCATCTCCTACTGCTTCCCTTACAAAGGCACTTCACAAAAATAGCAAATCTGATTAATGTTACAAGCATCAATGATGTTGTTCGTACTCTTCTTTTTCAAGCCTCTATGTCATCATCATATTGGCTAGAAGCATTACACACGGCTAGGCATCTACTTAATATACACCTCACAAAAACACTTTCCAATCAAACATCATTTCAAACTCTTTTTCACAAATCACTACTTTATATTCACGTTCACATTTTTAGGTGTCTGTGCTACTCAAACATATCCATACTTGCTCATCCAAATTAGCCCCTCGCTCCTTGCCATACATATTCCACATTTATCCTTTACATTATCGTGACTATCGATGTGTTAACCTCACTACCAAGAAGATAATCATCTCTCGCTATGTTACATTTCATGAACAGAAATTTCCTTTTGCATCATAGCATACACCCGAAACCACTTCGAATAATTTCCTTGATCCTATCGATAACACACCTTCTCTTTTTCTTTGTCGTATCCTTAGCTCATCATCATTTCCTATCCCCATGACATCTCTGCCATCATCTCCTGTCTTAACGACCTCTCCAATTTTCTCTCCTTTATCACACTCCATATCTGCCATTATCTACTTAATATACACCCCATAAAAACACTTTTCAATCAAACATCATTTCAAACTCTTTTTCACAAATCACTATTTTATACTCAACTTCGTATTTTTGGGTGTCTGTGTTACTCAATCATATCCTATATTATCCCTCCCAAATTAGCCCCTCGCTCCATGTCATACATATTCCTTAGCTATCCTCCACATCATCGTGGCTATAGATGTCTTGACCTTACTACCAAAAAGATAACCATCTCTCGCCATATTACATTTCATAAACAGAAACTTCTTTTTGTATTACAGCATACACCCAAAACCACTTTCTATAATTTTCTTGATCCATCGATAGCATGCCTTCTCCTTTTGTTCCCCATTTCTTTAGCTCGTCATCATCTCCTATCCCCTAACTACCATCATCTCTCATCTCAATGACCTCTCCAACTTCCTCTCTTTCATCATACTCCACACATTCACCATCACCCTTACCTGGTCCCTCTACTCCCCCTCCTCCTACTCCTCCTCCCTTGTCATCATATGGTATATGTAGGCAACATGACATATTCAAACCAAAGCAACCACTTTCCTTTCACACTCACACTTCCTCTTCCATTCCTCATAGTCACTAACAATCTCTTCAGGATCCAAACTAGCAAAAAGCCACGTTTGATGAATATTCTGCTCCTATTAAAAATGATATTGTGATCTTGCTCCCCAGCCTTCTGGGTTAACATTGTTAATTCTAAGTGGATCTTTAGGGACTAGCTTGATTTAGAAGGCAATTTCATATGCCATAAGGCTCATCCGATCACTATTGGTAGTTCGCAACAAATTGGTCTGGATTATGATGAAACTTCTAGCGTTGTGGTTAAACCAGCCACTATCCACATAGTTTTGAGCCTGGCAATCTCTAGATCTTGGCCCATCCACTAGTTAGATGTACAAAATGCTAGTCTACATAAACATCTTTGGGACAGTTTGCATGCGACAACCACCTGGTTTTTGTGAACAACACTCACTCGGATTATGTTTGCCATCTTAAGTCTCTCTATGGACACAAATAGGCTTTACGAGCATGGTACCAGTGGTTTGCTGCTTTTATAACTTTCATTGCTTTTGTAAGTTGTCAATCTGATATATTTCTCTTTGTATATCATCAAGGTATGGATATAGCCATTCTTCTATTATATGTTGAGGATATCATATTGACTACATCATGTATTGCTTTTTTGTGCTCTATTACTGCCTATATAGGCAAAGAACTATGATTAATATGGGGCCATTACACTACTTTTTGGGTATCTTACTATCCCACACAAAGAATGGATTATTCCTTTCACAATGAAAATATGCTCTAGAGATTCTATAATGAGCTAAAATAGGCTCTTGCAATGCTTTTATCACTTTTATGGATATAAAGGACAAGTTATTTTCTTGCAATGGCCCTCCGATCTTTGATCCATCTCTCTATCAACGTTTCGTTGGATCTCTTCAGTATCTCACATTTACTAGACCTGATATTACTTATGCGGTTCAACAAGTATGCCCCTTTATGTATGATCCCTGAGATCCTCGCTTTTGGGCCCTTAGGCATATTTTATGTTATATTCATGGCACACTTGATCATTATTTGTAGCTTTAATCTTCGTGTTCTGATGGATTGATTACTTATTTAGATGTGGATTGGGGTGGTTGTCTCAAAACCAGCCACTCCACCTTTGGCTACTATATTTCTTTGGTAGTAACATAATTTCCTAGTGCTCCAAACGTTAAGCCACTGTTTCTCATTCTAGTGTTAAAGTGGAGTATTACAATGTTGCTGATGTAGTAGCTAAGACCTGTTGGCTATGCAGCCTTCTTCTAAAGCTTCACTATCCTTTGTCAAAAGCTACGTTGGTTTGATGTGATAATTTCAGTGCTATTTACTTGTCTAATAATTTGGTCAAATATTAATGCACTAAACATATTGAGATAGACATACATATTGTTTGAGAAAAGGTAGCCTTGGGACAAGTTAAAGTAATTCATGCATCCTCTATTTATCAGTATGCAAATATTTTCACAAAGGGCCTACCTTTATTACTTTTCCTTGATTTTCACTCCAATCTAAGCGTTCAACCTGCTCTTGGTCTGATTGCAGGGGTATGATCAAATATTGACCCTTACATCTATTCTATTATTTAGCCTAATTGATAGAATACTTATCCCAAAGATCAATCATGTATTTAGCCATATATTGTGCATATGTACACTCTTGTAATTCTCAGTATATAGTAGAATGTAATTATCCAAAGGAAAGGTAAAATTCATTCTCTGAATAAGCTCTCTTTTGACACTTTTGTTTAAGTTTCTCATGTTGGACTGCTTATCTCACCAGTTAAACTCTACTTTATTGTTAAGAAAATGTTCTTTGGGTTTCTTCTTTTGGCTATAACACTCTCTAAATTAGCAAACTAACTTCTCAATTCTCAACCTTTATGGTTCTCTATATGGACTTTTGTCTCCTCTAGAACCTCTCCCAAAGGAAGACGATTGGAGAAGCTCAAAAAGTGAATAATATTTATTAAGTTTACCCAAGGAAGACGACATCATTGACTTTCTATTTTATCTTCAAGTAATTTATGGCATTTTTGCCTAGGGAATCATGCTATTGTCATATTTATGACATCGCAAAACAAAAGCTTTTACTTTTTCCATCAAGTTCTAACATCCACACATACACGTTCTGACCTCTTCCATTGTGGCAAATGGGGTGGATATTGCATTAGCATTGTATAATTTTTAACTATAAAAATTATATACTTTTAATTTATCTATCATGTTTAATTATTAAAAAACACAATGGAAAGATAAATAAATAAATATAAGCATGAAAAATTAGTCGTGGATGAGTTTGAAAAATCTAAGTTTAGGTTATAAAATAATTAGTAGAAAATTTAATGTTATTTATTTTTTCTTGTCATCTTTTTTGAATTTGCACACGTCATGTCTATAAATACCAATAAATTGGATATAGACAATTTTCAACCCAAATCTTCTTCCTTATGTCCTATTTCACTCTTAATTTTAGTCAATCAGTGCAAGCAAATTGATCAACAAATTGATTTCTAGTTTGTATGATATCAAATACTCTCTCTATATGACATCCATAATTGAAGATACGAAATAAATGTCCATAAGGCATCTTTTACAAGAAGAGGAATATCAAAAATTGTCCAGCTTGTCTCCCACCACGCAACAAGACATGACAAATTTAGGATCATCCATATAATATCATATAATATCACTGAGTTTAGTTTATGAATAATCAACTAGAAAGACCCACGAGATGATATTCAACATAATTGACATAGATTTTATTATTGTACTTGCATTTACCAACTAGCAAACACTAAATACCCAATGCAAGAAGCTCTTGAATCATAAAAGTTTCACTTGTAGTACATCAAAATATATACCTATGGTTTCAAAAGTTTATCCAGTAAAATACAAGTCAAGTTCTTAAATTGTGCACCGAAATAGTAATTGGATCCCTAAACTTCGATTTCGCTGAATAAAGGACTCAAATTTTCAAAAGCTTCCGTCACTAACAGCGCCAGTGTGGTTGTGGATTGCTAACCTAGCATGATATGCCATATGATTTGAATTCTTGCATACTGACATGGCATATGATAGATGGAGTGACATGCTGACGTGACATATATCATGTTGGTGACGTGACACATGGCATGTCTGTACACAAAGGTGCTAATTTAATTAAAACACTAATTTTATTAGAAACCCTCTTAAAATCAATTCCAATTCAATTCAAAACTCTAATTAAATTATAATCAAAACTCTAATTCAATTTGAAATTGATTTAAAACCTCAGTTTAGTTCAAATACTCAATTTAATTTAAAAAACCCTAATTTCAAGTCATAATTTTATTTAACTCCCTATTTTATTTTTGTAGTGAAACTAATAAAGAAATATAAAATTATTTTTTCATTTAAAAAATTAAGTGTAAAAAAAAACTCTCATTCTCTCTCTCTCTCTCTCTCTCTCTCTCTCATCCAACCTCTCTCTATCTCTCTCTCTCCCCCCCTTCTTCCTTCAACCCTAGCTGTAGCAGTCGTGGCCACCGTAATAGGCCTCTTGGTTGTAGCAAACCATTCCTCACCATCAGGGTGGCATTTCTTCTCCTCTAGTAGGTGCAGAAAAGCCCTTAGCCTGGAGAAACACTTGCAATTGACTTCTATCTCACTGAAGAGAGATACGACCATGGCTATGGCTTCTACCATGGTAAAAAATGTTGTGTTGTCAAACAACAGAGGCTTGCCTCCTACGAGCTTGCTCGGGGCAAGTCATATCATTCAAGGTGAGGCCATAGGGACAATGAGTGTACCACAAGTTCAACTCTTTCTCCACCTCTCAGATCTCATTGGTTACAATCAATTAAGCCAATCACCAAGTTTCTTTCACCCTCAATTTTGCTTATCCACCATTAGTTTCACCTTAACACCCCTCTATCTATCTCTTAAAGACAAGTTGCCGACCTTATGGCCTCATTGTCAAATGGTGACACTTACCTAGTAAGCAAAAGCTCATGAGATACGTACCTCTTTCGTTTGATGGCATTAGGGACCATAACTCCCCAACATTTTTCACTATGGTGGTAAATACAGCTGTGGGCACCTCTCACCTTTGTGAGTGAGAGGCTCAACTACAAGCATTATTCATGGTTATGGGCCTTTCCCCACCCACCAATGGTATAGAGACGCAAAAATTCTACCACAACTAGGAGGCCAAAAGTTGTCTCTACTAGGAGGCGAACTACATGATTATGGTTGTTGTACTTAGGGTTTAAAGAAAGAATGATGGAGAGAGAAAAAGAAGAGGGAGACACAAAAGTGAAGAGAGAAAATGAGAGCTTTTTTCCTTAAACTTAATTTTTTAAATGAAAAATAATTTTTTATGCTTTTTGTTACTTTAATAGTAAAAATAAATTAGTTTTAAATTTTATTAGATTTGAATTGGGATTTTTAAATTACATTGAGAATTTAAATTAAATTAGGATTTTAAATCAGATTAGTGTTTTGAATTTAATTTTGAATTAAATTGGGATTTCGAGTTGAACTACGATTTGAATTAAATTGGGTTCCATGTCAATTTAGGGTTTTTAATTAAATTGGTGTTTTAAATGTGTGTTGATATATCATTGCTATGCCAACATTTTTATTGATTTGACACATCACGCCATGTAATATACAAGAACTCGAATCGTATGTCATGTCATACCAAATCAGTAATTGCTTTTGTAAATTTGAACTCTTTATTGAGTAAAATTGGAGTTCCGAAACAAATTATGATTTCAATGCAAAGTTTGAGAACCATGCATGTAATTTACCCAAAATTCATCATCGTATCTTTAAGATTAAGGTCAAATGAACTACATATAACAATAGAATACCGATTTCTAATATCATGGTACATGGAAACCACTCCATAGTGTACTATTCAGTGTTCATCACCTATGTTATTTTCAATTGAATTTAGACTCGATCCAATAATCGAATAAACCATCTTTGATTAACAGCAGACTCTCAAACTATAGCCATGCATAATAACGTTTTCATGATTATCAATCGATTTTGAACTTTATTTTAAGTCAATGTATCTATCATTTACACCTATTGTCAATCAATCACATACAAAAGTGACTTATATTAAACTAAAAGAATTTATACATACATAAATAATATAAATGCACACTACAAAAAGATATAATTTTAGTGATAGAATTTAACGACGAAAAAAATTCATCACCATTTTGCGACGAAATTAGTGACGATCAAGAATTTTGTTGCTAATTGATGAGGAATTTTGGGTCAAAAATTTTTCGTGACAAAATTAGCGACAAAAAGCATATTTGTCGCTAATTACGTGACAAAATTCATCATCAATTAGTGACAAATAGATATTTTGTGGCTAAATTTTACCACGAATTATATATTCGCCACTAAATTTAGTGACGAAAATATGTTCATGGCAAAATTAGTCGCTAATGAGCCTAAAAAATTTTCCGTAACCAAAGTTGTCTCTAATTAGCCACGAAAGATATTTTCGTCACAAAATTTAGTAATGGACTCCCATATTCATAGCTAAAGTCGTTACTAATTAACCACAAAAATATATTCGTGGCCAAACTCATCTCTAATTTTACATTTGCTTCATTATTTGTAACTAATTTCGTGACTAAATTCTTTCCATACTTTATTATAAAACATTTTCAACTGTATCACTCTTTTTGACCCTTTTTAAATAACATATCGAGTTAAATATATAGTTAATATTACAACTCTCATCAAATTAAAATTTTTTGACAATAAATAATTCAACCATTCTCTAAAAAATGGTTTCCGTAAGTCGCTGTTGTTAAGTTCATCCTTCATGTTCTTCGTCTTCTACGCCCATTCACTTCTCTTATCAATAGTTCAATCGTCTTCGAAAGTTTATCCGTTCATCTTCAAATGTCATCATCATCAGCAGCAGTAAGAAAGACAGTAGATCGAAACTTTATACATATTTTCGAAGCAATCGGACAATAGATCAGACATCAATATTTGGTGATCCATCTTGTTCAGCAAGTAAATTAAACAGTAGATTTTGGGGGACGGTGGTAGTGAAACAGATGGCTACTGAGAGGCAATTGTCCATTTACAGACTCTTATAGGGTTCTAAAAAAAATAAAATAAAAAAGAATAATAAAATAATAAAAGAAAAGGAAAAAATAATAAAATAAAATATAAAATGCTAATTTTTCAAAAATAAAAAAATAAATTAGCAATGGATTATGGCATTCGTTGTTCGTCATTAAAAAACCCATTACTAAGTTAGCGACAGACTTTTTTATCCGTCACTAAATCCTTTTACATTCAATTCTCGAGAAGTAATCTCTTCTCTTCTTGAGTCCTCTCTTCTCTTCAGCCGACCGCTGCATTAATCGCCTTGCAATCCTTTTGATTTCTCTAATCTTTTGAACACCTTCAGTTGTTGCAGCAACGACCACTGCATCAACCTTCGGAAGACCTTCAGCCACTGCATCAATCGACGGTACTCTGTCTCTCCCTCTCTGTCTTGTTTCAAAATTCTCTAATCTTGACAAGTTCATAGTTTTAATTGTTGGGCTTTTGTTTTCAAGCATGGAGATCTTCCCACACATGGCCACTTGAAGTCTCTCTCTCTCTGCTGACTTTTGATTTTCACTTTGCTCTTCGATAGGCCGATCCATTTTTGACTGTCTATTTTCAGATCTTTTCGCCATTGTACAAGTAATCCTATTCAACCATTTATCTTCTTTCCTATCAATGCTTACTTCATTGTTCTTCCATTGTGTGATGAAGGTGTGGTTTCTTCGCCTAGGGTTAGGGTTAGTACTGTGTCAGTTACATGAACCTTTGTTATTGTGTTTTCGAATGGTTAGGTCAGTGTTGTACTTCACACCTTCTTTGTTCAATCAAGCGAAATCTGTGACAGGCCCACATGGGAATTCATGTGTTCTACGGCTGAATTTTGGGTTTTTCTTAACATTGATTTATGTGGTTTTCTCTTTTTGCAATTGCTTAGGGCATTTTTCTCAACATTGATTTTTGTGGCATTTTTCTCTTTCTGTAATTAGTTTTCTCCTAAGATTGATTCATACACTTCACATCTTCTTTAAAATTAGCTTGTTATGGTCTCTAACATGATGAAGACTCTTTTTTAAAATCAGCTTGTTGGGTATTTAAAATCCTATTGCTGCTTTTACCTTGAGCCCTTATGTCATGAGGTATTAGGGTAGTTTTGTGTGAAAATGTTTGTTTTTTTTAACCTTAACTTTGAAACTTTTAGCCTTATGATCCTATTGGTGGGTTAGTACCTCAACATTAAATGGGTTCCTATAGGATTGAAAATGGTAGAACATGTTTTGAAAATTAGTGTGCTTTCCATTGGAAGTATTGTGATTTCAGTGTTTATTTTCTTTTCACAGATCTCTGAAATAAACTGTGAAAATCTGTGAATTTAGCATCACTGCATTAGGTTACTGGTGAGACATGATCAAAACACTAGTCGATGTGGTATCTGGTACTTGAAACCTGACAAAACACCCATAGTCCCGAAGGGCCTAGCCCCTTCGAATCACGAACATATCGATTGAAAAAGCATGACCGATCTGCAGATGCATTCTTTATGACCAAATGTCTACCCCTTGTATCTAATCAATGACTAGTGAATACTAAAGGATTCGAGCATTTCTATTCCCAATCGGTAACACTCAACTGAATCTCACCTTGACTAAGCATCCTATTTTAGTATGAAACATATCCCCCAGATAAGGAAGGGAACCCTTGAGGATCTAATCAATAAGAGAAAGAATCTCCCAGTATAATTGAATTTCCTAAATGATAACGACTTCAAATTTTTGACGTTTGGGAATCGAAATCCTCTGATCGCCTCATAAGGAAACTAGGATTGTAATGCTCTGAGATCATACGACTTTAAAGGGCATCGTATAAAAGCTCTCGATATGTTAAGCCAAGTAAGATATCTACACTTGATACAGAATACACAAAAGTCACAAGGAGATCCATCCTCCATTTCTCTCTGTCTATCTATCTATTCAAAAATCGTTCTTTGTGATTTAAGCATTAGAACCTCCCCCACTGGAACACCCTCTAGTGGTCTTTTGCAGGTTTTAAGTTTCTTCATTGAGTACCTGTTCGAGTCACAAGGAGCCGGATCTATGGAACCAAAACCAACCTCTAACAGATTGATGTTGTCCATGGGAAATAAACTAATCACCAGTCTTTCTCACCAACTTTCTATCACTAAACGAAACATGGTTGCAGTCATGATAAAACAGCCAATCATCAGACTTGATGATGATGATCTAATCGGAGTCAACCCTAGTTACAATAATCCTCTAGTTGTTATTATCAAAATGGTGTCTCGTATGGTAAAAAGGGTCCTTGTCGTCCAAGGCGTGAATTGTGACATCCTTACTTGGGACGCTTTCCATCAAATGGGCTTCAATTCCTTATACCTTGAACCCCCAATTGGATCCCTCAAGGGATTATCTGACGAATGTATCTATCCAGAGGGAACCATTCCCCTCACTATGACTTTAGGGACTCCCCCTAACCATGCAATTGTCAAGGCCACCTTCCATGTGTGAAACTATTCTCACTGTATAACGCCATCCTCAACTGACCGAGTCTAGATAAACTGGAAGTATTACCCGGTACTAGACATATGAAGATGAAGTTTAGAAAATCGGAAAGGATTGCTACTATCTGTAGTGACCTCGATCCCCATGTCCTCTTTGCTGATAGAGACGGGCAGGAAACTTTTCAATCAATACTCTAGAACTCAGAGGTGACATCGAACCAATAAACAAAACAGAACTAGGAGAAGAGGTAATCGAGATACCTCTGATTGATGATCCCAATTGAACTGTTCAGATTAGGGCTGGTCTGTCTATGGCCCTATATGAAGCTATTATCAGCTGCCTATAACGGCATTCCAAAGTTTTCACTTGGTCCCCCAAGGACATGCCTATCATCAATCCATCAGTCATCGTTCACAAGTTAACCATGAACTCTGACTATAAGCCGATTAAACAAAAGAAGAGAGTATTCGCCCTTGAGCGTCAGCGTGCCATTCAAGAAGAAATCTAAAAGCTACTAACCACCAGGTTCATTCATGAAGTCAAGTATCCCGAATGGCTAGCCAATGTGGCCCTGGTAAAGAAGGCCAATGGTAAATAAAGGATATGCATAGATTTTACGGATCTCAATAAAGCATGTCCAAAAGATAGTTATCTCCTCCCGAATATTGAGAAACTGGTAGACAATTCTTCAGACCACCAACTCTTAAGTTTCATGGATGCCTACTCAAGGTACAATCGATATGAATAGTACCTAAGGTGAAGAGAAGATGAGTTTCATCATTGAGTTCAATACATACTGTTACAAAGTCATACCTTTTGGTCTAAAGAATGTGGGAGCAACCTTCCAACGATTGGTTAACGAAGTCTTTAAAAATCAGCTTGGTTGAAACATAGAAGCACACGTAGATGACATGCTTGTAAAAAGTACTAATGCAACTCATGTTGCTAGGCTTGAGGAGATCTTTCAGATGCTCGAACGCTACAACATACAACTGAATCCTACCAAGTGTACTTTCAGTATTGCGTTGGGTAAATTCTTGGGTTTTATGATCACCAATCATGGGATTAAGGCAAATCTCAGGAAGATACAGGCTATCTTGGATATGTTGTCACCTCAAACATTGAAGGACGTGTAGCACCTTACTGGTTGGGTAACAACTCTAAGCCGATTCATGTCAAAAGTCGGTAAAAAGTATAAACCTATTTTCGATGCTCTAAAGAGATCCCAATGGTTCACATGGACATCTAAGTACCAAACAGCCTTCAAACAACTTAAAAAGTATCTTATGACTCCTCCGCTACTCTCCCAACCGATTCCTGGTGAGAAACTTTACCTTTATCTCTCTATTTCTGATCGGGCACTTTACTCTATCCTTGTAAGAAAGGACTCAACTGTTCAAAAGCCAATCTATTACATCAGTCAAATACTCAAAGAAGTTAAAATCAATTATCAATCAATCGAGAAGATAGCACATGCACTGGTCATTTTGGCCAGACGACTTCAGTTATACTTTCAAGTTCATACCGTTGTGGTGCTTACCGACTAGCCGTTGAAACAAATCTTCCAGAAAAGAAACACCTATGGCTGTTTAATCAAATGGAGTGTTGAATTGGGTGGATTTAACATCCAATATCAGTCTTAACTTGTAATCAAAGGGCAAGTCTTGGCCGACTTCATTCTCGAATGCACCCTCCCGGTTGTAGCTATACTCGAGTTCACTAACAATCCGAGCAAATGGTCGTTGCCAGACTAGACCATATATGTTGATGGGTCTTTAAACTCTTCAGGTAGTGGTGCCAAGCTCATATTAATGGGTCCAAACAACTTTAAAGTGGAATATGTCCTCCGTTTCAATTTCAAAGCCACCAACAACCAAGTGAAGTACAAAGTCTTATTGACGGGACTTTGAATCGCAATCAATATGGGAGCCCAAAGTGTTCGGATATTTACCGATAGCCAACTGGTAATCAAGCAGATCAAAGGGGTCTGGAGACCAAAGTCCCAACTGTGGCCAAATATCTAAGTAAGTTGTGTGAGACAATAGCGAGGCTGGACAGAGTTAACATTTAACAAATCCCTCACTCAGAAAACACAAGAGCCAATACGCTTTTCAAGTTGGCCAGTTCAAATTTAGTTGCTTTTCGCTGAATGTAAGCACACTTGAGAGACAACCAACTGCCCAACTCACCACTAGAAACAACTAAACTAAAGCAAGAGGCCACCCATTATATAATCATTGATGGATTATTGTACTGAAAGGTTTTTACTTACCCCTACTCGAGATGCATGACCCCAGAAGAGGGAAACTATATTCTTTGGGAGATTCATGAAGGGATATGCGGTCTTTACCTGGGGGCTCAAAACCCAGTCCACAAAACTTTATGACAAGGGTACTACTAGCCGACCATGAAGATCGATTCGAACAATTATGTCAAATAGTGTGACAAGTACCAACGATTCTCTTCGGTTCCATGAATGCCTTCCATCGAGCTTAGGCCCATAATAAGACCATGGCCGTTTATCTAATGGGGAATAGACACCCTTGGACTATTCCCACCAACTATTAGATAGAGAAAATTTCTCATGGTGACTACCGATTATTTCACTAAGTGGGTGGAGACTGAACCTCTAGACCAAATAATAACAACTAAGGCCCAGTCATTCGCATAGACTCATATAATCACTCAGTTTGGCATACCTCTCATCCTTATCATAGATAATGGAAAGCGATTTGATAATGTTAATTTCTAAGAGTTCTACACAAAGTTAGAGATTGACCATGGATTCTCATCGACTGCTTACCCACAGACTAATGGATTGAGATAGATAACCAATAGAACAATCCTCTAAGGACTAAAGACCATGCTAGATGAAGCTAAAGGATGATAGGTAGATGATCTCTATAGCATCCTCTTATCGTACTGCACCACGCCCCGATGGGCAAGCGGAGAGATTCTGTTTAGCCTAACGAACGGAAGTGAAGCTGTCATACCAGTGGAGATTGGGATCCACTCGTTGTAGGTGACCCAGTATGATTTTGAGCAAAACAAATTTGCCTTGCGTGAACACCTAAACCAACACCCCAAACTATGGGAATCTACATCCAACCGAATAGCTGTGAATCAGCAACAAATAACGTAATACTATATTCGGCGAGTCAAAAGTCGAACATTTAAATCGGGTGATTTGGTGCTAAGAAAAGTGAAAGCTACTAGCTAACTCCAACCTGAGGACAAACTAGCCGCTAGTTGGGAAGACCCCTATCAGATATGCTTTATGGTTCACCTGGGGACTTATCGCCTCAGTAACCTGGACAGATCGACCATGTTCAGGATATAAAATGTAGAGAACCTGGGGATCTACTATCAGTAAATCGTACCATTTCTCCTTCGATAGAGGTATCTCCTATCGAGTAAGCCCCTCATGATTTTTCTGTCGATAGTTCTATCATTTGATTCCTAATGTTTTCCTAATAAAAGGATCTATCTCCCCAAACAGACCTTAACTGTCCGGTCATACTGAAGGGATCTATCTCCCCAAACAGGCCTTAGCTGCCCTGTCTTACCGAAGGAATTTATCTTTTCGAACGGGCTTTAGCCACCCTATCTTACCGAAGGGATCTATCTCTCCGAACAGGCTTTAGCCACCTTGTCCTATCGAAGAGATCTATCTCTCTGAATGGGCCTTACCCACCTTATCCTACCGAAGGTATCTATCTTCTTGAATTGGACTTAATCACCCTGTTCTATCGAAGGGATTTATCTCTCCGAACGGGTCTTAGCCGCCTTGTCCTATCGAAGGGATCTATCTCCCCAAATGGGTCTTAGTCATCCTGTCTTTCCGAAGGGATCTATCCCCCCGAATAGGCCTTTATCACCCTATCCTAATGAACGAATCTAATTTCTTGAGTGGACCTTGGTTAAAAGAACTTGTACCATCATTTGAATCTGTATCAATGGACAAACAGAACATACTCCTATCAACTAAGAGAGCATGAGTACAACACCTAACATTTTCTACACAAGTAGGTCAATCACATAAGCAGCTCGACATACGAAAGAAATTCCAACACAACAGATGACAAGTAAGTAGAGTAAATCTCTTTTATTTCCATATGACAAATACATATTCAATTACATGAGTAATTACACTTTACAAGTCCCTCAGTTCAATTGATTAGATCGAAAGAAACATATAAATGGTTATATCACCTTGATTGCTCGGCAACATTGGAGAGTACAAAAAACATAAAAAGAGGAACAATGAAAAACAATATGTAACCCTACTGATATGATAGGACTGCCGAAAAGGGGGACAAACTGATCGGGAAGAGGTTTAGAGGATGCATTAGCATATCATCACACTTTTTTCTATCACCTAGCTCCCTATACAGAACTGGTACGCCCTACCACCAAACTCAGAAGGAGACTCTTTTCTTAAATCCAAGTCAGGGACCCTGATGGGAACTTGGATGAAATCCATCATGGAATTTGGATACCGAATGGCATGACGATCCCTTATACCAACAATCCTATTTTTTACGAGACCTCATGTCGATAGAAGCAACTCATGCTACTGAGCTTTGCAAATCCATAGCATCCTTTTGAAGACCCCACATGGGAGATAACTCTCATAAGGAGAAAACCCTCAGGCATGAAGAAACTCGCTGAAGTAACGCAAAGTCCCACAGTTCTTATTTATAGACCCAAAGAAATCTCTTCAAAATCTTTAAGCAGTTGAAGTTTTTCTTTGAAAAACATGCGAATTAAGTGGAAAGGCTCATACTACCTCACCTTCCTATACCATTTTAATTTCGAATTGAATCAAATGGAAGGTGGGATGCATTAACACTAGTGGAAAACGAAATAGTTGAGACGAAAGGGGGACTTATATCCCATCTGTTTTAATTTTATATTAGTTACAGATGATTCGTATGATCTCAAGAGACACATGTCGCAAGCTTCTAGACTTTTCTAACTTCTCAAGAAATGAACTTCACTCATGGAGCCTCTTCTACAAATTGACACCATGAGTCGAGGGCAAATGATGAGACATGATCCAAACACCAATCGATGCAGTATCCGGGTGCCTGAAACATGACAAGACACCCATGGTCTGAAAGGACCTAGCCCTTTCTAATCACGAACATATCGATCTGGACAACACAACCAATTCATAGATACATTCGATAAGACCGAATGTCTACCCCTTCTTTCTGATCAATGACTATTTTAGTACGAAAAGTATACCCCAGATAAGGAAGGAAACCCTTAAGGATCTAATCGATAAAGAAAAGAATCTCTCAGTATGATTAAGTTTTCTAAATGATAATGATTTCGAATCTTTGACGTTTGAGATTCGAAATTCTCATATCGCCCCATAAGGAAACTAGGATCGCAACACCCCAAGATTATACAACTCTAGAGGGACATCGTATAAAAGCTCTTGTTACATCAAGTCAGGTAAGTTCTCTCACTTGACACAGAATACACAAAAGTCACAGGGAGATCCTTTCTCCCTTCCTCTCTGTTTGTTTATCTTTTTAAAAATCGCTCTTTCTAACTTAAGCGTCGGAGTTTCCCCTACTGGAGCACCCTCTAACAGTCTTTTGTAGGTTTTAAACCTTTTCATTGAGTATCCATTCGAGTCATAAGGAACCGAATCTGTAGAGTCAAGATTTACTTCCAACAGTTACAATAGCTCATTATATCACCATTTCTTTCATTGCCTGAGAGTGTGCGTGCACGTGTGCTTTTGTTTTTTTTGTTGGTTTCTCCTTATTGCTAAAAGGACTGGGACATTAAGTTTCATTGGACACACTACGGCCTTTCTGATTACAGTGCCTTCTTAAGGTTTTTACACATCCCACCTAACTTATAAATTTTGTATCATTTCATCCTAATATTAAAAACATTTGTTGTGATAATCACGTGGGATAGTACACAGCATATTATGGGGAGTGGGGTTAGATGTTGTTTGGCTGTTCATTGATCCTTTACTCAAAAATTGACCCGAATTTCATAAAAGGGTTTGGATCATCAATATTATGACAGTGACTGGGGTCCAATCCCAACCTAATAAGCATCTGTATTTGTGAGGCTCACTGTTTTTTAAGCTCATTGGAAGTTTGCTTATATCAAGAAAAGGTACAAGTAGAATCATGTTGGCATTGTCTGAACTTCTCATCTTCTTGCAATGTTTTTCTTGCACGACTTCTATGATCTAGTCTTTGGTACTTTATATTTTTTATTTTAAATGGCACGGGGGACGAGTGAAGGAGGGGAAGGGTGCCATGATTTTTTTTTTGTACTTTTGAATTTTAAATATTATCTATTTCTTAAAAATTTCAACTTTATTTTTAAAAGTTATAACTTAAACTATATATTTTATTTCGTTTGTTGTCTTCAATATGATTATTATGATATAACACTTATTTATTTGTTAATGAAATGAAAAGCACACCGAATGAAAATTACATTTGGTAATTTTGATTTTTTTTGGGATCATTTTGATATTTTTAATATTGGTTGCGGAAGTAACCCTGTGAAAGTTTTGAATTGAATTCTTCCTCAATATTTTTATATTGTGATAATTCAGTAAGTTTTAACACTGATGCAACACTAAGGATGCGTAGACCAATTGAAAATGTGAAGTATTTGCTAATGGAACCAAAATTGTGAGATTTAGCCCATATTATCACAGTATTGTTGAGAACATCATATCATCTTGTTGACTTGGTAGTGTTAATGTGTTTCACATTTCATGTTTGATTTGTTCTTTAAATCTAAACTTATTAAGTGCTTGACTGCGGAACAGTTGTTTCTATGTATCCTATGCTTGAATGCTGGTTCTCAGTCATGGATTAGGGCTGGGAGGGTTAATTTGATGCTTGTTGGTGTTATATAGTGTAAGTGATCGTAAAGTTTTTCTTCCTTAGGCTATTTGAAGAATGCTTTCAATGGAGATGGTACCAAACTCTGTGTTTATCTTTTTATTTAGTTCTGATACATGTGCACTCCCACTTGTTATTGGTAATGTGTTAAATATTGGTATTTTGTTTTTATTCCTCAAGAACTTTGTCAGTGAGGTTGTGTGTCTACCATAACAAGAAGAGAATAAGATATGCATACCTCACTAATTAGTTGAGGGCTTAATGGACAATTACTTTCCTATTCTAATACTTTGCTTTCCTTTTATAAATCATTCGAGTAAGTTAGTTGGAGTGTTGGTGATATTTTGTTTGATACGAAAGTTTGAACATGGTAAGTTTCTTGATACACTTTTTTATGTATTTGTAAAACATGCAATTGTTGTTTTATTATTTATCTAACATTTATACTTATCAGTATAAACGTAAAGGACATGTTCGAATTTCATAGGGAATATCAAACACTTCCCATTCCCCTTCGCCGTCCCCTTTCCCCACTCCTTTTGAATTTCCTTCAGCTCCTTTTTCGGTTTCACCTTTAGTGCAACAATCAAATGTTGTGAGGGACATAGGTATAGAAGATACGTAACACTTCATATCCACACGTGGAGATTCATATGTATTTAATTTTAAAATTCCATTTAATATGATTCTTTTATTTGTATACATGTAGTTGTTTTAATAATTTATTTACCATTGTTTATTTGTAAGTTGTTTATATTTAGATTCTCAGATCTAGTATATGTAGTGTGTATTATCAATAAAATTGTTAATAACTATTGGGGAGGGAATTGATTACTTACACCAGTACTGTAGATCAAACAAAAGAGTTATGGTGAAAAGAGTTTGATGTAAGTTTTGCCTTTCAATTGATATATCAATTAAAGTTCATGTCTTAGTAAAATTAATTGTTTTTTTATTTATTGTAGCAGAAGTTTAGTTGGGATGAATCTGAAGAGATTAAAATAAGAAGAATCTTTAAAAAGAAAGTTGGTGATCACATTCAAAATGTAATCAACAAATCCAAAACAAGTCGAATGAAGTCAAATTTTATTACAGAGGAAAATTGGATGATAATATTGGTCGTTTGGGAGTCTAAGAAGAGCAAACAAAGAAGTGAGTAGAACAAGAGGAACAGATCTTGTAATTCAGGGTATGCATCTACCACTTATGTAGGGGATTATTTAATGTCGATGAACATAGAAAAAGATTGGTACTATTTAAAACACTTATATTTTTATTTAATTCAATTATTTTTTTTTTACTATTTCATTATTAGTAAGTGTGAATTTCTTTTTTTATATATATAGGTTAAAGAAACGGGAACTAAGCTATCATATATGGATACTTTTGAGCATACATTTCAAAAGAAGGACAAGATCTGGAGTGGGGAGAGAGCAAAAGCAATATCGGTATGAAATTAAACTGCTTTGAAAATTAAAATTACAATTCCATCATTCCAAGTCATAATTATAAGAAGACCTTATTATTCATATTCATGTTGTGGTTTTTGTTGGAATATTGAACAAGTGTGTGAATTCTTGATTCTTTTACTATTGCTATGTATTTGAGTTAGTTTCTCTATATGGAATCAATTGTTATATTGTTTAATTTTTTATGGTTTTATAATCTTTTTTCGTTTCCCTTGCTTAACCATGAAAACTGTGATTGGTACCAACTCTGATAGTATGGCTTTATTTTACTTTCCTTTTAATATTCGTCATGATAATGTAGAAAAAATATAATAAGCTTCTACTGACTCATTCAAGTAGTGCTGGTGATGGTACTACATCTGAACCGTTCGTTGATAGTATGCCTTTGTGATTAGAGGCATCTGGTGGGGTAATAAAGAAAGAACAGTTGGGATGGGATTGTTGAGCAGAATGTACACATCTATTCCATTTTCCTCCACTACAGCTGCTTCAAGGACATAACCACAGCTAAGTGAAGAAGTGCATTACCTCAAAGAGCAACTTGCAAATAAAGATGAAGAAATCAAAAAACAACTTGCAAAAAACAAATGAAGAAATCATAGAAATCAAACAATCACTTGAGGTAACCCAATGACTTATCTTATAGCATCTCAATTTAGATGCAAGTCAGTTTCTCTCCTCACAGAGTCAGGTTCCCCCTCTATACCTCCTATTGATGACCCCGATGAAGATGAGGATGACAATGATTGATGGATATTTCTTGGATGTTGGATATTAGACAATATTGATACTATTATTAGTATTTTCTTGGAGGCTAGACATTAGACTATATTAATATTTGTATAATTTTGTTCTTATTGTCGTTTTGTTGGATGCACAAAAATTTATGAACATTGTTTATTGACTTTGCTCCTATTAGATGCTATTGACATTCTATTGGAAATCAGGTTGGATGGATATCGATGGTTGGGTTGGAAAATTTGTAGGTTCATTGGATAGATATTGTTGGTTTATTCATTATTCAAAAAGATATTGGATGGGTATTAATGACTTATTGGTTGGATAAGAATCTGATTATTATGATGTTTATCTTGGTTCGACAGGGCATTTCTTTTTGAATATGGAAAAATATGAAAGATAACAATTTTTTTTACTAAATTTATAGATCTGTCGCTAAATCATACTGAGATTCATCACTAAATTCATCGCAAAAATTTCATTACTAAATTCATTGCAAAATTTTGGCCATCGATTTAAATATTACTCTGAATTTTAGCAACGAAAAAAGGGATCCGTCGCTAAGTTTAGCAATGGAAAGATAATCTGTCACTAATTTTAGTGAAGAATTTAAGAATCAGTCGCTAATTTTAGTGACTGATACAAGTTAGAGACGGATACAAGGATCCGTCACTAAATTCAGCAATATATGATTTATCTATCACTAAATTTAGCGATAGGTAAATGTTTCTATCGCTAAATTTGGCGGTGGAATATTTTCTATCGCTAAACTTTTACATTGGATTTAAGTATCCGTTGCTAAATTTAGCAAACGTAAATCCGCTAAATTTAGCCACAAAAATTAGTGATAAAAAAATTTTCGTTGCTCTTTCATCAATGAATTTCTGCTCTTTTGTCACTAAATTTTTGTGATGCATTATTAACCATGAAAAGTTTTTCTACATTAAATTGTTTAGTAATGAATTCTTTTAAAATTTCTGTTACTAAATCCATCTTTAATACCGTGTCTTTTTTTGTAGTGATAGTTTATTTACTTGAATAAAACAAATATTATCATAATGCACAATATTCAATGCATAATCTTCTGATCATACAAATTGATAAATTTGTGAAAATTTAAGAATTGATTTCAACATGGTCTAATGCCACTCATTTAGGAGCTCACTTTTGCTTTAACAATTGCTAATGATGTTACAAGATGCAATTGGGTTTTTCTTATGCAACAAAAGTTTTAAATCCTTTCTCTTATCAAACATTTCTTTGCAAATGTTTAAACTCAATTTTAGTTTTCTATCAAAGTTCTTCATAATAGGCTTCTCACAGCATATAAAATTTGGCGATATTGGGCCTAATGACCTTTGATAAAATGGCCCGTAGCCACTAAAGCCCAGATGTTGACTGACTATTGAGGTTGTAACCCATTCCACAGATGACTATGCCGTCTCTTGGCAATCATGATGACTCTCCACTCTGACCTCTTAGTTCTCTTGCTTACCATGGGGAACTATTCCTATTTGTGATAAATGTAGATCTTCACAACCCAATAAGGAAAGAAATCCCAACTAAATTTAAACCTTCCCAAATCTAATACTAGTACATTGCAATCTTTTCCAATACGGAAGTGAATCACTTAGCGATTCAAATCTTTAAAAGGTCATTGCAATAGTTAAGAAACATTCCTATCTTGAATGACCTCGAGCCTTTAAAAGGTTTACCAACACAATAATCTCAAAAGATCCCATGTGAACTCTTTACAAGGCAAGTAGCGTTTTGACACTCCTAAGCACATACGACATTACCATACGTGCCACATATATATAGTAAATAGAGACAACATGCTAGGAATGCTTTTCTCTTTCTCCACACATTACACACAGAGATTACACAGGACCTAGACACTATCAATCATTTTTTTCAAAACTGATCCTTTTAGTTTGAGCATTAGAGTCTCCACCGCCGAAGACTTTTGTAGGTACATGCATTGAGGTTCGAGTAGGTAAGTATTCTTGTCTCATCCCCTCCCCCCTCTATCTGTCTCCCCCTCTTTCTCTCTCTCATTCTCTTGCTCCCTCCCCTTTCTCTTTCCTTTTCGTAATCTTTATCTCGTGATCTGCCTCGCACAACCTCTCTCTCTCTCCCTCTCACGATCTTTATCTTTCTTTCTCTCGTGAGCACTCTCTACCTTTCCCTCTCTTTAACCCCTAGAAGAACCAGATCTGCTTGTCTCTTCTTCTCTTCTGTTCTCTGTTGCCCTCCCTCCCCTGTTCTCCACCTTCTCCCTCCTGATCTCTACTGCTCTCACCTCTCTATTGCATATTGTTATCAATATTATTATTATTATTATTATTATTATTATTATTATTATTATTATTGTTGTTGTTGTTGTTGTTGTTGTTGTTGTTGTTGTTGTTGTTGTTATTAATACTATTATCATTATCATTATTATTATTGTTACTGCTATTGCTATTATTATTTCACAAATACCACAATTATCATCATCATCATCATCATTACTGTGAGTATTATTATTATTATTATTATAAAACGTTATATTATGAATTTTAAATTATTAAATTTTAAAATATTTCAAACTTATAGCAGTATAGTTGTAATATAAAATCTATTGCTTTATTATTATTATAGATATATATTATTTATTTATTTATTTTTCTATTATTTTTTTTGCTCCCTCCCTTTTTCTTTCCTTTTCGTGATCTCTACCTCGTGATCTCCCCTGCTTTACCTCCCTCTCTCATTTTCTCTCTTACGATCTTTATCTTTCTTTCTCTCGTGAGCTCTCTCTACCTTTCTCTCTATTCAACCCTTAGAAGACCCAAATCTGCTTGCCTTCGGCCCAGATCTGTCATCCAAAGCCACAAACTTGCTAAAAAATCCTAAATTTAGTGCTCGATTGCTCTCTAAAATCTAAGATCTATCTCTAGATCTCTCTCTCTCTATCTCTATCCCTCTCTCTCTCCCTCCTCTCTCTCTCTCAATAGCACTCTCCTCGGTAAGAATTCTGCCTTCCCTACTTTCTCATTCTTTGTTGTCGCCTCTTGCTGACCTTGGCAAGAATTTCTATCATTGTCTCTCCCTCTGCTATTCAATGTCACCCTCCCTCCCCTGTTCCCCGCCTTCTCCCCCCAATCTTCATTGTTTTCACATCATCATCATCATCATCATCATCATCATCATCATCATCATCATCATCATCATCATCATCATCATCATCATCATTGTTATTACTATTACTATTTCACTAGTACCACTACTATCACTATAATTATTATTATTATTATTACTATTATTATTAGTAATAGTATTAGTATTATAATAATAATAATAATAATAATAATAATAATACTATGAATTTAAAGTTATTAAAATTTAAAATTTTTCAAACTCATAGTTGTATAATTGTAATATAAAATCTATTACTTTATTATTATTATAGATATATTTATTTTATTTTATTTTTTATTTTTCTATTATTTTTTTCTTTTTCTCTTAATTTTTTAATTCATTTTATATATTATTATTTGAAAAACTCCACCAACACCAATCCTATACCCAGGTAAAGGAGTTGAGTTACAGTAGGTTGATAGCCGACATAAAATCATTTGTGAAATGAAAAGATGAGAGACAAATATAGAAAAAATTTTGAGGTATTTCCCCCACGGCAACGCACTATATCGGATCATGCGTGTAGTAATAAATTAACAAGAGACCCTAGAGTGAAGGTAAATAAGTTAGTCTATGAAAATAGGATTCATCTAACCACTTAGAATATAGGATCTTTGACCGACAAGTTAGGAGAGATAGGAAAAATAATAAATAGATAAAAGATTGATATCATATATCTTTAAGAAACTAAGTAGGTGGGGGAGAAGTTTAGAGCAGTAGAGTTTTATGGACATAATTTTTGGAATACTGGTAAGGATAGAACTAAAAATGGAGTAAGATAATTGTACACAAAAATCTATTAGAAGATGTGATAGAGATAAGAAAGAAGTGAGATAAAATTATTCTTATTAAGTTAATAGATGGAGAAAACGTAATTAATATAGTCAATATGTATGTCCCCAAATAGGTATAGAAGCAATTAGTAAAAAATAATTTTTAGAGGATTTAGTTAAATTTATATAAGCCATACCTATTGGAGAGAAATTATTTATTGGAGGAGACCTAAATAGACATGTAGGAAAGAGGAATGAAGGATTCGAGCTGTACATGGAAGCTTTGGATTTGGTAATAGGAATAAAGCAGGAGGTACCATTTTAGAGTTTGCTACAACATTCGTTTTGGTGCTTGTAAATACCTTCTTTAAGAAAAAGGAGTCACACATAGTTACATATAAAAGTAGATCCAATGTTAGCCAAACAGATTTCTTTCTCACTAGGAGAGGCGATAGAATGATCTATAAGGATTGTAAGGTTATATCAGGGAAGAGTGTAGTAACTCAGCATAGACTCCTAGTTTTAGATATACATGTGTCTGAAAGGCAAATAAGTATCTTCCATTTGTGAAGCCAAGAATTAAGTGGTGGAATCTAAAAAAGAGAAAATGTGATGACTTTTAGAGATAAATTAATTCAAGTAGCAAATTGGTCCACTAATGATGATTTTTAAAACAATGTGGAAAAAGGTGTTTACTAATATTAAGCGTATAAATAGAAAGGCTCTTGGTGTATCTGAGGGTGAAGCCCCAATAGATAAGAAATCATAGTGGTGGAATGAAGAAATACAAATTGTTATACGAATCAAATAAGAGTGTTATAGAAAACTTAAAAGTAATAGTAATAGCGATGCATATGAAAAATACAAAAGTGTAAAAAAAGATGTGAAAAAGATTATCCATGAATCAAACAGAAAGGTGTATAATGAACTATATAAGAGACTGAAGACTAAAGATTGAGAAAGAGAAATCTATAGAATTGCCAAAAGGAGAGAAAGGGAAAAGATCTAAATGGTGTTAGGTATATTAAGAATGAAACTGTAGCATACTTGTAAAGAATGTGGATATAAAAAAGCGTGGGAGTGACTGTTTTGATAATCTCTTTAATGTTAAGAATACAATATATTTAGGAAATATCAAAAAACCTGTAGAAGAGGTTAATACATAATTTAACAGTAAGATTCATCCTCACAAAATGAAGGAGGTCTTAAAGAGAATGAAGAATAATAAATCCATAGAATCTGATGGCATTCCCATTAAAGTGTGAAAATGTTTGGGCGAATTTGGTATAATAATATTCATGGATATTTTTAACAAAATTTAGCAAGCCAAGAGAATACTCCAAGCATGAAGGGAGAGCACACTTATACCACTATATAAGAATAAAGGAGACATACAAAATTTGAGATAGAGTATAGATTGAGATTAGAAATAAGTATGTTTTAGAATTAATTTGGATTTATGTCATGAAGATAATCAACTTGTTAAGACATTTAATAGAGACATATAGAGTAAAAATGGGAGACCTACATATGGTATTCATTGATCTAGAAAAAACATAGGATAGGGTTCCTAGAGATGTATTTTGGTGGGCGCTGATGAAGAAAGTAATCACTTTGAAATACAGTAATCTTATTAGAGATATGTATGAGAGAGTTGTAACCAATGTAAAAGCTTGTTGAGTGATAGCTACCCTATTAACATTCAAATCAAAAGAAAGTGCTACAAGAATCTTAAAATTGATCGTAGTAACGAGATTTATAAAAAATATAAAAATGTAAAAAAAGATATGAAAAAGATTATCCACAGATCAAAGAGTAAGATATATAATGAATTATACAAGAGGCTAGAGACTCGAGACAAAGAAAGAGAGATCTACAGAATTGCCAAACTAAGGAGAGGAAATGAAAAAAAATCTAAATGAGGTTAGATGTATTAAGAGTGAAACTAATAGTACACTTGTAAGGTGTGAAGACAAAATAAAGCATTGGAGGGAATATTTTGATAATCTATTTAATGTTGAGAGTACAATGGTATAGAAAATATCGCAATATTTGTACAAGAGATTTTAAACGTAAAATTCGTCTTCATGAATTAAAGGATGCTCTAAACAGAATGAAAAATAACAAAGCCATAGGACCGGATGACGTTCGTATTAAAGTGTTGAAATGTTTGGGTAAATTCAGTATAGTAATGTTAATAACTCAACAGAATGCTCCAAACATGGAGAGGAAGCACACTTGTCCCACTATATAAGAATAAAAGAGACATACAAGATTGTTCCAACTATAGAACAATTAAACTCATGAGTCATATTATGGAATTATTGGAGAAAGTGATAGAGCATAGATTGAGACTAGAAATAAGTGTCTCAGAACCAATTTGGATTTATGTCAGGACGATTCACTATCGAAACAATTTACTTGCTAAAGTAGTAAATGAATACATTTAGAGTGCAGAAGAGAGACCTACATATGGTATTCATTGACCTAAAAGAAGTATATGATAGGGTTCCTAAGAACGTGTTATTATGGGCGCTGATGAAAAAATAGATCTCTTTGAAATACATTAATCTTATTAGGGATTGTATAAAGGAGTTGTGGTTAATATAAAAACTTACGGGGGTCTGAGAGATAGTTTTCCTATCAATATTGGGCTCCATCAAGGTTTTCCTATCAACATTAGGCTCCATCAAGGTTCGACATTAAATTCCATACTATTTGCAATAGTGTTAGATAAAATCAACAAAAATATTCAAGATGAAATACTATGGTATATACTTTTCGTAGATGATATTGTATTGGTTGATAAAACTAGAGAGAGTATTAGTACTAAATTAGAATTTTGGAGGGTTATATTGGAATCTAGAGGATTTAGACTAAACAAGTCCAAAACTAAGTATATGTAATATAGGTTTAGTGGCAACCATTAGCATGATGAATAAAAGATTAGGTTAGAAGAAAGAGAAGTACTAAAAAGTGAACAATTTAATTATTTTAGTTCTATTATTTAAAACGATAGCTATATAGATAGGGATGTGAACAATAGAATTTAAGCGAGTTAGATGAAATAAAAAAATGCATCCGAAATTCTTTACGATCGCACGATACCATTACATTTAAAGAGAAATTTCTATAGAACCATAGTGAGATCTGATCTATTGTATAACACTAAGTGTTGGGCCAATAAATAACAACGAGAGCATAAAATAGCTATAACTAAAATGAGGATACTTAGGTAGATGTATAGCAAAACTGGAAAAAATAGAATTAGAAACGAAGAGATATGGAATAAGTTAGGAGTTAGTTTAATTGTAGATAAGTTGTGAGAATACTGTTTAAGGTGGTTTGGGTATGGGTAACGAAGACCCAAGAATGTACCTGTTAGGATGATTGAGAAATTAAATATAAAAGATTTAATAAAATATAAAGATAGGCCACTGAAAATTTAAATGCAAATTATTCAAAAAGACATGATAGTTATGGATTTAGTTGAGAAAATGATTTTAGATAGTAATGAGTGGCGCAAACAAATTCGTACAAATTAAATCAACACTCTTTTTTTTTTTATATTTGTTTCTCAAATGACCATCCTCAAATTTTGAGATAGAAGGTCTAGGTGGTTATTATTGTTGTTGATGATTAACGAAATCACAAAATGTATTCAAGATGAAATACCATGGTGTATACTTTTTTTAAATGATATAGTGTTAGTTGATAAAACTAGAGAGCGTATTAGTGCTAAATTAGAGTTATGGAAGGTCACATTGGAATTCAGAGGATTTAGATTGAGTAGATCAAAAACTGAATATATGAGATGTAGATTTTGCAACAATCATGAGGATAATGAAGAAACGATTAGGTTAGATATACAAGATATATTAAAAAGTGAATGCTTTAGATATTTTGGTTCCATCATTCAAAATGATGACACTATAGATAGGAATGACAATCGTTAGGATGATGAAGAAATGATTAGGTTAGATGGACAAGATGTATCAAAAAGTGAATACTTTAGATATTTTGGTTCCATCATTTAAAATGATGACAATATATATAAGGATGTAAATTATCGGATTCAAGCAAGTTAAATGAATTGAGAAGAGCATCCAGAGTTATTTGCGATTGTACGATACTACTGCATTTGAAGAAAAGATTCTATAGAATTACGGTAAGATCTGCACTATTATATAATACTGAATGTTGGTCTATTAAACAATAACAAGAGCAAAAAATGGTTATAGTAAAAATGAGAATGTTTAGGTGTATGTGTGGCAAAACTAGAAAAGATAGAATTAGAAATGAAGAGATTCGTAACAAATTAGGAGTTAGTTCAATTATGAATAAGATGCGAGAGTATCGTCTGAGGTGGTTTGAGCATGTGCAAATAAGACCTAAACACGTACCGGTTAAGAGAACTGAGAATTTAAATATAGTAGATTTTATAAAATATAGAGGTAGATTGCTTAAAACTTAAATGCAAGTTATCTCTAAAAACATGATAGTTAAGAGTTTAAATGAGGAGGTGGCTTTGGATAGATATGAGTGGTGTAGGAGAATCCGCATAAATTAAACCAATATCCTATTTTTTCCCTTAATCTTCTCCATATTTGTCACTCAAATAGCCGACTCCAATTGTTGGGATTAAGACTCATATTGTTGTTATTTTTGTTATACACGTGTCGAGGTTCATACCATAGACTCTTCATTGTCGGTTCCAAAATCAAGATAGAAGGGTAATATGCTTAGGTCATTTTTTGGTATCAACAATAGGCGCCCTCCATGGGAAATGACTGACTAACTAGCCTAAAAGTGGTATATGCCATTTTCCTCCATCAATATGCAATCGAAAAGAAAAAGGATAGCAATCGGCTTTGACAATGATGACTTACAAGGGGTTGACCTGACTCGACATGACCACTTTATCATTATAGCCAAAACAGGCCAGTATATTATGAAGAGAATTTTGGTCGACTAGGGGGCAGAATGCAATCTCCTTTACTGTGACACCTTCTCTCAAATGGATTTCCAGCAAAAGCACCTTTTGCCCCTATCGGCTCCTTGAAAGGCTTTTCAAATGAGTGACTATACCATGAAGTTATTGTCTCCCTTCTCGTAACTTTGGGGACATCGCCCAACCATGCTTGTACTATAACTTCATTTGGTGTGGTCAACCTACTATCTCCATACAATGCCATTCTGGGCCGCCTTGGCCTAAACGATTTAAAAGCACTTCCCAACATAAAACATATGAAGGTCAAGTTCAGAACCTTCTGGGTGTTACAACACTCGTTTGCGATCCTAACCCCCAAGATGTCTCCTTATTGAAAGCAGAGAAAAAGAATTTTAGTATAGGCACTGTAAAATTCAGAGATGACATTAACCAGTCTACCAAACCTGAGCCCAGTGAAGAGGTAATAGAGTTCAAGATCACCAATGTCCCAGGCTAGACTCAATCAGGGCCCATCTACCAATTCCCCTCCGGTATGCCTTGATTAGTGCTTACAATAGCATTTTGGTCTCCTCAAATGGAAACCTATCATGCACAAGCTCACAGTGGATCCCCACCACAAAATCGTGAAGCAAGAAAAGAGAATATTTGTGCTCGAACAGCAGCAAGTGATACAAGAAGAGGTGCAAAAATTACTGGTGACAAACTTCATCCAAGAAATAAAATATCCTAAATGGCTAACTAATGTATTCATCTTAAACAAGCAAACAAGAATGGAGTATGAGTGTCAACCTCACTGATTCAATAAAGCATGTCCAAAAGATAGTTATCCCCTTCCAAATATTGACAAGCTCATGGAAAACTCATCGAGACACTAGCTCCTGAGTTTTATAGATGCATACTTTGGTACCACTAGATTCACATGGTCCTTGAAGATGAAGAAGAAACAAGCTTTATTACAGAGTTTGACACATAATGTTTAAAGGTCATGCCATTCGGTCTCAAGAACGAGGAGCAACCTTCCAACAGTTAGTCAATATAGTCTTCAGTGAACAACTTGGTAAAAATGTCAAAACCTATATGGACGACATGCTTATCGAAAGCACCAATCAGGAAGGCCACATAGAAGATCTCGAAGGAACATTATAGACACTAGAGAACTTCAATATGAAGCTTAACCCTACCATGTGTACTTTCGCAATTAGTTCCAATAAATTTCTAGGCTTTTTTATTACCAGTCGAGAAATCGAGGCCAACCCAGAAAAATTCAAAATATTTTAGACATGGCTCCATCAAGAACTTTGAAGGAGATGTAATGTCTCATTGAAAGGGTCGTTGCCTTAAACTAATTCATGTCAAATGTGGGAGGAAAAAAAAACCTTTCTTCGATGTCTTGAAAAGTCAGAAAAATTCACATAGACACCCAAACACTAGGCAGCTTTTGACAAACTCAAGTAGTACCTCTTGTCATTGCCTTGCTCTCTTGGCCCATTCTTGGTGAGAAACTCTATCTCTATTTATTTATATTTGACCAAACTCTCTGTTTTGTACTCGTAAGATAGGAGGCCACTGTGTAAAAACCCATATACTATGTTAGCTGGGTACTCTAAGAGTCAGAAATCAATTATAAAGCCATCGAAAAGGTGCATTCACTCTTATTGTAACTACTCAACACCTTCAACCCTACTTTTAGGCACATATGATTGTGATGTTAACCAATCAACCCTTAAAACCAATCTTACACAAGAGAGATATCTCAGATTGCCTCATCAAATGGAGCATCGAACTTGGAGAGTTTAATATTGAATATCAACTAAGACCCGCCATCAAAAGTCAGGCCTTAGTAGATTTCATTCTCGAATGCACTTTCCCGAACTCCATTGAGTCAACACTGACAGCCTTCTAGGAGCATAGTCGACCTCACCGTGGACACTACATGTAGATGGCTACTCTAACTCCTCAGGGAGCAAAGCAAGACTCATCTTGGTGGAGCCCGAAGGCTTCAAGTTAGAATACACGCTTCGTTTCAACTTTCAAGCCACCAATAATTAGGCCGATTATGAGGTACGCCTTATCGGCCTACAAAGTGTGGCATTACTGGGGGTTTAGGACATTTGAGTCTCCACCGATGGTTAACTTGTGGTCGAATAGATCAAGGGAACATATGATGCCAAAAGCTAATGATAAGCTCCAGAAGATAATGTCTAACTTCAATACGGTCAATATATAGTAAATCACTAGATTCGAGAATGTAAGAGCAGACACACTCTCAAAGCTCACAAGTATAAAGTTTGTCCAAACTAGCTAAATCGTTTATGTCGAGAACCTCTGGTACTTGAGCATAGATAAGCCGAAGCAAATCATGGTTACCAATAGTCCCCAAGCTGAAAAAGATATGATCCTTGCCTACCTTTGAAGTGACCAATACGTTAAGTGTCTGACACTTGAAGAAGGAGATTATGTCCTCCAAGAAATCCTAGAAGGCATATGTGGGAACCACTTTGCACTCGGGCTTCAGTGAATAAGGTCCTATGACAAGGGTATTATTAGCCCACCATGAGGACAGATGCAAAAACATACATCAAATGTTGTAACAAGTGCCAACGCTTCTCTCCGGTCCCCCTCCAACCTTTTTCCGAACTTTGTCCTCTTGTAAGTTTGTGGCCATTCACACAATAAAAAATGGATATACTGGGACCATTCCCACAAACAACCGAACAATGAAAATTTCTTATTATTACCATTGATTACTTCACTAAGTAGATGCAAGGTGAACCCTTGGCTTAGATAACAATAAGCAAAATTTAAGCATTCGTATGGATGTCTATTATCATAAGGTTTGGTCTACCCCATTTCTTTATTACTGATAATGAAAAGCAATTCGATAACAAGAATTTCAAAGAGTTTTACAGCAAATTCGAGTTTCAGCATTGTTTCACAGGGTTCAGTCTACCCCATATCTCTATTATTGATATCGAAAAGCAGTTTAATAACAAGAACTTCAAAGAGTTCTGTAGCAAATTCAAGTTTCAGCATTGTTTTACTTCTGTTATTCACCCATAACCTAACAGCCTAGTCGAGATTACCATCCGAACGATCTTCTAAGAACTTAAGATGGCCTTGAATGAAGCAAAGGGCTAACGAGTAGATGAATTTTATGGAATCCTTTGGGCCTACCAAACCACCCCTAGCCCAGCTATAGGAGAAATACTATTCGGCCCAGCTTATGGTTGTGAAGTAGTACTACCGGTAGAGATAGGTATCCACTCGCTCCATATTGATCAATATCAACCATAGGCGAACCAACTCGTGTAGTGCGAGAAACTAGACCTATTGCCAGAGATTCAAGACATTATATTAGCCTGGATTGCTTCTTACCAATAAGAAAATGCCCGAAATTATAACAGAGGGGTGAGAAAAAGAGCTGAATACCAGACAGGTCCGGATTGTGATATATACTCTAAGTGGCATATTTAAAATTTTTATATTTTATTAAATGGAGGAAGTATAGTTAATTTAAGTATAAGTGTGAATTTATGCTCCTCGAATTGTTCGGGAAACCCCTCTAGATACTTGACCGATAACTTATTGATTTTAAAATTTCTGATCAGTAAAAACATCAGTTAATTGAGTATTCGGTGACCAGTATTTGGTGGGATTTGACTTTTCTAAGAAAATTTACTTGTTCGGTGAGGTTTTAGTATCTTGTCAGAATAATCTCTTTAAAATTTTGATTTTTCGATCGGTAGCCGACGGTGACCATCCCTTAGTGATTTAATATCTCTTCGGTGTGATGTGAAGTGTGGCTTATCCATAGACTGTGGAGTTAAGATAATAGAATATTTCATAATTTCTACATATCTATCGGTACACCCAATTTTCTATACGATTCGGTATATTACACTTCACTTATACTTTCTTCAATGGTAAATATTTGGGTCATCGGTGGATGTCCAATCTTGAGATCTATTGATATATATTTTGACAACTCCATTGGTACCTTTGCCACACATATATGAATATATATCTCATCGGCATGTTGACCGAATGACACTTCGAATCAATGCCGTCTATTTTTTGTTACTACACATGTTCGGCTACCCTTCAAATTTATAATCGGTTATGTTTGAATAAAATTGCTGGTCGGTCATACTCCTTTTCAATTGCTCATTGGCTATCATTTGTGACATTAACACACGTTTATTTAGTCATCGGTTCTGTCCCACCTTCCACTCGCTGCCTTCGGTGACCCCTCTATATTCATGTTTCAAATTGCCACTTTCGGTTGCTTATGTGCCATCGGTTTTCTTTTCAAACTATGGAAATCCCATTGGTAGTCATTTTAAAATAGTTGTTTGATACTATGTTAATTTATCGGTGGACACTCAATCTTACTTTTCAATATATTAGACTATCGGTGATCGTTTTGCTAAATTTCTACATATTCCATCGGTACCGAACAATAGGTCTATTTTCACATTTTTCCAATCTCGATCGGCTACCTTAGACTATATTTGTAATTTTTTATTTAGTGCAATTTGTCTTACTCTTGTTCGATCACTCATGTGCTGAACATATCTTTCCTTTTTGGTATTAAATTTCCAAATTATTATTGGTTATCTTGTTACCAATCGATGATACCATCGGTAATGTAGCACTTGTGAATTTTATTTTCTTGGCTTACCTAGTAACTCTTCCAATTGATCATGTCACTTACACTTGAGAAGACCAAAACTCACTTGTAATTGGAAATTCAACATAACCCATCGGCACATTTGTCTGTCGGTATTTCATATATTTGTTCGGTCACACCTATTACATTGAAAATTCAAGTTGTAAGAGCATTTGCACAACTTGAATTCTCATAACCCTTCAGTGTGTAAATGAGAATTCAAGTTGCCACTTGCCATCGGTCCTAGCCGACAAGTCTTGATCAGTCACCGAAGAGCTTTTACACAATGATTAATTTCACTAAAATTTCCCAACCAGTCAACACATTTCCCATTTGTACATAGTACCGAATGCCTCCTTTCCAATTGAAGAGCCGAATGCCTCAAGCAAATTGAAGTGCCAATTGCTTTCTTATTCTTGCAAATTGAAGTACCGAATGCCTCCTTGGAGACTTGATCTCTAGTTCTTCCAAGTGCTCAGAATAAAATTTTGACCACCATGCCATCCAATCCCATTAGTTATATATTGTACAATTATATTATATCCCTTATATTTTGAATATTTTAAATTTTTAATACTTCTAATTTACTTCCTATAAATTTGTATTCTTCCTCTTAACCTACCTGTCGGGAACCAAGTACAATTGCTTCATAGAATAAAAGTCTAAGAGTTTAAACCCATGGAGTTTCCTAATAACCCAAAAGGACATGTTGGGCAATTATGCAATTTAGGAGTGAACAAGGATATGCTTGGTAAATATTAAAAATGTGTTCGATGCTAAAAGAGATAGAGACTTTAGAATTGTACGAAGTTAGAGAACTCCACTTTTCTCTCTCTCTAGATTATTCTTCTCCTTTTTCTTGTCTCTCTTCCAAAACCTAAGTTATCCACTAACAAAAAATCAAATTCTAAGTTTCCAAATTATCGATCGAACACTCCAAAACTAGATTCAAGTATTAATATTGAAAGGCCCCCATGAATATAAAGTGTCACAAGGAAGGATAAAATTCTAGGGTTTGGTGTGACCCGAATAGGAAAAGCATCTTGGAGACAAGAATTAAGGAGCCTAACGGACTGATCGTGGCAAGATTATTGCTGTTGAGGAATCTAGGAGTGACTATCCTCCCGAACACAGTGAGTGAACGAACTGTTGTGCTTTGAATGAGAAAAAGATTTTTATAAATTCTTTTATAAATGATTTTCTACAATTATTTGTGTTTGTGGGATGTCCAAAAATGTGAGTTTAAATATGCATGCATCCACTGTATTTGTGAATAAATATGTACTACTGTTGTTAGAAATTACATTTATGAATATTGTGATATGGTTTGGTAACCATTTGCTGAATTTATGGTATATTGGAAAATGTTTGGATATTGTGAAATGATGGTGCTGGTGATGGTAAATGGCTAAAATCATTCCTCCCACGGAGCGACTCGACGGGATGACGTAGTTGAGGGTTTGTTTGGCAAGGGAGGTAGACACAGCCTCCTGCGTCCCCGTCGTACTGTCCAGATAGCACCCTAATGAGGTATGAGTCAATGCCAAGGAAGGACGGATTACTGTTTTGAAAAGAAATGATTGAAAACCCCTTGGAGGGATTCCATCCACGTTCAGCCAAACGTTGGGCAGGAGTGTTTCCTTTAGGGAGACCCTATGATTTTTGGAAAGCATAAAACTTGTGGATGCATTTGTTTTTATAATGAGCTGAATTGTATGATATTACTTATGCATTGATGATTTATTAGAAATTATGGCTTTGACATTCCCACACTCACCACTCATTTACTGTCACAACATGCTATTACACTCCACTCACTGAGTATTTTATACTCACACCCCTTTTTTTTTATCTTTTTTAGTGGAAGTGTAAATATAGCAGTAACCCCTTTCTGTTAGATAGATCCAATCGAGAAAAAGCTATCGGGACCTTTTGTTGGTATTGGCTCTCCCTAGATGTGAATTCTTGAGATTTGTAGATAGACCCATCGAATGACATATTTTTGAAAGTGAAAACTTTTATTTTAGGAACTGTATTTGAAAACTCTTTTGTAATGTTTTATAGACCAAATTTTTCTTAAAGTTGAATTTATGTTTGATAAGCTAATTGTTTAATTTGTTGGCTTCATTCAATTTGAAAAAGGGTATGTTAATATCCTTGCAGGATCTTGGAGTACGTGTTGGTAATTGCACGTATTTCTAGATCACGCGGTGATTGTCAAGTGCTCAGACTTGCTGGTCGTGATGACAATTTTATTGGTATTAGAGCAAACATTTTGAAGTTATGGAAAGTTTTCAGATCTTTACAAATGATTTTAAAGATTTTTGTATTTGTAAATGTTTTTGAGAAAATTTGAAAGCCTCCAATGGGTCCTAAGAAACTAATATGCCTCTAGCCATAGGTACCTAGAGTTGTCCTGGTATTGTGAACTAAAGTAGCTTATCTTTTGTAGACTATCATGCCTTTTCGTAGGAGAATGAGGAATGTAAATGAGATTCCTTCTTAAAGGCACAAGGATGAGTCATCCTCGCATGCTCCACCTCCTCCAACTTCTACTTACCCGGCTCCTCCAACTAGGATTCTTCCATGACCACTCGATGCCCTTCAACAATGGATGAGTGGTGGAATACATCCGGTGCATATTTTTAAGCACCTCCTCAAGTCCATATTCCTTTACCCCCAACCCAGTTCCACGGTCCTTCTATGGCGCCGGTAGCTCCACCTACTTCAGTAGCTACACTGTCCACCCGACCACCATTGAATTATCTAAGTTATTGAAAAAGGCTAGGCAATTAGAGTGTGTGACCTTCTCAGGGTCCAACGACCCTTCGGTGGTGAAGAAATGGATCAAAAGGGTCCAAGAAGTAATAAGGGACTTGCGGATTAATGATGAAGCTCGGAGTGACGTCCTTAGGGAGTTTGATGAGAAATTTTACACAATTTGATCGTGACTTAAAAAGAAGAGAATTCCTCCACATTCGTAAGGGAAATAGATCAGTAGCAGAATATGAAGTAGAGTTTAGGAGTTTGTCTGCAGTTGTTCCAGAGATAGTAGCCTCTGAGGAGTATAGACGTTTTAAATTTGAGGATGGTTTGAACTTAAATATCCGGGAGAGGATGTCAGTAACAAAGGATCATATCTACCAGAATATTTTGCAATTGGCCTTGAGGGCCGAACATATGGTGTTACAGAGAGGCAAGATTAGGGTGTATCAAGGGAAGAATAAAAGGTCTGGGTTCACTTCTGACCAAAGTTATAAAAAAAGCAAGAGCACAGACTCCTACGGTAGTGGTTCCGTCTCATAGTTGGTTGGCACCCCCCAAGGCCAATTGTTCTTCAAGCCAAATACCCCAAGCTGTAGTGCTAGATCAGGAGTAAGACTAGATGGAAACAAAGGAGATCCTTGCATGAATTACAAGGGATATCACTCAGGTCTATGTAGGGGACCCAAACGATGTTATCATTGCGGGAAGGAGGGCTACTTTCGGCAATCTTGTCCTGAGTTAAATATAGAATGGCAAGGGAACAAACTTGATCAAGGTTCTTTTGGTGGCTTCAAAGGTGGTCCAACTACTATTTCAATACCACCCATCAATGTTACTCCAAGAACGAGGACCGGCAGCAATACTATGGCTACCAATCCCTAACATCCTCCACCAGGAACTCAAACTAGAATTTATGCAATGACCAATGCAGAAGTACAGAGCAACCCCGATGTTGTTACAGGTAACTTTACTTAAGCATAAGACTCATTCATTTAAAAGGCAGGTTATTGGCATTACATGACATTGGAAGTATTGCATGGTGATGGATATATGAGTTTTGCTAAGTACATTGCATGGTATTAAGGTATTGATGATTATTTTAGGAGAATACTTGGAATCGTTAGTGTTTCTATAAAATAAATTCATATGATGTTATAGAAGTTGCATATGAAATGTGTGTCATAAGATTTGCCTGATGATTATTTGATGGTTTATACTAATAGATTTAAAGAAACCTTTGGTGTTGATGCTCACATATCTATTAGCACGGGATGCAACAATTCTTTCATTAGTGCAAGTTTTGTTAGGCACATCAATAAATCTATGACCCCACTTGAGAAAGAGTAGTTAGTGATTACATTTTGGGTGAATTGCTGGTTAGAAATACAGATTTCGGAGGTTGTGATGAGCAGATAGGAAAAATGATTCTTAAGATGGGTTTGATTTAGTTAGAAATAATAGAAATTAGATTTTGTTTTAAAAGGTTTGGGGGTCAATTGATTGAGATATTTGTTGATGGTTGAATTTAAAATAGACATAAAATTTGAAGGGATATTTATAGTTTTGGGCAGAAAATGCAAGAGGGAAAGTAGTTAGTTATGTAAGAAGAAGTTATCGCTCGAGTTCTAAATTCATGGAGATAAATTTATTTGGAGAAGTATTGTGTCAAAATAATTCCTGACAAATGAAGAGTTTCTTTGGATTGTTGGGAAAAATAAAACAAATACAATGTAAATGAGTTTTACAGCAGGATGAGAATGGACAAGGTTGTGTAACATATGTGATTTGAGGTTAGTGAGTATTTAAGTTATCAAATTAGTGGTGTGGTTAATAAATCCACATATTATAATAACTTTGACGAGGGAAATATTTGATTCCTAGAGCTGTATACATTTTAGGAAGAGGAGATACCAAAGCACAATAGTCATATATTTTGGGCAAAATAAACATTCTTTGAGGCTGTGCTAAAAGCTATTTATCTTTTATCTTAATTTTAAATTTTGCAGGTAACGAACTTCTTTCTAAAGGCTCAATTAGTTGAAAATCACATGAAATAATTTGGAGAAATGTGAGAAGTAACTGAATAGCTAAGAGAAGTAAATTTCTGATTGATAATTTGAACATGTTTTGTCATCTCTTAACACTTGTGAATGTGGGAAAACTTTGAAAAGGTGAAAAATATTACACTATATGAGATATAAGGTTAATGTGGTTTGATCCTAGAAAATGATCTATATGAAATATTCTCAATTGTCTGAGCTTAGTCACTATTTATGGAAATAAAAGAAAGTACTTGCTAGGATACTTCCATATTCTTAAATTTTCTGTAATTGAGCTGAGGAAAAAGTTAAAATTTTGGAGTCCAACCGGTAACTATTTTGGAGAAGCAAGTTACAAGTTTGGAGGAACAATCAGGTTGAAAAAATGGCTTGGGAATTTGAGGAGACAATGAGGAAGCGATTTCTCCAATTGTTAGAAGTACAATTATGCACTGAAATTTTGAGGACAAAATTTATTTTTAGGGGTAGGAATTGTAACACTGGACAAGTCTAGATTGTGATATATATTCTAAATGGTATATTTAAAATTTTTATATTTCGTAAAATGGAGGAAGTAGAGTTAATTTAAGTATAAGTATAAATTTCTGCTCCTTAAATTGTTCGGGAAACCCCTCTAGATAATTGACCCATAGCTTCTAAATTTTAAAGTTTCTGATCAGTAAAGCTATCGGTTAATTGAATATTCGTGACCAGTATTTGGTGGGATTTGACTTTTCTAAGAGAATTTACCTGTTCGGTGAGGTTTTAGTATGTAGTAAATAATCTCTTCAAAATTTTGATTTTTCTAATCAGTAGCCGATGGTGACCATCCTTTAGTGATTTACTATATCTTAGGTGTGATGTGAAGTGTGGCTTATCCATAGACGTGAGTCGAGATAATAGAATATTTTATAATTTCTACATATTTATCGATATACTCAATTTTCTATACCATTCGATATATTACACTTCACTTATACTTTCTCCATTAGTGAATATTTGGGTCATCAGTGGATGAACAATCTTGAAATTTGTTGATATGTATTTTGACAACTCCATCGGTACCTTTGCCACACATATATGAATATATATCACATCGGTATATTGACCGAACGCTACTTCCAATCGGTGTCTTCTATTTTCTATTACTACACATGTTCAACTACCTTCAAATTTATAATCGGTTATGTTTGAATAAAATTGTTGGTCGGTCATACTCCTTTTCAACCGCTCATCAGCTATCATTTGTGACATTCACTCACATTTATTTAGCCATCCGTTCTTTCCCACCTTCCACTCCCTGCCTACCCCTCTATATTCATGTTTCAAATAACCACTTTCAGTTGCTTGTGTGCCATTGGTTTTTTGAGATCTATTGATATGTATTTTGACAACTCCATCGGTACCTTTGTCACACATACATGAATATATATCTCATCGGTATATTGACCGAATGACACTTCCAATCGGTGCCTTCTATTTTTGTTACTATACATCTTCGGCTACCCTTCAAATTTATAATCGGTTATGTTTGAATAAAATTGTTTGTTGGTCATTCTCCTTTTCAATTGCTTATCGACTATCATTTGTGACATTCATTCATATTTATTTAGCCATCGGTTCTTTCCCACCTTCCACTCCCTGCCTTCGGTGACCCCTCTATATTCATGTTTCAAATTGCCACTTCGGTTGCTTGTGTGCCATTGGTTTTCTTTTCAAATGATGGAAATTCCATCAGTAGTCATTTTAAAATAGTTGTTTGATACTCTGTTAATCTATCGGTGGACACTCAACCTTACTTTTCAATATATTACCGTTTGTTTGTAGACTATCGGTGATTGTTTTGCTAAATTTCTACATGTTCCATCGGTACCGAACAATTGATCTATTTTCACATTTTTCCAATCCCGGTCGATTACCTTAAACAATATATGTAATTTTTTTTAGTCAGTGCAATTTGTCTTACTCCTGTTCGATCACCCATGTGCTGAACGAATCTTTCCTTGTCGGTATTAAATTTACAAATACCTATTGGTTATCTTGTTACCCATCGGTAATGAGTACCATCGTAATGTGGGATTTGTGAATTTTATTTTCTTGGCTTACCTAGTAACTCTTCTAATTGATCACGTCACTTGCACTTGAGAAGACCGGAACTCACTTTTAATTGGAAATTCAACATAGCCGATCGGCACATTTGTCTGTTGCTATCTCACATGTCTGTTCAGTTACTCTTGTTACATTAAAAATTCAATTTTTTTGAACTTACCATTTTCTGCACACTATCTTGAGAATTCATCGGTGCCACCTCTCAAATTTTCCATCGGTTGCCATTTCCCTTCGGTGTGTAAATGAGAATTCAAGTTGCCACTTGCCATCGATCCTAGCCCACAAGTCTTGATCGGTCACCGAAGTGCATTTGCACAATGATGAATTTCACTAAAATTTCCCAACCGGTCAACACATTTCCCACGTGTACATAGTACCGAATGCCTCCTTTCCAATTGAAGAGCCGAATGCCTCAAGCAAATTGAAGTGCCAATTGCTTTCTTATTCTTCCTTGCAAATTGAAGTATTGATTGCCTCCAAGGAGATTTGATCTCTAGTTCTCCCAAGTGCTCAAAAAGATTTTAACCACCATGCCATCCAATCCCATAAATTATATATTGTACAATTATATTATATCCCTTATATTTTGAATATTCTAAATTTTTAATACTTGTAGTTTACTTCCTATAAATTTGTATTCTTCCTCTTAACCTACCTGTCGGGTACCAAGTACAATTGCTTCACATAATAAAAGTCTAAGAGTTTAAACCCATAGAGTTTCCTAATAACCCAAAAGGACATGTTGGGCAATTGTGCAATTTAGGAGAGAACAAGGATATGCTTGGTAAATATTAAAAATGTGTTTGATGTTAAAAGAGATGGAGACTTCAGAATTGCATGAAGCCAGAGAACTCCACTTTTCTCTCTCTAGATTATTCTTCTCCTTTTTCTTGTCGCTCTTCCAAAACCCAATTGATCTACTAACAAAAGTTTAAAATCTAAGTTTCCAAATTATCAATCCAACACTCCAAAACTAGATTCAAGTCTTAATATTGAAAGACCCCCATGAATCTAGAGTGTCACAAGGAAGAGTAAAATTCTAGGGTTTGGTATGACCCGAACGAGAAAAGCATCTTGGAGACAAGAATTAAGGAGTCTAATGGATTGATCACAACAAGACTATTGCGGTTGAAAAATCTGGGAGTGACTACCCTGCCAAACATAGTGAGTGGACGGACTGTTGTACTTTGAATGAGAAAATGGTTTTTATAAATTCTTTTATAAATGATTTTTATAAATTCTTTTATAAATGATTTTTAAATAATTTTCTATAATTATTGAATTATTTATACTCACTCTTTTCTTCTTATTTTTTTCCAGAGGACGTGTAGATATAGTAGCAGTCCTCTCTATTAGATAGATCCAGTCGAGGAAAGCAATCAGGACTTTTTGTTGGTATAGGCTCTCCCTAGTTGCAAAATTTTGAGGCAAAAATGAAAACTTTTATTTTGGGAATGATATTTGAAAATTTAATTATTGTATATCTTACATATTTATATTTCCTTACATAGAACATTTGTCAAATATATTAAATGTTTGATATGTTGGTTTCTTTGGATTGAATGAAAATATTTCTATAGCCTTGCGAGGTCCTGAGATATGTACTGGCGACTGCACATGTTCCAAGATCACATGGCGCCTGTCACGCGCTCAAACTTGCAGGTTGGGGCATGACAAGAGCATTCAAACTAGGTGATCAAGTCCTCCAAAGCGAAAGCTACAGACAGTCATAGTTGGAAGTGAAACTCATATTGAACGGGAAAGCCCATATCAAGTGCACTCGGTAGGCCAACCAGGAACCTATCGGCCTCTCTTACCTAGATGGTTCTATTATGCCCAAAAGTATGGAGCTTGGACAACTTATGTATCTACTATCAATAAATTTGGTTATTCCTCTAGCTTGATATAAGCTACAATTTACTAGCAATAACATTGTATTTTTACATGACATTGACAAATTGGGTCCCCACTTTCTTATTATGTTCGACACGATCATTATCTCTTGGTTCTATGCCTTCATGTGGGTTGCGCACTCATTCTTAGCCTCTATATGGGATATAACTCCCGAATGGGTGGGTCTCACTATTTCTTGGCTCTATACCTAACATGGGTTCCACACCCATCCTTAATCCCTATATGGGATCTAACTCCCGAATAGGTGGATCCTACTATCTTTTGGCTCTACACCTCACGTGAGTTCCATACCCATCATTAGCTTTTATGCGGAATCTAACTTCTAAGCGGGTGGCTCTCACTATCGCTCAGCTTAATGCCTTATATGGGTTCCGCACCCATCTTAGCCTCATACGAGATCCAATTCCCGAGCAGGTGGATCCCACTATTTCTCGGCTCTACACCTTACTTGAGTTTCACACCCATCTTAGCTTCTATATGGGATTGAACTCCCGAATGGGTGGCTCTCACAATCTGTAGGCTCTATGCCTCACGTGGGTTTCATACCCATTTTTAGCCTCTATACAGGATCTAACACTTGAGTGGGTGGCTCCCATCATCTTTTGGCCCCATGCCTCATATTGTGTTCTACACCCATAATCTCTTGGTTTGCATCACACATCTTGTACTCATGGTTCTTTTACTGATGGAATCTTGTACCCACGACTTTAACAACAACCACTCTTTTAGAAGCCAAACCTGCAAAGAAGAAGAAATTTCCCTTCGATAGTGAACCCCTAGAGAAAACACGACCCTTTCTTCACCCTTTCCTCACAAATGACTTCTCTGAAACCAACCCTTCTATCATATATATATATATATATATATATATATATAGTCCAAAGATAGAAACTATATCATCAAAGTCCCTTGAAGATTGGAGAGACGTTGAACATTTAATACACATGCCCCCCTGTTCACGCTTCCCATTACATCTTTTCTGTTTAACAATAATACTTCATGCCTTTTCAATATTCCTAATTACTGCAGCATTTAATTTATTCCTAACACTATTTTTTCAAAATTACATAAGCAGTTGGGGGGCAAATGATGACACTGGGCCTAATTGCCCTTGATAAAATGGCCATAGCCACTAAAGCCCAAATGTTGACGGATTATCAAGGTTGAAATCCATCCCACGAAAGACTAGGTCATCTCTTAACTAACGAGAGGACTCTCCACTCAGACCTCTCGGTCCTCTCGCTTACCACAGGGAAGCATTCCTATTATGCAATAAGTCTAGACCTTAATGACCCAATAAGGAAGGAAATCCTGACTAAATTTAAACCTCTCCAAATCTGATTCGGGTCCATTGTAATCTATAGAAAGTCTACTAATACAGTTTCTGTGTTAACAGTTAGAGAAACTTTCCTATCTCGAAAGATTCCGAATCTATAGAAAGTCTACTAACATAATTTCTATAATTTCAGAAGATCTCATACATTCTCTTTGCAAGGAAAGTAGGATTTTGACACTCCCAAACACATACAACATTCCTATATGTACCACATATATATAATAAATAGAGATAACATGTCAGATATACATCTCTCTCTACACATTACACATAGAGACTATACAGGGTCCAAGTTCTCTCATTCTTTCCTTCCAAAATTGTCTTTTTTACTTGAGTATCGGAATTTACTCCTGTCGGCTTTTTGAAGTACACGTGTCAAGGTTCATACCATAGACTCTTCATCCCCGGTTCTCCACTCGAGACACAAGGGTGATCTGCTAAGATCATTTTTTGGTATCAACAAAATTATATTTTAATAAACATGATGTTATTCATCATTCTAGCTGCACTCACCCGATAGCAAAATGGGTTAGCCGAGTTCAACAATGTCACATATTGGAAGCACCGCAAGTTCTAGGGTCTCAAGCCAAAATTCCCCTCTCCTTTTGGAGGGATTGTGTTCTTGCAACTACTTACGGCATCAGCCGAACACCTATGCCAAATCTTCAAAATAAATCACCCCAGGAGCTTCTTTTCTCTAAACCTTCCTCATACACTCACCGTCTTATTTTTTGGTTGTTTATATTATGCGACCACTTTACCATCTTCTCAAGATAAATTTGGTGCACGAGCTAGAAAATGCACTTCTATTGGTTTTCCTCCGCGTAAAAAAGGATTTTTTTTATTTTTTATTTTTTTTGGAATCATTCCAATCACCATTGTCACAATAGCTCAAACTATGCACGCGCCGTACACTTTTATTGATTTGAGGAGAAAATGCACTTTACAATCTTTTAACACACTCTAAGGGACACATGGCAGGCAGTCGCTGCATGGGCAGCCAGCCACCTGCTCCACTATGCACGCGCCGTATCCCGTGTGCCAAGGCGTGCGCGCATGTCCAAAAATAACTCCATTTTTCTGCTGCGATGAGAGAGGTGATTGGTAGACCTGGTGTTCTGAGGAGTTCATCGATGCCATCTTCTTTACAACTTTCTTCCCCCTTCAATTTTCTGCTCTTTATGCAAAAATGATCTCCTTGATTTCCTCTTCACGGTTCTGGCACGAACGAGCTGTGACAAACACAATGCGTAACCACATAACATTACACAAAATGTCTCCACCATTGCAACTGCAGTGAATTACCGTCGGGTGGTTGAGGCGATTCAGGGGACAGTGAGTGAAGGTGATTGAGACAGAAGAGGCTTGGTTGTTTTTTTTTTTTTTGTGGTCAAGTTACAAAAGAAAAAAAAAAAAAAAAAACCTTCAATAATGATCAGAACTGGCTGAAATCACCTGAAAGCGAGGAAAAAATTGCGAATTTCTTTTATATTATTGCTGAAATTAGGTTCTTAAAAATGAGCTTCGTCTTCTGGAGGGCCTTTTCCGTGCATGGATTGAGGAAGGGTATCAAGTAAAAATATGAAAAATGTAAAAGATAAAATACTTTGGATAATATATACTTTGTTAAATAAAAGTTAAATACAAAGAAAAGCCCATTCCATTTTCCTTTTGTAGATGACCTATGATGGGCGTGTAACAAGTTCCTTGATATCATGCATGTAATTATCAAATCATACGATCCTTTATGAATGAAACATTAAGTTCAACAATGAAATCTCATAAAAAAAAACATGTCAATAAAATTTAAGGAAATAAAATGAATCAAATCATTCTATTAATCAAAAAATAAAATCTATAGAGTTCTAAAAGCAAGAAATCTAACTAAACATAATAAAGAAAAATAAGAAAGGTAAAGAAAGCATCCGTAAATAAAAGAATCCGTCCAAAGAGGTGGCAAAGGATATCTCTCACTTATAATTTAAGTGCTAAGAATCCTAAATGACTAAAAATTTACGGATCTTTATAATAGTTTAATATTTCACTTAGACTGTGGATTTTAGAATTCATGGGTCTTGATTTCCAGCACTGTAGTAATTTCAACTCAAATTTTGGATATCTTCTGGTCTGACCCAGTCTCTAAGGTCTTCATAAGATTTGTAAGTTTTGAAATCTTCTTTTCAACCCAATAAGAAGAGGTCAATCGGATATTGAAGTAGAAAGTTATACCCAAAATACTAACAGTTGTCTGTACAGTTCAATATTTTTTAACAATCCCAATAATTTTAAAATAAAATCCACAAAAATAATCAGTATAAAATCATGAAATAAATTCTAAAAATAGTTCTAAAAGTCATATATAAAATTTAAAATAAAATAAAATAAATTAATTCAAATATATAAAAATATTGCTATCAGAGAGAAAGAGAGAAGTCAGTGCTGTCAGATGAGCTTTGGAAAACAATTTTGGAAGAGGAAATGGGTTGCTGGAGAGAGAGAGAGGGGAGAAGGCAAGAGAACTTGTTTCTATTGAAGTTGGAGAGAGAGGAGTGGGAGAGGGAAAGAGAGAGAATTTAGACTTTTGGAGAGAGAGAGAGAGAGAGAGGTTGTCATTGAATGGGAAGAGAGAAAGGATTGGAAATGGAAATCACAGAGAAAAGGGGCAATTTTCCGAAAAAAAAATAATTTTGTCGGAGATTTAAGCATGTTGTTCTTAATCTCTATGATCTTTTCGCATTTATGTCAATTTCCGCTAGCTTTCCATCTAAAGCCACAAGGAGATGAGTGTAATTTATCCTTTATTTTTATATTAATTATTTTATAATTAATAATTAAATATATGATCATTTTAAATTTTTATGATAAAATATGACTATTTTATTATTTTCATAAAATAAGTAATATTTATATAAAAATCTTTATATTTTTTTTATATTTACTTTTTTGTCTACATTTCTATTTTCTATATTTTTATAAAATACTATTTTTTCATATCATTTTATACCAATTTTCGTTTCTCCGCTTCCCTTTTTGTTTATGTCCAACATAGGACGACTACCAACTCTCCCCTTCATATTATCTTTTTCTTTCTTAATTTCGTAATGTCTCGAATCATATTTGTTGGGGTTAATTTTCACCCCACAGATTCTTGCTCTTCGACTCGAGCGGGAAGGCGATGGCGGTGGTGCTCTATGATTCTTCATGGATGAAAAACCAATGGGAGGACCAGGCCAAATCGAAAGGTAATAACAAAGGAATTGAATGCCACGAGAAAATATATTGCGTGTGGCCTACATCATGTGATGTATCGATCGGCGGATGTCGGAACCCCCATGTGTGCGCAGCATGTATGCATATTGCCACGGTAGTTACTTATGTATGTCGTATATGTGAGATCATATGATGCAATATGAAAGCATATGTATAGAGTCATACCTCTGACTGTGTGTAGAATCGGTGTAAAAACCAAACCTCTGGTAGAATATGTTTGGATATGAAATCCCCTCTGAACGATATATAGAACTGACTATCGAGTCATCTAGAATTGGGCATGGAGCCCTACCTTCGCTGATGTATGGAATTGGGTATAGAACCCTACCTTCACTGATATATGGAATTGGGTATAGAACCCTACCTTGAACGATATATAGAATTGTCTCCCTCTAGTATGCAAAAACTGAGTCCCCTCTGAGGGTTGTCTATACTCTGTATTTATAGCCTTCTCAGGGGTGTAGAAAACCCTAGTTTCCTTTTGTTTCCAGTCTTCAAGATGGTTAGGATTGTAATTAGAGACTTCTGAAAGATTTAGACTTCCTTAAGAAATATGGAACGATTTGATCTTGATGGCGATTGTCTTCCTTATCACATAACCATGCATGATTTTGAAGACCTATTAAATAGGGTACCATCATTTGCCCCCACTCCTAATTGCATTTTGAAGAAATGATATTAGGAGTATAATATATTGTAGAGGTCTTCCAAAAGATCGAAGGGTCAAGAGATCAACGCCGATGAGCGAGAGATCAAATGGTCGAGAGATCAAGTCATCGAGAGACCAAGTCATTGGTAATCGAGATTGGTAGATCGACAGGTTGAGTGATCGTGAGATCCGAGGTCAAACAATCGAGTAGAATACCAAACCAATAGGTCGAACGATTGAGAGGTACTAAACGGAGAGGCGAACGTTCGGCCGAGAATACCCATACCGTCAGGTCAAAAGATCGAGAGGATACGGACCGATAAGTTGAACGATCGAGAGAATGACCGGACCTACGGATGGGCGATCGAGAGAATATCGAACCGAGCGGGTCGAATGATTGAGAATACCAGACCAGACAAGTCGAATAGATCGAGAGAATACCGGAGTTACGAAGTTGAACGATCAAGAGAATACCCGGACCTACGGGTCGAACGATCGGGAGAATACTATACCCATGGGTCGCACCGGTCACAGGAATACTTAAACTGAGTGGGTCGTATCGATCGAGAGAATATCGGGATCGACAGTCGAACGATTGAGAAAATTCCGAGCGAATGGGTCTGAACGGTAGATCGGGCGTTATATGCGCGATACCGCGAAGTTCCATCCCTTATTGACGATGCGTATGAATGATAGGTGTTAGGCGATGTGATAGGTGCTGGGGCGATACAGACTCTCCGAGCAATAGGAAATCTTTAGATTGTTGCCGCGTCTACCCATTCGAAGTAACATCCCTTATTGATCGATGCGTGCAAATGATAGGTCTATGAGCATTGAGACCTCCGAGCAATAAGAAATCTTTCGATTGTTGGGCCGTGTCCAACGGTTCGGAAATTACATTCCTTATTGACGACGGCGTACGAATGATGAGGAACTAAGTGGCCGAGCCCCCTCCGAACAATAGGGAAATCTTTTGGGTGTTGGGCCAAGGCCCAGGGTTCGGGAGTTACATCCCTTATTGACTATACCGTGACGAACAATAGGTGTAGGCATGAGACCCTCGAGTAATAGGAAATCTTTAGATTGTTGGGACACATCTACCCGTTCCCGGGAATTACATCTCGTATGTGACGAGGACAACAAAGATAGGATACTCTAAATGGGGAGGGTAATGGTCTACCCGTTAGGGAGTTGTATCCCTCATTGATGACATCTAATGTTTGGGAAAGTTTATTTGAGAGAACCTAAATGAGAGAATATCATGAGACAGATAACCTGATGGATTATCTACGGCAAGGCAGGAAGGGTCGGGGAAGGTCGAATAACCAAGCGTCGACTTGTCTTCCGGGAATTGAGATTGACACATCAAAAGATGAAAAGACAAAACGGGTCGAACGATCGAAAAATCGAAAGGATCGTGGAGGCTCGGTTAACACAACAGAATAAACATGGAGAGACCAACGGTGAAAGATTCGAGTATTATGAGAACTAGAGACCAACGGGCGTTAGAAACCAATAGATCGAATGGCTGTAGAGACCGCCGGGTCGAGACGATTCGAGGGATTAGAAGTCTAAAGACGAACGGTGGATTTAGGGAGATTACGGGGCCCAGAGACAGGAGTGTTTGGCTAGGGTAGCTAAGAGTCTGGGAGTGTATGTGTTATGGAAAGTAAAATATCCGAAGGCTAACCTGGAGTTGGTGTTCGACGATACGAGAGGCTGGTGGACCGAAGAAGAGAGGATAGGGTGGACCATAAGTTATCGAATCAATAATAAAGGATCATTTCATTACTAAAGAGTCTGCTTCTTCCACGTGTATGTGATGAGTAAAACTTTGTACCTAATGAAAGAAACTCACTTGTCACCTCATATTCTTGTGATAAGACTAGTGGGTGATGGTCTAACATTCGGCAGAGCGGACGATGTGAGTCCTGTCGGGGAGTCAAGTCTAACTTAACGACGATATTCGCTCGGAAATGATACGGCGGCGAGACCCCACGGTTGATTAAAGGCCTTAGAGATTGGGGCGGTGTGCATCGGATCGGAAAGTTTTATCCCAACTTAGTGACACATTCATTTGGAAAGATGCGAGCAAGAGAGAGCCTGGGGCCGATTAAAAAGAACACAGGGTATGGTCGTGTCCGCCCGAGGAGATCCATACCATCTGACTTAGTTACATATTTATTCGGAAAGATGCAGGTGGCCCGAGACCTCTAGGCCGATTAAAGACTTTGGGGAATGGGGTCGTGTCCGCCCGTTCAGGGATACCATCCTAACTTGGTAACACGTTAGAATTCCCGGAAAGATTTGAGGCGGCGAGAATCGAGCGTTCGTTAGGTAGGGCAATTCGGGCCCGGAGATTTGCCTAGAAGTCGAGATCACTTACGTTTGACAAAGTAGGGTCATAAAAGATTTTTCGGCTTATGGAATGGTGTTTTTTACGGGCCGGCGCCAATGCGGCCAGGGTCGATTTTCCCTCCACGGATATACGCTCTTCTAACTCGAGCCGGGAAGCCGATGGTGGTGGTGCTCTGAGTTCTTCGCTTGGATGAAAAACATGCAAAAATCACAGAAGATGGCCAAATGGGGGACTCCGAGCAATCAAGTGGGAAGGAGTAATAACAAAAAAACTAAATACAGTCGAAAAAATATGACCATGTGGCCTTTGTCATGTGATGTATCGGTCGGGCGGTTGTCGGAACCCCGTGTGTGTATAGCATATATGCGTATTGCACGATAAGCATTATATATGTCGTATATGTGAAGTCACGTGATGCGATATAAAAGTATACGTATAGAGTCATACCTACGATGGTGATGAGAGTCGGTCTGAAAATCATACTCTCGGTGGAATATGTTTGGGTGTGAAACCCCCCTCGAATGGTATTTAAAGCTATTTAGCAGAGCCATCTAGAATTGAGCATGGTGCCCTACCTTCGATTTGATGTGTGTGGAATCGGGTGCTCCAGGGCCCTACCTTTGTTGATGTATGAAATTGGGTATAGACATGCCTTCCTTTGAGTGTATGAAATTGGGTATAGAACTCTGCCTTGAGCGGTATATAAAATTGTCTCCTCGATGTATAAAAGCGCAGGCCCCTTAGAAAATTGCCTATACTCTTGTATTTATAGTCCTTGCCAAGGGTGTAGAAAACCCTAATTTTCTTTTGTTCCCGTTTTTAAGATGGTAAAAATTGTAATTAAAGTTTTACGAAAGAATTAGAATTTCTCAAGAGATATGGAAAGATTTGATCTTGATGGTGAATTGTCTTTCTTATCGATAACCATGCATAATTTTGGAGATCTATTAAATAGTATACTATCAATATTCAAAGCTCCATGAGTGGCGGACGATTTTTAAAGTTATGAATTTTTTTTTTAAAATTTACTATCTTTTTATATAATTTTAATGAATAACTATTTTATATACTCTAGCAATATAATTAGAGGGTTTAACAAATGTTATTAAAAGAGGTTTTTGCACTTTGAAATCTGTTGAAATTTTGGTGAGGTCTTCATTCCCACTAGACTTGATTAGGATACGATCGTGAGTAGTAATTGCATTCCGCATCATAAGTCAATGTGAAACACTAGACAAGAAAACTATGAAAGGTGGGAGCAAAGGAATGATTCTTTGTTCTAATAATTTTCCCAAAATAACTTAAAAAATAGAAGTCTATAAAAGGAAAAATCGAATATCATCCTATTGCCATTAGAATGAAGCTAAAACTACAATTAAAAATGGCATAGCTCGTATGGGTGTAAACGTCTCTCTCTTTTTCTCTCTCTCTCTCATGTGGATAAAAATCTACTCAAAGTCGGCGCAAGAGATACCGAGTGGATACCTCTTGAGATAGGTAAAGTGAACGTCCACGACGTAGCAAGGGGAAAACCAAGACACAAGAATAGCCGGCATTGGTGGAGTCTTGGATGTGACCTGGGTACTCTTATATTCAGTTCAGATGCCATAATTCTCTTCTCATAGCAAGTGATCCAAAAGAAAGGCCATGGGATAAAGACTCTTGGATGTGACCTGGGTACTCTTATATTCCAGTTCAGTAGTCCTGTTGTGTATATTAAATATAAGCAATAATTAATTCAGGAAAAATATTAGAATAACCCATTTGGGAAATGACATGGAAGAATGATAAGCTTCCCTACTTTCAAAAGGAGATTAATTAATTCACTTATCATCATGTATTTTCTTGAACATAACATCCAATCACTACTTAATTCTATTTCGATTTTTAGTGATAATTATTGGTCCAAATTGGGGTCTGCCTGAGGGTATAGGCAAAAACCAACTTCCAATTTGGGGGCAGGGATGATCAAAACGCAAATGGTTATTTAGCTTAAACAATAATTACGCTCATAGAGGTATGTTATGCGTGGAGTCTTTTGAGAGTGATCCACCTTAGAGAGAAGGCAAACAATTTTGACCCTTCAACAGGATCGTGTGGGGGGCTCATGTCGGGTAACTTGAGACCAAATATGAAAAAAATATTTGGGTGAAATCAAAATTTAGGAATTTCAAGCAAGAATAATGTGAAGCTAATGGAACAGATGCTATTTTTATTATTCTTTTTTACTTAATTTAAAGTTATTTTGATTAATTTATAATTTGAAATTTTGATTTTTCTTTTTAAATATGGATTGCTGTTTAGAATTTGATTTATTTAATTTATGACTTGTTTAATTCATGAGTATCACTCTACAAACAATTGATATTTTAAATGAGACACTTACAGTGATTGGTGCGTGGCGGCCGTCTTAGGGACTTAGGATGCCTTGCTAGGGAGAGCCTGGTTTGCTTCTACTTTCCTTAATGAAATTCATCCGGTTTGGTGCTTTCATAAATAGAAGTCGAATCGGAGAAGTCACCTCTATTCATCACAAACAAATTATCATTTTGGTATAACTATAACATACCTCTTCTTTAATGTACAATTTGAATACGATCGTAGTCAAATGAAGGAAGATCATCGAAGCGAACGAATAGCTTTTTTTTTTTGTTTTTTAATAATTGATCGTTATTTAAAATTATATTTTGATTAATTAGTTATAAGTGTTGTTGGACCAGACACTTTTTAAAAACTCTTTTAATATAATATTTTTTATTTTTAAATTTTAAATTTTAAATTTAATTAAATAATCTCACACTTTTACTTCCTAGATGCACTTTGAATAATCGAATGCTATTTGAGGTGTACTATTTTGCTATCCCTCATATTCGCTTCCAAAGGACCACGTTGATATAACTTCTACCACTACTCAGATATTCCCCATCTCCACTATAAAAGGACCTAACTTATTCTACGCAATTAATTACTAAAAAATTAGGAACCACACAAAAATAGAAAAAACTTCCAAGGTGTAAATTGTTTTTTGAACTCAAATTTAATAGCTCCTAATCCCAGGCAGGAAAAACTTCCAGATACACTCTTATCATTGAATAGGCCTCCCCACTCACTATTAGAGAGCCCAAATAGTCTGAGAGTTGGGTATATGCATATTGTTAGACAACTTTAATCATGATAAAGAAATAATGAAATCTATTTCAAAGAAGAAGAATATATTAGATGCAAAATATACTTGAATTCATCCGAATTGATATGATTATAGTTCTTACATGACATCTTTCAAATATGTAAGTACCCTTTTTGAGGGTCCATTTTTTGATGAAGGGATATTAGAAAATATAAAACCCTAGGTTCAATTTGGGAATCATAAATGTTAGTGAAAAATGTAATAAAAATAATAATTTTAATACAAAGTGTAGAAAAATTGTACATAATCATAGGGTGCGATGCAGATATCTCACTCTCTTCAAGAAGATTCGTGTTTTCCATGGTAGACAAAGTTTAAGAATAAGTGTAGTAGATTTCACTAAATTCATCCCCTCGAGGATATAAGAGTCCAACAGAGTTGTTGTTTGGTTCCAAACAATTTTGCACAAATACTTGAATCCAATGTTACAGCAAAGAATACCTTTCTTTTTAATACCCTCTTTAAAATGTTAGTAAAATGCAAACAGGATTCCTTTTTATATGTGAACAAGATTACCATTTTATCCAAGTAAGATGTCAATGATCGAGAGAATTGAAGAACTAGATTTGAACAATTGAGAGGGTGGTGAAAAGGCTATTCGTGAAAACTATTAACTTTTAACTGGGTTTAGGAAGATTGAAGAGGTGGAGAGAAGAAGTTTCGTTTAGGATTTATAGTGGATTCTGCTTTCTTTGGTGTGCGTTCACTCCCATACTTTATTTGGATTTTGATTGCATTATTTTTTCAATAATAGTGCGCCTGTCTTCCCACGGGTGCTGATTAAACTCTATGATAAACTACCTTACATAAGTACTAGTTAGAACTTACAAGTATTTCTCTCAAATATTCAATACTAGTTTTGTATAGGAATTAGCAAATCTAAGTCTTAATCTGTAAGCATTTAACACACTTTGATAACGCAGACCAAAGGATCTCTTCCTTATAGCCTTTTACAAGAATTGAAAGTGAAAAATAGAAGCATAATGAATAAAATTCCAGCTTTTGATATGTCGATAAAGCCCAAAGATAAGTAAAACACAAAATGAAGTTTTAGCTCAAAAGATGTTTTCAATTCATTATGTTTTCTCTTGATTGATCACTACTACTACTTCTCTTTAAGTGTTGTATCTACATTGCTAAAGTTGAAGTACCTATTGAACCTTCAAAATTAGTCATCGCAAGTGGTTGAGCTCTTTTTAATGTTCATTTAATACTTCAACGAGCTTTTCTAAAAACTATCTAATACTTACAGTTCAACTTCCTCTTCTCTTAAGTTGATCTGATATTTGAATTTTACTATTGTTTTTGCTAGGGTGAGCAAACGCCTTCAAGTGATGAGTTGATTGTCTTTTCAGCCTATTTAGATATTTGTGTTTGAAATCTCTTGTAAGTCATCTTACTCATGTTGTAAAGTCAACTTATGCTTTTATGTACTTAAACTTTTCTTTGGGTACCTTACACAAGTCGACTTGTGTTGTCATTTGTCAGAGTCGACTTATATTCTTTCCTGCTGCTAAGTATTTATCGTATGGAGTTTGTGAATGTCAACTTACATTCTTCCTTGTGTTAACTTCGGCTTGATGCTACTTAATGAATTTTCTCCATGTCCTTTTGCAAGTCGATGTGAGCTTTTTAATTAGTCGACTTGTAGTACATTGCAGCTTGAGTATACATGCATTATGCTATATGCAAGTCGGTGACTAACTATGGTTTGTTGACTTAATACAACTTGGCTTAGACTTTATGTCATTTAGCACAATGCAAGTCAGGTTGCTTATATATGAGGACTAGTGGAGTGTTTTGTGTCATGTGATTCTCATGAGAGTTGACTTGGTCATAGTGCGAGTGGAAACGTTACAGTGTCCTATGAGCAATAATGCATTCTAGGTATGTTGTCACAACCGACTAGAAGTTTGCTATGTCGATTTACAAAGTACTCATACTTTGATTGTTAAGTTTGGCTTGCTAACGTATACAGAATCACCTTATGCAGAGATGTGAAACAACAGCACCCAGTGTCTTTTAGGATTATTCTATGTTTTGCGCATATGTGTGTCAGGCTTAGTATGTTTTCTATGTCAACCCACAAAGTGCAGTACAATTCTTGTTATGTTTAGCTTGATATTGTATGTAAAAGTCTTATGCAAGTCGACTTAATTTTGCAGCATAAGTTGACTTGACCTAGAGTTTTTGAATTATTCTATATTACGGATATATGTGTGTCGGCTCCTCTTGTTTCCCATCTCAACTTAGACAAAGTCTCGGTGCTTTTGTATGTTTAAACTTTAAAATGTCTAATAACCAAATTTATGCAAGTTGACTGAGTAAAGTACTGGCTCAACTCAACCTATTGTCCATTAACATATTTGAGGTTCAGTACATATGTAAGTTGTACTTTTGATGTTTCCTATGTGTCGACTTAAGCGCAGCTTTATCATTAAAGATTTGTTAGTCGAGAATACATAAGTTGACTTGGAGTGTAATGGAAATCAAGTCATACCCATGAGATATTTCGTATCCGTCCTTGTGCATGTTGACTTTATGGCTTAGATAGGTAGACACAAATTTAGAATCTCTTAAAATATTCTAGAAATCCAAACATTGTGGAGTTGACTTACTACGAAAGAAGCCGAGTTGACTTGACGCTATGTTCTATGTTTTGTGTCATGACCCGTGTCATGACATGTGACTTATGGCACATTATGTGGCTCAAAACATGGCTTGTGTCTGACTTTAGATTCTAGGGTTTTAGTCTATATACAGAACCGATGTTGTAAGAAAAACTTATATCATGTCATAATGTCTTGTAGCACCATGGCCTATGTGAGTCAACATATTCTTCATAAAATTTTCCTAGTTTAAAAAGTGCAAATTGACTTATGACTTATACTAAGTTGACTTAACCTACCTCTATGATGTGTCCTTTATTTTCATTTTGATCATTATTCTTTTAAATATTCAACCGTTAGGGTTTTGAATTTTAGGTCGGTGTTTTATTGAATGAGTGTCTTTGACTTGAGCTTTTGGGTAGGTTGATTTGTATATTATACGGGACTTAATTGTCTTTTCACAGAAGGTTAAAAATAAGTCAGCTAACTTTTAGAGTGAGTCAGCTTGAACAATCTCTTTGTCTAAGTTATGTCTAACATGAAAGGCATTTTTGAGCTTGGTGAGTGGGCATGCTTGAAGGTGAGTTAACTACCATAGGTCGAGTTTCATATCTTTGATTTTAATCGTTCTTAAACTCATTCTAATTCTTGCTGAAAATAATGTCATTAAAATTATGTATCATGCCCAGAGCCGGGGAATCGTGAGCGACACGCCTCTTGCCTAGATACGTGTTTATATTTTTACAAAAATCAGGCGAGAACTTCACCGTAAATCGGAGGTCTCCCATGTCTGATTAAACTTTTATGGCTTGTATAAATAGAAAATCATCCTGTAATTTAAACCAATGGCGATCGGCCTCTCCAAAACAATCTGCCAAATCTCACAAACCACATCGGTCACGCAAGGCTAACAAATCAACAACAGTCCTAGCCACAGACCTCTACTGTCATACCCAACTAGAGAGCATGGCATTATTTTTGAGGGAAATAAATTAATACAAATATATTACAAATTCCTAAGTTAACACTTTAAATAGTTATAAATGCCTCAATGCAAGTGAAATGAGAGTTGCATGAAACAAAAGTCTAAAAATTATACGATGCATCCCAAAAGTGTACTTCACGGTCGACTACGGACCTCAACAAAACCACGCGAGTGGAAGCAATAAAATATGAAATTCATCTTTTAAATTTAAATTTTGATCAAAGAGTTGTGATGCTAAGTACAACAAGCTACTCCAGGCCTCAGGAGCCAAATGCATCGCCCTAGCTTCATAATCTATAATGCGGGGAGGGAAAGAGAAGGGGTGAGTGCTAGGGAAGAATACTTTCGGTGAGTGGTGGGTCGATATGTCGTGTAATATGGGGGTGTGGCTGAGTGTCCAAAGCATAAGTACTTAAATCATGTTTCAAATCATCATGCTTTTCATTTTAACATTATATCATTCACTTTACATTATCAATTCAAATATGCGTCAAAGCAGCATCGTTAAAATCATAGAGTT